>CM030018.1:13876229-14476229 GCA_017639485.1 Pluvialis apricaria
TAACCATTTGATTCATTAGCAAGTCGCAGATCTTTTGTGTGTAAATTTGAACACAAACTGTGAAACCACTCTGAGAAGAAAAATGGGGTGAAATAGACAGTGTTGTAGGTGTTGATTTAAGGAAACACACACTGGAACTTTATTTCGATAACATCTCCTTTTAACAGTGCTTCTACAAGGGAAGGAAGGTATGTATACTGTCTTCCATACGAACAGGCTGCACAAAGCCTTCTATTAATGCTGCCTGTAATATCCCCAAAAAGTTAATCAAGGAGGTAAGTAAACCATTCAGTACATGTCGCAAGCCAAAAAGCTGACTTTTGAGGTCGATACGAAAATAAGTAAGAACAGTCTTCTTGAGTAAAATTCTAAATAAAAAAACATCCAGGTGGAGAGTCTGTTTTAGCGTGACAAAATTAAGACTTGTATTTCAAATATACTGTTAAAAATCCTTTGAAACTTCATTCCTGTTACTGTGTTCAAACGCTTTTGTTATGATGGACAAGTGAAATACGCTTAAGCCTTAATAACTGTACTTTACACACGGCAGAAGGCAGACAGCTCTTCTGTCTGGGCAACTACGCTTTACTGCAATTTTGCAAACCTACTTTAAGAACTGCCCAGTTCTCAGACATTGGTTCATTTGAGACATTGCTTTCTACATCCCCTCGTGCCAATTAAATAATGAATCCTTTCAACAGCAATTTATAAAATATTAAAAACTTAAGTTTCACTTTTACCTTAAAGTTATCACAAAAAACAAACTAATTTGCAAAAGAAGAAGGTCATAACCGCCTGAAAAGGAAACACAGCTTTGCTAAGACTTAAGAATTGGGGGAAAGAGGGCACAATTAAAGCCTTATACTAATAATATTAATAGACTTGCACTCTTTGTTCAACTCAAAACTAATACAAATGCAAATTTTCAGGAGGGAAGACTTACTACATAAATTAGTTTCAACAGAGGATCTCTAAGACCTTGCACCTACTGGTCCTATATACCCTGAAGGAGCTGAAAGCCTTTGTGAAGAAGTAAGCTGATTTTCTATTTTACAATTCTTTTTTGGAATCATTAAAGCAATACAAGAAGAAGATGTCTCATGCAATACTACGAAGGAGGCAAAGAGATCCTTTCTACCACGGGATCAGCAAAGTCACACTCCCAAGAAACTTTTTTAAGCAGGAACTCACTTCATGAATCTCGCTAGCTCCTTCCTCTGCATTGCTCCTCTCCGTGATAGTTACATGATCACCAGTACTGTAGCATGTAAAAAACCTCACACGCCTTAAATTATTTATTTTCACAATATACAAGTATGGCAGAGCACCCTGCTATTCCCATTTTACAGACAGGACTGTGTAATGAGGGAGAACTTAACCACAAAATATTCTAGTTGAAGAACTATTTTCAAAGTATTTTCTTCTCAGTATTCTTACTCTTTTTTTTTTTAACTCTCCTTTTGCCTGTTAACTTTAGTATTTGATTAAGCATCTCTCTGGTCTAGAGTCTAGTTCTAAAAAAGTTATAGTGCATGCGTAGCTGCTCCCCGTACAGTTTTCTGGCTAGAGTACACAGTTGTAAATGTTTCAGAGATTGCATTTATTGTAACGATAGTCCTTTCAGATAAGGATGTGTGAAAATATATTAATAAACAAAATGATTACAAAATGCACTTAAGTAGAGAAAATGAGTTTGTAGTTGTACTTGCAAAATAAAATCTACTTAGTGACTGTCTTCTACAAACAGGTTCAGATCCCTCCCGCCCTCTGCACGCGCAGAAGAGGGAATTACGCATGAAACAGCCAAGGCAAAAGACAACTACCACCAAGTCTGTGCGATAACTCTTATCCTAATTTTAACAGATTCAGTAATATATGCTTCTTTCCCTGTTGGTATTTCACAGTGTATCAAATACAATTCCTTAAAAATATATTCCTTGCAGTAAATAGTTTAGAAAGAACATTATGCATTTTGGAAAAGGCTACTCGAGCGAACGTGCATCCATTCCAAGAAGAAGCACAAAGACACAGCTCAGACTTCTGGGGCGTTCCAAAAGCATCAGCCTTTTAACCAACCAACCACCTATGTGACAAATGTGCAGTCAGCCCCATAAGCTAAGCTGTTTCTAAGAAACAGCTTAAGATTCTCCCCTGAAAAATGCTCTGCAGTTGCATATCCTACTGGATGAAATACTATTTCCAAAAAGTATTTCACCCTTCAGAGGCAACAGCTCCTTCCACACACAATCAGGGTCCTCCTCCCCTTACACAATTCCTTCAAGACCTGTCTCGTCCTCCGTTGGACACAGCAGCAATCACCTCTCGCACGCAGCTTTTATTCTTCACTTAATTCCTATCAGCATCGTCCACAGCTTTTTTCGGTGTATAACACACCCTCCAAAGTCCAAATCAAAGCGAGGTGGCGATAGTTTCCATACAAAATGCTCCCATCTGTGCTTTCAGCTCTTAAAGGTAGTCTCAATATACATAAACGTCTAGCTTGAGACCAATTTTCCTCAGGCTTTTATTTTACATTTATAGTAAATGTGATGCTCAGCTGTTTCTTAAACACCACGAGTGTCTCAGTCATTGCCTGTATATCTAAATATTGTTCAAGAGCCCATCTAGGTTGCGCTGCTTCTGGAGCACCAGCTCACGATGCTGCTTTCGGATGGGAGCGTGCCAGTTTGCTCCGTTAGGTAAGGACACGGGGCAGTTGCACACCGCCTTTTACTTTAAAATGCCGTACAAGCATTAAGTAACCTGCCCAGCGCCCTGCGAGGGAGGTAAGTATTACTCTCTCCTATTTTACAGATGAAGAAACAGACAGTTTAAGCGATTTGCCCCAGGCCACACAGCACGTCAGTGGAGGGCTGGGATTACGGCGACGCTCTGTCCCCATGTCCCTGGCCAGCCTGCCGCGTTGCTCGCGCCTCCCCTGCCCGCAACAGCTGGGGCTCCCGGTTGGCCAAAGGAGAGACCTTCCCGTGGCCAGGCCCTCAGAGAAGAAGGGGGCTCCTGGAAAAGGGTTCATGCACGTAACTGCCAGGGAAGCTGAGGGTTTCATGTATTAAACTTGCCACTGCGCCTCCTCAAAGCCTCCAACATCATTCACTGAATTTTAAAATGTACCATATCTAGTGAGAAACGATTCACTTTGCAAACTGCAGGGGGTTTTTATTCAGAGACCCCCAGAAAAATATCAGTAGAGAGGCTCCATAGTCTCCTCCTCTTACTACCCTGTGGTTTAAGCTTCTTAGAGCCTTTTAAGACGGATTGAACCAGAGGCTGTTGTCCAACTTTGTCACATCCAATAATCTGAGAAAAGTCTGACATGGCTTTCAGGTGAACCCGAGTAGTTCCTATTTACATGTCTCAGCTAAACCGCTTGGAAAGACAGTCCAGCACCACAGCCAAGCCAGAGTCTCTACGACTGTCTTCCAGGATGGCCAAAAGGAAAAGGCATTTGAATCAGAAATTCAGGGTATGTAGATTTCCTCTGTGCAGCAGCCTTTGAAAATGTACTGGCAGCAAGATTTCTTTACATTTAGATCATTCCTTCCCAGCTCCCCTACTAGTCTGAAAGGACTTGCCTGGGTTTCCTTACCCTGTGATTAGCTGTTTTTAAGACGCAGCCCTCTGCTTGCTACATATACATGGGTAAAGGAAAAAAATAATTGGGGAACACATTTCATATTGTTGAAATGAAGTCCACCGAAGCCAGATTTTACAAGACGTGACAACATACTAATGCCAAACTGACACAAATTCTCATCTATGCGTTTTGGCTTTAATGGGTTAATTAGCTTGGCTGGATACAAATTTTAATTATCTGAGTTTGACATTAATGTCCTTGGAGTGTTGTCTATAAGGATTCAGGGAATCATAGACATTATTTTAGTTACTTCTGGAAACTGTGTGTTACACTGGGATTTAAATAGTAAGAACAGACAAGAATAGTGAGAACAGGTTGATCTATTTTGAAAAGTCAGACTTTGTGAAACAGGACAAACCGACACAAAGCCTAGTCTACCTCGCTGAGTTCCGTTTGTCTTCGAGGGAGCCTTGCGAATGTAACATTGAAGAGAAAGACTGGAAAGTTAGGAAGTAATCTCCCTTGAGGAGAGATGACTGGACAGAAATTTTAGATAAAGTATTTCGTAGAATTCTGTATGTAATTGAGATTTAGAGTTAAGATCTCTTCATCACCTAAAACAGTTTCTCAAGTAGAAGGTAACCAGTCTTACGATGCTCATATATACACAGAGTACTTATACATATATACAAGCCAGGGAACAACCACCTACCTCAGTTACTGACAGCGGCTCAGCTCCTCCAGAGTGATAACCCAGTACGTGCACCTGAAGGCAGCACCACAGGGATTCTCACTCCCCGCCGTGGAAATGCTGGCCACCACCCCATTGCAGGTGCAGAAGGGAAGTGACACACAGGAACCACAGAATAGCACTTTGCATGCACAATCCTTGCTCGGCAATTTCTAGCACAATTATGATTGACCCCTGAACAAAACAAGAATACCTATCACACCCGCTGTCAATGGAGTATATTAATATTACTGAGGCTGGAGGTAAAGTATCATGCAATCTAATGCACATACTCCACTTCGGAATTCTTTGGAGATGGAAGGTATTTCCTTGCAAAAGTACAGCACTACAGGACAATTAAAAGTACTATCAATGTGTTGAGTTATGGCACGCTATTTTAAGCGCTTTACTTATTTTCTTGCTTTTAAGGGTCTGCATAAGTAGACCAATCATCTGAGGATTTTTAACTGTATTTCAATAAATATATCTATAATCTGCAACAAAATATTTTTTAGCCAGTAATATCCAGCTACCACAGGTTACTTGAAACAAAGAAGGTCTACAGTTCTGCAGAGTGGTATCTACTACAGCTTTTCAAAACACCCTTCTATTTTATTCTATTATTTTCTCTTCATTTTTCTAGAGATGCATTTGATTTAAGATTCAACAGAGAATCCTGATTGCTTTTTGTGTATATAGATTTAAGCTCTCTTTGTGCTTGCAACAACATAAATAAATTCATTCCTTATAACAGCAACTGCACTAGTTCCTTAAAACGCAATGCAACCCTTTGTGCAGTAGCTCTGCATCCTGTGAAGACAACTTTCATTCTGTTTTCCACGTTTCCTTGGTGTCAAAACTAAAGTAATTTGGATTTTCTTCTGTAAAAATGTGTATAGGTAATTTGGCTTTAAGAACACCAAGTAAATGCAATGCATTTCTCTTTTAGGTTCACAAACCTATGTAACTGCTAGAATTATATGAATACATTTAAATTCCCCCTAAATGAAGGAGGGTGGCATTCAGACAACTCCTCTATTACCTAGAAAGAATTATAAAAAGGTAGGGGCTTCATTGAATCACAATATCTAACTTACAGAAAGGAGTCTATTCTCCTTACTTTCTTCCACTCTGTTCTGGTTAAAATACCTGGACCGTGGTCCTGTGAGAAACCAAACACCTCCTGGGAACTGCAGAGCAAATTTAGAGCACTTAGCACTCCATCGAATCAGCTCCTAACTTAACAAGGGTAAGGAAGGAACTGATGGAGGTTATCAAACTAAAAAGTGATAATCGCAAAAAATGTTAAAAGAAAAAAAGTTGAAAAGCACAGTGAAAGAAAATTCTGCAGCATGCAGAAAACCAGCAGATTTTTTTTTTTTTTTTTTTAAGAAAAGCAACAGCTAGATTTCTTTGTAACACTGCCTGCATTTTTTGTCCTTTTCCCCCAAAAAGTGAGTAGGCAAGTTTGTGTTACATTCATTAGAATATAAAGGAAGTTATTTTCACCCTTGGATGAGACACTAAAACCTCTAAACGCCTCACCCATTCACAGATGGGAAATGGAAAGCCTTCCTATCATGTATTTTGGAGACAATATCCCTTTTTCTGGAAATGCTGATAAGGAACAAATTCAAACTGGTCCTGATCCGCCTGGATCATCTTCTTTATTAAAAACAATGGTATCTTTTAAACCCTGTACACTAAGCTATCGGTCAATTTTGATTGACACAAATATTTGTACTAAAGGTTACATACTGCAATTTACAATTGGGTACTATCACAATACTGTATGTTAATGTAATCAGTATTTTCATTTCATGAATTCATTTGCAGCATGACACTGCAAGGGTATTCTTACATATACCGAAGACACAATTGCTAAGTAGTTCAACAATTCTCCTTTAAGTGGGATTTTTTTTTTTTATCTGATAAATTTTTAACACAATAAAACCACTCCTAGTTCTGTGTGCATGTTTTAATTTCCCACCTTTTAAAGTGTTTAGACACTTGGAATACCTAGCATACCGAATTAATCCACAAATATTTACAAGAAAAATCTATTTAATTTCTTTCTATAGTAACTACCACAGGGACTATTGTAATGAAAAATTTCCCATCTTAAAGAATTAATGCGATTACTGATATAGAGAAAAAATGTAATTTATATCATCACAAACACGTAAAAGATATAATCCCATATTCACAAAAAGAATCTTTATTCCCTTTTTGAATTCTGAGACAATACAGTCTTGCCTTGAGGAGAACAGAAATATTATGAAGTACCTTAAGCAAGATAATTGTAAGAGAAAAAACTACAATTGCATTATTGTTGTGCTAAACTGTGACATACTTAAAAAGCTAATTTCTTTTATTATAATGGAATTTGGTGTGCATATCCTTTAATCTACTTCACTATTTCTTCACAGTTTTACACACAAACATATGTGTAAAGTGTTTCCCATTATCTGTACTACCTGGTTTAACAAACTGCAACAAATTTCAAACAATTAAAAATATACTTGGCAATTCCATAAACTTCACTAGATTTACTTTTTTTTAAACAATTTTGGAACTAACTAAACATCTAAGATGTCACAAAAGTGTGCAGCAAATGAAAGATCTACTGCAACTCAAATATTGAATCAAGAAGACATGATCAATATTTTATGAAAAAGTAACATTTGACATGAGTGACTGTCCCAAATTTTACCAAATACATTTCAACCAATCACAATGCTGAACAGTTTGCATCTAAATCAAAAGCTAAGCAAACAAAAATGTATCCCCAAAATAGGGCTTTCTATAGCTACGTCAGTTAAAGTGCATTTACTTTTAAAATTCAGTACAGTCACCCTTCAATTATTCCTTTCGATTAAATAAATTTTAACTAAGACATTAATCTGCTGTGGCCATGCATTTCTCTGTTCCACAGCAGCGTTTTTTCACTCGTTCTCCTTTAAAAAGCAAATTTAACAAAACTACTAAGACAAAAATGATGACCTAATTGTACTAAGTAATATTTAAAGCTTTTGTATATAGTGCACTCTTACTGCTACCCCTAACTTCCAAGGCTTTACCCTCACTGATACTGTTTGATTTATCTGGCGCTTTTACTGCTTAAGCACGCAAATTCCTATTGTTCATTCTTGTATGCATCCAACATACACAGAAGGAATCAAACTGTAAAGAAAATTTTCTGTGAACCTTGATCAAACCAACTTTTAGGGCAGCGGTGTACTCAAAGGCAAACAGGGTCACCCCTGGTGACCAGAGAGAGGTCTTCAGTGGGCAGACCCATGCGAAACAAGTCAAAGGCAAGAAAGCAAGCTCCCCAGAACCAGCATGACACGACACTCAAAAATGAATGAGTTATAGGAATCTCTCACCCTTTTCTACCTAAGAGCCAGTCCCACTAGAAAACTTAAATCCTGAACAGATGCTCTCCCATTCCTCACTGCTCAGGACGGTGGGATATGAGAGACAGTACGCAATGAAAATGTGTCTTCTATTTATTTCCTTGTAACTCTTAATTTCTGTTAAAGCACTGAATTATTAGTGCTATACTAATTAAGTTCATTTCAGTTCTCTGAACAGATTTGACCAGCTAGTTATGGAAAAATACCCATCTAAATTAAATAGAGTCATATTGGATAAAAAAAATGTAGGTCACTGAAGAAACAAGCCATCAACAAATATTGCCAGCTTTCTGTTCAGGAAGCAATTTCAGCATGAGCCTTTCTTTGCTCTGTTCAGACCCCAATTCCTACATATCAAAGCCTTTAAGCACACACTGGCCTTAAGCACGTGCTTAAAAAAGCTTTGCTGTGTTAGGACCTTCCGAGTGGCACACAGGACATTCGGGACTGCTTGCAACGTAATCCCCTGCAGTAAGCATGCCCTCTTTTCCAGCATCTCTGACCTACTCAGTGAAATTTATGTCCAAAACAAAAAGATTATGTACTAAAAATCAAATCACGCTGCGTCAACATAATGATAATGCCCCATATACATCACCCTGTAAAGTATGAAGCCCCTAAGCTCACAAAACGCCAGTGAAATCAGAAGTCATCATACCTATGAAAAGAACTACAGTGCTATACACAAAAGAGACTTCAAACTAATGCTTGTGAAACATCAGTCTCACGTTTGTGCCACAAGTGGCCAGTTGATGTTATATAGCAATGGCCTACAGGACTTTCACGTACCTAACTTTTTTTCTAAATAGAATAAAGAAATAAAATCTCCAAATTGCCCTCATTAGTGGGAAAATGGTTGAAAGAGTTTAAGTCAGTTGTATTTTTTAAAGGAGAAAAGTGTATCTATGAAAGAAATAATTTTTTCCTCAGAATCATATGTGCTAATATGGTTTTATAATCCAAAACTGAAAATAGTCCTTTAAATAAAAAGTTTTTAGTTAATATCAGTGTTTTGGAGCCTCCCACTGGCAGCCATCACACAGCTGAAGTGAACGACCAGCTGAATGGAGGGTTTATATCCAGGCATCAATGACTATTTTGCTTTAAAAGAAATGAGTATTTCTGAGTTCGTATTTTAAATGCAATTTAAAAGATCATAAAGGAAAGAATCCAGCATTTATTGTGTGTCTCCCAGCAGACTACTTAATGTTCAAACATCTACTATGCAAAGGTCAAATGATTTCACTGAATGTAATGGTGACAAAAATATTCTGCAGCGCTGAAAAAAATATCAGATGATCAAGGAAAAAGATATGGGCCTGAGATCTTGCAAGAGTCACAATAAATAATGTAGATTCAGTTCAGTAAGAAAGAAAATTGCAAAGTTGTGTCAGGAGAACCAGATTAAGAAAGATAATAGGTAAAATACAAATTACATACTTTTGGTAATGTTCTTCATAAAGGAATATCTTAAAGTAATACAGCAAATGAATTTTTAGTAAAAAAAACTTTTCTCACACAAATATTGCTTGCACAGAATTGAAAAAAAAATGTATTCAGATGGGGAACCTCTGAGGTATTCTGCTGCAGGAAGCAACATGGATAGCTGAACTTATAAACAAAAATCCAATGTAAATAGTTGTGCCTGTTGTAACATACCCAGGGTAAAGCTGCAGTGAGCACTCATTCAGGAATGAGACAGATTATAGGTAAAACCAATAAGAAAAAAATTTACTCAAACGCTTATCTGAAGCAAACAGCAAAGGCTAATAGGTACCAATTTATTTTCCATTTTATTGTGCTTCTCCTTCCTTGACATTTACATCAAATATTTCAGGCTCTCATTCTTTCTAACACAAAGAGGTTCCAAAGTGCGCCGTGTACACGACTTGCTGGTGGTCCTGGCTCTTCAAAGCCAAGACCCCACCACCAACTAAAAAGAGCTGGAAACCAAAGCGGGACTTGCCTATCTGCCTCTGTGACCTGCTGCTACGTAAGACGAATTTGGTGGTCACCAACGGCACTTGATGTGGGGAGATCCAGTGGATCTCTCCACACCAATGGAGAGGAACATGGAGGAAGGAGGCAGAAATGCAGCTGAGCAGCAAGCAAGGAAAAAACCCAACAGAGTAAAGCATCTGTAGGTGGAGAAGAAAGCTGAAAAATCATAGGGCCAGAAGAAAAAAAAAACAAAACAAAACAAAACAAAAAACAGAAGACAAGGCAGCAAAGAAATCAGAGACAAGACAAGGGAACAGAATACAGGGAATCAGGTAACTAAGAGCAAAAGTACAATAGGATGTCCACTTTCTGGAAGACAATACAGCACTTCTCACATTAAAGAAAAGTAAAACGGGGGGTTTAGTTTGTTTCGGTTCTTATTTTTTTAGACTAACTGTATAATAAGTGAAAAAATCTTGATTGATCTTGTATTCTAACATCTAACATAAAACCATTAATTTTGGTAACTTAAGCTGATGTATCATTAAAAAAAAAAGCTCCAGCTAGATGTTTAAAAAAATTAGACATATCCAATAAAATACCAAGTAAAGATGGAAAATAAGGTGCTAAACTGATATTACATCTGAATGACACTTCTGTTAGCGAGCTCACAAAAAAGTAACAGCGTAGATGCCACTAATTTTATATATTAATACATATATATAATACAAAGATTTTGACTATCAAATTATGTTCAGAAACATACATACGTTTTTTCCTGTGCTCAACCAGCGCAACAGCCTGCTTTGCTGAGCATTTTGAAAACCAGTTGTCCCCAAGCAGAACAGTAACCTCATTGGTGTGGACAAGTTTTCCTGGCATGAAGGCAAGAGGACCAAAAGGTACCTGTCAAAGGCACAGAAGAAACAGCTGAAAATCACTACTGAAAATAAAACCTAGACAGCCATTCATGTCTTACTTTTTTTTTTTAAAAAGTAAAACACAGAGTTAAAGAAATAAAAATTCTACAGCAGTAATTTAATGACTAACCCTTCATAAATATTCAAATGACCAGATCTATTTGAATTTAGTATTGCACTTACAAAATCAGAAAAGCGGTATTTAACTTGAAAACTTGTTTTGTGACATAAAACTATAGTATAGCTGAATGCTCAAATGGAAGAAAAAGTCAGTTAACACATAAGTCTTGACAATAAAAATATTATCATTTAGGTGAGTTACATATTTGTTATACACAGACTACATTCATTTCCTAATAAAAGCAGGTTTAGCTTTGCCAAAATTTTTGAAATGCTTAAATAGGTATGGTCAACTCAAAAGGTGAGTTGCTTTTCTGTATCTGCATTGCTAATAGTAAGTACCTAGAAACCTCTGTAAAACTTTGTGAGGTTACGAGCAGGACCACCGACTCAATCTCACTTTGTTCTATTGTTCACCAGTACGCAGACCTCATCATTGAACGCTGGTCCTCCACTGACGCTCCAGGCACAGGAACAGTACACAGAACCAGAACACTTCAGACGGGAGTACATGGGTGATAAACACTTTTTATAACTTTAAGAGGTGCTCCTTAAAACGTGTAACACCCCCTTCTAACACAGATTATGATGGACGGGACGTTATTTTTATGATTTAAGACATCTTCCACAGCCCACACTTTACAGATGGCGCTTGGGCAGGCTGTACCGCTGAGGAGGAGCCTCGGCCACCCTCTCTTCTGCCTCCCGCACCAGCCCCCCGTGCTCTTACCCTCACACCTACTGCCGCCTGCCTGCCTGCTTTGGGCTTCAATTGCAAAGAAATTAGCAGACCAAAATCAAATGAAAGTCAAAAAGGAGGTGGCAAAAAGCTAAGAACCACAGCCAGCTCAATTTTTCTCTTGAAAGAGAGAGGATACCATTTCCTTGGATCTGTTTCTGTTGATCGGAGTTGACCTGTTTCCTTGGAAAGCGATCTTCCCTAGCTTCAGTATCCAGAAGGGTACCAATGCTTGAAACAGTTCTGCCGCAGGCAGGATCCTGACATTAAGACTATGCAGAACGTGCTTTTCCTACACACGTACCCTTCCTGACTTGGTTTTCAAGTAGCAGACTGCACCATTTGCCTGTTCACTCTTCCCCCAAAACGATGAAAGCAAAATCGAAAACATATGAAAATATTTGGCTAACAGGATAGGAACTATTTATATACATTTAAAATAACAGATGTGAGTTGACATTGCTGCTTTAATGAAGAATAAGCCCCATGTAGCTTTTTTAAAAATAGGGCTTTTCCTATGCTTCGAAACAACGCGATCTTTTTGCTCTCCATCATGTGGCCACACATGTACACATGGTGAAGGGACTACACACATAAAATCCCGAGCTGAATCACTGGCACAGGAAAGGGAAATGCTCTCTTCTCCCTCACAGTAAGCGTACTCCAATGCCGTCTTACTAACAACTCAACTCTATATGCTGAGCCAGGCCGCCACGGAAAAAAGTAGTCAGGCACTTTGTGCTGAAATTAGCCCTTCAGTTATTCATGGTACCACCTCCCTCCCTTCACAGATGTATCTTGAATTGGACCCAAGATGTGGGGAGGAAAAAAAGAAAGAGACAAAAACCAATTTGGTCAAAATTCTGGTGAGCACACACCAATAGGGAAAAGTTTACCCAGGGAGCTGTGCAGTTGTTAGGGAAGATTCAAAGCACCAGAAAAGATCGCTATGTCAATGGGAAGATCGGTGAAACAAAAATTAGCAGCACCTTTTTATGTAAAAATCAATGTTCTAGGGTTTATTTCCATGAATCAGGAAATACTACGGCCACTTTCTTCTCAGGAAATGACTAAGTACCGTAATTCAGTCATAATTATAGTTTTCTATACAATAGATTTACATATCAAACATGTCAGGTTTTGTGTTAGCATTTATGTCATCAGTTCTCAGTTGTCAGTAACACTGTAATTTATAATGAATTTCAAAGAAAAGAGAAAGAAACAAAAGCAAAGGTTTAACTATTATCATAACAAATGTAACATTATGAAGCACTACATGGCAACCTGGGTAACACCTCACCGCAGGTGCCGATACCTCCGTTACTAAAAATTTTAGCCTGTTTTCTTGTGTGAACTCTACAACATACATACCATGATATCGTAGGACAGCTTATCGGGCAACGTACGGAGTCGCTCCTGAAGAGCTTCATAATCGCTCTCCACCTTCTTCCTGTTGACAAATTCAAGATGATTCAATTTCATATTTGAAGTAGAGAGTTAATGTTTTTCTGCTAGTAATTCAACAACACACCAAAAAAATACAGAAAAATAAACTATTTTACTCTTAAACACATACAGTCAATAGATGAATAACTTATTTGTAAAAGACTTGGAATGACAAACATAATAGCTAGATTATTTTAGAATAACATGTATTAAAATAGGGACATGATTATTTTACATTATGCATGTCTCCTTCTGAATTTGAATTTTTCATGGTGCAAAGAATCAGTTCTTTCACTAGGTTTGGCATATCTCACTCCATGTTCACATTCAACAGTTATACCACCATCAATATTTAGAAAAATAACTGAAAATCCAGTTTATACTTCATACGAGGCAAATTCTTCAAAGTATCACTTGTAATAAAGAATTCACCACCTTGGTTTGAGCTGACATAAACAGGCAAAATTTTAATTAATTCTGATTTTCACATGAACTTAGCACGCTTCTGAAAGATGGCTTGACCACCAGGATTCTGTTGCACCTTCAGTGCCCGACAAGGGACAATACAGGTCAGGAACATCCCTTCTGCTGCTCCTCTATTCAAAATGTAAATCAGGCTCATGCCACATGTTGCTACCCAAGACAGAAATGGCTTGGTGAACTTACATAAATTATTCCCCAGGTAGACACTGGGCTCTTCAGAGGACTTTTCAAGTTACAGCATTTCAATTGCTATGGGGACCGACCTTTGTGTGCAAAACAAGCAACTACGCTCCCTCTACGAAAGCCGTCTTTTGTGAAGACACTTTTAAATACTTAAATTCGGCCGGGAAGTCTTTTAATGGACCACTGTCATTCTGAAGATGGTCAGAAACCAGCTCCTGCATGAAGTAGCTGGCATATAAATGTCAGGTTTGATGATATTGTTTACTTGTACTTCAAAACAGTAAACACATATATGGTAGTAAATTCTGCAATAAAAGGCAACTGAGAGCATGGAGCAGCACACTTAACAACGCTGACCCAAGATGCAAATTACAGGTTTTCTGAGGATGATTCAGGAAAGCAATCTATAAATGTGCTGAAAAATGAATGTCATAGTTGATAACACGACTCTCAAAATATTATCATTGATTTTCTTAGATTCATAAGCAGAGTGAAATCTTCTTCAGCATTCATTATGAAAAATTATCTGATACTCTTATGTTTTGACTCATTTGCTTCCATAGTTGAACTTTGCTGTAATCACCCTACTTTATACCTGCAGTACTTCGTATTTTAAGTTGCTGAATTGGTCCTAAAAAAAGAATTTAGGTTCTTGTGCCACTTGGACATTAAAACCGTATTCCATATAATTGGTTTACAAAAGATGCTTGGTGCTGCTTTGGTCTGACAGTAGATTTCTCCCAGACATTTTAGGCAAGTTTCTCTGTCCAATACCCACATCAAAGTGAAAATATAATTCACTTCCTTCAAAGAGGAAGGCCAAACTCATGAATCTTAACAGAACTCACTGCCACGTTTTGGAGGGGAAGCAATCTAATAACAGCTTGGTGTCAACAACAACAACCAGTTACTTAATGATATTTACAGAATCCAGAATGTGTATTTGAGAAATGGACAGTCATCACTCCAACTCCTTGTTGAAAAACAAACACGATCCCCGTGCCAAAGGCCTTGTCCATGTCTCAAATGTAACGAGAAGACTCCATGGGAAGAGAATAGTATGAAAATCCCTCCACTTGCAGCCGGATTAAACATTCCCATCATTTCATGGCTGAAAGTCACTCAACATTTCTTCATTAATCTGAAAAGAAGATACTGCCTTTAAGGTCTGACTGCTGCCCGTTACTTAATAATCTGATTAGGGTACAGCAGAAATCATTTGCTACAAAAGCTATTTTGCGTTACAGAGCAAAATACGTCTCCTTTTCGAGTGGGACTGCTGTCCTTTGCCTGATCAAACCTCCACCATGGGAATGTCTAAAAGTATGGCCACATCCTGAACTGGATCATCAAGATAAAGAAAATTAAAAACAATCCTTTTAATTAATTGCCCTGAAACTGCATTATTTAAGGAAGGAAGCTGACCTCCCTCTTCCCCTGTGGCTGACGGGGACAGGAGATGTGGGGTGTGCCGGCCCTACGCTCAGTCCCCAGATGCAATGAAGAACCAAAGTGAACAGGGAGAATGAGTAACTGGAACTCCAGCTATGAACGTGTCCCTCGAAGGGGAAACGCACGTCTAGATGTTTAATCCCATACCAGAGCCATTATTGGACTCACAGCTTTAGAAATATACTTTAAAAGTGTACTAAAAAGTGAAAAAGAAAATAATTTAATGGAAATATATTGAAGCTGAGCATTTTAAAATCCTATTGTTATTCACCCAATTCTATTTAATTCTTCTGTGTCACTGACTACTTAAAAGATCTTATATGAACAAATTACTCAGTTGAAACAAGAGCACTCAGCTCTTGCACAATGAAGATCTAAATAAGGGTACTAAATTTTAAATAATTTTTAATAAGGATTGTATGGATGCTGTATAAACTGCTTTTCTACATGAAAGAAATCAGTAAGCTAGGTTTTCCTTTTGATATCCTGTGCCCAAAACCCCGAAGTCCATGGAGCCATGACCAGAGTCTGCTTAAAAAGCAAACACTCGAGCAACTCCTCCTTCCAAAGCCAACCCTCCCACTCCACTCCACAAACCCTGGCCATTTCTGTAAGAGGAAGTAAGCATCACAACTCCCCAGACTTCTAAAATTCTGTTCAAATTTCAAGCCTTTCTGTCAGTTAGTTTATTTCTGAAAAATATTGTCTCTTAGTGAAAGAATGTACACGCATAATGTCACACAGGACCAAACCGGTACAGACAGGGCAAAGCTCCTGAGAAAGTACATGTGCTGGGGATATTCTGCCTGGCTTCACCACAGCAGCACCAGTAGCACTTCAATAATATTTCCCTTATTGAAAATTAATGCAATCTCTGAATTTTAAACATAAATGAAACATATTAGTTTTAGATTATTTTTGCAAGCCAATAGTCAGAATTTAATATGATGATGTGTATAGATTGCCTTGATTTTTTTTCCTCTTATCCAGTGCTTGCAGCCTATGTGCATTTAAACTAAAAACATTTGATACACACTAAATATAAATTATTTGCTTGGAGATCTTTCAGGCATGAAGAAAAAGCCTCTTAAAATAAATTTAAAATATTATATGCTTGATGGTGTATAACCAAAGGTTTAATCTCACCACTAAAGGGGCAGTTGCTGTGATTCTGCAATAACCCTGCAGACAATAATCAAGACAGCTCCTGTTGTTCTCTCAGTAAAATCATGGTAAACACAGCATGGATATATTGTAATTTGATATCGGTAAGATCAACTGTTATATCTCACAGTAACTCATAATAAAAGATTTCATTCACCATTAAATGTACATTTTCCTCAGATGCCATACAAAACTATTATTTACTAAGCATGCTTTCTATTAACCATAGATTGCCAACAGAGAAAAAAGTGCCCAGAGATAATGTTTCTACATAAAATACTATTTCTTTCTAAGCATTACAACCTAAGCTTTATCACATACTTTACTGGGGCAAAAAAACAGGAAAACATTACTTTCACGTTGTTTTAGCACATCTGGGTGGTGGAGAGCAGAATTTATCTACTTGCTCCATAGTTAGATAGAAAACAACACAAATAATTAATTCTACCCTGGGAGTACCTTTTCACCAATCAGGGAAATTCAGCATTCGTCCCACAAAGTTACTCGGGGGAAAATGACGAATGAGCTGGGTATTTAAAACAGAAGTACAAACACTAAGGTTCAGTGTATTTGTGATTTAAAGTAATGATATCAGTGGAAAATATATACATTTTAAAGAGAGTACACTGCAATAATTCTGAGTGATCGTGAACTATAATCCCCAAAACACGCTCGTAGGATTTGGCTATCACTAGAATAAACAGCAGTACTTTACTAATATATAACTAGGTTACTCATCAGTATTTTAGGCATGTAATCAAACATTTTTCACTTACCAGTGCTGGATTTTTTCCTGGCAGCTAGTGACCACCTGTCATTAAAACAGATAACTACTCATGAAAAAAACAAGGCTAAGCACACAGCTGCAATGTCAATGCATCAGAAACTAGAACAGTAGCTTTACAGATTTGGTGGTGTCTCTACATACATTTTTATTTGTCAGTGCAAAGGCATGTGAATGGTAGTTCTTAAGCAGCACACTTTATCACACACTATTGCAGACTGATAACCACAGAAAACATTACAGCTTTTCAATTCATATTTTGGTACAATACCTGCTCCATAACTATTAGGTGACATACGATATAAGATAAGTAGTAGTTTGTGCAATCTGGAGATCTATTTTCAGTGTTACAGGTTTGCAGAATAAGAAAACAACATAAATTATAACAAGACATCAATGTAACTTCCATACTCATTCATTAAACAAGAAAAACAAATGAATCCCACAGCACCAAAAACATTTTTTCCTTTATCAGTACATCAACCAATGTTTACACTGACCATTTTAATCTGAAAAGGCAAAAATTAATTTTGTGGTGTTTAAATACAAGGATATTTGACATCAGTATGGGCTGCTGGCTTCCCTTCTGTTCTTTCTCGGTGTCAAAAAAAGGAAGTTTTAATCTGAATATTTCACTTATTTCTTTATGCCACAGGCTTTCCCAAGAGAGCCAAAATAATTTACAAAATAAAGCACATTGTTAAAATGAAATACTTTTTCTCCTTTTTAACTGTATTTTTTTAGACTATGTAGATACAGCAAACAGACAAGATGCTGAAACCTGTGACCTTCTCTGCCATAATTACGTGGAGATTTTGTCTTTCAAAACATATTCTGATCTCTGAATAATGGTTACCAAAAATATAACACAAACAATTTCATTCAATTATATGAAATGCAATGAAGCCACGAGGCAATTAAATGTCTAGACATCTCCTCAATATAAGCATTTTCTAGATTTTTTAATTTTTATTTTTATTTTTTTTACAAATTTCATTTTTCCTATAGCCAAAATAATACTAACATTTGAAAGCAATTAATGAGAAAATTTGCAGAGAAAACAATAACATACATTCAAGTACCACTGAAATCACTGGAGCAGATAATTCTTTTTTTTTTTTTCCAAACAACAGAATGAAAGACAATTTTGTTTTTAGTTAGCATATGTGCAGCCATTGCAGAACGGATCTCAGACCCTGCACTTTCTACTCATATAGGAGTAAAAAAAAAAAAAAGGACTACTTTGTGATCTAATAATTCTTTAAACAGCGTAAAGTACTTAAATGAAAAGGATCAGCTCTACATTTGTGATTACGCTACCTCATAATCCATCAGGAATTTCACCCAGGTAGCTCGTCCCATGTAAGCCAAGTTTAAATTTATCATTTGCTTTAAACTCCTCTAAATCAAATGCCTAGCACATCTTTTCCTTAATGTGAAAGCTAACCATTTTTAAGGTTAAGAGTAAATATACAGACTTCTACAGGACATCAACTCATAAATCTAATTCATACCATTAAGCTCTTTTTAAGAGTAAAGTTTCTTCAAAAAGTCTAAATCATACAGCGCAGCGCCGTTTGGTAACAATGTTAACACACAATGGAGTTCACCACTAACGCGCAGAAGAGTCAGAGCCTGTTCTATCAACACCCTTCATTCAGATTTGGTAGTGATTGTGAAGTACACAACATAATTAGGCATACGAAAATGTTTATGAAATCCTTTAAGAAAGCTCCAGTTTAATTGTCCCATTACAGATGAAGATGGAAAAGGCAGGAAGCTTTCCATTCCCGATACATGACTTTCCATGCATGAAGTGAGCTAAAAGCACAAAAAGAAAAGCCCTGCAAACCATAAGAGCAGCATGTTCATTAACCTCTACATGATAATCCTTTCATAGCTGCATATTAACTAGTTACACATTCATAATCATTTACATTATTTAGAGGACCTTCTATGAAAATTTCCAGGCTATATCCATTAGCTAGAATGTTAAAGGTTACAGAAGATAGTCTATTTAATGTTTCCAGGAAGCTTTTTTAATTAGTAAATATGTAAATTGGGCACATATGCTTTCTATGTTTTTAAAAAATAGTCCATCAGTAAAACAGCATAGGGGCATATGCTGTTTCCATCGCCCTTTATCCCCTTTAAAGAAAAAAAAAAAGAAAAATCAATAACACCAATCAATTTTAATTTAATTCTTCTTCTTTGATATAATCTCTCTTGAAGGGATACTAAAGGGTGGAACCAACAACAAACCTTTTCGTTTCAGTGGCCAGCATAAAATGAGACCTTTTACAGAAGTGCTAAAATATACCACCTTAAAAATGTTTCAGGCAGCACTTCTGGAACTGAACTCTATTAAAAAAATACAGCGAGAATAAATATTGAGAAACAGATGGAGATCAATTATGCATATGTCCTTTATTAGGTCAGTCACACTGTTTGGATAACAACTGGTTTTATCGCAGCAAAGAAACAAATAGATAAATATATAAACAAATCTTTGATTCTTTGCTTTTAATCAAACATGGGACAATCATTAGTCTATCTTCCACACATAATTTATATCTAGAGTTACAATTAAAGACTGAAAATTCCTTTCAGGGTAAATAAAATAAATGACCTGTTTGTTTGTTCATTTGAGTTCATTTTGTCTGGACACCTAGTGCCACCAACTATGCATTACTTTTAAGACATCGTAGTGGAAGTGGTATCCATACATTCTAAATTCTCCCCTTTTAGGCATAAAAATGTATGAGTCTGTGAATGCATGTGCTTATCAACGGCTTATCTGCATACTAAAATATTTATTAAACTACTCTTGCAGCAAACTTAACATTACCTAATCATGGGTATGGTTATTAAAACAGGATCCACTGTCAGAAAACACATTCCATAGACTTAAAAGAAAACAAATGGGCAAATATCTTGTTTCCTTCCTCTCCTCCAACTGCAACTTGTTAAAATTTAGTGCTTCTCAAGCCTCTGTCTGGACAGAGCCATCCCTGGGAGCTCCGGCAGTGGGGTGCCAGACAGCCCTGGGAAAGCACACCTCTATGTGCCTGAAACCCGAAGTAGAATTCCTTCTGGATTAAAAACCAAACCACTACAGCAGGAGATTACACGTTGGTTCTGCTCTCATTGCTACTGCATTGAGCTATTTAAAGGCAAGAGTATGTTGCTGCTTTTACGGAACGTCTTGTTCCTAAGTTTCACAAGCAGAGTCACAGCAGAGCCGAAGGATCGCCTTCAGACCTGTGATCACCTCCCAGGTGTCCCCCCACTTCCATCGTGCCAACCTGAACAGAGGGCAGCTTGCAGGCTAGTGACTCCAAATCACCCCCAAACAACTCATATCATACAGCCAAAGACCTCCTTAGCTGTCTGAAGGCGGAAAATTCCTTTTATCTTCAACACTTTCTCTCTTTCCAGTCTAACTATTTACATTCCACCTTTTCCTGGATCTTCCATCTGAAGAGCTCAAAAACTTCTCTATGAATTAAAGCGTACAGCACTTTGGAAAAGCACGGCACTGATTCTGCAGGCTGAGTAACTTAACCACTAGCACCGGTCAGGAACAGGGCTAGAAACAGAAGCCAGATCTCCTACCTCAGCAACCAGGCACTATGATCACTTACAGCGTCTCCTTGGGAATGAAGACCGGTGAGAAAGATGCTGTAGCACGCAGCTGATTCTTGCCTGTACACGCCCATGGGTCTCTAACCTGTTCCTCATTATCCCACACTCCCCCAGCAGGTCCTCACAAGGGCACCTCTTTCTTCCACCTCCTTTTTCCTTAACTGTTGCTTCTGCACAGGCTCCCATTGCTAACAGCTGAATATAACTCTCTGTGGTGCTTCCGATTATCAAGGTGATACACAATGAGTTCTGCTCTCCTCTCCAGTCCAAGACGATTTTGTTTTATTTAGGTAGTTCTCCAAGGTGGAGTGCACGCGTCCGAATGCCTCTCTCTACTAAGCAGCTAGGCACTGCCTAAAAAGGTGATGGTTTTAGCACACCAAGGGTAATTCTCTCCCTCATCTGTTCTAACAGCAGTAAGGCAAGCTGCCAAGTCATAATTTCATTTATGTCTCAGCTCCTGAAAAATCATAAGCAACAGAGCTGGTACTGGTATCACCTGTCGACAGTTTTGGGTACCGATGCTAAACCTGCTGTACCCAAGTCACACAATTATGTTCAAGCCTAAAGAACTAGAAACGGATATTTTTAATATGAAAGGTAATTTCAATTAAAATTATTAAAATAAAAATGCCCCATCAGATTGGGAAGAGTTCCTAAACGAATGAGAGGCTATTTCCACACTTGTGGGTATGAACATGGAACTATGCAGGACGGCACAAAAGCAAAGTTTCTGTTTAAAAATTGCAAGTTAGGTATCTAAGAGCCCAAGTAAATGTGCGCTGTTTCTACATGCACACTCATATATTTTGCTTCAAAACTGTGGCTCACAATCTGGCTGGTCTTCTGAAATCAGAAGCTAGGGACACAGATCTAATCCCAGCTCTGATTTTGTTTCTTCTATATGGCCTTGAGCAAATCACAACCTCTCAGTCTACATTTCTTCATCTGCAAAATGGGGATAATAGTATTAACCTACCCACCTCAGAGTGTTTAATGATGATTAATTAATGTGAGAAAAGCACTCTAAAGATGTAAGAGCACTATATAAGTGATAAAGCATTATTTACCACTTGAAAAGTAATCTGAATAAAATCAGATATGCAAGTAATTTGTTTACATGTAGCAATAATATAATTTGTGACTATTTAATCTTGAATTAGTCTCACTTTAAACATCCCTTTCAATCACATTTCCAGTTACTTAGGGAAAATGACAGTATGGAATACTTTTTGTGGAAGCTGAGCAAGTAATGAGGTGGTAATTAAAGTAAGGGCCTAATAAAGTCTAAAACCAATGATGTGCCTTCAGGACACTGTCCCTGCCATTTGGGACTGCATAAAGATCTCAGTCTCAACCTTGGTTCTGTTGTTCAGAACCTTCCATGAGCTACAGCAGAGCATATGCTGGTTTGCTGAAATGCAGATCCACGTTTGCAAGGCTCATGATAAATCCAAGACAATTTCCACTACTGACCTAATTCAGATGACTCCAACTCTGCACAGTTTTAACTGCTTAACTTGCACATTCAAGTATTTACTGCAGTTGATACATGCGCAGGAGCTGCCTCCATCTGTAAATGTTTGCAGTATCAAGAGCCACTCTGCCATGCAACTCATGCATGAGATTTCTCTGTCGCACCCCCAAACCCTAAAAGTTTACTGATGAAATAACCAGTTCACAATATGGCTTTACATTACAGAAGAGCACTAATGGGTGGTCAAATATTTAATCAACTCTTGGTAACAAGGATGTAACAAGCCACACGTAAAATAAACATTTAAAATGAATTTTCATTTTTTCCTCTAGGAAACTACACAGTACTTGCCTAAACACAGCAATCACTGATGGAGAAAGACAGAATTAACATTTGCACAATTGTTTTTCCTAGAGCCCCATTTTCAATCAAAAAATGAAATAAAACTATTAAAAGTTCTCAGTCTGTTGGCACACTGTATGATCTAATGGAAAAGGAAGAAAGCATTTCTAAGCTCTCATATTCATTTATTAAATCATATTACTCAAAAACACTACATTTCAACAAATTATTAACATAAATCCCCCTTTGGGTGGAAAGTTTTGCCTTTTGAAGAAATGTGTTTGGGAAGAATACTGAAGGAAAAGAAAGACTGAAAGACATTTGAATCATGGCAAACATTTCTTCCTAAAGGAAAAAATCTTACTTAAAAATATAACCACCACTTTTATCTTTCTCTACAAGAAAACAAGCAAAGATCTACTCTTTCTATATTAATTGTGCACACACAACCGGGTCTCTCAGTTTTGCAGAAAAAGTAGTACATAACTATTATTTACCAACAAACAAAAACTAAGTTCTGACCAAAAGTGGTTTCTGAAAGCTTAAAAATTCTACTTGAAACAACTAAGAATTATAAAGCAGAGAGAAAACACCTCATCTCTTCTTTGCCAGCCAGGAAATTCTACCCTCTCAAGACTATTTTATGTTGTGACCACTGCTGTGGTTATAGGTCATGTAGACAAGTAACTTACAGCTACTTTGCAGTAACTGCACAGGCGCAGGTAAGTGTGGCAGCCACCCCTTGGGACAGCCAGGCAGGCAGTGTCAGCTCACGTGAGCCAGCACTCTTCTTCCTCACTTCCACCCATGAGTTCCCAACACCTTTATGCTGTTTTGCTGTTTGTCAGTCCCCTTTGGGAGTCATTTCAACTCACAAACCCAGCAAAACTCCCAAAGGCAGCAGGATGTTTTCCACTGAGTGAGGGAGTTTAATTAGCTCTGAACCAACTGAACTGGTGCAAGTGAGGAACAAACTGGAGTAAGGTCTCATCTTTCCCTGGTAGCAAGTCAGTATCCATGTCACCTAACTGCATCTTGAGACACAGCTAAGGAACTCGTAACAGAGTATTTTAGCTTACTTCAGGTAAACATATTCATGTGGCTATGCCATACCCAAGCTAGATCAGGTACGAAGACAGCAGCATACAACATCAGCATACAACTCCCACGATCTAACTTACCAAACACCTCAAGCAGGTTTTGCAAGCCTTGGTGTATTCTATGGTGCAACAACTATGCTGCTAGCAACACCTGAGTTAACTAGCTTAAAACTGACATGAGCCGTGGCACCTGCCTCACAGACATGCCTTCAGGCTGTGGTTCGACATTCAGCCGCAATCCTGAATAAAGTAGTCGCCTTCCCTCCCTGTCTCCAGCTACTCCATTCCACCGTGTTATCCTTCCAACCCCGGCACAATTTGCTGCCAGACATTTGTGATGCTGCATAACCAACCACACTGGGGAACCACACTGGCTGAAAAACAACACAGGAAGAAAAAAGAAGCAAAAAAGTCAACAACAAAGTTTGGTTTTAAGCTGGATCCCAACCCAGGTCACTGCGCAGCGTCACAAATGTGCCACCCTACAATTGCTAGAATGCAGAAACAAGCCGTTACATAAAAGCCCCTAGGATTAAAAAGTTGTTCACCAAATTAAAGTCATCTCCTTCCTGGACAACTCACATGATCATTAATGAAATGTTTGAACAAGTGACTGAGACTGTTGCTCACAACCGCTCTAACTTGCCATGAGCATGGCCACGACTCAAAGGGCCACTCAAGTTTCACCCAACGCTGGCTCTGCACTTCCCTCGTCACATTCATGCTGGCATTTAACGTGACCATTCTGGCATGTGTTACTGGAGTCCTCTCACCCCACAGCAGTCTGATCACACGTGTTAGTACAAAAGTGGTGGAGGGATTCACTCTTTTCATGGCAGTGAAATTGCAGCCTACGTTAACAGACAAGAGGAACCACAGTACCAGCAACTGCACGGTGCAGCCCAGCGTCCTAATGCCCCACCAGGAAAAAATTAAGTCTTAGTGAAGTTGCTGCTCTGAGGGCCTCAAAATGGCGAGCTACAAGTTAGCATATCCATCTGCAAAACTGGAGCTTCGGATTAAAACAAAATACAACTTCACAATCTCAAAGTAGGAAACAAATACCTGAGGCAAGGGGTACTCAATCTTCAATCTGAGAAGACAGGTTATAAGTGTAACTTCTGGAATGGGGACCTGCAAAGATGCTAGAGACACTATAGAAGATTCCCAAACAGTGCCCTGGTCACTGCATCTACTCACAAAATCTGTAGACAGCGATAGAAGCAGCATGATTTAGTAACATTTAAATTTTGTGGACATAATCTCATCTACGCATTTTTATTACCAATGAGGCAGGACACATGCAGACTTGCCCACTCCAGAATAAAGGCAACACTCTCTAAACTCTTTTGTGAATAGCTTGACTTTAATTACCATTAAAAAAACTATTTAAGATCTGTTAATTTATTTCACAATTCTTGACTCTACACAAACTAGTGGAGATTTAATTCATACTAATAAGAACATAGACAAATATTGACTAGAAAAAGTAAAAGTGATGATCAATTAACACCGGAGGAACAATAAGTATCACACTGAAAGCTTCCAGATAACGACTGAATTAGCCCTTTTACTTGGAGAGCAGCACATGAGAAAACATTCTTGGAACCCACTATTACAAAAAAGCAGTGGACAGGGTGGAGTGGGTATCATCACAAGTTTCTGAAGAGGTAATTGTCCAGGTATCTTTTTAAAAGAAATACGGCAAATGAAGCTTCAGATGGGTCCTTTTAAAAAGGACCATGTCAAACCAAGCTTCAGATACTCTCTTAACTTTTCTCAAACAGTTGTTGTGCAAAATGAAGTCCTACTGCATCAGCGTCACCCAGGCTTTCTCTAGATGGGTGTAGGCTGGAACAAGTGCAATATCCTGGGACACACTGCACTGGAAAACACACTGAATCTCACCTGCAGAGCCCACAGGCAAGCAGTTCCAGATTTCCAGTGGTTCCTACAGCAGTGTGAAGTGTACAAACCCTACTCAGTCTTGCTGATCTTTTTCAGACTGCAGGAACAGCTTTAAAACTGCCCAGTTGCTCATTTCATAGCACAGATATTACTTGAAAAATACTTAGGACAGAAGCAGCCAGCCTCAGAAGTAATTCATATAGGAATAAGAGAAAACAATTTAAAAAAGCCTAAGTTTAGGATTCTGTGATTGGTTTCCCCATAATCCACCTACAAGTTGTTTAACTGTTAAAAAACTGCAAGTACCCAGCGTCTTGAAAACAATTTGGAAATTAAAGATCCTACAGCTCCACCATATAAAGTCATAAAAATTAAGAATACGTCATAATACACACAGGCCAATGAGTTACGGTAATAGCTGCACTAAATCTAATTGTGCTTTGTTGTCATGATGAATGACAGAACAGTCACTTCCTTGTCCTAATTTTCCTAAAAGGAAAATAAAAAAATGTGTTTGTCAGTGCAACGCAATGGAAAAAAAAAATCCTATTGCCAGCTAACACTGGAATCCTTCAGATTCTCCATGCCTGTGTTTGCACTCCGCAAACATCTCTTGGGTCTAATTGGTTCTGTAATGTCTCCCATTACAAATATCTTCATTGCATTGCTCAGAAACTACAGAACATATCAGCCCACTGTAAATTCACTGTCTACACAAGTCTTACCAAATCATACAGATCTGACTTGTCAACTTCTTATCAGTTAGTAATCCCAACCCATGTGATTGTAGGACTAAATGTATATCAAATATTATGTTTAAACGCAGGCTCTATAGCATGAGAATCCACCTACTTAAATATTCATTTTATAATTCCCGTACTAACTTGCAATAGATTTAATGCAGTATTTTCAGCTAACATATATTGCTTTTGCAAGTAATCCATGATACATACATTATATTCTTCTTACAGAAATATTCAAAACTTTACGTAGGCACTGTGCTTCCAATGATGGTTTTTATCATGAAAATTACTAGATATTCTTCTATAATTTATCCCCAAGATACACATTCTAAGTCATGTTTTTATACAAAGTGCCTTTAGTGGGAGCACTGAAAATTGCTTTTAACAGTTTGGTCTTACTATCACTACAAATTAACAAGATGAAATCTGTCCAACAGGCAAGCAGTCCTAAACAAGAATTAAAATTACTTTTCACCAGGGGTCCTAAACCTGGAAGTTGCAGCCTCAATCAGATCACAGATAGAAAGTCATGAACATCCTGTTCTTTTAATATTTTTAAACAGGAAGGAAGCCTCAGTTCACGTGTTCTCCAGAGCAGCTCTTCAGCACTTAAAAGCTCAAACTCGTGGCTGAACCAGGGTTGTACAATGGCCTGGATGTTAAAATCATCAACTCCGATTCAAATATTATCTCTAATTCTGCAGACAGATAACGCTGTATTTCGCTATTACACTAAAGGTTGCCTTCAGACTAATGGGAATAAATAGCTCTATACTTAATCAAGCGTTGCTGGGACAGCATAACATCACAGTAATTAAAAGAAATATATGTGCCTCCTTAAATGCCAGTATAGATATAGTTCTGGTTAAATAACTTTACTATTTGTTACGATGCAGATACTACAATTACTAGTTTGCCAAAGTACTGGATAACTAATTCTCCCTCATCTTTGTGCCAAGACCAAAACATGAGCCTTCAACGTCAGTAATTTTGTGAGAAAAATATGAATCTCTGAAAAGAGGCAGCTGAAATGAAAAGACCTCCTCCATCTTAAAATACAATATTTTTGTAACTGAAAATACTGTTGTAATCCAATTATATATATTCATTGCATAGAGGGAAAGTCTACTATATCTTCATCATGACACTCCATTGTAACCAAGATATGTAGTTCTTTAGTACAATTTCATATTGAAGCTGAAGTGTTCAATTTTTTTTAGCCAATTTGCAGAAATTATGTAAAGTTTCCCTATGATAAAATATAATTTTGGTACATCAGCCTAACAGAGGCTTAATTAATGGTCTCCTGGGCCTCTTTTCCACTGGAGCAGATCTGTTTAAGAAGTCTCTTAAACTTGCTTACAGAGGGGTCTTACCATGAACTGGGAATAATTCTACGTGGTTACAACATCTGCTTACACATTAGGCCCCATTGGCACTGATATACCAAAGAAATTATTCTTTGCCAAATTCTACCACCTTGAAAACTAACTGAAGGAGCCCAAGCAGACAGGTTACCATCACCAATTATTGGTATAATGGGTTACTCTCTCCGTGCCGAATGGATGATGCAGACTGTTCCAGCAGATCCTCTTATTGTTCATCCACGTTAACGGTCAGTTGGTTACGTACATCTTTTAGCAATGATCTAGTGTGCTATTCAAAAGCAGACACGTTTTTGTACATGGTATTCCACACAAGGCACATTTTTCACGCCACGTACTTGTTACTCGGTTTTCTTACTCTTAACTAAACCAGCGTGTGCGAAAGCAACACACACTGAAGAGAAAGTCTACAACTGAGGAGCTCTCATGTGCACCCTGGACACAGCTTTAAAAAATTTTAATCATATGAGAAAAGTGAGCAAAAAAATTGAAAGGTCTGCAGACTGGGCAAATGTTCTCGTGCCAATACAACACTGCCCATGACCACCCATTCCACAGTGACTCCTGCACCCACACAGAGCTCACTGCAAGGCTGAGACCTACAAGCCCAGAATCACCCTCCTTACATTAGGGGAACCCACTCGCCTTCGATTGGCAGTGTAAGCTGCAGGAAGAGGTATCTCGAGTTTTGTGCTATGGCCACATGTGGAATCAGCCTCCAAATTCTCAGGGATCATTTCTGCGGAGCGGTTTGGCTCTTTCAAACCCATTTCACCCGCAGCCAATGCTTTTTAAGGCAAGTCTACGAATGATTTAATTTTTGAAACTCTTCAAGCTGGCCTGTGAGATGACCCAGTTCAGGGACGCTCGCACGAGGCCTACCTGGAGGACCACCTCTCGAGAAGGCGCCCGACTGGAAAAACCAGGGAAAGGCAGGAAGGGGGGGGAAAACCAGGCGCGTAAGAGGGCGCCGTGTACGGGCGCTCTACGCTGAGGTAACTGTCACGGTCTCCAGGGCGTGTCGGGGCACCATCCCCGCCGCAGGCCGCGGGCTGTGCGCGGCGCAGCTCGGCCCGGCCCGGCCCACCGCCTCCCGCTATCCCCGGCCCGCCGCCCGGCGGGCGCTGTTCTAACGGGCACGGCGCCCACGCCGCGGCCAACGGCGCCCCGCGCCCGCCTCGCAGCAAGCGCCCCTTCTCCCCGGGGAGGCGGTCTGGTGGCGGGGGAGCAGCCGGCTCCGCTCAGCCCGGCCCGTTCCCGGGGCTCCTCCGAGCCCCCCTCCGGACTCGGCCACGACCCGCCTCAACCGCCAAACGTGACGTCAGAGCCGTCACGTGCCCGCCCGCCGCGCGCAGGCCCCGGCGCGTGCCGCCCCGGGGGCCGCCATCCCGGGGGGGGGGGCTCCCCACCCCCCTCCCGGGCAACCGCCGCCGCCGCCCCCCACACCCACCCCCCCTGCCCCGGCCCGGCCCGGCCGGCCCAGCCCTCACCGCCCGGGGCCCCCCGTCCCGCGCCCCCCCGCATCACGCTGCGGCCCGGCCCGGCGGCCTTTACCTTTTCGTGCTCTTGGCGGAGGCGGCCCACCAGAGCGGGGCTGAGCGGCGAGGCGCCGCCGGGGGTCTCCATGCCCGCCAGACCGGCGGTCTCAGGGGGAAGCGAGGGGGAAGAGGCGGCCGGGCCGGGCCGATCTCCTCAGCAAGGCGAATGAGTCCTATAGAAATGTTTGTGGAGGGCGAAGCGCCGGCTCCAGAGCCGCATCCACGCGGGGCCCGCCGCCGCCTGGGCCCGGGGCGCCGCTGCCGGGGGAAGCATCTCACACTCGCATTCTGGGCCGCGCCGCCGCCTGGGCCCGGCTCCCGCTGCGCCGGCGGGCCGGGAGAGCGCCGGCAGCTCGGTGCCGGCCGCCGCCTGCCGCCGCCTGCCTGCTGCACTCTGGGTAGCCAGCCCAGCCAGGCGGCCCGCCGCGCCGCGCCCGCGGGAGGCACCCGGCTGCGAGCCGCGAGAGGCGGCGCTCCCACCCCCTGCCCGGCCCGGCGCCCACCGCCCCGACGGCTCCTCCGCGCCGCCGCCGCGGCGGGTTGGGGGCGGAGGGGACGGGGGGGGGGGCCACGGCCGCGGCCTCCCGGCCCCCGCGCCGGCGTCGGGCAGCCCCCCGGGGGGCGAAGGGCGGCCTCCCCCCGGGGCACGGCCTGCGCCTCGGCCTGCGCGGGGCAGCGCCCGTGGGAGTGCGGGCCGGGGTCGCATAGGCCTAAGGCGAAGCATCACCTGTAACGCGTTTTGATCGGCCTACGATAATCCTAGATACACCTAAACACAGAGCTGTATGTTTTCTATAACAGGGAGGTGATGTCGCAAAAACTGGCCTCGGAATGCCCACTCTGTACAGTTTACATTGCGGGGACGTCTGACAGGGAATAAACAGCGGGTGAAGGATTGCAAAATGTTTTTCAGTTTGCTGAAATCTCTGAGGGCAGCACTGGGGCCTGCCTACCTGGAGGGGTTACTGCAGGGGAAGAGGGTGGCAGACAGCCCCTCTTGGAGTACTGTGGAGTAATCCATGTGCGGTAAATTCATTAGCTAATTTCGTGAATGGCATCAGACACATCCAGAGTACCACGTGGGTAAGGGAATGGAGCCGTGCATTAACGGCATTAACGGCGTGCCAGGTCGCAGCACTGCTGGAGACCAGAGTAACTTCACACGGTGTTTGACTGGCTGCAGCAATTCTAGCAGGTGTATTTCAACTTATGTGCACTAAACACCACATAGGTGGGTTCAGTTATAGACAGGCCTTGTGTTTACAGCTGGATCTTTCCCTTGAGCAAACAAGGGTTTGTGAGCACCGTAGAGGGCTTATATTGTCTGCGCCTGGGGACTGGTAGGCATGTCGTAAGATGGAGGTACAAAGGTGCTTCTTCCCTATGTTTAGATCAGGGGGTTCCTTCTGCAAAAGAACACTTCCTTCCACAAGCACAACTAACCCTGTATACACCACAAAACAACTCTTTGTGTTATATACGTGACATAGTATGTGCTGTGCACTTTTCTAAATCCAGGTTCCCATCCCCCTTAAAGAGCTTGTTAAACCTCTACAGATGAGGAATTTAGAAACAATTTTCAAAGCATGGTTACTCAAGCTGGAAGTTAGCTTTTAGCCAGACTTCCAATATAGCTTCCAATATTGCAAATAAAAATTTGCAACTGCAGCTGGGTAGTTTGGTTTATGAAATAACTACATCCATAATCTTCAAGAAGAATTGAAAGTTAGCTGAAATCTCTGGCACGTATTTGTCACCAAGGGATTCTGGATCCTCTGAATGGACAAGAGATGTCCATATATTGCCATCGGAAAACAGCTCACCAGCAAAAGAGTGTCTCAAGTTTAAATAGGTTATACAAATCTTGTGATCCTTCTAAACAGTCATAATAAATAACTCCCTTTCATCCTGCTTAGAACCTGTTCTAAACTTTTCTGCAGTTAACGGCGCTCACAGAGGAGATACTACAAATACAGATCATTTTAAAATGCTCTCGTTTGGTCCCATTTCATCTCAACTCAATTGAAGGACGAAACAGATGCACAACATAAAGATATATATCATATTTAAGATTTTAATTTTTTGCCTGACATAAGGAAAAAAAAAAGCACTTAACTAACAAGAGTACCCACAAAGTAGGAATTTTATATCACAAGACACTATTTTCCAAGTAGAATGTAAAGGCATGGAATCATTTCTCTTGTTTCCTGCTCCAAAGACTTTGCCATTTCACATGCCACTAGTACACCATTTAGTCACTAAATGTATTGCGTTGAAGACTTCTGACAGTTGGCCAAAATAAGAGGCTACATCATTATCAGAGCAATGACTGCATGCGTTTGGTTGTACTGACGATAGTATGGAATAGTTTACTGGATCCTTTTGTACATTTTGTTTTTCATCTGCCAATGAAGAAATGCTCTAATAGTGACAAACAGATGGGAGACAGCGTTTGCCAAAGAGGAGCACGAAGGGTGTCTCTGGGTCACATTCTTTTTCACTTATAACCTGTACAAAACCATTGTCACCAGCAAAACTCTACAGAATATAAAATAAATTAAACTGAAATTTGGCCACCTAAGCTGCAGATTTTTGTTTACTTGTTTACTACATTAAACCTTTTAGATGCCCTACCAGATGATTTTCATAAAACCTTGGGGAAAACTCTGGAGAACTCTCTGTAATTAAGTGAGGGAAAGACAAATAAGCAAAGCTTACATGTTCCCTTCCAAGAGGATGGCTTAGCAGTCAGCAGATATGCCTGTACTGCAGCCGAAGATGTGGCTGTTGGCAGACCTCCTACCAGAACCTGCATTAGCTAGGTTGGATGAGCTTTTGAGAATGAGAAATCAGTGTCATGTTTTTGGGTTTGGTATAAACGGGTCAGCTCTACCTGTGAGAGCAGAAGATTAGTACCAAGGTTTTGGACAGGTCAAGCTAAGTTTGCAGCAGAGAACCTCACACCAGGGCTCTGAGTCAAAAGACATTCTTCTCTGGCAAAGAAGTCTCTGCCTTCTCCCATACTGCGCAAAGAGGGTGAGCACAACAGAACAGGAAAATGAGGAGCGGACAAAAAGAGGAGACAGATGGGGGAAAATGCCCCAGCCAGTCTTTCTGCTGAAAGAAATAAAGGTGAAACCATGACACCTCTGTTTTGTAAAACCAGAAACTTAGATCTAAAAACATGGATTGCAACAAAAAGTCATGGATGAGGACAAGAGGGTTAAGAACCAGATCATCCTTGGAGGTCACATGTGTGTGCACGTACATGCAGAGCTGAGCTACACAAAGAACAACAGTTGCATTTGGATTGGCTGGAAAATGGATACTGGGGAAAAGCGACAAAAAGGACCTCATTGTTATCAACTTGGAGAATAAGTTATCCTGAGACAGACCTCACGCAAGAGGAATGCATCTTTGGAAAACAAGACACGACCTACGAAGACCACCTCTGTTGTCAGCACATGGAGACACTCTGATAACGTGAATAGTGAATGAACTCCCCAGGCCAACAGCAGACTCCCTGATCTGCTCTAGGAAAATTTCATACTCAGTCTTCTGGCATGAAATGGACATGCTACAACTGTTGGGTTTTTTCTTGGATCCAACTCTGAACTAAGTGTTTTCAGGTGTTGGGTTTTTTTTAACCACAACCATCACAACATAGTACATTACTGTGGTTGTGGACAACCTGCCTTCTGCAGGGCTGGCTACAACACTTGAATCAAGGCATAGCACCAATTCTAATGGACAGTATGTGAAAGATTTTGCTGCAGTTGGAACCAAAAAAAAGAACCCCAGTATCCTCATGTTAAAGCTGACTCATAATCAAAATGCTGTAAGACCAAGTCCATCTTAGAATTTTATGTAATTCTGTCTGTAACACTCACTGTGCATGCTCATTTTGAACTTTTAGCAACTCTCTTTAAGATCCTTTTAAAGATTAAAAGCCTTTCTTTGTTGCTATGACTTGCCAGGAGGAGAAGTGCACCAGCAAATATTTAAGAATAACTGTCACTGTTCCACCAGCAATAATTGAATTTTTTCCTATCCAGAAGTTTTATTCTGAACAAGACTACTATTAACTTTTCTGATGAATATTCTTAAGATTCCAGATATGGCCTTTTGGAGCTACCTCTTGCAAAACGTTGCGGCCATGAGTCTCCCTCCATCAGTAAATCTGGAAGGAGACCCAGTCCCCTCTGGGCTCAGTGGAAGTAGAGGAGTGAAACTATGCAGTGCTTGCAGAACCATGGCCAAAGCCTGCATCTCCTTCAGCATAACCAGTCTAAAACAGACAGTATTTTTTGTGTTTGGATGGTGACAATGGAGTCAAACTACTAGACACCTTTCATTGTCCAGGCATAGAACGAGTAAGGTTTTTAGATGGTTGTTGACCTGATACATCAGCACATGATACTGACGTTAGCATGTTCCTCTCTCCTGCCTTTTCTCGTTAGAGAAAGGTGAGAGGCTTCAGGGATGACACCAACATGCTGCTTGTTTTTTAGTTACCTACTTAAACACCTTAATGCATGCTTAAAATGTAGTTTTAAGTGCACTAGGTGACAGCTAAGTTATTTGTTTGCCCAGTATCACCAACTTATCCTCTCCCTTGCTATCCATCCACCCAACTATCCCATGTTTAATACTGTGATATCTGAGAACCATCAAACCAATGCAGCTCAGATTCAGCTTTTCGGCAGGATCGTGTATTAAGTAGGTTGATGTCCATTTGTTTCTCCTCTGCCGGGAGAGCAAGGGGCCTGATTTTCTGTTACGTTAAGGTTGAAGCTACTGGACCTTAAAGTCCATCAATACAGTATGTTGGGTTTCTACATTGGTAGTGATGAAGAGGAGCCTGAATTTGCATATTCGACTCAGTTAAGATACAAAAAATAGTCAGAAATTAACCATACATATGCACACACATATACACATTACTACGCATAACTGTGAGCAGCTATTTAAGGAAAACTGGGACAGACTGTAAGCTTTCTGGTAGGACCATCTATAGAAATTCTATTTCCTGATCCAAAAGGCACCTATGTAAGACACATGGTATCTTTGGAAGGCGAGCTAGCCAACTATTAGTGCGCATTATGCTTTGATCTTATTATGTGTTTGATAATAACAACAACTTTTTTTTTATGCTACTATCATGCAATAAAGCTCCCAGCCCCTTGCAACCACACAGCTGACTGTATCCCAGCTTTTATACCATGAGTGCTGCCCTGGTTGGTTTAATACATGAAACTTGGATGCTTTATTTGTATGCTTTGTAGTTGCTTCTGCCATCTTTGATTAGTATCACCTGGAAATCCCAGCTTTTCTGCATGTAGTCACACCCAAGAGGAAAACCTGGCTCAGAAAAGATTAGTGTCACTTTGCTTTTTCCCCTCATCTTTTCTCTGTAAAGGAGGAGAGCTTTCTGATCATGGCAGTGTATTAGTAAAGACAGCCTAGATAGCTGAATACCTTAAGGGCCTCAATCTTCTCTCATATGTCCCAGAATTAAAGCTGGTATAACTCTGTTGACTTCAGTGGCAATTTATACCTGCGTTAGTGAAAGGAGAATCAAGTTCTGAGGTTTTTATGAGGGATACTATGAAATTTGTTCCTTTAGCTTGTTAAACAGTCAGTACCGAATTCACATTTCCATTAAAGAGAAGATTGTGACCTTAAGGACATCTTTCTCCCTAACAATTTACTCCTGTGCTCCTTTACTGAGGTGCCAAGGAGGGTGGCAGCATGAGAGCAGTCCTTGCCCAGACCCAGGGAGCAGGTTTCGAGGTCTCCCCGACTGCAAACGCACCACCTCTTTTCTAGTGTTTGGACACACAAACTCTCTTCAATGTAGGAACCAGCAAATGTGCACACACAAACCAAAGCTGGTAGCACATAAAATTTGTATGAAGGTCTGCATTTCATTTTTGCAAACTGCAATAAGGCTGTCAGACTTTGGCCCATGACAGTGTGTTTGATACAGGTTGTGGGTCGGGTCCGGGCACAAGCTGCCTGGGTCAGACCCATGCCTGGGTCATGACCCATGGTCGGAACCAGAAGTGGCCTTATTTAATACTCTGTTACTAGGTATGTTTTTTGCCAGTTGTTGATCAAGAGCAGGTGATGCACCGTTATTTTTTGCTGTAGCGGAGACAGCCAGTTTGACACAGTTAAACCCTCAGAAAGCTGTTCCTTTGGTTTCCAATTTGGAGGCCCAAAAGGAGGTGTGCCTGCTAATTGGGTATTTCACACTGCCTTGTTTCAAAGTGATAAAGTGGCATTTCTCCTCAATAAGTGGGTTCTCATCTCTACACTGCAGCAAGCCAACACCGCAGCCTTAAATTGCTTCCCAAACTTTTTACCTGAGTTTCCGGGGCTGAAGTAGAGCTTGTAACTACAAAGGTTGGGTTTATCATCAGTTTCAATTAATAACTTTGTCTATCCTTTTAATTGTAATTTCTTATTCACTTCAGGGAACTATTTACATATATTTACATGTACTTATTTATACACTTTAACAAATGTAGTCATATGAAAACAGGGCATTTCCCTGACAAGATTAAACCCATTTCCCTATCATCCAACTTCCCTTTCATTTCACCTTTTGTTTTGTTTCTTGACATTTATTCTATTCTAAAGCACTGCATTTTGTTGCTAAACACATCTTTGGTTTCCTGATTTCCTACCAGTTTTGTTTAATTCCTCTCAATAAAATTCCAAATGATATTGAGCATTACATTAATTTTTAAGAAAACAACTGGGATAGGACTATGACAAACTGAAGGAAGCCAGAAATCACTGTCCTCTACTTGTGCTGCTACAAGACCAACAGCATATTACAATTCACTCCTGCGTGCCCTTTCTTAAGCATGTCATTCCAATTACTGAGACAGTCCTCGGGGCTTCAGTGGAAGTACTTACATGATCACGGGCTCTCCTCAAGGGAGAAAAAAATCAGATGACTTGTCTAAGAAAGAGTTTCTCTGGAGGCTCTAGGCTGAGAAGACTCCTAGCACAACTGGAACTTTTTTTTTTTTTTTTTTTTGCATCACCAGATCAAATCTGGCCTTGGTAATAGTGAGAAATCATTACCATCTGAATTCTAATCCATGGCATATGTAACTGGGGCTGGGTGGTCTCATTATAACTTCTAGGAGAACAAACCTCATCTCATAAACCCCCACTGCAGGTGGCACTTAAAATGGAAGTCTCTAAGCTCAGTGGTGTAAATCCAGCACATTTTACCACTGTTAATTCACACAGCTTCTTTTGCAAAGAAAATGTAAGAAAGTCAGTTAGCTTTGTATTTTCTGAACCCTGAAGATTTCCACTGTTTATCATCGTTATTTAGAGGAAGGAAAAAAAGGCTTTAAGTGCATACTGTGTGTGGAATTACGTAAACTACAAATATTCGAGCAAACCTCAGTGAAATGACCGCAGCCATTTAGGCTAGCAGTCATGGGTCCCAAAGAGGAGAATGCTTCCAAAGGTGCCATCTGTGTTTTCAGGACACATGTACAAATAGATCCGATTTTATACAACCCAACAAATTAGGATTGATTAGACTCCTTCTATGCAAATGATAAATAGGTATTTCCGCATCCTTTGACATATCAAATGTAACTGACCTAGTTGACTAATAGTTTTGGAGACATTCAAACTATTTTAATCAACCTGAACCGGGCACCGTATCAATTTACAAGATGAGCCTTAATCTATGTCTGTTTACATGCATTTATTGCGTTACATTGCAAGGAAGTTACTGCCTGGCCATCTTACCTCATTTCTGTTTCAAAGTACCATGCGGACCTGGTCCACTCTGCTACAGCAACAGCTAGCAGACATCCACGAGCTGGCATCTCCGTGGTTTAAAATTTGCATGGAAAATTATAGCTAGCCCAAAGGAAAGCCCAACCGACAGCCAAAACATCGTCGCCCATGGCGGCAGGACTGGAACAGCACTCCTGAGCACCCGCTCAACAAGATTTTTGATCAGTGCTGGTGGTAGCTCAATGAAAGGCAGATGCAGCAACATTTACCATTCTCAGGAAGCAAAGTAGGTAGGGATGACTGTGCATGAAGAACCTCCGACTTTGGAGCAGTCATGTTTGCTCTTGGCTAGAAAACAAGTTTTTGACATGAGAGGGCCATGATAGGGGAGCTGCTGTTTGCATCCAAAAGTGAAGCTGGTGAACAGAGGATATTATTGTAGTTCAGTGAAGAGCAGATACTATTTTTACATTTGATTTCAATGTATTTTGATTTTTTTTTTTTTCAAAAGTATCTAGAATTCAGGAAAAGTGTATTTATATATAATAAATCAAAATAAGTGAGGAAATGACAGAATAAGGAACTGAAGACTTTCAAGAGTATGTTTCATACTAAGTTTACAAGAGCACAAATGCACAAAATCTTAAAGGCCTCCATCCAACAAAGCACTTACATGTATACTTCATTTTAAGTCTCCCTACAGTCACGCTTTGCTGAATTGAGGCATAATAACGGTAAACTTCTAGGCCAAATTCTGGACTGAATTCAGTAGATGCAGATGTCTTTAAAAGGAAACAATATGTGTATGTAGAAAGCACATCTCTAGACACGCATGCCTGATCACTTGCATTCATGTTCTGAAATTGTCAAAACGCATGAACATTCGTTTCCCCAGATTTAAAATACTTGCCTTATTTAACACAGAGCCACAGAGGTGCTTTGCTCTGCCAGCAGAAAAAAAAAAAATGGTCTCTGCCCAGAAGACCTTACAGTGTAAAGTTTAGACAGATGAATTAGCAGGTAAAACATAGGACAGGATGAGAACCGAGTAATAGGCTGGAGTAATAGGCTCACACAGTTACTCATTATAGACATGTGCATTTTGTGGTTGCCAAGTTATAAGTTTTAAATATAGAAGTTTACTTTTATGTAGAAGTAATAATTATTAACAGAACGCAAATCTTAGGGGGCTCTACAGATCATTTTGACAATCCAGAGTGAATGGGAGTTTTGCCACTCATTTCAATAGAGTCAGGCTTTTATTCTGAGTCTCTCTTTTAACCCATATATCCCCAAAAGAGAGCACGAACAAATCTTTATAGCCCAACCAGGTTTGGCCTGACCTGGGTAGCTTGGAAACTTGGGTGTAATCCTTGCTGTCAGAAGGAGAATGTGTCATTCATCGCACAGCTGTAAACAGCAGCACCAAACCCGCTCCAGCCCTTCTTTATAGCCAAGTCTCCTCGTTAACCTTGCTAGCATCCAGAAGCCAAGTAGGAGACTCTTACAGAGCAGGAGTTGCACCACGACACCTCACCTGCGATTCTGCAGTGCTTTTCTGAGATGAAGGGCGTGTGGAAATGCAGCAGTACAGAACTGCTAGGTAGGAACGGTCTGGGCAGATGGCCGTGCTCGGAGCTCTCGCCCGCTCCTGCACACCCCAGGAACCACTAAGGCTGCATACCTCTGGCTCGCGTAGGAAAAGGGATTTAAAACTGTCAGGCAGCAGCTTTCACTATTAACTTTCAGTTTTGAAACAGCTGAGAAGTGGAGGCTTTGAGGAAATCTGGGTCTGATTTTTATTTTTAGATAAACTGCCAGGGAAATAAATCACAGAATAATGATTTTCAGTAATTTTTATAGGAGAACTGACAACTCACTGTGGTGACTCAGTATTTGCGGAGTACTCTACAATATTGTGTAAGCACTTTAATTTCATCCGTGATTGAAAGAATTCAAGGGATCTGGGCTTTTTCCCATTAGCACTTTGGAGGTGTTTCAGCATGAGGTGGGCAGAAGGTAGCAATGGACAGACTTTGTCATTCTTGTTGCAGTAGACACTTTTAAGGAATCATGCAAAGTTACATGCAGTTAATATTTTTCTAATATTTCAAAACTTGTACCCCCCACCTAAGATATGTAAAATTCACTTATTACAGAGATAGAAACTAACCTTAATAAAATCACTGGTAAAGTTGGAGTAATACATGGCTGGGTCATGCTTTTGGCCAGGTTCAGTGGACCTGTTGGAGAGGACAGAAGCTTTCCAGAAAGATGATTGTAGTAGCGAAATACATTTGTAGTACCAGCAAAGAAAAACCTCTAAAAAGTTTTTTTTTTCTTTGTGTTTTTTTTTTTAGAAAAAAAAACTTATCTGTCAAAAAAGCCCCCTGTAAAGTCAAAGAGGAGGCTATGACACCTCTCTAAACCCAGGCGCAGGCTCCATGGGCTCTGAGGAAAGAAACTGGCATTAGTTCAGTGACTTCAACCCGGCTCCACGCTGTCTGAAAGGTCCATTCACAGGGAAGTTAATGCAGTATCTTAGCCTGAATTACCTCCTTTTTATCACTGCCTCCATGCTATTTAGATATAGATTTTTTAGTTAAATGTACTTGTTAAATTTTAATGCTCTTTTGAAACACTGATGAATTCTAATCCCACTCTATGCAGCTTGCTGGGTCCAAAGAGTCACTAAGTGGGAGTAGAGCTGTACTCAAGCCACGCTGAAGTAGTTTAGCTACAGCAGAGGATCTTTTTATTTTCACCACCCAGCTATAGTTAGCATCATCCCATTTTATTCTTATAAAATACTCTAGTGAGCTATGGCTGAAGCAAATCTTCCCCCAAATCGCCCTACACTATGATCTGATTTGCTCCCTCCCACCAAGGCAGATCTTCAGTACCTACAGACACTCGGCTGGCTGCGGGACAGACATGCCTTTGTCCAAGGGATTGCACAAGCAGTCACTGTCCCTTTCGCAAAGGCAAGGCTGAAGGCAGCCACTGCTGAGTACACACAGCTGCAGTGTATTTGCCATATTGCACAAACTCAGACTTTGGAGAAAATTAACTCCTAATGTAGCGATAATAGGAGCAACCAGATATTATTTGGGAATGAGAGGAAATAAATACTGAGTTTACTTGCAAGTGTTCTTTTGGTTGGGGCAATGCTTTGTTATGCAACTGAAATGCTAGAAAAAAAACAAGGAACCAGTAATTTCCTCTAGCACTCACAAGACAGCACCAAATATTTGCTGAAGTTCAGCTGTGATGGACAGGGCAGTGTAATTCATAGGCCTGGAGATGTTAAGGCAAGAAAGGACTGTGAGATCAGCTATCCCAACTCATGCAGCAAAAGCTGCTAGACCACCAAAATACCCTTGCATTAAGTTCAGTATTTATACTTTGAGTAACAACTTCTACATAACTAAAGAATATCGTTCAGAGACATCTTGCGATGGTCTGAAGACACCAAGACAGGTAGAACTCCTCACGAATCCCAGCAGAGAGTTCCAGGGGGTACTTTGAAATGGCTGTTTATTTCCAATTTCAACTTCAGTTTTCAGGCATTGGTTCTTCTGACACATTTCCCTGCTAGGTGAGAAAGCTCCCTAGTACCCTGTCTTTTTTTTCCCCATGAAGGTGCTTATACATTATAATTGAGTCCCTTCTCAATCTTCTTTTCATAATGAAAGATAGAATAAAGCAGCCTGTGGCCTTTAAAGCATAGGCAGGTTTCCAGAAGAGTTTATGAAGGAGTAGAGGAAGTCTTAATTTGACTACTTACAATGCAGCATCAGCCATCTCCCTTTTCAAACTTGCCAGAAGCTTTTGATTCCTTTCGGAAAAAGCTATATACTCATATATATATATATTAAAAAGCATGTAAGCATGTGTCAGTTCAGATACCCCTTGGTCTCTCAGCCTGTTTTTGGGGACACGAGCACTGTTTATGACAAACCAATTTGGAATTGCATAGCAGGTAGAAGTTTAAATCTTTCCTAAATCTAAAACTCCAGTGCTACTTCTAACAGCAGCTTTTGTTTCACTGAAGTATTTTCTTTTCATAGAAGTGGATTTCAACTAGTCTTGCCCAGATTTGAGAAAACCCTTTGCATATCGCAGTGTCATTACAGACTGTTTGCAAGGGCTTGCCGTTGACTGTTGCCAACACGGTCACCAGTGGACAAGGGCCGTTCCCCCCCAGCATCTTCTGGAGGGACTGCCTGGATCTCTGATCCAGAGCTATTTTCTGAACACAAGAGCCAGCGTGGTTTGATTGGTGACCAGCATGAGCACCTGCATATAGTCTTGTTATTAGAGAAGGAATCAGTGTGGAAAAGCAGATTGCACCCTCAGCAGCACGTGCAGCATCCCCTGAGTGTGCTCGTGCTCCCAGGTGGCTGTTCGCCAGCTGGCCCCTCACACAATGACCTGCTCCCTACCACAGAGCGTGTGGTGGTTATCCAAATCCATGCCCTGCCCTCACCTGTGACTGTTTGGGGCTCCAGCCCCTGGAGCTGTACCCGGCAGGTCCATGCGAAAGCAGTTCTCCCCACTTCTTGCCTGTGAGAGTGGCTCTCCCTGCTCATCACCCGGGACCCGTTTCCCTCAAATCTAGCAGGGGAGCCTTTCCAGTCCCTTTTTCCCTCGCTAGCCCTCACACCTGGCCTGTGGCCAGCTTGCGTGAGGCTCTGCAGAAGTGATGTGACTGAGCCACCGGTAATCACAGCTTGTAGGAGGAAAACGCTGCTCGGTCAAAAAACAGCACAACCGACAGCATCGCAAATCCTGTCAGGGCTTCCCTGCCTGGCACTAAAACCATACCTATTATTTATGGATACCCCTTTTTAAAACTAGATGATTACAAATTAGAAAATACATGTCCTTAAATCTGAAAGTGCAAAAAAGGGGTTACAAATGCACTAAGTCATTCTTTTATGTGACCCGAATAATTATGGAAACTGTAAGAGTTGCAATTTAAAAGGATTTTCAAAACACATCATCTTTCAAAAGACACATCAGTAGAAGGTCATCTGTGACCCCTGCATTGTGTGGGTTTTTCTGATAGAGTAGATAGACCTAAAGTAAGATGACAGCTGCCCTCACGTAATTATCAAGTAGGAAGCTGAAACAAACTGAAAGCCACCCAAAATATCAATATCAAAGTACACTCAAATGGAGTCAGCATAAAGATAAGGACTACGCTTAAATCTTTACAAGATGCAGTATCTGAGCTTAAAGGAAGACGCTGATTTTTAATGCAGACACAATACATCTGTAATTATTATATACTACAATTATTGTAGCAGCATATGCAAATCTTGTACTTTGCAGTATGAGACTAGACTGCTCACACGGCCGACTAGTTTGTGCAGTCACAGTAATCACAACGCAAGCAGGAGAGAGAACTGCACGTGCACATCCGTCTCCCCACATTTGGGAGCCTGGGCAGATCCACCCTTCTGTCCTATTAACCATGCGCCCATCAACCTCTTGTCGGAGCGGCGTTTATATATTCAAAAATCAGGAGTGTCAGTTCTAATGCTAAGGGACAAGTCCCATTGTCTTCTGGCGTATTGTGTTTTCTTTGAAATGACTTGTCCTAGATTTTTAGATTAAAAATAACAAGTATATAATTCATATATACCACATAAATTTTATATTAAAAAACTTAAAACCATACCTACAGTACTTTAGTACCTGACTTGTATATTTATGTGACTATTGTTAGAAGTGACTAATTGGGTTTGATTAGCTTCATCATTAATATTCTGTCCATAATTTAACATGCTTCAATAAAATACCCTAAAGCAGTATAATGATTAGATTTCAGGAATATGTGTTTTGCAATTAAGTTGCTCTTGATTTTGATATGCAGATTAAGAAATGGTGGTCTCATTTAAAAAAAACTGCCCTTATTAACTCAGCAGTATACTCTGAAGATTAGGTAAGAAAACCAAGATTTTCTCTTTGTATATGCTAGTTAAAATGTATTTCAATCAAGCATATGTGGGCAAATCAGATTTGATTAGTTTAAGTTCACAGTCATTCTATCTAAATGAATAATGTGTCACCTAACATTGCAAAAATTTGATTAATAGTTTATCAGTTAATTAAAAATGGGGTTTAATTTTTCTTTTTTAGGAAAATGCAAGGTAGATATTCCTTGTCTTCATCATAAATGCAAATTATTTCAGCTTGAATCTATTGTTCCTTGTTCGCTTCTTAGCCAACTGGCAAGAAAATAAAGCTTTTAAAACGATCTCTTTTAGAGAGAAGTAGTAAAACTTTGTTTGCTTACACATATGGCTGCCAGTTGCCTGAGTTTGAGTGGGATAATCCGTGCACATCCTTATCCCTCCCCCAGCCTCCGCCAGAGCTTCTTGGAGAAGGTCTTGGACCATCTTTGCTTCATCCCGCAGCAGGTCAGGGAGGTCTCTGCAAGTGAGGCAGCCAGGTGGGACCCACTGAAGGGTTCAGGGAAAGCAGAGGAGATGTCCTCCACTCCAGGGAGTAGAAGGCATCACCTCAGAGGGCAGGCCTTACTGGCAGCCCTGGCCAGCCCCACCAGCTGACACAGCAGGAGCTGATGGTCCTCAACATCTCCTTTAGTCAACAAGGATGCCAAGCCTCCCGCTTCGCAATGGCAACTCTTTGGGTCCATCACAAGCCCAGAGGAACACAGGGGCAAGATGGCAGGTGGGAACCCAAACTGAGGGCTCCCAAGGGAGCTACTGGGCAGACTGGGTGTCTGAGTGCAGCTGCTGTAGGGTTGCACCTTATGTGTGTGTATACACACACGCACTCACTCATTCTCACTAGTTGACCTCCGTCCTGCTCAGCCAGAGAGGGGAGCGGGATGAAGCTCTTGGTGGTGCCTGCATTTGTGCAAGTGCTCTATATGTGTCTGATCTGTGTTGCCAGCTGTGTGTATGTATATATAATTTGTGCAGTGTATGCAGGTGCCTACTGGGAATACACCTTCAGCCTCACTGCAGGTTGGACCTGGGAGCGTGGAGCTGCAGCAGCCTCGCCTCTCTCGGGCTGTCAGATCCTGCTTGATACATTTTCCTCCAATATTATCTATGCAGAACAAATTGGGAAGGAAATGAAGAGGAGATTTCTTCCTTCTAAAATGCTTGGAAATTTATTTACAAACACTAACATTAAGTAAATGAGTGCGCTACAGAAATCAAGCATGGAAATTTAAAAACTGGTAAAGTTGAGGTTTCCTTCGAGACCTCAGTTCAGTTACTTGGTGCAGCCACATCATATAGTTTTAATTATATTCTCCCATATTACACTTTCTACAGGATTTTACATTATCCAGTGCACAGCATGAATAGCTCTCTCTGAATTAGCAGACGTGAAACATGTACATTTACACATGACATTATCCAAGTACAAAATTTAAGATGCTTAGCAGAGCCTCTATTAAAGATGCTCTTATGAGTCCCCATTATACCCCAGGGAAAACAGCCAGGACTTTAACAGGGAAAACAGGACGGCCTTCATGCTGCAGAAAACAGTCACAGGATGTGCCTCTCATCACTTGGGCTAAGTGTGGGACTGCCACACAGGGCAGCCTGTGTGCTGCCTGTAAGCATCGCCACCAGAGCAGGTGAGACAGGCGGGATGGTGGTTTCTCTGGTAACTGTTCAGCATCTACCAAGAAAATTTGCCTGCTTTTCTTCAAGAAGTCTGTTCCTTTATTTTTGTCTTTGGATTTTAATGTTAAAAACAGTCCACGATGTTAAAAATACCTACTCCAAAACAGCCGGCTGAGCTCCTCATGCATCTGGGTTCCTTCCTCCTCCCCTCCAGCACCGTCCTCCTGGTGTCTCATACACACTGCCTCCACCACTCAGAGCATCCAGAACGTCTCACCCTTTTTTCTTCCACCCAATCCTTTCAACATCCTATCCTTTTCAATCTCTCCACAAATCGAACCTCTTATTTCAGTCCTTGTAACTGACTCTTCTGTTCCCTTGTCACCTACACTTTCCATACTTTTTATCTTTATTTTTCTGCATAAGGCAGTCTCCCAGAACTGATCGAGAAGGCTATTACCCTTTCTGCTTCCCTCTATAGCCACTATTGCTGCCACATCAGGAAGAAATCAGCTACTTAATTACAGCGTATGAGACAGATAAAATGCCAATTTTGCCTCCTATTTATGATGATCACTTAATTCTGCAGGCATCCCACAAAGAGCAGAATCTGCATGCTGGTCCCTCATATTTTCATATTGTTATTAATAATCTGAGCATGGGGGGGCGGGGCGGGGGAAGACAGAAGAGATCAGATTTGCTGCTGTACAGTTCTACACTAGATATCATAACCGTAGCACAATAACCCTGTTTCTGAGCAACTAAATGTATCTATACAAATGAAACTCTGCGAAGCATCATGCTTTCCTGACATAAGCAGTCCCTTCTGACTTTATAGACCATCTCCTAATTGATCAAGTAGAATGTTAAAAAGGGAAAGAAAAGCCTTATTTGATTATCCATTGGATAAAAATGGAACAAAACAGTTAACAGTAATTAAACATAAAAATCTCCAACTGCAAGTGCAAGTACACAATTAGAGTGACATGCTCCCAGATTATATTAGACAGAGGGCTATGAGTATCTCTGAATAATGGATCCATCAAGAAACACAATTCACTTTGGTGGAAGCTAGGAGTGCTCAGACTTCTAAAGATCAGGCCTGTGAAGACTAACACCTAGATAACTGTGTCCCTAAGACAGACAGAAACTAATTGGTCATGGATAATAATATAACATGCTTGCCCTCCACCATTAATATGTGGGTATATTAATATATCATGGCTTGGTAACGTGGTATGACTGGGATCTATATCAAATGATTATGTCAATGGCCCATTAAGCAAATAGTATATTAAACCAGTAGAAGAGCATCGAGTGTTTGCTCCATAAATGGGTATATAACAGCAGGTTTAAGATTTAACTAGACTCTCCAATAAATGAAATACTATATAAGCTGCAGGTTCGCAACAAATTTGATCTACTTCGTTGGTTTCTATATAGAACCAGACATGAGGAGGCATTTTCTATCCTAAGATTTGCACTGTAGCCAATTAATATGAAATATTTTCCTATGAAAAGCCATACAAACATGACCATGTAATTCCCTTCTAACAGAAATGTTCCATTAACATTTCTGATAGAGGTCATCAATTCTTCTTCACCACGTTATTTTCACTGTGTCCAGCAGTTATCTATAACACTGAGGACACCAAACGTGCCTCCCATGCTTTTTTTCTCCCTCTGATGTTTGAGTTCAACTTGCCACAGAAGTTCAGAGATGTTGAAAACTCCTGGACAGGAGCCTGTGCAGCCTGAAAAGAGGGCAAGCCTCTCTTTCCCGTACCGCCCCAGGTGTTGAAAGGCGATTACCCAGAGGAAAAGGTTTGACTTCTGTGCCCGTTCCCCCCAAAGCCTTGCTGTGAGAGCTTCCAAAAAGAAAAAAAAAAAAAAACAAAAACAACAAATTCAAGTTGTAATGTGGTTATTTATCCATCGAGGAATGTATTAAAATTGCAACTCTGTCTTCAGTCACCAAGCATCTATCACCGGTCCCCAGTCGTGCCTGGCAGAAGCTGGACTGGAACGGGTGCCAAGGCAAGAGGCGCCATGTACCAGTGGGAAAGTCGCAGAAAGAGTCACTGACCTCTGACGCTGAGCTCGGCCTCTGGGTGCAGTGCTGGCCCTGAGGCCGCTCTGGCTGTGTGGGTTCTGCTGTACGGCCTCTGCCAGTGACCTCCCAGACTTGCCCAGCTTCTCACTGTGGCTTTCAAGGGACCCTCACAAGAGGCCGGGCTGCTCGGTGCCCCCCCAGGCCTTCCAGCCCTCCACTGCAAAAGAAACTCCTTCTACCTTATAAAGAAAACACAGGACCGTTTTTCAAACAAACAGAAAGAAACTACAGTTAAACCTTAAAAAGCTTTAGGCACATCCCTGTGTAGTGACCCTTCAGCAAAGCGCAGGGCTGATGCCCATCAGCACACAACTAAGTCATGGCGGCAATCACCCCCTGCCAGCGCCCACCCAACCTGTCCATCCTATATACAATATCAAGAGTCACCTTTTTTGTGTATCCTTTAACAAACTCATGTAAATAAAAGCCATGTGGGATTGATAGACACTATTACTCTATAACAAAGACTTCAAAAAACAACATGGAGAGGAGGTGCAGAATCCAAGGTTCAGCCCAGTTATTATAAACTAAAAAGGAATTAAAAAATAAACTACCAAGTCATTTGCTACAAGCTGCAGCTGGGGGCCAGGGCCACATCTCCTGCCCCTGCGCAAGCCGAGGAAGAGCAGAGCTTTGTGGTGCATAGCCCCTGCATCCCAGGGCTTGCCTCCTGCTTTTAGTCTGATTCGGATGCCCATCCCCAGTCCTGGGCAACTCAGCCGCAGGTTCCTGTGCTGGCCCAGAGGCGGGCAGGCTGCCCTCACCCATCCCCTCACCACCGCTCCCAGCCTTCCCACAAGCTGCTGGTGTCCCCACCACACAGGTCTCCCCACATCCACTCGCCACGACTGCTGCCTTTGTGGCTGGCTTTCTGTGCACCTCCGCTGAAGCCTGCCCGATGCCTCTTTCCCCTCCTGGGATCGTTCCCAAGCTCGCTTCCACCAGTGGACACAAGTTACTGCTGTTCTGGTTCTCACACGGGGAGCACAAATCGCTCCCCTCCACATGTGTTTTCTGTTCACCGGTACACAGATCTGGTGACAGTAATCCTCTTTATTTTCAAAATGGTTAATGAATTTGGGCTCAATTTATCTCCACTGTGTGTTCAGCTTTCCAGCCTCTATGAAGTGAGCATAAAACAGAGATTCAGACACTTCTGTTCACTATGCACAAGAGTAAAGTGCTTGAAAAGATGCAAGATAGTGAAAAATTAGTGCAGTGTCTTTCTGCCTCACTCATGCCTGCCAATATCATTTAAAAAAATCAATAGATTGCAATTTGCATTAATTTTAATAAATTTGCATAAACTCAGGCAAATACATTGAAAGCTTTGTCCCTAACAATTTTAAAGTTACACTGGAGCAAAATGCTAGCATTGAGAGATCATTGCAAGTGGTTGTCGCGAGGGGTTGGTTAAAGCAGGCAAGTACTCCTCTCCGCAGAGGGTACGGCCCAGGCAGGCAGCGTGGGCACGGAGCGGGGCCTGACCCTGCCTGGCAGCACGCTCAGGAACACCAGGTGCATCCCTGGCTATGGTACAGCACGTGCCTGTCCAGAATACTGCACACTGCTAGGCAGCCAAAAATGTAACTTAGAAGCATTAGAAGCAAACATTAGAAGCAAAGCAGTTGTTTGGTGGTAGAATAAGAGAGCCCAGACTTGGTTTATGGCTGCAGCTAAGTTCTCAGGCTCAGACTTTGACAGTAGCCTGTAATTGTTTCACTCCCAGGTTTTGGAACCCAGTGTTACGTCCCCAAGGTTCCCCATCAGCCCCATGCTACCTGCAGCCGTTACTAAGCAGTAGATAGTTCAGGTGTGCACAAAAGTGTGGTTTGATACTGGGAGAAGATTTAGACTTGTGCAGGCTAACAAGTCTGTCTTCCCTTGACTAAGCCTCTTGGGCAGATCTGCAAGTCCACCTACTCCAGGCTCCCCCAGCAACCTCCAAGCCAGTATTTCTCTTTTCAAGAAGGTGCGTTTCTTATATCCCAAATCCATAACTGATCCGATACAAAATTTGTTGCAAGACATTGAGGTTGCTTTAAAAGCATCAGGTTTCCCAGCTGTCAGTTATGCTTCTCAGCCAGAAGTGCCTTCCCTCAGCCTACGGTGTAACCTGCAGAAGGGACCATCCCACTGGTACAAGGCACCACACACTTACGGGCATGGACCAGGTTAAACCAAGCAGCGAGGGCAGTGCGGTGTTGGCAGGGAAAACCAGAAGCTCCTCACCTACCTTGCACAGCCCAATGTCGGCAGGTGGCAGCTCAGCCCACCAGCATGGTGCATCACGCCGTCCCCTACGAGCAGCCATAGCTCTTGCCTCTCGGCATAGCACGCCTGAGCAGAAACATGACTTCTGCAAGGTTTTTAAGCCATGTTGTTCTGCAAAAATGGTGTAGGTGACAGACAGGCATACCACAGTGCCCTTGAACCTCAGCAGTCAGCCACAGGCAATGAGCTACCGTGCCAGAGCCTTTACTAAGATTTAAGGGGGAAGAAAAATATTGCTGCTTACATGCCTAAAACCAGAAATACAAGGCTAAAAATGAAGTGAGTGACCACTTTTCTGCAAAATGTGTAAAATATCATTGAGAGAATAAGATCTGCAGTTGACTGGAATTATAAATAACAAAAATCTCACAAATACACCAAGGCCTTCAACATTGCAGCTAGACCAAAGAGGAAAAAAAAGTCTTTCAAATCCAGTTCAGAGAAGCTGCTTTCTGATGTTCTTCAACTCGGAGCTTAGAATAATTTTTTTCCCCCTGTAGGAACTTACACAAAAATGACAAAGAAGGAAAAATATATAAAAAGCCAAGAAATAATGACTTTTTAATCTTTGATGATATCTACTCAGAGGGTAACTATCTGTGAGGATTGCAAAATTTAACCTATCATTTTCATAGTGACAACAGAATTTATAGATTAAAGATTTATAGATTTTAAACATTTGGAACGAAACCATCTGGCTGCGCAATAGCCAGCCCCAGACTCAGTGCTTCAATAGCTAGAGCTCTTCTCACTGAACCAAAGCCAAACCTCAAGTCATGAACAGCATCTGGCTATGATAAAGCCTTGCTCCGACACCAGCTATGCAGAGATGCACTGCTAAATGAGCAGGGTGCGCCTGAGAAGTTGAACTGCATAAAGGAGTAGGTGGAGAGGCCATAAGTTGTCCCAAGACGCTGGATAAGGTATTGAGAATGTGCCTTGCTGGATCGAGAAGAGGACAACTAAAGCTGGGTCGACGCAGACTAAATTTAAATCTGCTGTCACAGGGGTCAAACGCTGTCAGGGTGCTTACAGATGCTTGCAGCTGGGGAGGAGGCAGCTCATGGGAGCAGCCAGTGGGATGGTGCCATGCCAGGGAGGGTACCAATGCAGCACGAGGCTCCAGGGAAACCAGCTCCACTCTCCATCCCCATCCTGGGGTTGGAGACCCAAAACACCCTGTTGCCCAAGCCTCAGCAGGGAAATGGCATCTCCAGGGCCAGAGGGGCCAGAGGCTCACTCCTCACCCACCCACCACCACATCGCACCACCCGCTTAGAAGGCACTTCTGTTCCTCAGTGGTAAGGTAGAAATAAAAAACTTGAGACAAATCTCTGACATTTTATAACTGCATTTGCGCTAACAAATGTAGACGACACATTTATTGACATTGTAACAACTCCTCCAGGACAAAAACATTTTTAAAAAAATAGAAGAGCAAAGATAAATCTCCCATAGATATTGCAATGAATCTTACGCTGACATCCTAACAGCTCTGATTCAATCCTTGAATAGGGAAGAGCTCATTAAAAATATCTTCCCCGGTCGCTGCATGGGGCCGATGGCTCCTTCAGCCCAGCCCCAGTGACTCCCGCGTGCAGCTGGTGATGCCAGACAGGAACAATTTATGGTTTCATGAATTTGATGAAGTGACATATACACTCAGATTAGTATGTTCGTAAGAATTGTAAAGGTTTTGGGCTCAGATTTTGTGAACTACAAGTTTAATTGGCCCGCAATTACTATGGCTGCATATGCAAATTAGATCAGAGCAATTTCACATGTAAATGGCCATAAATAGGGCATGCCGAGTCTGCTATGGACTCGCTGCCACTCTGCCCGCGTGGCACATGAGCCAGCCCCCAAACTCACTACACCTGCATCATGTGGGTGCTGTCCTCAGGATCCCATCTATGCAGCCACTGCTTCATGTCACCATCAATATTGGATGGCTGAGAAGACGGGAGGCAAGAGGAGACCTTGCAACCCGACGGGCAAGCCGGCGCCTCTCCACCGAGGAGGCTGCTTCTCCCACCATGTGAAATCCTAACCCAGGGATCCCCTCTGCCGGTAACTCACCGGCAACTGGGAGTAAACTTTATCCTGAAGTTTTTCTTACAGGCTCGGCTGCACTTAAGAATTTTCACAAGTTTTCCATACTTTAGTGCCTTTCCCCCAGGACAGTCCCTCCCTCCTGGGTCTTTCTTCAAGGCAAGAAGTTCCCACAGTTGACGGAAACCCTGAGCCACAGACATGGAACTTGAGGCTGAGCCCTCAAGTTTAAGGCCATCTAGTAGATTTGAACTTAAGACTACTGCATTTCCACCCGGTGCCTGGAGCAGACGAGAGGCGCGCAGGGCCTGGCACATGCATTCCTGTCCAGGCAGAAGGCACCCAGCAAGCTCTAGTTACATCATTAACCCAAAAGTTCTTCTCTTGTCTATGGGGCAAAATTGCACAAGGAAGAATGCCGTCAATCAATATTGCAAATCCAGCAGTAATTCAGGAAAAAAACCAACCCTTTGCTGTGGGTCCAAATTGCAGCTTTGGTGGCAGAGGAGAGCAGCTGGGGCACAGGTGCACTGCAGGGCAGCACCTTGCCTTTCCACAGAGCCAAGTGCTGGCCCAGGGGCACCCAGCCTCAGGGCCAATGGGGAGATGCTGCAGCAGCACTTGGGGACACCGCAGAAGAGCCACCGGCTGCAGACACAGCAGCTTCTGCTCCGTTTCCCTAAATATCTCATTTGCACACTGTATTTGTTGTTGTTCTTTTTAATGAAGAAAGACTTCAGATCTTCAGCTGTGGACTCGGAGCTCTTAAAAAAAATTGAAAGGATAAAAGCCTAATATTAATGAAGAAAAACAGAGCTATGTAAGCCTGAGACAACTAATAACCTATGCAGAGCTATAAACTGATAAAGATTTGCTGGTCTCTAGTAAGAAGTGAAGCACCAAGAGTTTTCATATAATACGCTCTTAAGGAAGACTCCAGCATTCACTCTATCTGAACATGATGCTTTAGGCTTAGTTTCCTGAAGACTTTTGTGCCATTTATGGACCATTTCTGCATATAAAGCAGGAAATTAGTGCACTAAAAATGACTTATGCACCAAATTAGTCTGTTTTCATACCCACAAAATCCCAAAGCAGCTGTATTTAACTCTGACCCAAGTATTCACCTCAGGGGTGAATTACCTAGAGAAGCTGGAGTCAGATGGAAAAGCATTTGCAGCTTTAGGAAGCTTATTTTACATATTCACCAATAACTTAATTTTGTGGAAGCAAGTGCGGATTTGGTGCACTTCACGCCATGACCCAGCATGGCAGGAGCCATTCCCACAGCACCAGATCCCCACAGTGCTGCTCCCGCCTGACAATTTCTGGTATTCTCACGCCTTTCCATTTTAGGTGAGCCCTAGAAACATATTCCAACTTTAAAAATTAATCCAAGGTACCGAACCTCAATAAGTCGCGTATGAAGCCATGCTTCCCATGCCCTGCTGCTGCTGGGCTGCACATCTCACCCAGGGATGGGCACGTAGGTCTTGGGACCCCACATCAGTCTCCTTCCACATCATCCTGCGCCCAACGGTAGGGGTTGAAAGGCGTTTGGGAAGGAAAGCCCACCTGGGCCGTGGTGTACCACAGCCTCCCAAACTGTGCGACCTTTTCCCACCTGTTTTCTGGGCATTTTCCAGAAACATAGAGCTCCTCCCTGTTTCAGAAGGAGGCACCACTCAAAACTTCCCTGTAAGTATTGCTCAGTCTCTGGGTGCATGTTAGCCTTGGGGAGGTCACAAGCAATAGCTGGAATAGGAATTTACTTCTTTTACTCCCTTTAACTTGATGCAATCGCCTCTGTTTACATCTGCAAGCTAGACTCAGCAAAAACATCCTGCACAGATGAACTCTACAAGTACATAATAAATAAATAATAACAATAACAGTTTGTGTTAATATAGCACCTCTAATCCAATTATCTGAAAGCTCTTTGCAAATACTAATTAATTAAGTCTTGCAACACCCCTGTGACATAGGTTATTATTATGCCCATTTTACATATGATAAACGGGAGTCACCAGAACACTGCTTCCCTCGAGCACACCATGAGCAGCACAGCCAGAGCAAACCTCAGCTGGGCAGAGCCCACAGCCTGTGCTCCAGCACCACACATCACATCACCCCAAAAAAAGAAGGGGGTTTGGGGAAAGACCATCACACTCTAACAGCAGAAGGGTGTGAAGCTTCCCAGCCATGATAACATACCACCAGAGCCAGCCCTCACACACAGCAAGCACCAGACTCCCACTTACTGCTTTCCTGCCCCAGAAGACCCACGCAGGACTGCAGATCCACACAGAGGAAAGATGCCTTACCTCTCCAGCCGCTAGCACAGCATGAGACAATAATCGTTTGCCTCAGGTCCACGCCAAGGCAGGGGTTGCAAAATAAAGAGGTATAGGGCAGGAACTCAAGCACCAAGAGGGCTCATGAGAGCACAGGACTCTTTTATGGGTGGCTTTGGTTTCCTCCAGCTGCCAGGAATTTAAGCATCCCCAGAAAAATCTGTAATTTATGACAAGTGGAGCCATTTGTTAGGAAATGTTAGGAAATGGCCCATCCCAAAGGGGCAGGTGGCTGGAGGCTGCAGGATGTGAGTGTCTCCAAGGTGTGGGTGTCTCCAAGGGCTCCCCGACCAGTCTTGCCCACGGCAGCCGGGGGGGCTCAGGCTCCGCACCAGCTACACAGGCTCTCGCACAAATAATCTGCCCCGGTGCCTTTTCCTCATCTCAGCAATTTCAATATTCACTTTATTCATCAATCCTTTAAAAGAGATTCTAACATCAAGAAAGCAAATAATTTTTTAACTTGTGTTTTATGAAAAATTAATCATTAAAAAGAGAGTTGCTGCTCATTCTGCTGAAAGCAGGTTGAGTTACATTACGTATCGGGAAAGTCATGGCAAAATACCTCTGAAAGTAACCCTTTTCTGCTCTCTCCTGACAGGGAAACACATTTGAGGGGCTTTGCATTTGTTACAACTATTTTACACTGACAGTGGTTTTAAACTGCTGTTGGCTGGAAGAGCTGCTGCAGCTCCCTGGACCAACCATCCAAGTCAGGGACACTTTGGGGCACTTCAGGCAGGAGCATGGTTGGAGCCATCCCTCCCCTTGTTTCAGCTTACCCCAACACCAACAAAATGGTGTGAAAAAGGAAATATTTTACGTTCCTGTTGTACCCTTTCAGGAACATGCTGGTTTTCACCCCAGAAGAGCGTTGCTGTCAAACCCGTCCCTGCTGCGCTGAGCCTGGTAGTGACGGGAGAAACCACCCTTTCCTCTGCAATGAAATCCATCCTCCCTGTTTTAAACATCCAAGTAATAAAATTCACACAGCTAAATGAAAGATGTTGTTAATTATTTTATGGACTCGTTGCCAATTCATTCTCTCCCATGTTGTACTGAGGTCAGTTAAGTGCCGCAGCTAGTCCCCTGCTTCCCCAGCAGCACTGCGCGTGCAATGCGGAGAAAAATGGGAAAGAAGGTGTATTGCTTTAAGTCAAACAAGATAAGGTGTGTTTGCCAGTTGATTACTAAACCTAGGAAAGATCAAACAGCTCCAGCGGAGGAGAACTGGGTACAGCAGCTCGTAGCAAGTGCTGTGGCTAATTCCAGACCAAAGGGGAAGCAGGATAAGAGGAAATTTATGAGTAAGCTCTTGAAGTAATGAAACGAAAGTAATGCTGATTGGCCTCATTTGCAGCAGTTCAAAAGCTGATCGGCATCGCTGAAGTAGGGAAGGATCAACTGACAATCATTTCCATGGCGAGGAGCGGAGCTGACCTGCAGGACACAGCATGGGGGGGCCGGGCACAGGGGGCCACAGCTGCCGGCCCCCACGTCCCCTCCTGGCACCGCCCGGCCATCCCACTGGCCCTACTGGGGCACCGGCCCAGCTTCCTTGGGCACAGGGTACGCAGTGCCAAGTGATGACCAGAGCAACTCACCGGCTGGGGTTTTTTTTGCCTCTGTAAAGTGAGGGGACAAAACCAGAGAGCAGGTGAGTGCCCGGAGATACCTGCCAGGAGACGAGCACCATGCGTGGAGAGCACTGTCCCAGTGCATGGAGGAGCCTGCGGCCAGCCGGGCTTCACAGGAGCAGGACGTTGGCTGAGATCCCACCATGCGTTCGCCCTCTCCGTGCAGCTCACGGGGCCGCACGGGGCTGCGGCAGCCCGGGGTGAGCATGGGCCCTGCGGCACGAGGTCCTCCCTGCTCACCTGGCGCGGCCGAGGCTGCGCTCAATCACAGCAGCCAGTAACCAACAAATCAAAATAAAAGCCGCTGGATCTTCAATTACTCTAAAGCCTATTTTTAGGATTAAGGACATTTCTCTCCAACGGTTTGCAGTGTGCTCACCCAGCAATGGGGCAAGGAGAAAGAGCAGCACATTTGTTACTAATATACCTTCACTTCAAGATGGAGTTTGACCCGTGTCCAGGTCAGGGTTGTATGGGAATACATTATCTGTGAACATGGAGCCATCTGGAAAACATGTGATTCTGCTGAATTTGGACAAAACCATCTGCCCATAGGTTGCACTGACGTGCTGATGGAACATGCAGTTTATGGAAATGTTTGTCTCTTCCTGGCTGATGTACTGTGTTATGACTAATTTTTGTAGGCCACATTGCATTAAGTCAGGATGTGCAGAGAAAACAACATGCCTGATAAAATCTTATGTGAGACAATGAAATGTAATATATACATTTGGGAACTGTGGAGAGAAAAATGGCCTTTTCCACCTACACGTTGATTCAAGGCCTTATGTAAGCACAAAATAGCTGTCCATAAACCCATATGGCCAAAACCATGGTGTTTCCAGTAGCATTTCACATACCTGGAGGGGAAAAAAAAAAGACAAACCCCAAATGAGTGCACTGTTTTTAAGCTTTGTATTTTGATACTAAACAGTTTGAGCTCACTCAGTTTAGTCTCTGTAATGCAGAGAATCCTAATCCACAGCTGCACCGTCTGTTTTACAGGACACATTGGTTGTGCCTCTCTGAGTCGCTCCCACTCCGTGAGGATCCTAGAATCATAGAATGGTTTGGGTTGGAAGGGACCTTAAAGATCATCGAGTTCCAGCACCTGTGCCATGGGCAGGGACAACTCCCACCAGACCGGGTTGCTCAAAGCCACATCCAGCCTGGTCTTGAACACCTCCAGGGATGGGGCATCCACAGCTTCCTTGGGCAACCTAGGCCAGTGTCTCACCACGCTCACAGTAAAGAATTACTTCCTAATACCTAATCTAAATCTATCCTCTTTCAGTTTAAAACCATTGCCCATCGTACTTTCACTACACTCCCTGACAAAGGGTCCCTCCCCATCTTTCCTGTAGGCCCCCTTTAAGTACTGGAAAGCCACTATAAGGTCTCCCAGAGCCTTCTCTACTCTGGGCTGAACAACCCCAGCTCTCTCAGCCTGTCCTCATAGGAGAGGTGCTCCAGCCCTCTGATCATCTTCATGGCCTTCTTCCAGACACTCCACTCTGGTGAGACCACACCTGGAGTACTGTGTTCAGCTCTGGGACCCCCAACAGTGGAGTAGAGAGGCAGAATCACCTCCCTCGACTTGCTGGCCAGGCTTCTTTTGATGCAGCCCAAGACACAGTTGGCCTTCAGGGCTGTCAGTGCACGTCGCTGGCTCATGGTAAGCTTCTCATCAACCAACACCCCCAGGTCCTTCTCTTCAGGGCTGCTCTCAATCCATTCTCCACCCAGCCTGTATTTGTGTTTGGGATTGCTGTGACCCACATGCAGGACCTTGCACTTGTCCTTGTTGAACTTCATGAGATTTGTACAGGCCCACCTCAAGCCTGTCCAGGTCCCTCTGGATGGCATCCCTTCTCCATGGCATGTCAACTGCTCCACACAGCTTGGTGTTAGCAAACTTGCTGAGGGTGCACTCCATCCCACTGTCACCAACAAAGATGTTAAACAGCACTGACCCCTGAGGAACGCCTCTCATCACTAGTCTCCACTTGGATATGTAGCTGTTGACGGCAGCTCTTTGAGTGTGACCATTCAGCCAACTACTTATCCACTGAGTGGTCCATCCATCAAATCCATGTCTCTCCAGTCTAGAGAGCAGGATGATGTGTGGAACAGTGTCAAATGCTTTGCACAGGTCCAGGTAGATGATGTCAGTTGCTCTTCCCTCATCCACCAATGCTGTAACCCTGTTGTAGAAGGCTACCAAATTTGTCAGACACAATTTGCCTTTAGTGAAGTCATGTTGGCTGTCGCCAGTCACCTCCTTATTTTCCATGGCCTGAGCGTAGTTTCCAGGAGGATCTGCTCCATGATCTTGCCAAACTCTCCATGATCAAAACCCAAACTTTATTCGCATGGAAAACAAAATCCTGTAAGACAAGAAGAATTTCCCAGTGTCCATGTGGAGGCATGGTGGGACTTGGTGGCTTGCTCAGAGGCAGGTGAGGCTCTTTGGGGTGAGGCTGCTCAGGGAGGAATTTCCCACAAGGGAAAATTGGGGGTTTTTTTGGGGGGTGGCGACGCAGATGCAGGTGTGGGTCTGCAAGTGCAGCGGGGAGGATGCGGATACGGCGGAGAGGATGCGGTGCGGGTGCGGCGGGAGGATGCAGATGCGGCGGGAGGATGCAGGCGCGGCGGGAGGATGCAGATGCGGCGCGAGGATGCCGGGGCGACGGGAGGATGCCGGGGCGATCGCCCCGCGGCGGGGCTCGGCGGGGCTCGGCGCGGCGCGGCCCACGAGGTGGCAGCAGACCCTTTGCAATGCGGCGGGCGGGCTCTGCCGGGACAGCCCGGCCCAGCGCTGCGCCTCCGCCGCCCGCAGCCGCGCCGGGCGGGAGAGCGGTGCGTGGCGGGGGGGGGGGCGCTGCGGCGGGGTTAATTGCCTGCCCGTGGGTTTCACACTGCGGCAAGCCGTTGTCACACAGGGAACGTCGCCTGGCAGGGCTAGGGCGGCAGGGGGGAGTGTTTCCAGGCGGTAACTCGGGTCCCCTCCGAGGTGTGTGGTGCTCAGCCGTAAAAAGCGCTGCCCCGTGAGAAGCCCGCCTCTGCCGTCCGTCCACCCGGCAGCACTCCCTCTTCTCGGCCGCACGCAGCACAGCGTGCCGGCCTGCTACTGCTACGATAAGAAACTTCACCATGTTGAGGTCTTTTAAACGTAACAGCAGGAGAAAATTGTATCTCACATATCTTTACTGCCTGGGAACTGGTCCTCGGAGGGAGGCAGGCGGGGGTAGGAGCCACCTGCGAGGCCCTCAGCCCGAGCACCGAGCGGGGCAGTGGAGCACTGCTGAGGTGGTGATACTGCTGGAGCACAGAAGGTCCCTCACCCATCTCCCGTGCTACAGGCAAAAAGAGGTCCTTCGCCTGCTGGGGGAAAATGAAGGTATTTCCCACGAGGTGTGTACAGGGACTAACAAGTCCTGCGTTAGCCGTCCTTCTCTGGAAGCCGTGGCCTTGAGCGCCACAAAGGTGGCCAGAGCGGGCAGGAGCCCCGTGCAGCAGGGTGGGACAAGTGGGGCTGGTTTTAGCTACAGCTACAAGGTACGATCAGCAATGCAAACCCAGCCAGGGCACCAGCAAAATTCCGTGGCTGGTAATGGTATCTGGGGACCTGCGGGGTGATGGCAGATGGCTGAAGGAGTTTTTCTTTATAAACTGAAAACGCAAACATGGAATCGCTGTCCGCACTGATTTTCCCCCCAAATAGCTCACACACTAATAGAGACTGCTACACATCTCTGCAATTAAGCAGTCAAGACATGCTGAATAATAAATGAGCACAGAAGGGCCTTGGCTGCACCTGGGACCACGTCCCCGGGTAACCGCAGCGAGTGCAGCGGGTGTGCGCCGTGCCAGCAGAGCGCTCCCAGCCCCCGGCTTTGCCAGGGAAGCTCCTCTCTGCAGAGCCCGGCTTTCTTGCCGTAGCCAGCACCTTTCCCTCGCCTGTCCCACCCAGCCTCTGAGAGCCCACAGTGCTGGCAGGGAGGACCAAGCCCAAGGACCCAAGCATCCCACCGTCCCCGTCCTTCACGTCTCTGCTCTCAGCTGTCAGTTCCCTGCCACCTTTGCGTCTCCGATACATAGACCACTGCCTGCTTTAAATGAGTTACGGAGGTTATACGTATACGTATGAGAATAAAGTAAGAGTTAGTTAAAAGATATGACCTACATCAAGCAAGACCATCAAGTGTCTGTTACATTAAATGAGGTGGATGAATCCTCCATCCTGCTCAGATTTAGCATTTATTTTTGGGCAAAGCGTGGGCACGATGGTGTTTTACTCCCACCTTGGGTGGCAACATACCTTTGTTTAAAAGACTGTAAGGAGCAGAGAAGTGAAAGGAATGAATACAGTTTGAGGTTACTGCTTGGGTGGGCAGGAGACCATGAAAATTCAAAACATCCCAGCAGTCTATAGATGTAGGCAAACTCCTGGCCGTTCAGGCAACTGATTGTTCTGTAAATGTAAATGGACAAAGCAAAGCATCGCTGAACTTGAGAGATAAAGGTCCTAACAATAGAGGCTTTTTACAGTGTGAGTCCAATTTTTTTTTTGCCTGTTTATATAAGTAAAACCCAATTTGAGCAACTGGAGCACCAGCTCTTTACAGTGAAAGATAATTTGGCCAGAGCAGACAATAAGATCATATAAGATCCTCTAAAGAAAGCCCAAAATATGTATCCTCGTTTCATTAATGGCTTGAATCCAAGCATAAAAACGATGTGACTTTAATGGTTTCTCCAACGAGTAGCCACATTCCTTGTTAGCGAGAGATCCCATGTGGGAACATTAAAATAAGACATCCCCACACAGGCTGGGAGTGATGAAACACAACCTAGCAGCTTCAGCACGCATCAGAGGATGGAGCTGGGTAATAAAATATTCAAATAAGCAATTCAGCCCTAAAAGTTTCTGTACCTGCTGGGTGTCCAGATTTTGAAACTGGGATTTAAAGATCTTTATATTTCTAAGTGCCAAGTTTCCATAAGTAAATATGAAATCGAATGTCAAAAGCTGCTATTTATGACCCAGTTTGTAGTTGGAAGTCTAACTGGATAATTTAAACCTGTATTTTGGCTTAGTCCAGGAAAACCATCAAAATCTAGCATCTCTTCGTGAATAAATCTTTGTGAAGTTGGCATGCCACAGGTAGGAGAGGGACCACGTGGCATGGTAGGTTCTCATTTTTTGCTTCAGTGGACTCATTTTTTATTGAATAGCAGAGTAAATATTTAAGCAAAACTAGTGTAAACTGCTGGCAGGTATGCCATGCTAAGTAGCAGTCATTTACTTTTAAATAATTAAAAGTCAATATACAAGCATAGCATTCTTGTTGCAGTGCGGCATACGGTACCACCGCTCTGCCTACGTGTCACTTCGGAGCGTGATTTACTAACAAAACGTTTAGCTCAGCTCATTTTGCAAAAAAAAAAAAAAAGAGAAAAAGGTTTTTAAAAACCAGCCCTCTCTATTGTGTAGGAGTGCAGGTATTTTGGCTACACAGAGCCCAGCTATTTCTGGGTAAGGCTGAATCTGCATTACTTGTGGGGCTGATAAGGAAAGCCCTGATTTCCTTTGCATTATGCATAGTGGAAGTGTCAGGATGGCTCTGATGGCGTTTAATTAAATATTTGGCAGTGTTTAATTAATTAAATATTTAAACATTAAATACTAAATAGGATGTGATATCTGCTTAGTGGACATTATGTCTCAATAGCCATTAGTCATTAAATAGGACTCAAATTGGCCCTAGAAGACTCCCCTTAGCTAAGCAAGGTCTTAAGTACATGCACTTTTGGATCTTCATTAATAAGTAATAGAGGCCAATTCAGACTATGTAGCAACACAGAGATCCCTATTAACGGAAATGTTAATGTCTCTGTTTGAGACCAAGCTCTCCAGTCCAGACAGCAGATGAGATGCTCAGAGCGGAGGGGTGGGATGCGGCCCCTCGGGTGATGTACGGGGCAGCAGCCAGGGCGGGAAGGCAGCGACCGGGGAGAGCCCCGCCATGGCCGTGGGACGTCTGCCAGCACCTTCACGGGGAGGGACAAGGGCACGGCACTCAGATGCCTGTGGTCTACCAATGTCTGTATGGAACTATTTTGGGTTAACTTCAGGGGATTTTAAATTAATTACATGGTTTAGCGTTCGCACACACTTATGCTCGCTGCAAGAGCCCCGCTCACCCGGGGAGCCGTGTACAGCTGCCTCGGCGTAAATGAGAATCAGGTTCCACACAGCCACCTTCTGCCAGATTCCCACAAGCGTTCGCCATGGGCTGATCCAGCGAAACGTTACCACATGCCAGCGCTCTAAACCTGCGCTCTCCCCAAAGCATCCGCAGAGCGGCTCACACGCTGAAAGCTAAGCACGTGCATAAGCACTTGCGTGAAGCGAGGTCTATAAAAAAGAGGAGGACTGATGCTTTAAAGACTTTCCTGTAAGATATTTTTAGCAGGAAAACAACATTTTACAGGGCCTTGTGGTTTGGAATTTGCTATTTCATTATTCTCTATTCCCTAGATGACTACTAGTGGCAAACAATTCATACTTTTCATCTCGGTGGTATTTTTGGTAAGATTTATCATTTTTACCATTAAATCCGAATTCCACACTCAAGTGCGTGTTGGCAGTTCCTTTCAGGGCCACATGGCTCAGCAGCGGTTTCACAGCCTGCACAGGCAGTGCCCAAGGGACTCCAGCTCTCCAGGGAGGGCGGGCGATGCCGGCACCCACCCTGCCAGCGACCCAGGGCTCTTCAGGGGGTGATAAATGGATTGGAATTTAAAGCAACTCTGAAATCGTTTTAAATGATGCTAAAGTGAAATTAATACCCAGCAAGGGGATCCCTCATCAGCTCAAGATTCCTTTTCTTTGGCGATCTGCTGTAACATGCCACGTACCATCAGTGGGACTTCTGTAGGGGCAGCGGTGGCCGGCCAGCAGGACCGCGGCGCAGGGCTCAGCCTGCTCCTGCCCCGTGCTTCTCCCCGGCTTCAGCGTTCATAGATCTTCTGTGCCTCCCAGGCTACATACATGCTGATAATCAGATTGCACTTCTGCCTAGTAGTTTTTACTTGAAATATCATTGAGTTAGCTCTTGAGGGATTTGTGTCTGGTGACATATATATTGGTATTGGAGTCAGAGGTCACATATTGCAAAGATCATCTTGATAGGATGATTATGAAAAAAGCCATGCTGGTTAGAAGACCCTCTAACTAGATTTGGTCTTCTTCCTTCAGCCTCACATTAGCAACTCCTGGTTTCTCTCTCAGTTTTAGTGATCCAATCTTTCTTCTTCTGAATTTCTCCCTTGGGAGCTTTCTACACAGACATTTTAATATATCACACTATTCTCTGCAGAAATCATTTGCTCAATAAAGAGACTGTGTTTTTTTTTTAATTCTAACATTAGCAGTGGTCAACAGCAGCCACGATGCCCGCACCTATGCCTGGCACAGGCTGGGAAGGGCTAGTCCTGGATCAAAGCCATCTTAGGAGTGGGTCAGTCCTTTCACTTTTGTGTTTCAGCACACGCAGCTCCCAGTGCAGCCGGGACCGGCTTTGGAGGGGACGGCGCGGCTGCTGGCAGCAGCACTCTGCAGAAGACATTCCTCCATCATTTTGCTACATGCAAACTCCAGCTGCACCTTCTGTATGTTTTAAGAAATTGTCAGGGATGGGATAGGCACTATAAAGCAGGCACCCTATCAAATATTAAGGAGCACAGTGAGTCGCTGAATTACCAGCTAACTGCCAAACGCGGGTTTATTTTTCAATTTTAATGCTTCTTGTTGCGCAATGTCAACTTGTCAGAAGACACCGTCTGCAGAACACAAAACAAATATCAGCACCACACATCCTAATAATTCAGACAACCTGCTCAGCATCCTCTGCCCACAGCACCTTCCCCGGCGAAGCGAGGTGAGCCCGCCCAAGCCACAGGCGGGCTGCTCTGCTCCCCACTCTCCCAGTTATTTCTCCTGGTAGCTTTGCATGCTTGTTGCATGCTGTTAAAAGGCTTTTCATTTCCTGACAATTTATAAATATGTATTGGGCCTGAAGGATGAGGGTAAAGCAACTGCTGTTTCTTTTTTTAAAGAAAATTAAACATGACAAACTTAGTTATTCATGCAAACCATCCGCCTGTTATCTCTGATTATGCAGGATCCAAATGGTGAAGCTGAGTGAATGAGTGCATTCATCAAAGTAAACTGTCAGAGGCAGGAACACCGGTTTTAACCTACCCCTACCTATTCTCTTTCATTCTTACGTTTCATCATCTTCAACAGGCAGTGCAGTTGCTTGGTACCAAAAGCACCTATTTCACTACTATCTCTCTATTTTAAGGGGATTAATTAGCCTCCAGAGAACAGAGAAGAAACCCTGTGTGTAGTGCTCTCATGCTTTAAAACATCGCTTCATCAGGATATTTTAAGTTTGCAGGCCAGAACATATGGTGTTTCAGGCACAGAAGCTGGAAGTGCAGTGTACGTGTATTCCTTCACACGCCCAGTGCAGAAGCAGGTGGAGTGTTTTGCTGAGCCTTGGCAGGCATGCATATGTACGTATGCGTGGGAGAAATACGCAGAAATAAACTTCACACACCAAAAAGTGACAGATTTATTTTCACCCATCCACCAAGCTGCCCCACAGCAACAGGGAAATCCTGGGATATGTAAACTTGAGAAAACAAGGAAGATCGTATCGTACTGTCTGAAATTTGTGGTGAGCACCACAGTTCGCTTGGCTGGTTTAATCCAGAGAAGCTGCCTCAGACATCAGTTCTTATATCCTGGAACGGCTCTGACGCATCTTCCGAGGAAGCTGCCTTTTACCTGGCCTGGGGAGGAGGGTCCCCTGCTTGGAGCCAGGGCCCCCCCCGAGGCGGCGGTGGCCACCACACCAGGGCTGCCTGCAGCACGGCCCTGGCCCTGGGAAGCAGAAAGAGCACCATTCTCCCTGCAGCCACCGCAGGAGCCAAGTGGAACCACCCTGCTGTCCCTGCAGGCATGGCCTTGCATCTCCTCTCCTTCAAATGGGGTGTTACACCAAAACGCTCACCTCTTCTCCTTGCCCACGTTAACCTGTCTGTTCAGCAGCTTGCTGGCTGCTTTCACAGACCCAGACTCAGGTGAAGATAAACATCATTTTGAGCACACCTACCTAAAGTAGCTGACAGGGTAAAGACAGCGTTTAGGCAGGGCGTTGTGACGCTGCCTGCTGCAACTACGTGTGCCATCATCCCTGCCTGAACCGTAACAGCTCGCAGCAGAAACCAGGTTCCAGCACCCGCTCGTACTGAGAGCCCACACTACCCCAGGTGTGTAACTCCCAGTAATGTTGTTTAATCCCTTTTTATTTATCTCCGAGCATACATACACACTGGGAAGGGCCAATTACTGTTTAACGTGGCACACACGGATCATCTGTGCAAAATTTGCAAGTTAATTAATTGGTTACACATCTTCTTTTCTTCTTCCCCCCACAAAACATTATCAGTGTGTTGAACAGTACCTCCTGCCCGGCTGATGCTCAGGAGACTGTGGAGGCCCCCTGCCTCTGACCTGCACCACCCCTCACCACTGATCCCACTTGTGCAAGCCAAGGATGAGAAGTTTAAGCTTTTGGTGGCATGGGCCACAGCCATCAGCCCTGTGGTGCTGTGCCATGCTGGGGGGGGGGTCACACTGGCCAGGGCTTTTCAGGGTGGGCTGGAGGGCAAGGAGGACTGCTTGCAACTAGCAACCCCTTCTGTGGTACAATATGATGCTTTAGCACCAGGAAACAGCCACAGCACTCTCTCCACCGTGATTTACACTCTGGTTGAGTCAGTGTGACAGCAGGACTACTTAACGCTACCCTCCACCCCCACTGTTACAGAGTTACGACTTTACACGCTGAATATGAATCAAGAATTTCCTTTCCATTCAAATCCTCCTTCTGCCCTTCTTATCTGACTCATTTCCAAGCTGCCCACTGACCTTCATGCTAATTGATCATTACTAATAGATAAGGGTAATGCAGCTTTTCAACTGTACTTACTGCATGCTCTATACTTCTTGATTGGCACAAACTGCATTTTTTGGCATGGACTAAGATCATCTGAAATGAAATCAGAAGCCAGTGGACAGTACTTTGAGAATATCCCTGCATGCTGGAGTGAGCTGCCATGCTGCTACATACGTTACTCGGAATGACTGGAAAAGCCCAATCCCATCAGGGGTGGGGATTCGCAGGAGGGTGGGTGATGGGGGCTCTTTAACACCCCCATGAAGCATGGTGGGTGTCACCAAGCCCTCTTACACCACCACTGCATCTCCTGGGAAGGTGCCTGGATTCACTTACTGGTCACACTTCCCCGGAGGCTGGGGTGCTTCGCAGGTGCACGCTCAGAAAACCATGCAGCACCCTGCGCATCCAGCAAGCGGAGCGATGTCTGCCTTTGCATATGGTGAACTGCAAAGAATTTAAGTGACTCATCAGGAGTTATTGGGAGAGCCAGAGGCGCAGCTCAGAACACAGTTGCTGCCCATAGCCTCCTCTGCAGCTATCAGATAATGCCAACCTTCTGCGATACACTAATGCTGAAGAGCACATTTCATACACAAACGGATTATTACTGGAATCTTATAGATAAAGCCATTCATCTTCTGAGAACCTTGGGAGCCTGAGTAGTTAATACACATCACAGCAGAAAGATATATAAAGCACACGATACAAAGACACAGCGAGAAGCACATACAGAAGTGTTGAAAGGGAGAGAAGAACCGGAGCAGGAAAGCAAATCTGCATGAGATACAAGTTCAGCAGATGCGTGTGCAAGTTGACTAAATAAACCAGATCTTCAAGCACTTTCAAGTGAGGTCTTCAAAAGTATCAACACGAGCTAAAAACTTCAAACTCTGATTGTTCAGTCACCAATTTTCTTAGAAACGCAGTGAACGATACAGCAATGATCAGCCCTTATTATCAGATTTGCACATGCACTGGGGCAGCCGCAGGTGGAAGTAGGTGGTGGCAACTCAGAACACCCAGCTTGCACCACCCAGGTGTTTGCACATCTGCCCCTTTATCCAACCCCAGTGATGAAAACAAGGGCAGAAATCCTGACGCCCCATTTTCACCAGCCCTCATACCCTGGTGATGAGCGCTGGTGAAATGCTGAACCCATTTCAGGCAGAATAGAAAATTAATGAGGGAATAAAAGAGGTTGAGTCACTCATCTTACATCTCAAATATGCCTTGCACAAACCGGCCGTGATAAATTGTTGTATGAAGTCTGGGTAAGGCTCCTCGCTGGTCAGAATACAGATAAAGCATGTGTGGGCTTCTCACATGTTAAACAGAGCTTGTTAAGGGAAAGATGCTGTTTTATCCTTTTAATTCTGACCACACTCGTAATCTTATTTAGACCCTGTTTTTCCCCAGACTGGCAGGTGATATGATTGCATTGGCCTCAATACAATCACAGCTCGCACTCTGCTCGACAGCCCAGCAGCAGTGACCAGAGCTTTTGTGCCGGTGCAGCTGGGAGAGCCGAGTGCCTGCGCATGGAGATCCCACCCCATCAAAACCACGCTGCCGGCATAAAAACAAAACCAGGCAACTTTCAGTCCATGAATATACATCTCATTCAAAGCAAAAAGGAGGCTCTCCAGCAGCAATGCCAAACATGCAGATTAATGACAATGCTTTGCCTGTGAAAGTGGCCTTGCTGAGTCCAAACACGTTCTCCTGAGATGCCAGATTTTGTAAGTTAGCAAAAATGTTGAGCTGTCTGCTTTAAACAATTATATCAGCTCGGCAAGTAAAATATGTTCCCTCAGCTGACCTGCCCATGCTGCTAGGTAGGGCAGCATTTGGCTGTCTCTTGCTTTAACACAGACATCAGGGGACAGCTGGAGAGTTTCCTTGGGAAAAGCAGGGCACAGCCAGCGAGGGGAGAGGCGGAGGGACCAGGAGCACCGACGGGCTCTTGCAGCAACGTGCTTTACCGCCTGCTGCGTCACTGTGAAGCCCTGATACTCCAACTTAGGTGCAAGCCCTGGCCAGGTGTGGGTTTAAGTCTTAAGTGCTAAGTAAAAACCGACCTGTTTTGGGAAGGCAGCGCTTTAGATAGAAGATGATGGGTGCCACACTTTATTAAAAATCTAGCCCTAAAGCAGAGAAGACGAAGGAGGCTATTATTGCTGCTCCCACCTCCCTTCCCCAAAAGGGGAGTTGCTGCAGAAAGAGAGATTAAATGATTTATCCCAGGTCGCAGTAGAGTTTGTGGCAGAACTGGGAATTGCAGAGGCTCCCCTGGGTGCCCACCCAGTACATTAAGCACAAACTCAACCTTCTTCTCCACAGCACCCGGTCAGGGGCCGGGGCCGGCAGCTCCCGTACGGGAACTGCCTGTCAGCGCTGGGCACTGGGCTGCCGGGCAGAAAAACGCTGGCTGTCAGTGGCGAGGGCAGAGCAGCAATATTTATATCGGAGCTAATGGAGGCAAACGCCAATCGCTTTCTTATGATTTACACCAAACACGCCATAGCCAAGCTCAGCCGGAGGAGCCAGTCTAACGCCAGCCCGCCAGGATGTTTTCTCATGGCAGCAAGCACTCATTTGAATTTTTCCCCCATTCAGTAAAACGAAGCACACAAACGTAGTTTACCCTCGGGCTGATACTTGCTGTGAGGCCACCGAGGCTCCCAGCCTGGAGGGCACACAGGGACACTGCTTGGACAAACCGGGGCTAGAGGGCAGCAGCCTTTAGGGAACTGCAGTGGAAATAAAACTAGAAGGCAATCTAGTGCCAGAGCTAGCACATACACATATCCCAAATATTTCATTGCCATTATCTCCAGAGCCCATCTAGGCAGCCTTCTGGCATGTGGAAGATCAGGTTTGGGAAAGCCAGATACGTACTGGGGGTTGTGCTGAAACGGTCCATTGCAGCACAAGCTGATTTTGAACAAATATGGGGGGGGAGGGGGAAGAAGAAGAAAAAAGGGGGAGGAGGTTTCTTCAGTTTTGGAGGGACTGCAAGACGGCACGTCTGGGAATCTCCAGGCCACGCAGCTCCCAGGCACACCGGTATCTCACGTTGCGAATGCTCAGCCTGCTCTGCAGGTCTCCCTTCACCCAGAGCTGTCTGTCCCATAGCAGGAACCTCCCGCACCTTTCGGCTCCTGACCCATAAAGGCAGCTTCTCAGGATGCAACTGCAGATAAAGGCAATAGCCATCTTGGCCTAAACACAGCAAAAACACACGTGCATGAGAATACACAGTGGTTATAGAAGGTATTTCACACGTTATAATCATGTGAAGAGACAACATCACTGTGTAACAAATCCAAAAGCTATTACAGTTTTGTCTCTGATGTTTCCACTTTCAAGCTAGCAGCAGGTGAGAGGACAACACAGCTTGCTCTTTCCAATATTCAGATACAGTTTAGCATCAAAAAATCTTTCAGAGTGATCACAGTCCAGGAGAACACATCTAATTCCCTCTAAAATAATTTGGAGCTTCACTGGGTAGAAAATTGCTATTTCTGCTCCAATGCCAGAGAATTCCATTTTTAATTATAGAAATTTCTGTTATGCACAATTATAATATTCTTTCATATTCTCCCTCACTCTTAGTTCAAACATACTATTAGCTTTTTAAACTACTGCTACACATCAAGCAGACACAAGTCACTCCTGCTGCAGAGGAATGCCAACGTTCATGCCTCTTGAATCAACTCAGACCCAGTAACAGAGACTGAAGCACCTTTTTTTGGTGTTCCAAGACAAATTATCCTAATAATCAATGACTGTTTGGATGCAACCTTCACTCAGATGAAATTAGAAAAGAAAAACATTAAATACCTTCTCCAGAGCATGGATATACGGACTAATAATGCCTTGTGGAGCCATGGTGAGCTAAGGACCAAATTCAGTGAGCGGGCTGAGAAAAGCCACATGAGAATCCACAGCAGAAGTTGGTGAAAAACAATAACCCTTTGCTACTGTCTGTGTTTGCAGGATCAGGAAATGAAGGGATAAAGTCTCATGTCCCAAACCAATAAACACAAAATTATCTTTACACAATAATTAATCATCCTGTAGAATTAATCAGCTGAACCAAAAAAATCAACCTGTTTCTGAGGAGATAGCTATTCAAGGGCAACAGTTGGAGCTTCGCAGCTCAAATCTGTCCCGGTCGGACGAAATGAGAAGACTCCAGACACACAGGAGTTGGTCCAGACCCACATCCTGAGGATTAGTGTTTGTAAAGATACAAAGATGATAAATCAGTTGCTTTAATCCACGGCTGCATTGAACAGATTGTCTCCGTAAGTTTAGTACCTGCTTTTTCAGTTCCGACTGGAATTTAGTACCTTTGCTGATCAGAATCGATAACTTTAATTGGTAGTTTAGCGTTAGGTGCCAGGCGCATTGACACTAATGAAAATTAGTTGCTTAATTCGCCGGCCACGCAGGGGAGCGTGCCAGGAAAGATGGTGGGAAAGCAGAGGACGGCTGCTGCTCTCTTCTCTCTGTTCCTTGGGGCAGGGAGGGATGGGATGGGGTCCGACGCAGACGGGCAGCAGCGGGAGGGCGTGCAGGCATCTGGCTGTGCATGCCGAGAAGCACAGGCAATGGCCACACCGCCACGCACGCCGGCACCAGGGCGCAGGGAAGTTGCTCCCATACAGGCGCAGGGAGAGCCGCGTCCCTGCCTGCCGCCCGGGAAGGTCAGAGCACAGCCAGCACACACGGCACAGCCAGCCTGCTCTGACAGCACCGGGGTGGTAAACGCACCAAGCAGGTCTCTTGTTCCTCGAGGAGGAAACTTTTCCTCCATACTGACCAAACACAGACCATGGCTCCGCGGGCAGCAGAGGAGGCAGGGCTGTGCGGTCCGGCACTGGGGGAGCCTGGCAGTGAGCTCCCTGCCACCGCGACACCCACCCCGTCACACCAGGGACCACCTTTGGTGTCTGCTCTAACAGCGATCTCTGCTCACCCCATTGAAGAGGCTGTACGCATCAAAACCCCCAGTATCTTCCAATTAAGCTCTTTTGGTATGGATCAAAACTAAAACACAGTCACCATGCAGGCACAGTTGAAGCCCTCTCGAGCCAGCAACTAAAGGGTCCAGGCTGGCCCTGTTTCCTTTGAAGCACACCTGCTGGCTCTAGGTTTCTATAGTGCTCACTTGCAATTACAGCTCTTTTCAACATCTCTCTCTCTTTTTTTTTTAATTTAAAGAGAGTGAGAGGAATTAAAAAACCATCATCAATCAGATTTATCAAATAAAACTGTAGAGGTAGGGCCAGCTGCAGCTACACATGTCAAACTCAGCTGCAGATATGAAAGCAAAGGCTGCAATTCATAGTTAGGGTGCTCAGCTTTTTGAGGGTTTAGAAGCAAAGATAATCCCATTGCTGTATTCCTAAACCTACAGAGATGCCTGACTCTGAGCGAGGTGAGGGCACCACAGGATCGGTCCTTGTGTACATGGGTCAGGACTCTGTGCCCTGTGAAAGGGGGTATCTGCATTGCACTTGCTGCCTGGGCACACTCCTTTGCATACTGCTGCGATGTCCCCATTCTCAGGGTTTGTGAAGGGCTCAACAGTCCTCCATGTACAACATGTGTGGCTGAGCAACATGGATACATCATTTATCTAAGAGAGTACGCACAGGTTACTCTGGTCATAAGAGTTCAAATGAAAGAAGATGACAATGGCAAAACTTCTCATTGATTTACACGGGTCAGTATTTTATCAGCCTTATCAAGTTTTGCCTCACCAACGTCGACTGTTGTTGAACGCTGTTAGCTGAGTGACAATGCAGCCAAAAAAGTTCAAAAGCCAGTAACGCTGCCAGATGCTCGCACAAGGATCTGCAGGCGCGGATGAGAGGTGCCTGGAGGGGGCAGGACCTGAAAATGATGATGAGGAATAGATGTCATGGGAGCAGATAAACTCAGAGGTGGAGCAGTCTTCCCTCTTCTGCCTATAATTACTGTTATTACGATGTAACCCCCCAAGCGCCGCAGTTCTGGGACACAAGTAATGCCCATGATTCTCCTGCAGTCCCTGCTGGCTGCTACTTTTGGCAAAGTCCCTGATCACGACCCTCCTTCTGCTATGGCAAAGCGTCAGGGGAGCACTCAGAAACTACAGGTATCCTCTCCTCTCCCTCTGCCTTGCCACACTGCTGTCCAAATGGCCAACTCCATGCAAAGAACATCCCAGCAAGCGCTGACACTTGCAAATAACAATCCTCTTCCTGTTAAAAACCCCAGGAAATTCAGGGACAAAGATGCGTATTTGAGCAAAATGAGAGACACTCAGGGGTGGAAAAGTGTGGAGGTGCTTCATGATTTTCCTCATAATTATTTTAACCAAAAAAGTTGTAAAAACTAAGAGGAGAAGGGATAAGGAGCTTTCCCACCCTACCTGGCCACACGTACAAACCTTGCACGTGGACTCTGCCCTGGCCTCACCTGCATCCAAGCTTCCACGGAGATGCTCTCCAACACAAAACATCACAGCCTGCCTTTAGACAGATGTTATAGCACCGAGCAGCCTCTTGTGTGGAAAGATAAGACCCTGACATTCATTTTCCCTTCAGACCATCCAAGCAGCTTGGGCCTGCGGTGCGGCTGGGCTGTAGGGTGGCTCCTGGAGCCCTCCCGCACCCCCAAACCACTGCCCCGCTCCGCCAGGCCAGCGATGCTCACCCTGCAAGGCTACACCTTCCGCAGGGCGTGGGACAGCCGCTGCCTGGGAGCATCCCTGCTTGCACCCCGTCGGACGTCCTCCCTCCCATACTTCTGCACAGCTGAATGCAAAGCCGCTAATGCTGAAAAATACCAGTTGGCTGGGCTGAAACTGAAGCCTGTTGGCTTTTCCACCATCCAGCAGAAAGCAGCAGCAATGGTACAGGCCATCTTTGACCACTCCTGGCGAAATCCCTTCTAGCAGGGGCACAGGATCCCATACAGGCTCACCTGGGTTCTCAGCAAAGCTGCTTTTCACAAATGCAGATGCCCCAGTGTCGACCAACTTCTTTAGCAGAGGTTTCCAGGCTGCATCTCAGATGGCAAAGGTTTTCAGGCATCACTCGCTTACAAAATTGAGCTGGTTTCTTAGGCTACTGCCAGACCCTTGTGTCTTCCAACAGACTCCATCTGCTGGTTTTTTAGACAAGCAACTCCTGCAAGGATAAAATATTGAGTTAAATAATATATACTTCATCTTTTGTTTCTCTCAGCAAAACTGTACAATTTCAGAGATATTTTGTAAATTCAGATTTATTATGATTATTTTTCATACTGTGGCTACCACAGTGACCATAGAGAATTTATTGAGGTAATAATGTATTTAAATAGCCAATTTTCAAAAAATGGAACCATTGCAATGGATTAACGTTCAAACCATTAATATTCAAACATATTAAGTCACTTAAAGGTTTTTTGTGTGTGTACACACATTTTGGGGTATATTCTCCTCATAATATGTGAAGCAAAGATATGCTTTACTGTTGACATTTAGCACATTTTCTTTATTGCTTTTCATTTCATTAGGAGTAAAAGTGTTATTTGTCCACCCAGCTTTCCGTAGGACAAATGCCATTATTTCTGTTTGCAGAGGCCACCAAAAATTAAAGGAAATATTTTAGATGTCAACATTAAATGTCAAAAACTGATTTTAAGTAATTACTAATACCTTGGCACATATGCGTTTTATTCAGAAAATCCCTGTTAAAAATATTCTTCTGGGGATATTCAAATTTATTATGTAGAACAACACAGCGTTAACACGCGAGCTTCTATTTACTGCTTTGGTTCATAGCAACAAAGATACCAATGGGAAATCATTAAACAAATATGCAATTTTTGCAGCATAATAGGTCTATGTTTGGTATCATCTGGAAGAAAAAAAACCTCACCGAGCTCAAACCGGCAGAAAAAATGCAATGATCAGGCAAAGTACAGCAACGCCATAAATGTTAACAGATTTCAGAAAGTGATTTTATGTTAATTCAAATGTTAATGCTGTCCGAGGCTGCTGAAAGGAGCGCAGGGCTGCGGGAGGAGATAGACGTTGCCGGCAGGGGAAAGCACGGGGAACACAAAGGGCCGCCTCTTGGTGTGGGTGGGGGAGTTTTATTAATTATATTTCCTTTAGAGCCCTAACAATAACATGTCAGTAATTACACATTCTGTACTTAATTGACGTTAATGATTTGGCCGGTTCCTGGTCGTTGCCGGCGAGCCTCCCCACGCCGTGAGAATCCCGGCCATCTTGCGTTCCTCCAGCCCCGCCGCGCAGCCCCAATTAAGTCAATGAGTGTGGGGGCTGCTGAGCTGCTCCTGCTATCTTCACAGCCCCTCTCCCAGCCAGGTCCCACCCAGACATCTTCCAACCTGCTCTCCGCATCCCTGAAGCAGTGCACGACCCCCAGTGCAGCCCTGCACAAAGGGATACATTCATGCTCCCCCCATGCCCCAGAGAGATGGACGCCCAGCACACATGGCTGCCCCGGCCACGGTGGGCAGAGGGAGGTGGAGGAGGTCCGGCCAGTTCCCCTCAGACACCGGCAGCTGGGGGAGAGCCAGGGATTTCTCTCGCGCTCACGAGCAACAGGTGCCAGAGCACACACCACCATCCCAAACCCGGTGTCCGACCTGCCTGCAGCTGCCCTCGAGGCGATCTCGCAGCAAAGATATATTGCAAAATACGCAATTATAAATGGTGAATTGACGCCTCTCAAAACTACCCCCAGCCTGGGTGGCTGTGGTACCTCTGCCCTTGGTGCCAGCCAGCAATGTGTCCCAGACTCCCGTCACTTACCTTCTCTGGAGTTGAACCTTTCTGTTGCGTCAGTGCCAGGAATCGGGGCTCCTGTTGGGGCTGGCTGCTGAGCAGCAAAGTCCACTCGGCGGCAGCAGGAGGATCCAAACCCGCTGCAGCTGCCAGCACGCTGCCGCCCTGTTGCCACCGGCAGGCAGCCCTCGGAAACCACAGGAGACACCTGTAGCCTTACCATAGTTCAAGAGCACATGCAAGTTACAGCAATGACAAAACCAGGTTGCTCTGGGCAGACACGCAATGGCTTCTTGGTACGTTCAACCAAGGCGTTTCTTGCATCATCCCAGTGCGATGGCACATACAGAAGACAAGCAAATTCCTCCACGAGCAGCAGACTAACAGACCTGCTCTGGTGCATGGTGCTTCTTCCCTCCTTGGAACTACTCTTAGCCTCTACACAGCCCCCTTCAATGCCAGATATACATCACGGCTGCCAGTGCTACACCCCGATTCCTTCTTCCCCTCTTCCCTCTTGCTTCCCACCTTTTGTCCAGCCAGCACAGAGCCCCCGCTGTCACTCATCCAGGGGTGCCAAGCACAGAGCACAGTGGCCAAGCCTGTGCTGCTTCTTCACACGGAGGATCAGCAGCCTGTTGGACTGCTTTTTCTTCTTACCTATATTAAAAGAAGTCAAATCTTGAAGTTGTCCAATGGAGCAAGCCAACAGACAGGGATGGGGTAAAAAAAAAAAAAAAAACAAAAAACAAACCCACAAAACCACCCCATGAGTCCACTTTTGATAGGAAATCAGGCTAAAAAAATAAAAAATTAGCACACTCTCACTGCAAGAAAATACTGTCTGCTATTCGGAGGTTTCAGGAGCAGCCATCCCACAGGAGCACCTCTCCCACCACCAGCAGAACAGGGTGGCCCAGGCAGCGAAACATTCAACAAATTGTTCTGTTGCCACTTCTCAGGGGAAAACATTTGTTTAAAAACAGTCAGATGAATTTGGAGTGATCTATAGGGCACTTTGTTATGTTAATGACTGTTACCAACTGTCTCTTCTTTATATTAAAGTGTTGACTCATTGTCAGTTGGGGCAAGACAAGACAGCTTGCTTGTGCCTTGCAGTCCTTTCGCACTCACCCAAACTATTCACATGAAGACACTTTAATATGAGGAGACACTGTCTGTGGCCGTTATTAATCTCCTGACTGAAGCCCAGAATACTAATGAAACCATGCAGGATCAGCTAACCTTTCCTCGGCACATTCTTCATTCTGCAAGATTTTGGCCAAAATTAAAACATTTTTCTTTGATCTTGAGAGCCTGCGGCTGACAACCAGGCTTTCCAAACCAAGATGGAAAAAGGTTTTCACTTGCCCTCTACTGTGCCCAAACATCATCATCATTCTGGCATAGGTAAGAGGGGATGCCTCCTGCGAGCCCAGAAACATCAGCTTTACGAACATCAGAAAGCAACGTTTTGCAGATCTGGCTGAGATGAGAGAGCAACTTGTTTATTCTCAGGCCCACCTTAAACGGAAGCATAACAACCAAACCTCACTGTGACCTGTATGGTCCAAATATTACATTGACATCTGGTAAGAACTTGGAAGATGAACGTTGGGATGGGGGGAAAAAAAAGAAAAAAAAAAGAAGAAAAAAAAATGTTTTCTTTTAACTTTTGTCACGGTCAATAATTCTGTAACATACAGAAAAACTGGGCTGAGGTGCTGAGCTGCAAAGGCTGGCATCTTGGTAGAATACCCACCACTCCCCTCCAAGAAAAAAAAAAACAGAACAAAACACCTTACACGGAATTACAAAATAAAGCACCATATTACTCTTTTCTATCCGGTGTTGTTACTCTGGGATTCAATCCAAGAACGCTCAAACCATTTATCCTAGTTACACGCAGGGCACGCGATAGGTAAACTCATGTAACTGCAGCCTGAACACGATAACCTGGCAAATCACAGCTGTCCCCACTTCTTTTGCCTTGGGGGTGGGGGGGCGGAACTCAACCCCTTTCCTACACAGCTTTATTAGACCTTTCCTGTCATTGCAGCGAATGCCTAATTTCCAGCTGAGCCACTTATTTTTAGTTCTACGTGAAGACCCTTCCATCCATATTTAAGAAAAAAAGCAAGGATCCCAGATCCCAAGCGGAGCAGAGCGCTGCCTGCTCATGCCAACCCAGCGGCAGCCTCACCCTCACCCTCTCAGCTTTAGGGGATTTTGCATCCTTACACCATCAATGTGTATAGCAGTTTCTTTCTGAAAGCTCACATCTGCACAAGTTACTTTAGATCCCTGACCCTACTGAAAATAAAAGTATTTGTCTCCAACAGAAGAAAATACGATGTACCCAGATATGCTTTTAGCAGCAGGAAAATCATGTCTGTGGCGTGGCCTTTAGCTGCATGATTTTCCAGAAAACGTTTAAGCTTGTTGCTTTTCTCTGTCAGGAAAATTGTTTAGGTCGTGATTGGAACCAGTATCATTTCAGTTTCAAGGAACTTTTTTGTATACAGTTTGTAAAAAACCCAAACATTTGATTATTTGATTTTGCTTTTCCAGCTTAAAAATCCTTTAACATATGTGGCTGAATACTTTTTTTTTTTTTTTTTTAAACAAAGTGAAGACCAGCTGAAATATTGCCAGAAAGACACGAAATGCATTTACAGTTAGAGAATCATTTCCCCACCACAGCCACTGGCTGTAAACACGCTGCCTCCTCCTCTTTCCAACGCTCATGGAAATTTCAGAAAGCAACTAAACTCTTTTTTCTTTCTAGCCAAGCCCAAGTCAGAAGTGTAACACTTGAAACTCATAATATGTCACAGGAAAGCATGCTGATAAAGGAAATCCTTTCTCCTCAAACAACGAGAAGGTCTTGCTGGGTGGCTGCGGGCTCTTCTGCAGCCCCGGAGCAGAGGCTGGTGTGCGAGTCCTGGCGTACAGGCACCAGCCTTAGTCTCACACCGCGGAGCAGGGGATTTTCACGCCCCTTGCGTGTCGATGGCAGTCTCGTCAGTTCAAACAAGCAGATATTTAACCAAAATGCCTGGGAAGAGGAAGAAGACGTCTACCTGGCCAGGGTCCACTGGCAAAAGGAAGGTTAGGGTGAGGCATGAATTTTCCTTTCATCCCAGGCAATCACATATCCTCAGTCAAACAGAAATAGGCCTTTCACATTTCTCCTCCTTGGGTATTATTGCAGCCCTGCTGAGACATCAAAAATCAGTACACTACAAAATACATTTGCTTTCTTACTATACTACTTACACGAGAGTCATTCAGCTCGGTAAAACAAAACCAGTTTGCAAATAGGTACGCAGTTCCAATAGACAATCTGCTCCTCGAAATTGCCAGCAGCTGTAGGACCAAACCAGAAAGGTTTTCCTTCCTTCCTTGATAGCCATTTGATCTAATTTGCCTTCAAAAATGCCAGTCTGCAGAGTTTTGGAAAGCCTGGGTTTGTTCAGTCTACAAAGAATACCTTATTTCTTTTCACAATCTCAAATTCACCATAAACAGAAATAAAAAGCTTCATATACAAACTTACCCTTTTGAGCCTGGCATGAATGATTATTTCAAGATACTGAAAGAAGACAGATTATGTAATATTGCAATATTCTGCAGTCTTAGTTAAATGTTTGATTAAGTATAAGTTGCATCAATAGTGGACAATTCAAAACTTGAGAAACAGGTTTTGTACTTTAAAGGTAAGATGTAATGTGACTTGTCTGCAGGTAGCATGGCTGAGAGAGCCCATCACCAAAACACTTTTTGTTCCACAACCCAGGCCAAGTGACTGCTTTGCTGGAGTCTTAACTTCAAAGCACAGAAGTTTCACGCATCAGCTAGAAATCAAGTGCTGTAATAGCAAGAAATGGGCATTAGAGTCTTCTCACATTTGCGTATAGTCATCAACTCCTGCCATCGCACAGACACGCACAAAAAAATAAATTAAATGAAGATCCAAACCTCTCAGTGACTCCACCTGGCATGCCCAGACCACCCTCAGCAGGCAGATTGTGGCACAGGGGACACTGGCCGGGGCAAGGGCCGGAGGAGCGGGAGAGGGAGGAAGAGCCACGCTGCCTCCTGCCATGGGCATTGCATGGCGGGGCTGCGCCCTGCTTTACATGCCATCTCTGAGCGGGAGGTCTCCAGGGAGGTCACAACAGCCCACGTCAAGCCGGTCTCTAACCTTGCCAGCAAGTAGGAGCTGTGCTTAATCCCCAACAAATTCAAGGCAAGACAAAGCCTGGGTTAACCCGCGTTATTTCATGGTGTATGCTCGCCTCTACCTTTCTTTGAGGGGAAAGGGTTGTGGGGGAGGAAGGTTTGGAAGGTGAGGGCATGAGCAATCTGATACTTTAAATGCATGTTGTTAAATACCTAGAGAAAGCACATTCCCAAAATAAGAGAAGATTTATGCCAACAAACAAGGCAAAGCGGGTCCATCCAGTATCAACCTGTGCGCTTGCCAATCCCCCTGCTGCACCGCACATCGGCCCCTGAGTGTTTCCTCACAGGCTTTTCCCCAACTTCATGAGGCCCTGACCGGGCATTGCTCCCACTTAAGTCTGGAGGAAAACCAGTTGTAGTCTTTGGCAATTCCCAAGCTAAAGCCCAGGTGCCCCGAGCCGCCCCCCGAGAGGCGGTGCCGCAGGAGGCCTCATACGCTTGCCCCAAGCTGCCACTTCACAGCCAAGTGGGAAGAAAGGCCTTTTACCCACGCGCCTGGACCCCGGCTGCTGGTGCTGCAAGCCGCGATGGAGTGAGGGACACAGCACCCGGGAACTGAGAGGAACTTGAGCCGTGCTACAGAGCTTACAGGGCTGGCAGCTCCCCGGGGGTTCCTGGCTGAGTATTTGTGCAAGCGGTCCGCTCGGCTTGTGCCGGTCGCTTGCCTCCCCCTCGTGCAAGTGGGGAGGTAACAAACCCCCTCGTATCGGAGTTCCCAAGAACCAAGAGATGCTGACCAGAGACCTAGAAACTGGCAGCCACAAGCAGACCATCCGACGGCTTTATGGGAGATAAGCTATGCAGCAGAACTGTTGCTATGAACTACTGTTAGATTATTACAGCAGTTTCAACAATTCAGCATCTGTCAGACTTACAGCACAGACCTCCGCAACTTCATTCTTTCTGCTTACCAGTGCTCCTCCTCCCCAACCCCAGCGCCCGCCCGCAGCCTCAGCTCATCCATTGGGGGCCGTTTCCTTCAACACAATCACAGCTACCACCATCTTCCAATTCTCTAGTAGCAGTAATAGAAAATTAGCACTGGATTCATTTCTCTCGCTCAAAGTTTCTGCGGTGTCCCCAGCTTTCAGAGCAAGGTGAGGTTTTGATGCATAGTTATGACAAACCTTTCAGGAGAAGGAAGATAATCACACGCTGCCTGGGTTACTGCAGAATTCAATTTACTTTGCAGCATGCTTTATGCTGGGTCTGTAGCTATTAAAATGGGAGAGAGAGTTTCCAGTCGAGGAGTGCGCAGCACCACATGGCTAAATTACTTTCAGGGTATTGTGAGCCCCAGAAGAGCAGCCCCAGGCAGTGCCCCAGGCCACCCTCCCCTGCAGCCCTCTCCCCACCTCTCAGGTGCGTAAAAACAGGGTCAGCTTGCAGGGACGTAATATTTGATACTAGTTCATCTTTGTTGCACAAACTCCAGCCCACTTGTAAACACACTAAACCTTTTTCTCTCCGCTCATCAAGCAGAGCTGCCCATTTGCCTCTCCCTGCCTGCCCTGTATCTGTCTCCAGACTGATCCAGGACAGGAGACAATTTAGGAAAATAGGATTCTCAGACAGAGAAATAGGGAAGAAACTCCTAGTTAGTTTTTTAAATTGGGACAACTGTCTTGCTTAAAAATCAGCTGCACCATTCCTCCATAAAATGGTTTTCAGCCTGTGGCAACCAGTGCGTAATTTTTCCAAGCTACCCTAGAAAGACACCACACTCAGACAGACATAAGTATCCACATGTGTTGCAAGACAACCAGAAACAAAGATGCTTAAAGCAGGAGATAAAGATGAGAAAGTAAGGAAATAGCTCTTAAGGTAAGTCACTCCTGCTGGAAAGTCCCCCACCTCTGGTCAGCAATGGCATTCCCACCGGGGAAGCTGCAAAGCCATGATCTCCCTGCCCTGAACAGGCGGCTGCTTCACATCACAATAAAGCAGGCTGACCTTTCCAGGGCTGGGGGAAAAGTTATAAAATTAGCAGGACTACCATCTAAACCAGAGATCCAATCTAGAAAGAGGCCTGTTATCTGCAGTTTCATTCACAGATAAAGACGCATCTCTCAGAGAGCGGTTTCCCACACCACAGCCAAGAACACATGGAACACCTGCATTCGATCTTGAATAGATATTAACCAGAAAGTTATATTTAGCCTAAACTGAAAATTAGAGTTCATCATATCTGTAATGTTATTACAGAATATTTTCTTGAACAGTTGAAAGTTAAAGAAAATGCAATCCCCATTTATAAGGGGCCAGTTACAGTTTAAATATGATTTTTTTAAATTATTATTAAGTTTTTGGGTTTTTTTTTTTGATGAAACATACTGAACACTAAAGTGACAGCAAAAAGACTAGCACTTAAGTTTTGCTGGTGATTTAGGAATTAGGCCTAGGGACTACTTTTCAGGAGAGTTATTCTTCCCTTCCCACCCTAGTTGTGTTCTAAATTTAAAGACAAGGTAGCAAAATGTGTCTTGACAATTCCTCTAATTTTACAAGCTTTTTCAATAATAGGTAAATATAACATTCCTTTGTCTAGGATATGTAGTTCTCTGAGAATTTAAAACCTCTCTGAAGTGGCACCAGCAAACTTGTTCACCTAACATTTACACTTGTTTTAGCACAGAACTTATAAACATTCATTGCAAGGGGAAAGAAAACAAAGCCAGCAACACCAAATAATTTGCTTACCATTAGTTACCACAGGCATTTTTATTACATTAAAGCTTTAACATTTATCAGAACAATGGGTCAGGGAAAGCAAAAGGGAGAATAACTTAAAAATAAAAAGCAGCCTTGCTGGGAACTAATGTTTAGAAAAATTAACCAACAGCAGAGTAGGAGCTTCCTGAAATAAGTGTTGTAACATTTAAATTATCTACAGGACATGACGAATCCTGGTAGTCTCACAAGTTTTCAGTGTTGTTGAACAGTCCTTCAAAGTGAACATCACGAGAAAAACAAGCAACGATTTTTTACACTTATTTCTCTATTTCCCTTTTCTCCAGAACCATGACTTTCCACAAAACATCTTACTATGACTTACTATGACTTCTCAGATCCACAAACCTTGCAAAGGACAAGGACAACTCTTCCAGTAAAAAGGCACACACCATTCCAGAATTCATTTTTGCACAGAAGAAAATCAGTTGTCAAAGACTATGTCAAAATTCCAAAGTTTAAATGATTATGTTTCAAGAAAAGGTAGGTTTTTCTTACTGATTACTTCTTGCAATTAAGCATAACAATCCAATCTTATTCAAGAATTACCCAATAGACTGACCATTAGAAAGTGTGCTGTGGAGGGATTCTCCACACACTTGTCATGTTTATTATCCCCTCCCTAGCCACCTGCATCTGGCCAAGGGACATCCAAGTAGCCCAACATGACAATTTTATCTTAGTATCCAAAAAGGAAGTTTTAACTGATAAAGCAGTAGTGGTAAATAAATAAAGCCACAGTTACTACATTATTCATCCCCAACTCCCACACTACTAGTGGTCACAGTCTGAAAAACCTTTGCTGACCATAATTAAAAGAAAAATAGGAATATATATAAAACCAGCTGTCTTAGACAGCATTTTTATTAAAAATGGATACACAGAGACATAGCAGCATTTACAATAAAGAGTTTTAAAAAGGCATCAAGTTGTAAGCCAACCATTTGAAAAAGAGGCTTTGAAATGTTGTCTTCCACAGCACTTCTTGCCCATTTCTCCACAGGGGACAGTGTGACTGCAGATTATCCAAAGGACAAACAGGCACAGAACTAATCTAAACTTCAAGCCCTTTTTCTGAACAGTTGGTCACATCAAGCATCACCCTCCGTAGCAGCATTTGGAGCACTCTTCGGTGTTCTTTTAAGTGGCTGGTGTACTTGATCCATTTCTTTAAAATATTTTAATATTCAATAAAAATATTTCAAATAGAAATTTTTTTCTGTCATGAAAAAAGGTTTCCTTTTCAGATTCCATAAAAGCTTATGAACTTCACTGGCAGCATTTCCGTAATGGAGCAGGAGTTAGAACCAGCAGAACAGGCACTTCAGTAAAATTGTCTGTCAACGGTTTCTAAAGTCATATTGGCTTCAGTCCAGAAGACTGTTTCTTACTACTTTGTGGTGGTGTAAGGACACCAGTGGGGAAAGGTGAAGTCCTATTTTGCTCAGCCAATATGGCTTGTTTTGCTTGAGCTTTGTCCTGAAAGCACAAAAAAAGGAGGGACACCCCCCCCCAAATCTTTACTTTGGTATATCTGTGCAACAGATCAATACAATTCAGTGGTTTATAACTTGATAGATTGCTAATCTGAAAATGCGTATCTGTATCCAACCCCCCCCTAACAATAACTGATAAATCATGCAATAGTTAGTGAATACAAACCCCAAGAGGTCAGTATTAACTTTTGGAGTCTGATGATCAGCACTGTGGTATTTGTATCTTCAAGAAAGCAAAATTCAGAAGCAATTGAACAGGAAGAGCTTTAACTTCTACTACAAGCAAATAACGTCAATAGAAAAAAAACCCAACACTGATAGTTTAGATTAACTACAATTTGTTGGACAAAATTTTGATCCTCTGCAAGTTTCTCATGCTAAAAACCACTCTTGCTCAACTTCTTTTTAACTATCATCACATAACAGCCCCACAAGATCAGACTCAAGTGATCAGTCTTTCTTTTCTCTTTTTCAGACAAGGTTGTATTACCTGTATTTTCTACACAGAAAGGTCTAACATACAACATCTGAAGCATCCCAAAGGGCAGAAATATGCTTCCAATTTCTAAAGTAATTATTTGCCATTTGAGATGAGAGGCTTAAGTTACAATCACCTTTTAAACTAAATACTGAACAGGTCGGGTCTCTGTCCCAAGAATTTTGCAACTGGAGTACAACCTTATGCCTTTTATCACCTGCATACACTCAGTCTAAATCTGATAATGCATCACTTAAGTTTACCGTTTGGTCTAACCAAAGAAGAAACAAGATGTAGGAGATTTTACAGACAGCTTTTGTCTTCATTATGCATATACATACCAGCAAATCCAAGCTGTTTATATGTGTCTGTATATTGTGCAAGTCTTCAGGAGCTACACCTCTAAAGTGTTTGAGTTTGGAGCTTCCTACTTCCCTTATTGCCATCGCAAATGGAACCATCCATTTTACACATTCCTCTATCTCACACCATTTATAACCTGGAAGACAAGACATAGGCTTTTCTGCCTGAATGAAGGCTTAATGTTTGTAAACTCATTGGACTTAGCTTATAAATGCCAATACCTGAAACTTTCTGCATCAACTCAGATGAGGAGAAGTGATACAAAGCAGAAGCTGCAAGTACTCCATACGTATATTCCAAGCAGCCAATATCCAGCACACAGAGATCTAAGAGCTACAACACAGATGTTTGATAAGTCTATCACAAGAACACTTTTTTTTTTGCAGGTGAAACAGCATTTGAAGGAAGAAATCAGTCTTACCTCTGCTATTTGTACAAATATTTGCTGTGGATATTGTGGCAGCAATACCTCATAAAGCTCATTTAAATACGCAACTTGCATGTAAATGTTTAGCCATGATACAACCGTCAGGGGATTTAAGTTCCAGTTAAGAGCCTGAAAGAGTAGACATGCACAAGACTTCAGTATTAATAAAGAGTTCCTAACTTGAACCATGTAACTTTATTTACTCCAGATCAAAAGCTGTAATTCCAGTTCATCAAGGCATCTTTTAAACACACAAATCTAATCCTCTCCTGTACCTCCTCCTGCTGATAGGGTGGGGGAACGATTCATGTTGTTAATATGCACATACTGGTGGATGCTTTAAATCACATGTTACCTAAAGAACACTGTTTTCTAAGTAGAAAAAGACATTGCCTCTTCAGAGCACATAACATTGAGGCTCTCTGCTTTTATTCTGATTATGCCATATGTTTTTAAAAACTAAAGTAGAACTAATTCCACTTTGAAATGTTACCTTCATAATGATCAGTTCCATGCTGAGGATTTCGTCTTCTGTACAAGCTCCATCCGTAACGTAGGCAAACTGGTGCAACTTTGGTGGATAAATTTCCTGAAAGATAGGAGATCAAGTATTAATTTGTGGAATAGGTTGTAACTAGCCTCACATGCTTAAGGAAAAAAAAAAAAAGAAAGAAGAACAACTCACCACTACTTCAGCATTTCAAAACCAAGGGAAAGAACCAAACCCCCATCCTAACTCATGGTGTTCTACTCTGCCTTTAATATATAAAGATTTCTTGTTAAAGCCTTCCTGCTGATAGCCTTCACCTTTCACTTTTGATGGATCAGTACAACATGCATTATGTTTGACTACAGCACCACTGAGATTGTATCATAGCTGACATCAAGATCTTTTTATACTTGCTAAAGAAAACGCCTTTTATCCCTTGCTTGAGAAGAACAGAATGAAGAATAATAGACCTCTTAAAAGACAAACACTAAGAACTTAAAAAGCACTATATATTTTAATAGTTCAATTTGTTCCAGTAACTATAGAATAGCTCAGACTATCATCCAGTAGGTACTCCACTGACAGAACTGCAACAAGTGGTCTCTGTATACAACAGCCAGCCAAAAAACCTCATTTAGCAACTGCAATTAAAAACTTTAGATTTATTCTAACGCTGAAAAGACTATCCTTTTAAGATTAAGGAGACATACTACGATGTTAGTTAGTCTTAATATTAGGGACTACTAAAAAAAAAAAAAGGAGGAGTTCTGAAAAGGAAAAAAGGATCTTTTTTTCCTGTCTCCCAGCTGAAAAGTCCATACAAACTCTAAAAAGCCTGCCAAAATGCATCTAGTGTACAATAATTGTGCTGTCTGTCCATTCACATTTTTATGTTTAAGTAAAGCTGGAGATACTTACCTCAAGCTTTGCTGCTATGAATAAAGACGATATACCGATAAGCTGCAATAGTGTTTTTACAACGTCCTGCTGTGTTGCCATAAACCGATCAAAGAAATCTTGTGCTAAATAAAAAGTTTCTCTATGAAGCTTGTAGACTTCACAAACCTGGGGAGACAACAGAGATTACAAAGGTCAAGAACAGTGTTATAGAGTCAAAAACAGATGCTACAGATGTATTAAAAAAAACCAAGAGCTAGACATAAAATTCACATTGGCTTTCTGCTTCACTGCTATTGTGAAGTAACACGTTAACTAAGAGCATGAGTTAAATAGTTTCCTTTGACACAAGATGACTGCTACTACAGTTAACTCCCCCCCAGAAAAAAAGAGATCAGAGTGAAATCCCTTTTAAGAAACACAAGCACATGTTCTAACAATGTCAGAACATCAGTTCCTCATTTTTGCAAACTGCATCATTCCAACACCTCAAAAGAGAAAATTCTCACAAGTACTTTAGAATTAAGAACAGAGACTATGCCACCAAGTCATCTAAACAGCAAAAAAGACTCACATACAGACAGAAGATTTGTAGTACATTCCACATGCCAATAACAGGTAAAGAGGTTGCAAGATGCATCTAGTCTCTAAGCCATCACACTTTCCTTCTTACTGTGACCTTCATAATCATTTGTGCAGCTTTTATCTGCAATGTGACCTTAAGAAGCTTACATCGTGGAGCTCTAGGGACAGACTGATTATTATCCACTATGAATCTAAATGAATATCAGAATATATTGTCACTTTGCACACCATCAACTCAATCCACTATATATATTTTTTTTTAAGTTTGGTGCCATTGACAAACTTTAAGGTGAAGACAAGTGTCTAGGGCTAAATGGATTATGCCAAGATCGTGACAGTTATTAGTACACGTCAACAAAAGCACACTTGAAATATAAGCACAGAAAAGCTTACCTCCATGAGCCAGTCTAGAAGGATAGTTCTCATTTTAGGTTGCAGGAGAGGGTGCCTTTGCATATAAAGTTTATCCCTCACATATGTCTCTTCTTTGTTTATCATGTTTTTCCATACATCCTCTCTGTTTGCCCAGCTAAGAGAGATCAATAAGTTTAGTCTCAAATCACAAGACAAAAGGCAGGCAGGCAAGCAGCAGCAAAATGGCACACTTACCCTAAAACTGGTAATGGTGAAACTCTACTTGGAACCACACTTAGATGTATGAAGTGAGAGTAATCGACACCAACCGCATCATCATCTTTATCCGGAGTAGGAATCAGCATATGGGCATTTTTGTGAACATTATTCCAGGATGCCTATTAAATAAAATAAGAGATTTTACACTGTGCCTTTTTAAATAATCATTTTAGATGTAAAGAGAAAATAAGACATTGGCAAGAAACTGCAACAGAGGCTATGATTACTTATTTAAATAGCACAGAACCATTGAGATGGAAAGAGACCTCTGTAGGTCATTTTGTCCAACCCCCTTGCTCAAGCAGGGCTGCCTATAGCCAGCAGCCCAGGACCATGTCCAGATGGTTTCTGAGTATCTCTCAGGATGGAGACTCCACAACAATTCTGGGTGACATGTGCCAGTGCTTGGTCACCCTCACACTAAAAAAAAAGAAAAAAGTGTTTCCTGATGCTCAGAGGGAACCTCCTGTGCTTCGGTTTGCATCCATCCCCTTTTGTCCCATCACTGGGGACCACTGAAAAAAGCCTGGCTCCATCTTCTTTACATCCTCCGTTCAAGTATTTACATACATTGATACAATCTCCCTGAACCTTCTTTTCTCCAGCCTAAACAGCCCGAGCTCCCTCAACCTTTTCTTATAGGAGAGATGCTCTGGTCCCTTAATCATCTTAGTGGCTCTTTGCCGGACTCTTTCCAGTATGTTCAAGTCTCGCTTGTACTGGAGAGCCCAGTACTGGACACGGTACTCCATGTGTGGCCTCACCAGTGCTGAGTAGAAGAGGGGTGTTGCTTATTTTCACAGGAGAGAAAGTTTACAACTAAAGATGAAGAACATTTACCCTGTTCTCCTTTTGAAGGACCACAACTGTTTCATGGAAGAATATCCAAGTCAGAGTCTCCTATTGTAGTGTTGCATTTTGTTTTTACCAAAAATATTTTGCATGAAAGCAAGATGCTTACCTTCAGGCAAAGAATGAGCAGACAAAACTTTAAAACCCCATTTGTGATTATAATTATACAAGTACAAGGTCAGGATTTCTGGTAAGGAATATGTAGACGCAACACCTGAAGTCGCAGTTCCATGAAAAGCAACCTTGACAATGAACACAGCAAAATAGTAGCTTATCGAATTTTTCTTACTCATTCATCTTGCAGTGCTAAGATGAAAAAACAAAGTACTTATAATCCAATTGTTTTCAGAATACAAATACATGTCAAGCAATTGCCACTAAAGTATCAAGTTAACCATGTCATATACAGAATTTTTCCAAGTTCTGCAAACATCAGCCATCCGACACTTCACCTGTCATATCCTGTTATTCGGACCTGAACTTAAGTTTAGGTTTACTTTTCTCCTGCCTAACTCTGTTAAACAAGATCTTGGTGTACACATCACACAATTCCCCAGGAAAGTATTACTTGTTTTATTTTGTGGTAGAATACAAAGCCAGCCCAATGTCATCATGCCTAAGTAAATTAAAATTTAGCATTTCTGCCTAACAGTCATCCATCTTGCTGCAAACTGATTTGTTCTGCAGCACTAAGAGGACAGAACTCCCGAACAAGATTCCTAATGTGCTTCAAGAAAAAAAAAAAGAAAACCAGAAGAATCATTAGGGGCTAACAAGTAAAATGCTCTGCATGAAATTTTGCCACTCAAAGAAGCTTCCATGCCTGATTTTTGCCCTGTCCTTGCTACAGATGACATCACTTTCCAGCAAAATGGCTACCCTCTAGCACCAGCTTCAGAAACAGAAACCACTGACTCAATGAAACCAAAACCACATTTCACAGTTCACTCAGCTAAGACTGCTTTGTACTTTGCGTTACTGACACACAGATGGGTAGTTTTTCTTCTTGGAGTTCTACATGCAAATCTAGCATAGCTACATACCCAGCCATACCACGATTTAATTTGGGTGGGGGAAGGAACCAGTCATTTTTAAGATAAAGATTCCTAGAGGGAATAATATCTTTATCTTAAAAATGACAGATTCCTTACAAACTGAAAGTCTGAATGAGTGTCACATCAGCATTGCTTTAAGTTAATTTTTGTCCTCCGTCAAAACTAGACTTTAGTCACACTTTGTCCTCAAACTGCACGGAAAGCCCAGCTGCCAACAGCTTTTGGAGAACTGCTGCCTTATCAGTTAATCAGCAAACCAACAGAAGAGCTGTACATTATATAATAACTATTTAAAGGTGCCTACTACACCAGCAGCTTCTGAAGGACAAGGGATCTGCTCCACAGAGTTCAACCAAAGTAGATACCTCACATACTACACTGCAGCAGCAACAACTGATTTAAGAGATTTCACCACACCCAATCTTCTATAAGGAAATCTAAATGAAGGTTCAAGTGCCTCTCAGGTGTTTTGAGAAGTGAAAACAGTTTTTGACTAGATAATATCCCTCACCAAGACAACTGGGAAAAAGATGCAATCAACAGAAAAAGATATAGCTTAGATAGAGACAAGAAGGAAACAAACACACAGGGTCCTCAAAAGCAAGAAGCTACCAGCAAGGGAGACAGGCGACTGAATTAGGGTAAGTGAGGGAACGCTATAGCTCTGGCATGGGTTTTGGTTGAGGGAAGGAGCATATTAATCAGACTCGAGTCTTTAAAGCAGATTTAGCAAGACATTCAACCAAAACTAAGAAACAATACCAAGAAACGGCATTATATCACACTAACTGTAAGGAAATGGGAGCCACCACTCAAAAAAAGAAACAGTTTAAGGTGGGGAGGGTATGAGGAAATGATGAAGAGCTTCCTTTGGGTTTGCACAGAGCCAACCCAAAAGCAGGGAGCTGCCAAAAAGCAACAGATGTTACAGAGAATCTGTGCAGCCTAATGGAGGAAATCCTATGGTCCTGGGCTTACTTCTGAGGCAAATAGGAGCAGAGTAGGATGGAAGCCAAAAATCAATGGGGAAAACTGCCTCTTCAAATCTATATGGAGCCCAGCAAGAAAGCTTGGTGACACCCACAGTAATATTCCAGATACAGGAACAGAACAATTGATCAGAGATACAGATCTGTATTTCAGACCTGAGAACCAGATACAGACTGGAGAACTTGAACTGAGAAGGCTCTTTAGGAGAAGAAGCTCCAAGAATGGCAGAGGGTAGGTGACCAAAGAAGTCCATCAGAGCAGGTAAGCCCATACAGCTCCAGAAAAAGAAAATCCAGGAGTTCAGAGATAGGGTTCTTTTTAAAGCTCAAACATTCCCACACCTCAGTTTCCTGCATCATGTCATAATACACTGACATATCAAACATCCATTTAAACAGATCTTTCAGACATCCTTCAGGCATATAGGCCAGACACAAAATGGAGCAGGTAGCGACCACTGAGGTTATTGGTTACAGGCAGAGCCTCCAGTGAAACCACCATACCTAGGAATACAAGCTGCTGAGACACTCATGCATCAAAATGTGAGCTGGGAGCCACCACAACAAGCTTCCACAAACCAGGGCAAGAAGGGCAGCAGGAAAGCAGAGGAAGAGGGTGACCTAGAACTGCATTCAAACAGCAAAGTCAGAGGATTTTCAGCATGGAAATCAAAGGCAGAGGAACAGGAGGGGGACAGGCTTGTTTGTCTCACCCTAAAAAGCAGCACCTCATAACAGCAAGATATCGATATCAACTACTAGACTGCAGTCTTAGTTTGCCCAACAAAAATAGTAAGACCTATAATTCTAGCCATTTGTCTCAGAGGATGCATTAGTTTGAAGTATAGGGTCTGTCTTTGCCATCACAAAGGGATTACAAGATTAATATATAGGAGAGAGAAGAGCAACTCACATTATTCAGTTGTTCCAATTCTTTCTGAATCGCATAGGAGCTTCTACTACTTTTAATTTTCTAAAGAGTCTGAATATTTTCCTGCCCCAGATTTGGGCCAAGTCAGGCTCTCAACTTGGATATACTTTACATTCTCCACCTGTTTGTCTGAAGACTTGTAAGTTGTTTTTTAGGAGGTTGTTTTTTAAACTGGATCTTCCAAAGACAACCTCGACTAGTTAAAGAAACTTTTTGGAGGATATTTTAAGTGGAACATTTTGACAACAGTAAGACTGGATTCCAGAAAAATGTCTAGTGAGAAATTGATCAACACAATTTCCTAAGAGTTTTCTCCATCTTCTTTTCACCTGAACACATTAGCTAGTTTCATCTAAAGAAACTAACTTCTAGATTAAATTCTCCACTGTAGATGGAGGTGGCCATGTAATTTGTCCCACAATTGCATGGATGACTCTAATCTAGTTAGATGAATTTTGTTTTACACGGAGCCTTGGAAGTGTATCTGTCCACAGAAAGCAGCCAGAATTAATATGAGAATTGCTAGCAGAATTACAGCAGTGCCAGTTCTCTAAAATCAAACACAGAATTTATGCAATATTCTGCTGTCACAAACCTGATGATATAGCCACCCTTTCATCACATAAAGGGTAACGGCATCCTAATTAAGAACTCAGGCCTTATGTTCAACAGAAGCAAACTAATGAATTGACTATGAAGATGCCGTAAAGTGGGATGCGACTATGATATTTTGCCTTGTGCATGAACTAGTGTCAGTAAACAATTTATTTAATGTAGAAGTCATGTGGTATAGGCTGCAGTGGATTTATAGCTACTTGCATTTTAGAATTGTTGTGCCTCAACAGAATAACTATCTCACTGGCTATCATACAAGCCTGCTATACTGCTGCTGGAACCGTAAACATATTCTCATTAGTGGCCCATGGCAATTTATATCAGAGAATAGCTTGTGTCACACCATAGACTGAAGAGCTGCTGCTGTGCAGCCAAATGTTAGCTTTTTTTAAACAGATCTGTAACAATCTGGCTACTTTGTCACAACAAAAACCTTCTCTATGTAGAGACAGATACACAGGTACCCATTTTATTTATGGTTTACAGAATCAAAGGGCCAAATCCTACCAGTATCCTGAGCTTAACTTGAAAGAACCCCAAGTAAATATTTTGGGTGCCTACTGCCTAATTATCTAAATTTTAACTCACCTATCATACCTGAAGTAACATAGAATGGCTATGAGGATGGGAACACAAATAAGAACAAGAAATTGGAAGTCTTTATCTACTTTCAAAGTTGAAGGCCAACACATGCAAAATATATTTCAAGTTTCTTTCCACTGTCTTTCCAGAAAAAGGTAAAATTGGGTCCCTGTTGAGGGTTTTTTAAACAATACCTTACTATTATGCAATAAACATGCACAAGAAGCCCTTGCTCAGCTCAAACAGAATGAATCTTTTGGTGAAGGAGAGCGCTGTGGTGAAGGACAGGCAGCTCTTCCTTGTCAGAAGTGAGAAATTAGTTTAATATACTGCACGAAAGAAAGACAGAAGGGAAGGAGAGATCCCCTCATTAAATGCTCACCATTTGAGCCCTGCTTAATATGTTGACTGATAACTATTATACACAGTCGCAACAAGCAGAGGCCATTCCAAACAATGATGCCCATCTGTTATGGTAGCACTTTAGTCTTAGAACTTCCAGCTGCCACTTCTGGTTAGATGTGCCACATTATGCATAGCCTTGCGTACCAAATGAGTACGGTCTGTACTCCCTGAGCATGACTTTTGCAGCTTAAGTATCACCCTGCATGTGCATTAACAGGCTGAAGTCCTAGTGACAGTGACTGAGCAAGCGTGTGTGTGTGCAGAAAAAAAGAGGGGAATAAACCTATTTGAGAAAACAGGCTGCTCCCTGTTTTATTGAGTGGGCATCTTAATGTACAAAAGCGTCATGCTTTCAATACCATATACCAACATAGCATCTGATATAGATACCAATAGCATCTCAGGTTCAAAAATTATAGGAAGGGCACTACTAAAGTTAGTTTTGACTTCGTAACTCAGATCATTCTAAATATCTTACTGAGAAAACTGGCAATGGTCACTACTAACCTCCACTGCATTTCCACAGCTAAGTGACTTTACAGAAATTATCCCTTTGGTCTGCAGAGAAATGAATCCTATTTTAGTATCACATTAGCATCTAGTATAAAGTTCAAAGTTTAGTCAGGAACCTTGTTCTCTGTGCCAGCCTGATAATGACACTTGTCAATAGGAATGGAGCTGATGGTGGAAGGAAAGGCAGTCTTTCCTCCCTCCCAGGCAATAGGTAAGTAGAGACATGACTGCAAAGAGAATCATCTCAAAAGATGATTCTGTTCATATGCTTAAGTGTCTTGTGCTTTGGCCCGCAAGGTACAGCACGTAAGCACATGACTGTACTCTTGCAACTCTCTAGAGAAGTCAATGCAGAGGTCCTCCATGTAGGCCTAAAAGCATATTAAGGCTTTTGTAAGGTGCACCCTTGCAATCCCAGGACACTTGGATATACTGAAGTATTAACGTAGTGTTTTAGATCAACACATGCCTCATCTCTCACAAAGACTCCAAAACAACCTGTATGACCTGAAGCGTTCTGCACTCTTCATCAGCCAGGGTTGACAGTCCCCCTTGCCCATTGCTATACAGCATGTGGTAGCTGTACATCTGTTGCACCATGTTCGCAATAATAATGAGGTACTGCAAAACAATAATAGGGTTAAGTGAGATTACAGGAGTATGACCCAGAGTAAAATCGGTTACCTGGTTTTCATACTGCTTTTTTCTAGTCATGTCCATTTTGGCAATTTCTTCATCAGGATCCTGTAAGAACTACAAAGAGGAATACATGATTTCAGGAGCACAGGCCACAGGACGAGCAACTGTTGGCCCCCGCCACAGGACCACATGCCCACCGCAGACCCCGGTGGCCCAGCACCCAGACCACCGCATGGCCACCCAACAAAAAGGGGCGAGGGCCGCAGGCCGAGCCTGCGGTGGGGCGGGCGCTGACCCGCGGGCACCAGGGTGGGCCGCCGGGCCGGCCCGGGCCCGGGCCCGCACTCACCGTGGCCACATCAGCTTTCCTCTTGCGGGCTCGCATGGCGCACTCCGCACCCCCGTCCCCCTTGGCGGGAGCCTTCTCCTCCGCGCAGTCGCTGCCAAGAGAGAAGAAGCTGCAGGAGCCCCGGCCGCAGGGAGCCTCCTCAGGGCTGCCCGACGGAGACCTCGGCCTACAGGGCCCCGCGGACAGCGGACTCACCTCTCCCGGCGCATGGTGCCTGCCCGGGCCGGGTCGAGACGAGCGGAGCTCCCGTGCGGGAAGCGGCCGAGCAGGCCCGGGCCCCAGCCCCCACAAAGGGCCGCGGAGGCGCGGGCGCACGGTGCGGAAAGGGCGGCCGCAGCCCCGGGCCGGCCCCGCCGGCTCCCCCCCGCCCCGCAGCCGGGCACCCCGGGAGGCAGCAGGGACGCCCCACCGTCCCCTGCCCTCGCACTCGCTTGGTCGCTCACCGCCGCCGGCCCGGACCTTTCCGGGGGAGAGCGGTGGGTGGGTGCACGCCCGGCAGCGGCGTTGGCGGGGCGCAGGGGCAGGGCGGGAGCGCGGCGCGGGCGGGCTCCGCTGGGCGCCTCCTGCCTCACGGCGCGGCCGCTCCCGTCCCTGCGCACAGCGCGGCCCGCGCCGAGCGGGACATTTAAACGCGGGGCGCGGGGCCACCTCCCCGCCCGCCCGCACACGTGGCCCCGCGCACAGCGCCGGGGGCCGGCGGCGCCCGGCCGGGGCGGGGTCTGCGGGGGGCGGCGGCGGCGGGGCGCCGCCGGCGGGCCCCGGGGGAGCGGAGCGGAGCGGGGCAGGGCGCCGCGGGGCGCGGGACGCTGCGGCGGGGCCGGCGGCGAGGGGCGGGGCCGGCGGCGAGGGGCGGGGCCGGGGCCGGGCCGGGGGCGGGGCCGGCGGCGCCGACGCGGAAGCGGCGGCGGCAGCGGCAGCAGCAGCAGCGCGCGCGGCAGCCGCAGGTGGACACCGGCGGGACGGCGGCGGCGGGGTGAGCTGAGGGGAGCGGAGCTGAGGGGAGGGGCTGCGCTGGGCCGCCCCGCCCCGCCCCGCCCCGCCCGTGAGCGGGAACGGGAACGGGAACGGGAACGGGCCCGGCCTGCCCGCGGCGGGTCGCTGCCATGGCCGGCCGGGGCTCTGCCCATCCCATTGACCCGCTCCCTTCCTCCCCCCTCTCTTCCCTCAGGGCATGCGGCTGCCCGGGCCCTTCGGGCGGCTGAAGGCGGCGGTCGTCGGGGTGGTGCACGTGGGAGCGCTGCCAGGTAAGCGGCGGCTCGGCACGGCCAGCGGCGGGACCGGGCCCTGCCGCCCCCTTCAGCCCCGCTCCCCGGGCGGCCTCTCCCCTCGGCCGCCGCTGCGGGCCCCGCGTGAGGTGCCACGGGTTTGGGCATCTCCCCTTCCTAGAGGTGAAAGCGGCGGGAGACGCTTCCGTGCAGGGAGCTAGGGCTGAGAGACCCGGGGTGCGGCGTTGGTGAGCTCTCCGCTGGTGTGTGTTTCAAGAGGCAATGGTTAGGAGATGACACGGATGGGCGTTGGGACGGGATAGGTGTCGGATGGAGCTCTCAGGTCGTAAGAGGGAAGAGGAAGCTCGGACAGTGGGGTGGGGTTGGTCCACCCTGACCTCCCCACTCACTTTCCCAGGGGCCCGGAGAAGCAGAGCTGCTTACAGCAGCTGGCCCTCCCCAATTACAGGCTGGTGCCTGCAGCTCACCATGCTGCGCTTCTACCCAGAAGCAGTCTCTGGGCACTGTGGCCAGCTTTCCCCACGCTGTGAAATCATACCATCTAACAAAGTTGTCAGAGGGCTCTTCACAATCCCCGTTTCAGACTCGGTGCCTGGCTTTAGGAGCCCAAGTATCAGAAAAGACTTTGGAGTTATCTTGAGGGAAACTCATTGAACTCCAACAAAATCCATGCATAAACTGAAGATCAGATACAGTCACCCTTGCAGATTAGAGTTTAAGATAGCTTTACCTAATTTTACATTGACTGGTGTTGAGCATAGGTATTCTGCAGACCTAGAGGTCAGTCTTGGCAGAGGTCGTATTGGATGGAGCATCACTAATGCAGGATAAGCTGTAGTAAGTACAGGAATGAGAAGCTAAGAGCAGACCTGGTACAATCAGAGATTATAGCGGATATTCCTCAAGTTTGTGAATTAGATTTAGGAGCTGAATGGTTACAGCAGATCCGTCAAGTTCGGCTAAGGAAAGAGGTGGCACTAAGACATGTCACAAGGAGATGCAGCAGCCTTTTCGCAAATTTACCCTGTTTCTCCCTATTTCAGTATGCTAATCCCTGTAGTTATCCTACTTGAAAGCTGTTACTGTATGCGGTTCTGGTTTGTGTGTGCCCTGGGGTAAGCAGCATTGTTCTTGCAGGGACACCAAGAAGTTCTCTTCCAATGGCCCAGATCATTGATCAAGCTTGTCAAGAGGCAGCAGCTTACAAGGATGCTGGAGTTGTAAGTTTGGGGTTCCTTCTTCCTATGGCAGCATTTACACACAGCTGCTTCTGCACAGCCAATATTTTAAACTGAGTCTACAATTCATCAAAAGCATCTTAAACCACATGGTCTAGGAAGATGTTTAAATCCACATCTTTTATTTCAACATAGTAAGTAGACCTTCTAGATTACAAAACCTAAAATAAATATCACATGCACCCAAAGCAACTGAAAAAGCTTAGATTCAAATTGTGGAATTCAAGTTGCTTAAGTTGAATTACCATCAATTTCTAAGAATCAACTCAATTTAAAAAAAAAAAAAAGAAAGTTGGCTGCAACACGGATGGTCGCTGGCATTCTAGGTATCTGGCTGTAGAATGCTTTGCCATCCAGCCTGACAAGCCACTGTATTTTTAGCTCTGTACAACACTCTGGTTTCATGAAGTCATGGAGGAATGCCATGTCCGCAGCTGAGGCACTGCATGTATACCTTAGTCACTTGTGGGGTGCAGGATTGCCCCACGTTTGTGTTTGTACCAAAACAGCACAGATTCAGGGACTGAAAACCAAAAAAAGGCTTATGTGTTTTTCTGCCCTCTTTAACCCTTCTGTCGTAGCCCCCTGGCAGCAAGCATGCCTGCTTTGCGCATCTAGAAGAGAAGGCCCAAAAGGCCAGTCTCAGCCAGAGGCAAGAAGAGGCAGGTACTACTTTTTTTAGCCGTTAGACCTGAAGTGGTATAGTAATCTTCATAGGTCAGTAGATTTTAACAAGGTGTATGTCCTTTTGAAAGGTCAGATATGTTTTAAACATTTCATTGCACCTTATCTTTGGGCATTGATGTGCTTTTTCTTTGACCTACCTACAGTATGATGTACATTTTCCAGCATGGTAAGGAGGTGTCCTGATGTCTGAGGTTTGAATAGGTCTTAAATGAACAAGTAATCACTGCTCTGAGCAGCTGTTTTCTGCAAAACTTTAATAACAAGCCAGTTGAAACCTTTTTAATGCCATAAATTAGGATGATACTTTACAGACCGAATTGAAAATTGAATATAAGAGCTTAGTCTACATTATAGAAGACCAAGGTCAAAATGCAAGGCAAGTCACATGAAATAAGTTAAGGGCAGAATACTATTAAAGCTAAATTAGGAAAGAATCCTGTGAACAAAGTTGTTGAAAGGATAAACAGCAGTGCAGAAGAATGTTTACATAGGTGGGCTTCAGTGCCTGTGAACCAGATGAGGATGTGCAAAATGTCCACTCAGTTAGAGTAATCTCTAACTGCAAGTTGTACAGAACAAATTATTTTCCTTTTCATGCTTGTTGAAAGACCAGGTGTGCAATAGCTCTGTATTCTGTACTGTGACTTTATATTTTGTCTTTACAGTTACAGTATCAACATGAGGTTTAATGTGATTTGATCTACATCAGAAGAGTGGCAAGTACTAGTCTCCGTCTTCCGGTGGTAGAGGAAGTGGTTAAAAAAGTGATCTGTAACTCCTAAAGCCATTGCCCCACATTCTAGTGCTTGTTTACTTATTTCCCTTACATACTAATGACACACTGAAACACAGGGAAAAAAATACCAAGTATACCTAGAGGTGAGGGGGTGGTACAGAGGCAGTTACTTTAACTGCTGACATTCACAAAGCTGGACCAGTTTTAAGACAAGCTTTAAAATCAGTAGTAACACAAAATTTTAATTTGGGTTTTATACCTTATTGTCTTTTCAAAAGCTGTAATAAATTCTGCTATTCCAGGTCTAACTGATTTACTTTTTCTCCTACTGCATTGCTGTCTCTGAACTTGAATATATTTTTAAACATACCTCTCAGGTAGGCAGATGAGGTGAATTCCTCTACACGTTTGGACAAATTCAGGCCTTGAAGTTATGCTTAGTCTATTTCCGGTAGAAGTCACAAGAACATCAGTATACATTCCACACCAATCTTTATTCTGAAGGTCTGTACACAATAGCGTTACAGCAACATGACAAACAAATTGCTGTTAATGCCATCAAGGTCAGAGATAATCAGGAGAGCTTCCATAAATATCAGTATGGTCCCTTAACACTTTCTGCAATTCACTTGTTTAGTTTTTACTGGTACTTACTGTGAAATGCAAGTTTTCGTGATAGGAGCTTCCTGGCTTTTGCACAGAGATCGCCTCTCTTCCAAACTAACTGTCTTGCTTCTGTAAGGGGAATATATTTGGGTTTCCCCCTCAGTGCTCCGAGTGAACTGTTAAGCTGTGTGTTTTTCTTGTAGAAGAGCTAGAAACTTAAAGGTGTTTGTTTTCCACAGATTTTTATACTGACAGTATTTCCAAATGCTGCCTGCAGTAGCTTTTAAGAAGATGCGTAACCATCTTGCTGTAAACTAGATGTTTACATATTGTCTCAAGTTGCTTGAATTGGTGTTAACATTTAAAAATAAAGTATATGGTCTTGCTTACTCCACATGCATTGCACTTGGAAGTAAATTTTAGTATATTCAGAAAAGGTGACTTGTCTGGCACGTTAGCAGCTTAACATAATAAATATGAAAGATTTGTGATATTAGAGAACAGTAATGAAAACAAGTGAGCACTCAGGAAGCCATCTGTGCTCAAAATGTATATGCTTTGTACTTGTGTGTTGCTAAACAATGAAATTCCCTAGACAAGATTTTATGAACAGCAAGCTATGAGGCATTATGATCCCTCCAATTTGTATCTGCTTTTGCTGAAGAAAAATGCAAAATATATCTTCAAGTTAACTTTTATTCATTCTGTTCAGCCTGGGTGATGCTTACTTGGTAGCCAGAAAATAGAGCACAAGTTGCCTCTGTTTTTATTGATATAGATCACTTTACTACTAGTTGCTGTTATTTAGCTGTAGCTACTTGAGTAGCTGACATTGAAGACAGTTAGATATGCATAAGTAAAATTAATTCTTTAAAAAAAAAAATCCCAAAAGTATAAGGCTACATTGAGTTGCAAATATCATGGTGCTTCTTACCACACAAAGTTTTAGGTTTGTTCCTTTTACCGTTGCTGCCTCTGGAGATGCATTCATTGCTATTCTGATCCTCCTGACCCTTCTTTTCGCTCTGTACCTGGAAGGGGAGTTGCTAGTACATGTTTTGCATTAATGTTTTTAAAAAACAAGAAGTTTCAAGCCTATTATTCTTATAACTACAATGATAGCTGGACTTCAAATTACTTAGAGCTTAATAACAGTCAAGACAATAAACTAATATTTCTGCATAGAAACACGTAGGTAGTTATCACTTGGATTACTGAAGTTAACGTTCCAAATTTTAGCTATATTACAGAAGAATAAAATAGCAGATAAACCTCCCCACAATGACCGCCTATGGTATATGCAGGAGAACACAAGATATCTACTGATCTATATTAAGGCTGTAATCTCTTGCTCTGGAGGTAGAGTTCTTAAAGCAATTGCTAGGAAGCTGTGCCTAGACACAGCAAATCAATGCTCTACAAAGGCACCTGATTTCCTTTAAAAGGGGCACATGACTGTGGTGGTGGGAAAGGCTGTAATTGTCCTGGTGCATACCTGAGCCTGTATAATAATGGGTATGGTACAAAAAAAACCCTTCCTGTAGGAGAGAGTAGTTGTTTTAAGCTTGCAAAGCTTTGTATTAGCGTGTACGTGTTTGTAGGTAAGGCCGTTCTGTTAGGGGAAACAGTAGGGTTAAAGTTGCCCGTGGTAAAAGTTACATTAGGTAGATGCTGAGTTAAAGCTTGTGTGATTGTTATACCTGTTGTGGTTTATAGTGTTGTGACTGTTTTTGACACTTTTCTGCTGTGATGTGTGTGTGTGCAGCTGAAGTGTTTTAAGAGGTCATTTCTATAAGTGGAATAAAGCGAAGGAAATTATTTTTCTATATAATCAGAGAACTATTTAAATGACCTATTTTCCAGTAGCGAACTGTGATACAAGAGGCACTTTGCACATATGTAGCACTTCAGAAGTCATTCAAAGTAAAAAAGAAATGTATTGTTTGAGAATTACATATAATAAGGCTATTATATAGAAGCAACACTTACATCATCTTAACGTTCAATGGAAAAGGAACACAAAAGGTATTTGCTAGAGTTTTATCTCGTACTATCCAAATAAATTCTGCTTTGGAGGGTGTAATACAGTAACTATTCCCATAGACTTCTGAACTATAAGCTTAAGTTCCAAGAAGTTTAATTTAGCATAACTGTTTTCCTTCCACCATTTTAATTAGATGTCTGATAGTACTGAAGTCTGTTTTACATACATATCAATTCAGTAAACACAGAAATCTGTGGTGTTATATTTTTATATAAAATATGAAAGAAAGCTTTGAGTTAATGCATCTGTAATTCAGCTCTCTGTATTGCAGAACATATGTTGTTCTTTTTTAATTAAACAAAACATAATATGCAAAAGAATGTAGTCTATCGGATGGTACCAAAAGAATAACACATTATTGAAGTAATACCAAAAATATTCACTGTAACTGTGGACCTTGAGGCCATAGGAGGAGACAACTGCTGAAAAGTGAATATAGTAAGTTTAAGGCAGAAGAGAGAAATGTTGGAAACCTCCCATATGCTTGTATTTTGAACTAGAATTCAATCAGGTACTTTTTATGCACAGTAGTATGGCTAGGGTTTTTAATTAATTTTTAAATGAATTAATTCATTAATGTATCTAATGGAGTAATTTGCTTTATGCAAATCCTGAGCTGTCAAAGTAGTAGCAACTCGGGCAAAGCTCACTTTCTCTGCAGAATTCCTGTGGAATTCTGCCAGCCTGTTCTCTTGCTTGTTCCACTACGAGCGTGGCTCTTAAGGAGCTGAGCATCTGGAGCCCCGTTCCCAGACGCGTTTCTTCCTGGGTGCCCTGTTGAGGTTGATTCTTGACTGTCTGACAGCCTGGGGCTTCTGGTTTCCACATCCTAGCTCCTTGCCCTAATGGTAAGCTCGGAGTTTGCCAGATATCCAGGTTTTGGTGAAGTCTGCCAAGTAGAGCATTCTTGAGCCAAGGACCAAGGGCTTCCAGGTTTTGTGGCCTCAAGGAATTACCTGGGTTTGAGGGTTCATTGCATTTTTTGAGTTTGTTTTGTTTTGTTAAAATATTATGGTTATACACTAATCCTTTTGCCACATACTACTACTGACAAACTTCGCATTCTTGCTTAGACAGACCTAATGTATTTATGTGTACAGAGGGCAAAAGGCTAAGGGATTTCTCTTTCTGTTGGTACCACAAAGGATTCAGTAGTTGTGCCTGAGGTACAAGACCATTTGGTCAGTTCAGGTTTGTTGGAACAGTCCTGATGTCGTTCTAGAGAAACCGACTAAAAGTTTGTGATGTTTTTCTTTTTTATTTCTGAAAATGCTGTGGGTTTTCTGAGCACTGGTCGTCATCTTTGTCATAGGCTACCTCCCGTTACAGGTAGAGAAGCATGGATGTTAATGTCCTGGTTTCAGGTAAAACAGGACCAATTTTGTTCAGTAACTTTGCTTCTTAGCTGGGCCTCTTCTAACTACTGAGATTAACAGCATATTATGCAGAAACTGTTCTCTCTCTGAGTGCTAAGACCTATGTTTATAGTTGATGCCAAGGAGTGGTGTGCAGAGATGCTCCTGCTTATACTTATTGCTATAACACCCCAGGGCAGTTCACTTTGTTATGTGCCCCATTGGAGGGTTGGAAGCAGAAGAGCGTAGAGGGGTCCCACCTGCAGGGAGGAGCGGACAGGACAGGTGACCCAAACCTGACCAACGGGGTGTTCCATCCCATCTGCCTCATGCTCTACTGACTGAGTAGACATTGAACTGGATGTAGAAATAAAATCAAGGACAGATATTTTGGTTAGTTGTCATATCTGGTTTTCCATTGCCTAGTTGAGGTTTTCTTAGACTGGAACTCTGAAATTAAATATGCTGATGAATGGCACCAAATAGTGCGTAGATCTAATGTTGAGTGCTCATGATATTACTTCACTTTTTCTATTGATAGCTTGTGTCCTTTTGTTTCTAAGGTAGCATGGATTTTGTGTGTTTAAATCCTCGGCTGTAAGTCATTTGGTGAAGGCAGCTGTACCCTGGTGCACTGAATGTATGTGGCTCATGTGCTTGGACTCACCATATTGTTCCACTGTATTATTTTTATTCTCAGTTTTCCACATCCTCCATGTTAGGTGTTCATTTATGACGTCTGTGTCTTAGCCTGTAATTCAGCCATTAAATGCTGGCTGCATTTTATATACTGTCTTATCTTTTACTGCCAAAAGGGCTTCTACACTACAACAAAGATTAAAGAAGCGTTACATATGAAAGTTTTTTAAAAAAGGAAAGCTTTTTTTTCCCCCTGCCTGATTCTTTATGTTATTATTAACCAAACTTCTTTGTTTAAGCTCTAGTTGTAATTTTTTTTTCCCCAAAAATGTTCTTCTTTCTATTCTGGTTCAGTTACAATATCTTTGAAATGTAAAGCTCTCATTTTAAAGGATTAGGATGTGTGATAAAACTCCAGAGAGAGCAGAATTTGTTTGCTATATATAAAATTAATTTGTCTATTAAACTTTTTGTATTTTTAGATTGAAGCAGGTGAGAAATTTCTACCTTCTTTTAACATTTTCACTGCAAATGCAAAACATCAGGCTTGAAACATGTTTCAAGGCTATAGTTTTACTCTTGTTATTAGTCCTTGAAAAAATTATATATGAATTGCAGTTGTTGAAAACTTTCTGGTATATACTATACAATGATTGGAATAGTACAAGGTACCAGATAATGTACAAAGATTTTCAATAAACCGCATAATTATATCAGTAGGGTATTTTATCATTGCTCCATTGTTTGCTAAGAGTATGTCTGTGTGGCGTGAGAGGTATAGTAGATAATAAATAGCAATGTCTTCCTTCAAGTAATTCTGAATCTAGAATGGGAGTAATATCAATAGTTAATGCTATGGTATTAGGCATACTGTGAATAGGCACAATAATAATCAAACAAAAAATTCCTTTATTTATCCAAAATAACACTTATTTTCTGACATAATTGAATTGAAATTGCCTTGAATATCTCTAAATCCTCCGTTATCCAAACATACTCAATATCCTATATTCCTCTTGGATAACTGAAGTTTGACTTTACACTAGTTTTAATGAGGTATAAGATTTAACTCATTCGCCTATATTTCACATTTTAGGATGAATCAAAGGAAACCAAATTGATAAATGTATAGTTAAAATCACATTTATTTCTCTTCATGATTTCCCTGCAAATACCATGCTGTTGATGAAAGCACTTTTATAAGTGGTTGTGCGCGTCAACACTGTAGATAATCCTTCCTTTGAAGGAAAACCTTTAAACTCATGTGTCTTTTAATACAAAGCAGCATAATGGTAAACTAGCCGTGCTTTTTAAGTTCCTTTTTTTCCCAGTTTAATCATATTTCTTTATAATAATCTCCACAGGATGGCTTGATAGTAGAAAACATGCATGATGTCCCTTACACGGTGTGCCCTGGGCCTGAAGTCACAGCAGCAATGACAGTGATTAGTGCTGCGGTGAGACAAACCTGCCCCCACCTCGCGCTGGGTGTCCAGATCCTGTGTGCTGCAAATCAACAGGCAATAGCCGTTGCTCTTGCTGCAGGTAATAGAAGTGACTCGTCAGTTATTACTGTTGTTTGCCATGGCATTTAGTCTCTGCAAATTGTGCATTGTACTAACATAGATACTATGAAAAATGAGACATGAAAAGCTCACTGTACCCTGAAAAAGCAGAAATTAGATTTTGAGAAAGATGCCTACTTGATTATAATAGATGATACTTGCACACTGCTTCAGTTGGAGGCAGCTAAAAATCCCAAGGCCGCTGCTGCAGCTTTCTAGGTGAAACCTGTCTAAATATAATGATTAGTTTAAACCTACTCATGTCTAAAAGCCACCTTTGGTGTAACTCTATTTACTTCAGTTAAATTATATTTGAGGATCAATTTAACCCACTGTGGTTAAGCATCCTGTTTCAGCATCTAATTATATGTTGTTGCTACTACTGTTATCCATTAAAACTAAGTTTTCATTGCCTTTTTTTAATGAATGGATGGAATGAAGCTTTTTATATAATAACAAAAAATTGACTGTTCAGCTAGCCAAACTACTTAAAATTAAATTGCATTTGGGTGAATGAAATATAAATTAATCTATCTTTATTGCATGAATCCTAGACTTGCTAACCTTTCTGCTCCTACTGCTTGCTGAAGCAATTTTAGTTTTTCACATGTAACATTCCATGATTTAAAGACAGAGGCTGGTTTAATATGAAAGGCTTGTACTTCCTAAATACTTCATAAATTGAGGGTTAATGCCTGTGTTTGCCCAAATTGCGTATGTGATTACAGTAAGGTTGCACATTTTTGAATGTACAAATTTTATAGACAGGCAGAATTTTGTAAGAGTGCAAAACTAAAAGATGCTGGTGTTAATTGAAAATCATACTTCAGGTAAAATAATGTAGGCTAACTTACCTGCAGAGGCAGTTTTAATTATGTTGGATATGTTCTAAAAGTCTTAAATTCCCTTTTTTTTTGGGGGGGGGGGGGTGGAATTCTTGTTAGTAGATGTGTTTTGAGCTCAAATTTGTTTTGAGTGCTTTAAAATCAAAAGTTGCCTTTTTCAAGGTGCCTGCCTAATTGACAAACTGACAAAACCTATTTTTTATTCCTGCAGTAGAACCCATATGAAATCCTAAAATAAAAATGCTACCATAATCCAGTTTAAGTTTTCAGGGATTGCATGTGTGAAGCATACTTGAGGTACATAGGCATTTGCAAAAATATTTACACATCTTATTTTTAAAAGCAGTAGTCAAACTGTTACTGAGTTGTCCTTTTAGGAGCAAAATTGATCACTAAATAAGGGATATAGTGTGGGAACAATGTATTTCTCTTACTTCTCAGCAATTATTAATGACGGAGAGAATTCCTGGAGGGCTTGGGTTTTGCTCAGCTCTACTACTGTTCTGCACTATTTGCTCTGTAACTGGAGAACACCAGCTAGGAAGGGCCTGTGTTTAATGCATTTCATTGCACTTCTCTGAAAATGATTGTCTGAAGTTCACTGAACAGGAAAGCAAAAAGAAAAGAAAATCACTTTAAGCAAAACCACAGTAAAGTGAGTGCTACTTTGTAGGCAGCAAATCTTTGAGTAGTTTTTCTGTAGCAACTTAGTAGTGACTTTAATGTCAATACAATTTTAATAGGTGACTATTAATAAAGCAAGCCCTGTATGCATTCACTACAAAAAATACTTGCTAAAGGTGTTTTAGCTAAAAAGCATATGTAGCATCTCCTGCTACTGTGCACTCATTTCATTTTCTCTGTGGAAACTCCTATCTTTGGTAGAAATAACTGTTCTGAAGAGAACTGCACTGGGAAATTGTTAAGCGTTCTCCAGGTGAAGGTAATGATTTTATTTTGTAAAGGGGGGGAAAAAGTCAGCAGGTTTACAGTGTGACTAGAAGGAGCTCAACATCAGCAACATGTAGTTGTGCTAATAAACGTGTTTTGGGTAGCCAAATAGTAACAGATGAAATTACTGAGTTTTCCTAGCGTGTTGACAGGTATTGGATAAATCTGAAAATAACAGTAATAAATCGGGGGATGAGGCACCTGAGAAGGTTGAGAATTTTTTAAGTTTACTTTGGTTCTTGAGGAAACATTTATTTATTCAATTAGGCGCCTAAAGGAAGGAATGCCAGCAAAAATGTGTTCATGCTGGGTGCTTCGGCAAAGGTATGGAGCAGTGGTAGGAAAATAGTGGGGGACCTTGAGGAAAAAGGGAACCGCTGTGTCTCCGTTCTTCAAGCAGTTCCTCATGTTATCAAAAAAACAATTATTGAGCCAAAACAGTTGTTGCCAACATCCTCCCAGCTCCAAAAGGTTATTGCAGACTGTTGTGCCAGTGCTGAATTCTCTTGGTTCAAGGCACCCACAGGTCCACCACAGGGGGCTGAAGGAGGCAGTTGCCCAAGGGCATCCATCTGGCAGGCCATGGCATCCTCCTGCTGTGGGCCTCGCTGCAGGGCCCCTGTTCCTCCTCCATCTGCCCCACAAACCAGCGTCACCGCATCTAATCTTTGCTTTTGCTTTTGACTTCAGGAGGTTATGTTGAAAGCTGCCAGATTTCCCTCTGTTCCTAAGGGCAGATGTGGCAATGTTAGCCCACTCAAAAATTAGTGTAATTATATAGACAAATAGAGGGGGAGATTCATGTCACACTTTAATATTAAAAGTGCTCTGCTGCTCAATTTTTATACTCTTCTACATACAGTAGAATCCCTAAGCAGGTCCCTAAGGAACCATAGAACACAAAACATAGAGACAATACAGAATAGTACAGTTTTGTATTTATATATCTGACTAGAAGCCGTCTTAACATCAAGTACTTATTCTCAGAAAAACAACCCTTCTGAATAGTTTATTTTAATGACATCCTCCAAAGGCTGTATTATTTTCCTTCTTTCCTGAAATGCTCTTTGTGAAGAAGCAAGTCAGAATTTGTTTGCTAGGGTAACTTTTCAATTGGTTCATTATTAACAGGTGTACCATGTGTTTTTTAGAGGTGTATAATTTCCTGTTTGTAGTTTCTGATTTAATTAACTACATCTGCTTGAGGTTGAAACAGAATGATGTCTATAAGCAGGTTCTATGAGCATTTGTAGAGGAGATAAAAATAGAAATGCTCCCTTATTTATTTTTGTTTAGCAAGTATTACTGCTTATCACTTCTCAGTGCTCAGGAATGTCCGCAATATGTTCACTAAGTCTGGGTCAGATTTAGGCATAGTGTTTGATTTTCCTTACTTTTTTATCAGTGTGTCTTGTTTCCTGAAGTTAACCATTGTGTTAATTTCATGTGCTCATGTTGTTTGTTGTTGATCTACTTCCAACTTACATGGCTTTTCTTTTATTGAAAGTTTGCTAATTATGGAGCACTAGTCATATTAGAGGGGACTGTTGTGTCTAAAGGAATTGTCCAAAAGCCCATAGCTGTTATTTGTGGTTTTCCTTGTGTTAGTGAGATGTTCTGCTTGGCTCTAATCTGTCAGTGTAGGTCTTTGCAGTGGAGATGCAGTGCCGTTATAATGCAGTGAGTATATGCTGGTGATACTCCCTTTATTTTGCACATTCTGCATGCTCTCCATTACCAACATGTAGCAGTGAGAAGAAATAAATAACTGGCCCATCATTAACCTAATGTAGACAAAGTTAATGGTGAGAAGAAGGATTTCTAGAAATACTGCCATTGTGGAATATTGGCCTGGCTGGCTGCTGGTCTTTGAGGTGTAAAACAGTCCCCATAGCTATATTTCTGTAGTGATGCACAGGAACACTTCTGATATTCCAGGTACCCCTCCCTGCTGTACCTTGTCTCCACAGGATGGAAAACCCAAGCACGTGGGCCAGAGGCAAGTTATGCTTTTCTGTTCTGGCCAGAGCTTCAGTCTGGGTGCCTGAGAGCAAGGACTGTAGGGTCTGCTGTACAGTGCAGCTTCCCTACACCTGGGTGAGCCTGTGTTACACTTGTCATGAATCAGCGCTCAGTTTTTAAGTTTATCTTCTCTCATCTCATAAACTTAGAATAGAATAGTTCAGTTGGAAGGGACTTAAAATAATCATCTAGTCCAACTGCATCTTCACCTGACTGTGAAACTGCCCTTTTTCCCATTTTTTCCCATTTCTGCATTAGTCTTCATCAAGGATAATGACAGTTGGTAGCTGATTAAGTGAGGCTTCATATTAGAAGATATCCCAGGTACCCAGATATCTCCGTGTCTTTTATAAATACAGCTTTGCTGTCTGAGACGGTTCCTTTTCCTCACCCACCAGCAAAGATATCCTCCACAGGAATTCACTTCCTATGGCCCATGATACTGTTTAAGGTGGGATAGAATTGGGCAGAATTGTATACTGCTTTTTTGTTTTTCCTTTTAACTGCCACCATGTTAATGCTGGGGGGGGCCAGGAGACAGCCGAGAATTGCAGCAGGAGTGCACGTGCTTTGGGGAGCATCTGCAGGTGCTGTGGAACGAGGCAGTCAGTGCTGTGGGCTCTGCTGGAGACACTTCACCCAGGCCTGCAACTTGTGCTGAGCATGGAAGGAGCTGCTGCAAGACGATGTTCTGAGTGGTAAAAGGTCTTTGCAGCACAGAGACTGTATGCTTCTAGCATCAATAGCAGGCAAAGTCGGTGGTACTCTGTGAGTTTTCATTTTCAACACAAAATCAGTCTTTCAGATTCTTTTTGAATTAGGAAGGCAAGAAGAGCTGGGAGGCGGGATTTACTGCGCATATAAAACAAGATAGAACCAGTAAAGTTACCTGCAGCATCTCGCCTTTGTGTAAAGGCAAAGATGTTTGTCTGAAGTCTAAAATTCAGCAGCAACCAGGAGCTGCTGCGTTGCAGAGGCCAGATCCCATTCCTGCAAAAGCAGTAAATCCTAGCTCCCAGCTCCTTTTGACTTGATAACTCAAGGAAGGAACGTGCCTGAGAAAGGGCTTCTCAATGGTTGTATCCAATTCACTGTTTTGTGGTGTTACAATGCAGTGTTACGCACATTTGCAGCATTTAAGATGGATGAAGTAAAAGTACTATTCCCTCCTTCAATTCAGTCCTGAAATATTTTCTCGCCCAGCAGAACTGTTTCAGTCTGTCATTGTTTTCCTTTTAATCATAAATTATGACGGGAAGGAAAAAAAAAATAAAGTATTTCTCTACAGTTGATAGACCTCTGCAGCTGTTTAGGTAAAGCTGTTTAAGTAGGATTAAAGTAAGTGGAGTAACACTAACTTTTGAAAAAGAGACAAGCTCTGAATCCTTGAACGGGCCCTGCAGTGGCTGGTTACTTGATTTCACGTTCTTAGTACAGTCTTGAAGTTCTGTTTATTAGGTTTTGTTGGAAATTTCGTGTTCCTATTTTCCAGTGAGATTACAAAATTTTTTTGTTCCATATAAGTCAGAAATAGGGCTGCCTATTAACTATTCAACAGCTATTACTTTTCAACTACCCAAATGTGAAAGTAAGCAATAGTATCATTCTCACAATTTTATGAGCGTAAAAATGAATTCATTAGCAGAATCTGATTATGGCTTCATAAAACAGAAGGGTAATGATTTGGTCCCTGCACCTATTACAGTTGGTTAAAATTTGTATTTTAATAGCCCCCCAAAACCCAGATAGAGAGTGCAGCCTTGTTAAACTAAGTACAATCCTAATGTTTAGCAGAAAATCTTAAATTACTAAATTAAGGAAACACAAACCAAGCACCAACAAACAACATATAAGCAGTGACTTTAATAAATGAAATTACTCAATGAATAGCCCCTGTCCTGAGTTAGACATCAAGATTGCTGTGAAAATGTAACGTTAACATGTAACTTTAGACTCATCGATAGTCTTGTGATTAGGGGAGAAGTAATTTTTCTTATTTAACTCTGAACTGTAGTGTAAACTTGGGTGATTTAAATAGAACCTATAGCTTTTTTTCCTAGATGCAGAAATCTCAATCTAGCTATTTGCACTGTGTTTATTACCAAATGTCTGCCAGCACCTGTAACTATACTGGTGGCACAGTCATGTCCCTGGATCCTGAGAATACTCCCGGCTTTTCACCCACTAATCTCAAGGTGCAGGACAGCTCGCGTTTGATTTTGCATCCATCTGTGATGTTTCTTGTTAGCTGGAGTCTGTGTTGCTAAGCAATACAGGCTCTTCTCTATCAGGCATAAGCTTTTGTTTCTGCAACTTCAGGGCTTTTGGAATGAAACTGAAATTTTAAAATAAACAGACACCTTGTCATTTGGTAAATACATTTTAAAGACCATTTATGTTTATATTTGAAATGTGCTAAGGTGAGGCCTCTGTTGCCTAAGCAGTTCTCTGGTGGGTGGGATTGCATTCTTGATGGCTGCTTTCACATGCATTGGTTTCCTTGGTGTGATGTCAGCTCTAATTAAACATGCCGCTGACTCCAGAGCCGGAGCAGCAGTGGAGCTTCAGAAGGGCTTGGAAAAGACCTCTAAAGCAAACTGGAAGAACAGCAAAAGCTGTACAAGATGAGCGCAGAGCTTTTACACATATGTTAAGTGGCAGGTGAAATAAACTTCAAGGCTATGAAAGACTGGAGAGAAGACGGGAATACAGTAAGGGAGTCAGAATTCAATCTTGTGCCTCACAGCTGTGGGCTTATTACCCCGTGGCCCAGGGCTTCAGAATTTCAGCACAGAGATATTTCAAGGCTGTGTAGGGGATCCCTGAGAGTAGATGAATGGCCTGTGTGAAGTTATTGCTATTTGTAATCATCCTCTTAAGTATCCATCCCACAAAACCTTCTAGTGTAAAAGATGAATGAATATGGTGGAAATCATGTTGCTGAGATATGGTAGAATTGATGGTCTGAATAAGTTTGGAGATGAGCAGAAAATGTTTCACTCTTCCCAAAGCTTATATTTTTGTTCCTTCGGCACAGTTCTAGAAGTAATTTGTTGATGTGGTGCTGGGTAGAAAATGCAAGCTACGTTTAGATGGAGAGTCAAACAGGTTGTATATAATGTGTTTTCTTGCCTAATTTCTTAAAGAAAGAAGACAATGCTATTCCTCTGTCTGTGTCTGTGTCCTTGATGCTTTTTGACCTGGTGGCCAACTTCAGGCATATTTAACAGGGGAATAGATGTTGGGAAAGAAGTAATACAATGAAAGAGTATCTGGAAAGAGGGGAAAGGCTCAAGTTAATGACTCTTTTTGGAGAGAAGACACATCGTTAGGCCAAAGGAGCTGTGTTTTTACCTACCTGCAACTCTGTCGACACATGCTCACTGGCACGTCATGGCAAGAGGCAGGGCAGGGTGTGCAGCCGCCTGTTCTGAGGCATGCAGGAACAAACTGATAGGGGCTGAGAAAGAGAAAGGAACCAGGGGGATAGGGAGAAAACTCTGTGGGCTCTATGGGAGAGATGGGAGTTGAAGGTAAGATGGAAAGAAGGAGTCGGAGAGAATATGAGTGAAAATAAAGAATGTAAAACTTATATATGGAAAAGCAAGGTTGGTTAGTCCTAGAGCACATGGAACAACTTGTGTGGGCATCAAATAAGAGGGGCAGTAAGGTGGGGGTGTTTTTGTTTTCAGTATTTCTGGGTTTTTTTAGTCTTCAGTTTTAGCTAAGATATTGCTAATTTTTTCTTTTTTCTTTTTTTTTTTCAGGCCTTGATTTTATCCGGGCTGAAGGGTTTGTGTTTTCTCATGTTGCTGATGAAGGGATTATAAATGCCTGTGCAGGTAACCTTCTACGATACAGAAAACAAGTTGGAGCAGAGAACATTCAGATTTTTGCTGATATTAAAAAGAAACATAGGTAAATGCAAGCAATATTTTATGTAAATATGAATGTAAACGATCTTGTATTTTTCTCCATTTTCTGATTTTTTTTTTAATGCCTATTTAGTGTCAGGAAAGCTAATGATATAGGGAGAACTTTATTGTTCAAGCAAGGTCTTGCAGTGCTATTAGGGGATATGTTTAAAAATAAATTTGCACCTGTAAGCTGCAGGTTGTTGCATCTGTGGAGTTTGCAGTTGTTTAACCTTCAGGATTTATAAATGCAGGCTAAAGGTTTTGCGTCTGGTGTTAGGTGAGATTTTGTATACTTGTCTATATTCATATTTTATTTAAGGGAATTTTGTTTCTGGAGGCTAGGCATCCAAGGTTATTTCTAGTTATGCAAGCAGTTGCCATATAAAAGCATCCAAATCATAATATTTTGGCATTTTAAAAAGCTAGTTTCTTTTTTTCTCCTTCCTGCCAATAATACTGATTTCTTAACCTTAAATCAGCGCTGTCTATGTACAGATTATGTTCTATGATTATCAAACAGAAGGAACTTATGACAGATGAATCCAGTTTCTTTTCTGCTGGTATTTTATCATAACTGTCACAAGGTACTTTCAGCTATTTAGATGTCAGTCTTTGGGGTTTTTGTCTCCAGAAGAACTGCTCAAGTGTTATGTATTATACATGCTAAATAACCTAATTAAAATGTTTGTGTGTAGTATGTGGGTAATCATGAGAATAACCAAGTCTGGAAGATCTTAAATACCTAATAAACAGGTGATAAATTTCAAAATAGAAAGGCAACAATGCAGCATAGTCAAATTAAGCTTTTAATGTCCTTTCAGAGTGGTTTCTTTCTCAGGATTTCTTTATATATATATATGTACGTGTGTATGTATAAATACATTGCAATCAATTTATTTTTTTTTTTTTACAAAAATGTCTAATGCATCATGTGATTATTATTTTTTCTTGCTTTGTCTTGACAATTGATGAATTGATATTTGAATTATACTTCCTGTTGTTCAAGGGGTTTGCTTTTTAAGAAAGGAAAAGAGGTTTTTGTTTCAGGCAGATTCATAAGCTGAGAAGGAAATGTTAAAGGACTTGTTGGTTGAGATTTTTGATGTAGAAAAATATGGCTGTCACTGAGAGCTGCTAGCTTCCTGTTCTTTAAATGGGGAAAAACTATTTTTGTAGTCTACTTGCTGTGTTATGGCTACCCTCCATGTGCTAGTTTTAGGGTGCCTACTACTCTTAAGCCCCTTTTCAACCTCATTGTATGTATTAGGTACTTAGGCCTGCCTCTCTGCAGCTGCAGGAAGGGAGTTAATGTACTTCCTTTTGCATCCATTGCCATGGGGTGGAACACATTGAACACACGTGCTGCTTCTGAGTATGGCCAGAGCATGGCACCCCCGCAACGGGGTTGTCCATCCGGGCTGATCCGGGAAAGAGGCTGGCTCCATCACCACTCATCAGTGCAACATGTTGGCCGTAGCCATTGTTTTCTACTTAAATGGAAATGTAGAAACAACAAAATCAGGCATTGAACCAGCAATGGTTGGAATTCTTTCAAAGTTTAGAACCGTTTAAATTAAAAGCTGCTATTGCTATAGGTTTCAGACAAAGTGCGTCACCCATGTATCAAAGACTGCTGTTGAAAAGCTAGGTTGCAGGTAATTGATGTTTGTAACTGCTGTGTGAGATGATGCCTGTGATTATATCATAGGTAATAACTGTACTTTCTGTTAGTTGGACTTCGTGAAATGGAGGGTGTTAGTTCTGTTCTAGGCAACAGAATCTGATTTATGAATGACTGTACATCCACAACCCCTACTTGAAGTCAGAGTGCTGTGTGTGCTCAGCATTTCTGAAATACAGGTGCTCGACATCTAAGCAGCCGTCTCAATTGACACTTGGTAGTTCACACTTAGCAATCACTCTTTAGAGACAGGAGGCCCAGAACAATAGACCAATCAATTATGGTTCCCTGATGGAAAAGTTTGGCTTTTTTCCTCCTGTTCGTATTGCAATTTTACTTCCCAATTTAAAACAGGACACTTAGCCTCCCTCACAAAGCCTGCCTTTGGTTGTTCTGACAGCGGGGAAGATGAAGAAATGCAGTCTAAACATTCAACAAGATGGATAACAAATGTGTGTGCCGACAGTAACCACAGGGTACGTTCCTGCTGTTGACAGTGCTCACGCTCTGACGGCAGATGTCAGCGTGGCCGAGACCGCTTCGGCTGCCGAGCTCTTCCTGGCTGATGGGGTTGTACTGACTGGCACGGCTACCGGATTGCCCGCAGATCCTCAGGAACTGAAAGGTGAGAGCTGTCATATGAAGGTCGGACAACAGGCAGTGAATCAGCTTCTGGATTAATGTGGAAAGAAATCTATATATCCGCTGTTCCTTAAGGAAAAGAAAGAGGGAAGAAAAGGAACTCTTGCTGTGGGGTTTGATTTGATACAGCAGAACTAATGTGATTGAGGTGCTATTCAAATTGGCTGTCGGATGTTTCTAAACAACAATTTGGCAGGACAAAAATTAAAATTATTTTAAGCTTTTATAACACTGAATGATGCTGAGGCTTAAATGACAAAAAATGTTAAAAATGTATGTAAAATTATGTAAAAAACAGCCTGTTCCATTTCTAAAAATTCTTAATATAAGAATAAGCTACTTTATAGCCTTATTAACTAACTATAAATCTTTCCATTGAAGAGTTAAGCATTTTTATCTTTCACAATGAAAATGGAAGTCTGCAAGAAAAGAGGCATTTTGATAAGGTAACATTCCAAACAGTAATACCAGGGAAAGTACTGCTTAGAAGATTTTCAGAAAGAATACAAGTTCATTGGTAGAAAGTTATTACATCAAAGTAATTTTTAAATGGTGTGGACTTTTTATCAAGGGAGAGTCACTTGACCTATGAGTTCTGATCTTTGTAAAAGTGTTATATGATTATTTTTTTTATATTTTTATGCTGGCATAAGTTTGGGCTGTCTTCATGAAACTGGATTGCTCCCATGCTAGAATTAAAGTTCTGTCATGGGGGCATTTAATTTTCATCACTAATTTTAATTTAGATTAATGGCTTGAATTGAGCATCTCACTACATAAAATAGAATGTGTATTTTTTTAAGTTTTACTTTTGCTGACGTGCTTTAACTTAGCATGTCTTGAAGTTGCAGTGCAGTGTGTATTGTATTGAACTTACGTTAGTTGATCAGGGTGAAAAACGTAATTTACTTGCCATAGATACCTGGACCTCAAACATCTTATAAAATAACGTGAAATCATTTAGTGTTTTCAGGGTTTTATCTATATCATATATGCTTAACAGCATTTAAAATGAATGCTGAACTTGTCAAAACAAGTTCTTATTTCATACATATTAAACTTTCTGTGAAATAATAGGTTATAAATGACAGTACTTCAATCACCAATGTTAAAAAGAAAATGATGGCTTGGTGTGAGCACTGAGCTCTGGAATTAGTTGGGTCTTTTGGTATGGTAAACTAGAAATGATACGTGGAACAAGAGGTAACGGGCACAAACTTGAGCATAGGAAGTTCCATCTTAACATGAGGAGGAACTTCTTTCCTGTGAGGGTGGCAAGAGCACTGGAACAGGCTGTCCAGAGAGGTTGTGGAGTCTCCCACACTGGAGACATTCAAAACCTGCCTGGACGCCATCCTGTGCAACTGCTGTAGGTGTCCCTGCTGTGGCAGGGGGGTTGGACTTAGATGATCTCCAGAGGTCCCTTCCAACCCTGACCATTCTGTGATTCTGTAACAGGTGACCCTGAAAGTTAGGTGTATTTTGGAGACTGCAAAATTTCGTTAATCTAGAACTCTGTCCCTGCCTGCAATTAATGCCCCCATCGCTCTTAATGCAGATTAAATAACTTTTAAAAAGGATTTGGTAAATCTTAGGGCAAAATCCTAGGTTAAATTCTGCTTTCACAGGTGCACGTGCAACCTCTGTGGATTTCCTGCATCAGAGGGCAAAACATGACCTCTAGGCCCAAGTGGTTTTTATCACAGGTCTCCAACCAGACAACATCATGGCTTCTGTTTTTCTTTCATGTGAACAAACATGTCAGTCTCTGTCTTATTCTCTTTCTGGGTCCAAAGAACAAAATGAATCAGAGTTGGCAGCTGTAATGAAGTACGCACATTAATTTTGTGTTTGGATTTGTGCTATGAAAGCAGGAGTCTGCAGATCATGGGTTTATTTTACTTGGGTCGCAGCATTTTGGGTGTTAGCAGGCCCTCTCATGAGAAGGATGTTGGCTTAAAACAGTTGGAAGAAGAACTTAAAAATCAATATTCCAGGGTACAAGGAAATGACAAATTAGACATATCTATGTCAGCAGATTCCTAAAAGGAATCAGATCTACAGTCACAAAGTTGGTGTTGATGTGAGTGAAATTTTGCATTTCACGAGTTTATGCAGCCCTGGAAGTGCTGTATTACGATGATACACACAATTGGGCACCTTTCATCACACTGCAAAGCATCTCTTGAAAGCAGAACCAAGAGACAGATGAGATTTTTGTCATATCTTTTTTTTCAGCTTTGTTGTGCAGTAATATAGAAGTGTTTTTGCCTTTGTGTCTTTGTGTTGAATTGACTGATTTGTGATGGGGTGTGGGAAATGAGTGTTTCCCTGTCAAGCCAGAGAACTGTGTTCAGTAGGGTTTTGTTTGTAGCTTGTGTCGCTGCCTTCTCATAGGCAACCATCAGCATCGCTCCTCACAGAGGCTGGCAGGCTTTGCTCCAGGGCTCCCTGGGAATACCAGGGCACCACTGGTCGACAGAGTACAAGGTCTAAAAATCAGACTTCAGATTATCAAGGAGCAGGAATTATAGCTGAGCATTTTGAATTGCAATTGAATAATAAACCATATTTTCATTTAAGAGGTTACAGAAGTTTGCTGCAGTTTGCTACATTATGAAACGTTCTTTGGTTGGAGTGTGTGAATAGGGTTTTCTCTTTGGGTATAACTGCCGAAATACCTGCTTCACATCCAGTCTGTATTTTAAGTGACCACAGCTTTATATAATGACTGCTTAGTTATATGTTTGAGCAAAGCAAATGGCCTCAACCGAATAACCAGTAGAAAACACGGTACATTGTGAAACCCAACAGCTGGCTGTGACTGTCACCTCCTTACTTTTTGTTCATAAAAGGGGCATCAAGACTGATTTACCTTCTCACCTTTTGATGGTACATTTAGGTCAAAATAGAGGCTGCCACCTTTGAGGTACCCTCAGAGATAAACGGCAGATGTGAGTCTGATCAGTACTTTTTGTAAGCCCTAGATTTAATGACAGAGAAAGTCCTTTGAATTAAAAAAAAACCCTAAAATGTGTTACAGTGGAGCATTACCATAAACATAGTGTTGTGTATGGTATAGTGATTACTGCATATGAAAAAGCTGTTAAAGAAGAGTAGTCGAGCAAGTTATTGGGACAGTGGTGCTTATTTTTACGCTGCTCTTTGCCATTGTTTTCAAGCTAGGAGCATTTGGCCTTTATTTCATGTAACTTGTGCATACCATAGTTCAAATGTTTTCATTGTGCTTTGCAACCGAGCGCTATTTCATTTGATTTTATTAAAGACATGTCTGCAGATGTAGTCACAAGAAAGAGCACAGTGCCCTCTAGTTACACTTTATTGAAACAGAGAAATGTGTAAATTGTGTAAACTTTAGGATCTTGTTACTGTAACATCACAAAATTGTCTCCTTTTCTCTTTGTGTCAAAAAAATATAATCAGAAAAAGAAAGCCAAGAAAGCTGAGAGATTTAAAGCAAAGCTTTGTGTCTAGAGACATCTTGACAGTGACTGAACATTGCCATGCAAAAGCCTATCTCACTGCTGTTGCTTTATTTTCTTTTACAAGTTAAAATTTGTATTAACACAGCCAATAAACACATCACCTTCTACTAATCAACTTTAGACCTTGATGTGCTTGGAAATGACTTAAAAGTATCATCTGTAGCATACTTAATTAGGTAACCCAGTCTCAGTGCAGACTTGAGCACTACCATTGCCATTCTTCACATTGTCAATCTGAATAAATCTCCAGCACAGGAGATGTGAGTGGATTCCATGTGTCCTGTATGGATCACAGCAGGAGTTGGATACCTTGCTACTTTGGAAAGCTTTGAGGTTTTCTATAGTGTCACAGCAGTCTCAGGTGTCACTGGTTTTTACTCTTTGCCTAGTAGGGCTAAGCTATTGTCTTACACCCATGTGATCATACTCTGTTTAATTGTTTGGGTCTTCATTTTTCCTGCTGATGTCAAATAATTATAAAACAACTACCTGCTAATGTGCCTTACGCATTTGTCGTAAAAACAAATACTGACTTGGAACACAGTTCCTCTGGGAATACAGTAAAGTACTGTTGCACAAATCTGCGGTCAGTTGTAGCACCTTAATTATGCATTGGTATCTATGTAAAGCAGATATGATATTTCTAAGACCACATAGATACTATATAAATAAAATTCTGAGTTTTCGAGAACAGGATTTCAGTAATAATGCTCTAAATAACTAAAAATGAATTATTTTGTTGCTGTAAGCAGGATGACTATAAGAATATAAAATATGCATAAAAATAACTAAAGTGTTAATCATATATGCATGATCCAGCTGATTTGCTTAAAATTTTCAATAAGGACTGTGTGGAGTGGTTTGATTTTTGTGTTAAAATGTTTGTAAGAAGGAGTTATTGTTCCTAGATGGAAAAATGGTAGGGCATGGGACCTAAAAAGAGATTCAAGAGCTTTTAATTGATCCCCTTTCTTCGGTGAATTAGGAAGGTGATAAATAATTAGTCTTCCCTGAAGCATAATTAATAAGTTAGGATTCTGATGAAACTTCATTTAAACAATGTTTCGAAGCAATCTTTTGTATGTTGCATATACGCTTTCCCTAGTTACCTCAAGTTCCAACCATCTTGCATCAGCTTATCACCAACTAAGGCAATTTGTATGTTTTTAAAGGTCAGAAATAGAAAACATTTCCCTAAGTAAGGAATGAAGCATCCAGTCCTGTGAGTGGCTCTTAGGATGGTTGGTTTGAAATGAAAGGATGCTTAGTAATTCTTGAACAGGGATTTTTAATTTTTTTTTTTTCTTTTCCAGAATACTCTAATAACCTTTTATTTATCTGTGGGGAACCCTTCCGTGATGGAAGCAGCCATCCCCTTTTGTTTTTATTCTAAAAAATGTGAACTATGGTAGCTGAGCAATAGATCAGTTTCTGCACAGTCAGGTCTGTCAGAAAGCGTGCATTTCACAGTGAATGTGATCACCTGCAATGTGAACTGAAATCTGCCCCTGTGTGTGAGGGATTAAGTGGATCTGTAATATTTTGAGCCCGGTTCTGATATTTTTTTCTATTTTTCCTTTTGGAGCCAGGTAAAGGGTCAGATAATTGAGTAATGCATACTGTATACAGAAAAAATAATTGGCTTTTTTTTTTGTTCCATTGCCATTCATAGAAAGAGAAGTAGTCTTTATCAGTACTATCTTTTGCTTTCTGGTAAACTAGCTGGAAATATCAATGTAGTCTACATGACCACTGCTTGCTTTCCTACTTTCACATCCCTGAAACTTAGCACAAAGTGGAGAGCACATTCCTTTTCCATTCCCTGTGAATAAGGCCCTTCTTGTTTCTTCAGTGAAGATCTTCTACTGGTTGTGAACATAGCACAAATTCAGCAAGGAGACCTGGCAGAAATACACACCAGTCCAGCTGCCATTATTGTGATTTAAACTGATGACTGAAGAATTACAATGAGCACAACTCTGCTGAATACTTTTGCCACTGTAATGATCTCACCAGACTTGCAAAAAAGAATCTGAGCTGATACAATGAATGGAAACAAGAATGGTATCTTTTTCTTGTAGCTGTATTTTGATTACTTTGTGGAAAGATTGGGGGAGGTGATTATTCACATCTTAAGGCGAGGGAAATGGAGAACACAATTAAGACCCCGCACGGGGCATGGCAGCCCACATGGTCACTCCAGCATCAGTCAAGGCAATGGGCCTGGTTTGCCTGGAATCTGTACTGTGTGCTACTGCAACACAGTAGTAAACAATAGCTCCTTTCCCTGTATGTGTAGTACCTCAAGTACAACGGAGCCTCTAAGCGTGATGGTAACAGTCACAGTAAATAAAAGGGTCTGGTCCCACTGTGCAAAAACTTGCTGCATCTAGCATCTCTTCTTACCAGGGATGTGGAATAAAAACGAATTTGTGAGGAGAATATAGTAAAATGCAGTACGTTCTCTGCCAGCCAATTCAACTTAATCTTGCTTAAATCTTGTTCCTTGAGTAAAGAGGGGTACAGGTATGGTATCAAGACCCAACTTTCATATCTTCCACAGCGCTGAAACCATCCTCTGATGGTTTCTCACAAATATTCTTCTGCAGCGTTTTATACAACAACAGAATGCAAAATGAAATAAAAGTGAGATTTTTGTTAACAGCTGTTCAGAGCTAAAGGTGTTTGTTTTTTCCAGAGATGTTGTTTCATTCTATAGTAGAAGTAAGAAATACGATGATCATGAGTTTCTTGATAGTTGCCTTTCTTTATTGTTGAAAATCTAAGCAAATTAGAGTCTTGATAGAGTTTCAAAGATGGGACTTCTGCCTAATTTTGGTTTTCTTCTTTTCAGAGGTTAAACATGCTGTGAAGATTCCTGTGCTGATTGGGTCTGGAGTGACTCTGGAGAACGTGAGGAATTACTTGGATGCAAACGCTCTAATAATTGGTTCGTATTTCAAGAAAGAAGGTTATTGGGCAAATGGTGTTGACCCTGACCGAGTAAAGAAATTTATGGAACGCATAAGTAAACTGAGAGAATGAGTTTGTCAGTAAACAGTATCTTTGTGTGTGTGTGTAAGTGCAGTATGATACATCATACAGAATTAAAGCACAAATGTGTACTTGAATGGCTAATAAAATTAAATGAAAACGCACATCATCTCCATAACTAGCTGGGAAACATGGTGACACTTTACAATAAACTGGTGCTCTGATGTTTGTTTCTAGGCAGCATGTTTCTGTGGCACTCAAAGCCATCGTCAATGCAGAACCAAGTCTCTGAAGGCTTGTGTAATATAGTCTCTCCTATAAGTAAAATGCTTACGGAGTTTAAGAATTTGCAGTAAATATTCATCACACACAGGTGAGCTGAGTTTTGTTTTGCCTGTGAGTACAATAGGATGCCCTAAGTTTACAGCTAAGAGTACTGTAAATTGGACAAGTTAATTAGCCTTTCAGTTTCCCCATCTGTAAAATGATGATAATAGTACCTACATCACACGGGGGTTGTAAGACATAATAAATGAATGAATGTACAGCACTTTCATCTCCTCAAATGAAGGGCTCTATTAAAGTTCAAGATCATTATTTTTTCATTAGAATTGTGCATTTATTACAAAAATGTAGTAATTGTATACTGTACAAAAATTTAAGATAACTTGACAATTGATTTACTTACAATACTTATTAGAGAATGAATGTAAACACTTGATTACATTTTAAGTAGAGCTGGAATTTAGTCAAAATGTTTTTGCAAAAATTGGAAATTTTAATAAAGGTTTATTGTTATTTTTCAGCAAGCTCCCACAGCTTTGTACCTCTCCAGACTAGTATTAGTAATGTTAACAACTGCCAGGTTCCTTCCAATACACAAGGTGTAATTATGATGGAAACCTTTCTACCAAAGCTGACAGGTAAACACAGATTTTCATTATTCCCGTAAAATGTAGGAGGAAAAATATGACAGTCTCACTGTGTATGTTGTGAGAGTTTCCCCTTGAATTTGATCATTTAGCTCTAAGGAAGTTTAAAAGACCCAAAGAATACCTGTTATGTCATGGCTGTATAAAATGCGGGCATATGTTTTAATTCCCTGGGACTGGGAGCCAAGTTTGTCCTCTGGGATCTCTCTGTCTCTTTCCTTCACATCTATGCATCAGGCTTCTGCTGATGCTACTGAAAGTTATATTGTAGATATCAAAGCAAGTATACAAACACGTTTTTTGTGTCAGCTGGCAGAGTGCCTGTGCTTCTCTGAACAAAAGGTACATCCTCCTTCCAAAGGCAAAAAGATTTTCAAGAAACTTAGTTTCATTAACATAATGGTGATTCCAGAACATTACAGTATGAGATTAAGTCATCTTCTCAGGTTTCTTTTTTTTGGACTCATGTGTCTCCCACATGACTCCCATCAAAAGCAGTGAAATGTTTTTGGTGTGCTGACCTCCTGGAAAAGAGATTCCTTAGAGCCTATGACAACCTTGGCATTCTTCTGCTTTTCCCCCTTTTCCTCCTAAATATGCTGACAAAGTTTCAATGCATAGAAGTCATTTCAGGTGCCTGTTTATTGTGGCTGGCACTGCTTTGTCAAAGTCTGCATTTACACAGACATTTTTATCTGCTGTGTGTTTGGACTGCCATCAAAACCAACAGTTCCGTCCCCACCATTTCTCTTTTGCCAGTATGAACATTCATGTGGCCTCATAGGGATCAGGAGACTGATTCCAGCTGAAAGCTAACCCAGTCTTCTACCAGCCACGCTCAGGGTGTGGGGGTGAAAAATTTAGGTCATCTTCCTCATTCCTTGCATCTGCAGCTCTAACTCCAAGCTGCTGGTATAGGCAGTGCAGAATTATTTGAGGATCATGAAGATGCTTTCTAAATCTGTCTTCCACACACTCATTCACCCTAAGAATATCTACCAGGTAAAGCGTTGATCTGGTTTAGTCTTTTAAGTTTTTAGCCTGAGTAATGAGTGCCATCTTATGTCCTCTTTATTGTGAAAAACACCACATTAAATAAAAAGGAATTAATTTAGATATCAGTAATATCAGTGTGCTTAAATCAGTATATATTTTTCACTTTTGTGTATTTAGGACTGTTTTCAGACCTATTCAAAAGTTGCAGGTATTTCCATACATCATTGCACAGAAGCTTTAATGATGGTTGTCCCAACACATATTTTTCTAATACAATTGTTACCAACTTTGAAAGTTATTTTTCATAAACTCGTAAGCTAGAAAGGCTGACATGTAAGCACTGAGCACTAGCCAGTGCTCTAGTGCCATAAGAAGAGTAAACATCTTCAAGTAGTCAGCTGAAAACAACAACGGATACACTGATAAGGATGACTGAGTGATGCTAATTATTTGTAAAGAAACTGATTGCAGTTTTGCAGAAAATATAATGTGTTGCCAGCATGTTTCTTGAATTGGTTTCTACTCGTTCACATCGTAAAAACTCAGAAATGACTGGAACTTGAATGGGTTTTCATCTGAATAAAAGGGGTGGTAAGCGAGAACTACTTCAATGCTATATGCAAGGTTTAAATGAAGTAATGTCATACGCAGTAGTCATTGTAAGACAAAAACCCTAATGAGTTGATATACTACTCATAACATGCAATGAATACTGTAGACAGCACTTTCACTGTCAGGTTTACATTTAACACACCGTGTAACACTTAAGGAAGGAACAGGCCATAATTTGGGTCTGTGTTGTTACATATGAATGGTAAGTGCAGAATTTAGAGAACAGAAGTAAAAGAAAGCTGATTTTAAAGCCTGGAAATGTGACTGATCGCCAACTCTTTATCATTCTGTGTGCTGAAAGTATTTGTCTAGCAGCATTAAGCATCTGCTTGCCTGTTTCACACAGATGCTGTAAGTAGAATTTGACCTTTTGTTCAGAAAGTGTTTGAATATTTAATGTAAAAATATTAAGTTATCAGAAAGGGTGTCTCTTTTGGGAAGACTGTTCAATTTTTATACAGCCCAAGTTGTTAAAGTACTTTGGAGCATGAACGACTTCAGAGCAGAACAAAGCAGGCAGCGCTAATGTGTAGAAACTCCAGAAGTAAATAACAGCTGTTCAAGAAGACTTCTATTAAATATGTATTAATTAATTTGAAGTGCATCACTTAAATATGTGAAGAGCTTATCTTGTGTTAATTTACATTAAAACACACAGCACTTGTTAGCCTCATTACAGTATCCTAAGTATATCCCAAGCTATCACCTCGTCCTACATTGAGCATTTTGTTGGGTGTTGATTGCTTTCGATTTGCCCTTTTAAAATGTCAGATAGTGGCCTCCCTTTCTTGTTGGATCTCTTCTTCCTCTCAGGTTTTGCTCTTGCATAGTTACTGTACTTACTTGTGTCCATTCTGTGCTGACCAGAAAAAAAAGAAAAACAGATTGTGAAAATATAACAGTAATTGCCTACAGCTCAGTTTCCTAATGTGCCCATCCTAACTTCACGTGTGGTTCTTGCTGATAACTTATGAACGAGCAGAGAGAATGTAAGTGTCCATTTTTGTAGCAAAATGACTTTACGTGAAGATTCAGTATCACCTTTAGTACAGGAAAGATACCTAGTAAAATAGGGGTCTCTAGTGAAATGATAGATAAATAACACTCACTGGTAATAATAGACTTTGTGGACTAAATCAATCTATAAATCTTAATAAACTCTCATTCCATTCATAAAACTTAAGTATTTTTATCTGGACATAATAAGACAAATAGTTTTTTCCCTATTTTGGTGCTGAAATTTTCAGAGATTTTCTTCCCTGTGTCATTTAGGCAGCTGATCCAGCTGCTAGGCTGTTCTTTCATCCCATTATTTTGATTCTGCAGACTCCCTGATTACATGTTGGAGTTCAGTACTTGTTTCCTCCACCTATTCCAACAAACTCTGCACTGGGGAAACTGAGGAATGTAAAGGACTTGCAGGCAGGTCCTGGCAGAGCAGGAAGGGGGAAGGAAACCGAAATACTTGGCTTCAGCAAAATCTTGAAGTCTATGACAAATTGCTACATTGGATGGTTCTCTGAGGGAAGCAAATGGGGATGTTTGCTGTAGTTTCAGGTTGTTTGCAGCCTCTTCAGTTAAGATTTTGTGAGTTTGCACCTAAGTAGTGGTTTCTGAGATCGCCTCTGCTGTTATGTGTGCTTGGGGAGACATTTTTTCCTAAATGACAGCTGAAGATTTGCAGGAGAATTATGGCAATAAGGGGTGATATCTGTAGCAAAATCCAGGCTTGAAGTTTACTGCTCTTTGGTTTAAGAGCAGGTTTATATGTATGTATGTTCAAAAAGAAGTCATTAAAGGTTTCACTTACTTCATTTAAAACTTCACTTACTTCCTGCACCTTTGCCGTAATATCCAGTCAGTGTTTGCTGTGCTGAGGAACTTAGAAGTTGAGTTTAGGAACAGAACTGTCTGTGGCGTTTTTCTTGCTCCTTTGCAGTGCTTATCTATGCGACCTAAATGATACATTTTTCAAAAATGGTAGAGAATTGGGATGAGATATTCTTTTTGTGTGCTAAAATGCCATGGTGTGTAGTAGAATCAACCCTCCCCTCCACTCTGTGGTCCCCACTGCAGAAACACCCTCAGAACTTAAAATCATTCAGAGAGAGAGAGACAGAGCTAGATTCCTGCCTTAGTGGTGTCAGGGCAACCTGCCCGATTAGCTCCTTGCTTTTATAAGAACCAGTGCTTGTACTGGGGCTTGCAAGAAATTGTTCATGTTGAGGCATTATGGAACTTCTTTCCATTTTTTTTTTTTCCCCTGTTCTCAACCATTGTTTGACTGTTAGTGACAAGGATTATTTGATACCTTGAACAATTGTTTTAGGGATAAAAAGCCTGTTTCCCTTAGGATGTCTGTTAAAGAGCTGTGTTAGGACTAACAACTTCAGTCATATTGTTCTCACTGGTTAGGAATCTTCTGTTGAAAGTCCATACTTGGTCAATATTAAGTTGAACATGGTGCATAGTTCTCTGACTGCATTCATATTCCTAACTTCGTCTGTCAAAAAGACCGACACTCACTCAGTTACTCAGGTCTAGACAGACCTATTAAATACTTTCCTTGGATTATTCTTCATCTGGCAAAGTTACTACTTGCCTATGCAGTATCTCAGACTGATGCCTTTGGGGCAGTGAAGTATTCCAGCTTTCATCGATAAGTCTGTTTCTCGCAGTCAGAGAACCATCATTCCTTCCTGTCAGCCTCTGTAGGTCTGCAGCAAAGAGAGGGAACAGAGACAGCAGCTGAAATAAAAGTAAGGCCAGATGGTTTGTGGTGAAATGTTGAGAGTAATAGATGCTTTTTCGCCCCAATCTTTAAATGCACAGATAATTTTAGGGAGAAAAAAGCCTTTCACGTGAGGCAACAGGGTTGCAATTCGCAACACAGTCTGTTTCTTTGCTTACAGTTTGAAGCTTTAGAAGTAGTAAAGGTAAGGAGAACCTAAGATGTTTCTTGTTAAACACTTAAGGATAGGAAAAGATGTGTGAGAGTAATTATCTTGATTAAAAATCTGTTGATCTTATTAACAGGTAGGTTTCTTTCAAGATGTCAAAAAGGGCTTTTGCTCTTTTGGGCTGAAACTACTACTCTGTCTATGGTTAACTTCCCTCTTCCCTGTCACTGTCAAATTTTCATTGTTTCACAAAGTAAATTCAGTGTCACACAGCAAACATTAGTGTTTCGTAATTTGTTTTTCCAAAGGATGTCACTCTCCTTGAAATGAATGGACAAAAATGCTGTTTGGTTGTGTGGATCACTGGGTGATTGGGTGTTCTGTATATTAAAATGCAATTTCTACTTTTGTCCTACTGCCTGTGCAAAGGGAGATGCAATATCCAGTGTAGGGGGTAGCAGCTGATGGGTATTTAGAACCTCTTTATTACTTAGTGAACAATATAAAGTTGTTATATATAAAGTGTAAGTTAAGTGTACAAGAAATTTTAGATATCTAAATTTGCCAAATCTGATATCAAATTAAGTGTTCAAGAGAGTAGTTAAACTCAGAATTGTTTGACTTTGTGCCACAGTCACTGTTAGCTGTGCCGTGTCATACTGCTGCCAGAATGAGGTCACGAAACAGGACATTGAAATCACGTTTCATACAAATGTAGGAGAAATCCCAAACTCAACAGTAAACAAGGATGAAAAGGAAGACAGCACAGTAAGGGCAAGAAAAGATGCTTAAGCTTCCTGCAGTTCCTGCCTCATTGTTTATTCCAGCTTCCTGCTTTTTCAGTTTGCCTCTCAAGCCTTTCTTGTGCATATACATAGATTATAGTATGCAGAAGACTAAGAATAAGCTGAAAGCAGAAACTGACTTAATGAAGACATTCTTGTGATAGAGAAAAGATTTTGTTGTCCACAGATGCGCAAAGAAAAATAGAAAAGCAGCTGCCCTTAGAAATGGAGTAAAAGTAGAGATAAGTGCCACGTCATGATGCTTTAGTCAAAATCTGATGTGTTGAAAGTCTTTGAGAGGATCTGTACTGTTGTACAGGGATATAACCAAGAGAAGAAACAATAAGCTTCTGCTGGAAAAATACTGCAAGTCTCATGTCTTAGATACTGTCCTGAATAGCGTTGACTTTTTGTTAACTTCAGCTGGAGAATAAGGGTAAAAGGAAATAGCTTTCAACTATTCTGTTATGGATGACAATATTAATAATCAGTTTTGTGTCAAAAACTGCTGTTTCCTTAAGACCAAGCTATAGAGGTATAATCGTGCACTGTCATCTTCCAGTGGAAGATTCTGAAGGGCAGAGGTCCTCATCTCATTAGTTTTCATTTCTTCTCTGCGGCTAGTTAGTTTGTCTTTTCTGAAAGCCTTTGTGGGCAGACACAGCATAATGGTGACACAAGAAATTTATGTGGCAAGTGAGATGAAGTGGACTTGAGATACAGCAATCAAGTGAAGGCTTCCTGGGTCACCTGGCCACCGGAATTAAGAAACTAGGGATGTAGTTGGTCAGCAGTGAGTTACTAAATTTACAGAGTATCTGCACTACACCCATGAGGTGGTGAGCACTGGAGTTTGAGTGGACTAGGATGGCTTATTTTACTCCTTGCACTATCTGTTTATAGTATCAACTGAAGCATTCATGAAAGCAAATGCGGTTGGTGGCATTTGGGCTCTGGAAATTACAGTTTGTAATACTTCTCTAATAGTAATTTGAGACCTTAAAGAATTATATGACTAATATTTCAATCGGACACTGAAAACTTTCAACTTTCAGTAAAGAACTTTTTTTTACACTTCCTTGATCAAATAGCCAAAAAATATTAGAGGATTCATCTGAAGCACTAGCCATGGCCGTAGCAATATACCTGGTGAAATAGATCAGTGGTCCAATCTGCTTTGACAACTTCTCTGTAACTAAAAATAGGAGAAATAGAAGAGAAAATTTGTAGGGCTGGTAGTGGCTTGTATTTTTCAATAATTTATCAAGATTCGAGAGCACAGATTTCCTTTGGGAAATATTAGTTCTTAGGTTTACAAAGTGCCTCAGTTGTAAATACCCATAAAAATGACAATTTGGTAGGTCGTATTTATTCTTAAGCGGGTCAAAGGACATTAGCGTATTCCTACTATATAAATCTGTCAAGTACAGAATTTCTTTATGCTCCCAAATCACAAAAGCGCCTCTTACAGTCAAGGAGAAAATGCTGCATTATTGCCAATCAAGGACAACAAGCAAGCATATCGATCTCTACCCAGTAACTTTTGCCCTGCTCACTAAGTTTTTATCACTGAAACTAGACACATGAAGGGATTGGATTTAATATATACATATAGTGCTGATTTATTACAGGAGGAGAAATACAATCTGGCCTTACTTTAAGCTCAATATTTTAACACTTATTTTATTCCTTGCATGGAAGCTTGCAATGACTTTTTCTACAAAGTGTATACCTTTCAGATATCCCTGGATGTGCACAAATCTTCAGCTCGCATAGGTGCATCGACTGTTACAGGTGTACATGCATCCTGCATTTGGTGGTCATACAGTCTTGAGTCTTGATTTTAAGAGTTTATGTATGTGGAAGTTCGTAGCAGGTTTGCTGTTTCAGAGAGACATAACTAAAGGTAAGCTTGGGGAGAGGGGAGGGGAGATTAGAGGGCATATAGGCACAAAGGGTCTGGGTTCTCCTTGCTAAGCCTGGTCTGAAGATACGTTGGCTTTTGTCTCATCTGTGGAGCTTGGGCATGTAAAGCCTTATGTGTAAGCGCTGTTTAACCAGTCACAGATACTGCAATGCAGCAGAGGACTAGCATTGTCCTTCTTGGTCTCTTTTTTTGGTAAAGCTTCTTATATTTTGGTCATTTCTTGTTGATCATGGCAGAGGATTTGAGCCACTCCACAAACGCAGCATCTTCGAACTCTCTGTATACAGCAATAACTATGGCTTATGGTAGAGGTATGATGACTTAATTACTTCTTGGAAGGCAAGTGCATCTACAAAACTGAAAGGAAGGATCTTCGCCACAGAGTTACAGAACAGTGGAGGTTGGAAGGAGCATCATCTAGTCCAACCCTCTGGCTCAGAGCACAGTCAACTAGAGTAGGTTGCTCAGGATCTTGTCCAGACAGGTTTTGAATATCTGCAAGGAAGGAGTTTCCACAACCTCTCTGGGTAGCCTGTTTCAGTATTTCAGTGGTCAAGTATAAGCTACTGAGTTAAAAATACAGGCCATATGAGTCAGCAGGAGCAGATATCTGCTGATTTTATGGTAAGTGTATGAAACGAGTATCCTAGAGAGCAGGCAGCTCTTTGTTATTGTGTAATTATAAGTCCTGCTGCCTTTTTTACTTGTCTGGGCAAAAGACATGAGTTTTGATTGAACCTTGGCCTCTCAAGAGCTGGGCAACCCTTCCATAGAATAAATGGATGCAGAAGTAGCTGATAGATTTGCTGCTTATGTTCATAGTGATGTGAAGAGAACTGGAAAAGCCATACCCTACTCTACATTATTTCCTGATGGAGCGGGCAGAGGGACGTATGTTGAATTTTTCCAGACATCCCTCCCCAGCCAGACATTTTGTTGAGAGGTTATATTCAAGGATTATCTATGTTTGTCAAGATTTCCAGATGTTTAGTTATCCCAGCCTTTTCTCAGCATGTAAGCAAATCCTTTTTACCGTGCATGTATAGCAAATCTGACACTTACTGGAAATGCCCACTGCACATGGTGTGCACACTTGCGGTAAATCTGATGTGGCTGGGGCTCTTGTGCGTGTGCCCTCCTGTGGATTTTCACAACCACAACAAATTGGATGTGTCCCAAACATTTTGGATTAACTGTGCACGTTCAGGCCATCTGTGCAACACATGCACCACAGGCCTAGTGATGCTTTAAGGGTTGGACACAGCCCGTACACCACACGGCTCCTGGTGATGCATTTCAGTATAGGAGGAGTTCAGAACAGGATCATAGCACACTCAGAAGTCACACTTTTCACTGGGAACCTCTAGGAAGAATCCTGCCATAGGAAGAAAATGACTTTTTGGTTCTTCTGTCTCCAGATTTGTCCAGTAAGCCTTACCCTACCTCCAGTGCACTTTCCTACTGCACAGACTTCAAGAGGATCTGAGAAGGCAGGGGGGTTTGATTTTGGGCATGTGTTTGTCTTGACTGGAGCATAGTTTCTTCACCAATGTGGATTCAAGCCAGAAAAGGAGAGAAAAAGAGAGTGAATAATGGCATTGAGAGGAAAATGTGACCCAGGGTACACGTTACCCATTTCCAGTGTCAGGTGGAAACGTTGAGTGTTGCCAGCCACCTTCAAATCACCTCTCGGAATCAGGCCCAGAATGAGAAAGTTATAACTACTTCCATGCAATTCTCACCTTTCCAGGTAAATGCAGAAAGCTGTAGTTGCCAGAGCAGTAATGAATCATGACTTCCTTCCATCCAGAGCCTTGGGCTTTTTCCCCCTCCAAACATTTAACTTACTTGCAGGGCTGACAGAAAAGCACTAGATTTTTTTCCAAATATCCATTTGCCTTTCCATTTATCTACTTTGATCTAAAATATAGAACCTGATGGATGCCCTAGGTAAATCAAACATTTTCTGTCTGCCAAAACGGTTTTGCAAATGCTTATTTCATGCCATTACCATTTTTCTGTTTCTAGCAGTAAATCAAAAAGTATCAGCCATTCATCCACTTTAAAAGTAATGCCTTTCCTTTGCATAATTACACATACCCAGTGGAGATCTGTATGCACAGTAAATCTATTCCTTTAAAAGGTTTCGCCTTAAGTACCACAGTGACATAAATTGGTGTAGCGCAAATTTATTTATTTAAAAGGTTTATTCTTTTAACTGATCGGGTAACTGTTACCCTTCCATTGCTTGATTTGGGTGGGAAGGGCTTTTGTTAATGTATCAGAGTTAATTCTGCAGCAGATGTTTATGTAGAAAGGCCTCACTCCTTACAGGACTTGTAGCAATTTATATGAGTGTGTAATTTATTCTCATTACAGGTTTATTCTTAACTGGTGTTCAGGGGGTCTTCACTGTATCTCCAGTAGATCCTTGAGAATTAAATAGTTTAATGAATATAATGAGCAAACCTGAAAGAAGTACACGTAGAGAAGTATATGCATTTGGACATTACCTCTCCAAATTTGCAAATAATGTAAGTACGGTATTAAAAGTGAGTGAGAAACTGACAAAAATAAATTTCTTCCAGTAATAAGTGCCCCAGACACCATTTTGGCAAAGATTAAAAAAATGGATCTCTTCATCATTCTCATGTAAACTTGCTCATCTTTATCAGTCATGCTTGTAGCTCTCAGGGGTGTCAAACCTAAAGCAGACAAGCCCAGCTGGTGGAAGCCTGGGAGTGAAATAATGAATTTTTTAGCAGATCCAAGTTTATTTTTAGGCTTTATAGAATTATCTTTCACTTTCCCATGAGTTAAATTGTAGGAAGTATTTTTTAAAAAAATAAATTAAGAAACTTTACCAGAACAGCAAAAAGTAGCAAAACACTGGAACCTAACTACAGTTGAGCGTGTAAACGTGTCCCGATTGCATTTGAAATTGTGGCTACAGTATAATCCTGCAAATATTTACATACATGTTCAGTTTAATGCATGTGAGAATTCTTGAGACATACCAAGTCTGAAGATACACCAGATTGCAGTTTAGGTTTTGACGTGAGCGATGTCATGGAGAACTGGACAAAATTCCTAGTGTCAATGTACTTTCTGTGGATATATTTTCCATGGTACTGGATGTGAAATTGAAACTCAAGGTGGCTGTATTTCATTAGGTTATGCAATAAAAACATGCAGAAATATTTTGGGGAGAGGATGGTTCCTAGGAAAGCTTGGGGTCTTAAATCTCATTTGATTAATGAAGGTAATTTCATTAACACAATCAAAATATTCAACCCTATAATTTCACACTGTCCATTTCAAAATGTTATCTTTTTTTGCTGGCATTATAGAGCTGTCGACGCTCTTTACTACAGTTGGAAAGGAAAAACTGCTTTAGTATCCAAGGCAAACCTGGGAAAATGCCATGGCCTGGAATGAGAAGATGCATAAATTACAGATCTAGCAAGGGCTGTATATTGGAGGGACTAAGTTTATTACATGCAGCTCCATATCCCACGTCCTTTAAGGTCACACTTTTGAGATTTCATTTAAAGTGGATCTGGCTTTTTGGGGTCTTTTTCTAATACATTTAATAGAACAGAGGTTGCGCTGTCCTTTTTAATCAGAATTGATGGTGGTGGTTGCAGTAATACAGCTTCACAACAGTATTGGGGAAGCGTAACAAATGCTGGGCAGAGGGGCTTGCGGAAAACACTCCAAACGTTAGGGAGCAGGTTTGGTACTGGTGTTTTGACTAACGTAGATCTACATACTCTGAAAGTTTGACTCTGATTCTTGTTTTACATCAATTCTAGCCATTCCATTTCAGACTAATACTGATCTGTGACAGTCAATAGCAGTCTTTCTTTAGTATTTAGTTTGATGCATAAAGATATACAGTATAGTCCAACTGTTTCAGCCAACCTGAGTAACATTTGTGGAGATGTATGCCCTGGGTAGGAATAAAAAGCACTCTTAACTGATTTGTAATGGTTCTTTATAATTTTAAGGGCAGGGTTGTGTGATGTAGTTGCCTGTGACAGAGACTGGGTTAGTGAGTGACAAAGATGCCTCTTTGAATCCCGTGTCCTAGAATGTGCTCATGGGAGCTGCTAACTGGGAGCGCTGGAGACTGCAGCCTTCCCCACTGAAACAGCCTCCCCTCTGTTCTGCAGTTGGGAACCAGAGGAGCCACCTTAAAGGGTGAAAGAGTACCTCAGCTCCCAAACTGGCTCAATCTTTGTCTTCCCATGCTGTTTGCATCGATGCTAATCAATGTTAATTATGGTAGTGGGGCTTGTGATGTACTCATTATAAAAGCTATCCTATTTTTCTGTGCTTGTACAGTCTGTAACACAATAGAGCCCTGATTGGGGTTCCCTAGATGCTACAAATAGTAATACAAATTGTTATAATAATGGTTCATAGTGTAAGACTACCAAACTCAGTTCATACAGCCTGCTGAAGCATCACTTGATAATTCTGTTTGCTGTTACTGCTAACTATGGTGTATACTGGATATGTCTTGACAGTTGGGGCCTCAGCAAGCTTTTGTTCATGTTTAAATAGGTGCTTCTTCTTAAATTTGCATTTGAGTCTGTGGTTGTTACTGTGAATTTATGCTTAAAGTTAAGCACGTGCTTAAACTCTTCTGATTCATCATCCTTATTGTGCTGGGTTCATTATCCCACTGCCACTCCATGGCTATACTGGAAGTTGACGGGCACTGAAGGACAGGGTGCCAGCACATACATGTCTTTCCTAGGCTGGAGGTTAGAGAGGTGCAAGAGCACAAAGATGCTTCCTCCCAAGTGCCGAGCAGCTGGTTGGGTGTTGGTTGTAGCAAGGGTTCCCACCTGCTGCAGGGGCTGGAAGTGGGTGGAAGCCCAGAGCTGGGAGCTGATGCTTTCCTTCCTCCAGAGGCTGCGGTCCCCTTCCCAGTGTCACTCTGTGCTGGGCACCCTTGTACTAAGAACTGGTACCTGACAGGTGCAGTCTCCTGTGATGAATTTGGTTCAGTCTACTGTTATCCTCACTGGGAATTTCAGCACCATTGTTTATGTGCATTAATTGGTATAAATAATTACTATTCAGCCCCTGACTCTGCATCCCCAGGCCTTACCCTTGTGAGTTCCAGTGGCTTAAATAGTCTCATAACTTGTTTTCAAAGAAAGCTTTCCATAAAGAGTCCCTTATTGCTTGTTACCTGGTTTGTTATGGATATTGATTCTAGACCCACTTTTTCATTCCCACCAGACTGCATGCCTGAATTTCAGTTATCTATGTGCAGTTTAGGCGTCTGATTATCTGCCTGACTCTAGTTAGTTTTCTGTTGTGTACCACAACTGTGCTTACCAAGCCTGTGTAACAAAAATGTTTTACATTGTTAAGGTGTTATGTTACCTTTCTTGAGCGTGTATGTATTTTTAAAAGGAATTTGAGTCAGTGTTGAGTTGCTTCTAAGTTTGTAATTAATGTAAAATATTTAGTATAGCAGCTAGATTTTTCCCTGTTAACTGTGCTTTACTGAAATTTCATGATCTACAGCACACCCTAGTGATAACTGGAAATCATTAAGTTAGACCCAGTCAATTTTACTTCTTTTGTGGTGAGGCAAAACTTAGGACTCCACTGAGCAAAGTCCAGGAAAGTAAATGCCTTTGTATCCAAGACGGGAATCGGGTTGAATCTGTTGGTTTATAAAACAAAAAACAGCCTTAGAAATTGAGACTACAGATATTCTTCTGTGAAAAGAACATCAGTATAATGAGTTCATCTGGTTTGCAATCTGTAATGTTGGATGTATTTTACAACAGACCATGGGGAAAAGCAGCCCAGGGTTGTGTGAGAAGAGGAGAATATTTGTTGGGTTCCCTTTTAGACTGGAGAGAGCAACCAGATCTAAATACAAGCATTGTGGAGGAAACCTGCAGGCATTCTTCATAGGTCAGAAGCCCAAATGATCATTTAGTGTCTTTCTTACAGCTAGAACGTTAAAATTATGCTAGATATCCAATTCCTCCTTTTGCAGATGGTTAGGTTACTTGGTTTTTCAGGTGATGGTACCTATATTTAGTTTTCAGTGGCCAACAGGCCTGATATGATCCCGCAGAGGGATTTGCACCCTCCTAACTTTTTAGGCTACCTTGCACTCACCTCTTTCTGGATTTCTGTATTTCAGTAATTTGATTTCTTTTTAATTGTCTGAATGCATAGAATGTCAAGGGTTCCAAAATGGCTGCTGTTGACCCCCTGGTGGGGTGAGAGGCGAAAGCAGGTTTGAGGAGGACTCGGAGAAAGAAGTGTAATTAAATAGTCAGGAAGGAAGACAAATATTTATCAGAGGTGAAATCAAATTGTTAACATGTGGATAACACTGAATGGAAGTGAAAACAATATGAGCATCAGAGAAGAGTGTAGGCCTTGTAAGTTACGGTGGTTGAAGTTAACCCTCATTGGAGTTCTCAAAGAGAAACAGAGAATTCATCAGAGAAATGTGAGCTAACAGTGTCCTAACCTCCCAGCGTGTGAAAGCTGTACCGAGTACTCATTGCAGATGCTGTTGAGCACTCAGGGCAGCTTGTGCAAGCTCAGTATGCCAGTAGAGTTGTCGTTTGCCGTGTGTGCTTTAGCTGCAAAGAACTAAGCTATCCCAGAAAAAGCACATTTGGCCAGCAGACAAGCAGTGCTGAGGCTGTTGTTATTTTCATGAAGGGCCATGAAACCCTGACAAGTGCAATGCAGCCTATACCAGTACCCTTGACCAGCTTGCAGCTCCAGCTTGGCTCAACTGGAAGATCTGATCTCTGTTTCATGTACAGAGCGTTACTTGCCTATGTAAGGCAAAGCTAAAGGTGGGGTCCTGCTTTCTGGCTCACTCATGCGTGAGAAATCTATGCTATTTTGGGGAGAGACAAGCTTCCTCTCAGACCTCTGCATTTCACTCTTGTCAGGTAATCCAGACAATAATGGAAATGAGCATTTTGTTTTATGTAAATAAAAACAAAAAGTTTGCAATAATTTATGGTATTTATTTAAATGACATGCAAATTACTTTGTGAAACTTAGGGGGGAAAGCAGCACAACTGAAACAGCACAATTGTTTCCAAGAACATTCATTTCAAATCCACATACAATATTTCATTCATGCTTAATTATTTCCCCAATGCTAGTCTAAGCATTACTAGTTTCCTTTGTCTCTTTGCTTTTGCATGCAGTGTGATTAGCAAAACTGCTTGTGCTCTACCAACTCCTGCACATATGGGGTTTAGCCTCATTGTTCAAGGGGTGGAGCAACAAGCAATATGAACACTCAGGCTGCCAAATTTGGCACACGTGAGCCCTCCAAAGTATACAGATATCACCCGTTTCATTTAAATCCCTGTCCATATTTTGCATTGCTACCATAATGGCAACTCCATTGTCTGGGTGTATTATTTGAAGCAGCTTTTCTTCCATTGTTTGTGCACTGTAATCCTTGAGGTTTCTGTAGTCATCGTGAGCAGCTTACTTGAAAGAAATCACTTAGCTCTCACGGATCACTCTCTCTGAACCTGCTGGCAAAGGAACGAGCCATGACTAAAGCATGAGACCTGTGATCTTTCTGAAGAAAATCTCTTCAGTAGGGTTTATAATTTGTTGCTTTCATGGGGCTCTGTTCTCAGGGTTTGGACTCAGTGTTATCTTTCGTCCCCCATGGATTTTTCTACGAGGCATGATGGGAACGTAGGCTGAAAAAAAGAGTAATAATGCTGGCTGTGGATGTGTACCCTAACAACATTTTACACACATTTCAAATACTAGCAAAGGGACACATCTACTGTTTGACAGAAATTAAAGACAGTTGTTTATTCTAATTGCAGCAAAATCTTAGCCTTTTATTCTTCCGTGGTATAGATTGGCACATCCTGCTGTGAGTCTTTTCAACAGACTTTTGAGAACTTAATGCTTGTCTACTTAGGGCAGAATGAAAGATCCCCTGGAACTTATCATAGAGAAGGGGCTGCCCAGTTCTTTCCCTTTCTAGCATTCAGTCATCTGCTCGGTCAGTGCCCTCTGCTCCAGTGGCACTTGCCTCTCATGATTGTGTACATGCACGCTGTTGTAGGCAAAGCCATTTGGCATTAGCTGTTCTTTGTAAGTTATCCCATTACCAGTTTTGAATGCACATAATTTTACTCCTGAGACAGTCATTTACGACATCCTTAAGGCAGTAGTTCCCAAAGTGAGGTCTGCAGAAAGCCAGCGAAGGGCCTCGTTGTAGTTCATAAAGAGTTTCCAGTTCTTTTTGTTTCAAAAGTCTAAATCACATTATAGGACAAGTATAAATATAGTATAAACACTGCCCTGCTCTTCATTTAGTTTAGCAATAGCTCTTTAGAGAGCCCTGTGATAGCCACATAGGCATTATGTGATCCCAAATGGTGACACCCTTGTGATTGGAAGTGAAGCAGCGAGGTGGCCCAGGAGGCAGTATTAAAATATAACATGCTTAACTCTGTAAGTCTGAAAATCCCACTGTAACACATTTGAATATTTGCAGAGGCTCCTGGAAGCTTTGAATCTGGTCCATCATTCCAGAGTGATTCAAATTCACCTTTCCAGCTTCTTACCTCCAGCCTGTCATGTGAGAAAAGAAAATGGGGCAATGCAATCTGTACAACCTGGCCTCTTCTCTTCCACCCTACTACCTTGCTGGCTGCGAGCTCCCTTCTTGCCTGCCACATTATCAGAAGTCAGACCCAAGAAGGCTGGAGAGAATTGTTCCGTGTTCCTGGAACAACAGGAAACTTAGACTAACAGCTTTGTAAAATTTGGGCTCTTGTTCAGCACCCATGAAGACAGTGTACGGTTGGAAGTGACGTCAGCCAAGGACCCTTGACCCTGACGGGACTTAGGTCAGCTTCTTTGTACTTATTCTTTGCATCTCCAAAGTACTGTATGTTTGGGGTCAGAATTATATGTAGCTGAACATTTACTATTCTCAGGCTCCACAAGCACCAGCTTATGGTACAGACTTCTCACACCACTGAATAGTATCGAGCATGGAAATATATCACTGATGTTACTCCAGACACCTTCAAATGTCATTCTTCCATCCTTGATACTAGAATGCTTTGTTCCTTAACTGAATTTACAATATGCATTTTAGATCTGATTTTAAACTTTGTCTATTTTATGTATGTCCTTTAATTAGAGGTTTAAAGAAACCTCAGATGCGCTGTTTTTAGATTCTGCAAAAGAGTGGTGAGTGGAGAAAGTGGTTGTAGGACATTGTCTCTTTTTTTTAGCTCTTCTCTGGAAACCTCGCAGGTATTTTGTGTAGCTATTTTTTAACCGGCATTTTATTTCCACCTCAGTGTTCATACATGCTACAACATATGAACATGTGAGCTAACTTCAAGACACGGACTTTTACATTCAGATTTGCTGTAGCTTTTTTCTGAAAAGGTCACAAAATGGCTACTCTGTACCAGTAAACACAATTACTGAGTTAGGCTGGTGAGGAAGTTAAAAAAAACAAAAACACAGCATAAATGACTACTGTAATACGAGTCTAAAAGAGCAGACGATAGGTATACCGTTTGCAGTTAAGGTTAAGCCTTAAATGTCTTTAACAGTTTGCTTGGATAGTGCTAGCTAGCAATGTGTGCTTTATTCCAAAGCGCCAGCCTATATTTTTGGTTCATCTTTCAAGACTGAGATGATATAAGGCAATTAATAGTGTTTTGTGACCTTCTGCACCAGTAGTCCATCTTTTTGGCATTGAAACTGATTTTGCCCAACTTGGCATTTTATCACCTAGGAGGGCGCAGGGAGATCAAAGAATTACCTTTTACAGCAGCAGTGGAATGATTTAGTTCAGTCACACTGTTCTTCAAATTCACCATTTCCTACAAGCTGATGAGGCAAACCTCTTCTTTGCTTAATGTCACATAAGGTACATTGAAAGGCTGTGAAGAGACAGATGTTCTATATCTTCACTTCATATGCAAAAACCTGTTATATTCTTTATTTGCATTCAATTAGAAGTCAGACCCTGATGAATATCTAATGTAGGAAATGGGGAAAAGATTTGCCATCAAGCATATGCTTGGCTTGTAGTGGATCTCTGTAACCTGCTATTGTGTCTTCCTGTAGCAATTTGGTCATTTTTACTGTATTATTTACATCTGCATGCACAGAGGTGAAGAGTGTTAATAGGTGAAAATTGGAGTTATGTTCCTGGTTTTAGAAATGTTGCCTTTTGTCATTGCACAGAGTTCTGGAGAAAGTGTCGTTCCTTTTAAACAGCCATGCTGCAGTTGCAGAATTTCCCTTACTAAGTGGCTCTGTTTAAGGACGTAAATACTGTAGCATTACTTTTATATTCATTTTCTCTTTCGATGTAGGTTTTGCCTTGTTTGATCTTGTGAAGCTCACCATTTTCTTGGCAATCCAGAGTATAATATGAGGAACTCAGAAGTTATAAAACTGTAGTTGTCAAGAAGGGAAGGTTCAAATTAATGTAATTTGAAGCAGAAATGGCAGACTCTTTCAGAACAGATGCTGTTACTGCTGTGACCCTATAAGAGCATGCATACTGGGGTATTACAGTATCAAGGGAGAGACATAGGTTGTCTAGCGCCCTAGACGTTAGGGATAAGCGGAGCAGCTTTTCTTCACTGCAACATAGGATTTCCCAGACTTCTGGGGGAACTGATGGAAATCCTTACCCTCCTAAATTTGGATATGATTAGAAACCTGCTTTGTTACATCTTCCATCCCCTTTCTTCTCTGTGGACCACTGCCATCACATGTTCTGGGGAACACATGACATTTCTTCCTTTTTCTTCTTGCTTTGATGTAAAATTGTAAATTAAAACAGCCTCACCAATATCCAAGTTAACACATTGACACAAAAGGGAAATCTCAAGAGTATTCTTAGGTGCTTTGCAAACTTAGGGAAATGGATCTATATTATTTGCACATTCCTCAAGTTTTGAATGGGTTGTTTTTTTCCTGACATTGTAATAGTAAGAAATTTAACTATTTTGAGGGGAAAAAAAAAATAAAGTCCAACTTGATGAAACGATGAAACTAAGTCTGTCGCACACAGTTGCCTAATCGTCATGTTTTCTCTGGGAATCTTTGGCACCAGAGAAAACTTAAGAGAAAAAGGTTTCCTCCTGTCCAACAAGATTCAGTGCCTCCTCATCTTAAAAAAATTGATCATGTTTCCTGTGAAGGTAATAGGTATTTCAGATAATTGCATCAGGACAGTTCCTCCAAACTAAGCCTGCTCCTGACGGACATTTTCTTGAGACTCTGTAAGGAGCAAGCTGAAAGCCAGAATGAATCACTCTGTTGGTAGCAACAGCCCATCTCCAGCTGAAATTGTTCCTGGCGCCCCTTGGCCTGTCTCCTAGTGTGTCAAAAGCTGTGAAAATATGCAGTGAACCCAGCACACTGAGGACATGCTGAACTGGCTTGTAGTTATTTTGGGTTCTGCTGTATGTTAGGAAAGGTCTTGACAGAAATCTGCCAAGTGACTCATCAAACCAGAATGCCAATGCGCCAGTGCTGTGGTTGATTTCTGATGCTTGCTTTTGACAGATGACTTGAGGATTTTGGGGGGTGAAAGGGAATTTTTTTTTCCTCTTGATTATAGAGTTCCTAGTAACCTGAAGAGGAAAAAGATGTAAAACATCCTGATAAAGGAAATTAAATAGTGAATTGACGCTGATAAAAGGGACAAAGGGAACTGTGATATAGGAATAGCAATGACAGTAGTACTTACGAGAGCCCAGCATACCACAGTGAATACAATGAGGTTATTGACAGGATCCGATTTGCAGCAGGACCACCTCAAACTGCTCTCACTCCACCAGCTCCTAGAATTTAAAAAGCGCGTGAACGTTTATCTCAGGTACTTGTTGAGAGTGGATGTTGAAATGCATAAATACACGCTAGAATTACAGTGACGGATCCAGCCAGAACACACAACCCTGTACAAGACAACACAGCCAGCAGAGCTGTCCCTTCTGCCATGTCGGGTGCCTTTTGCCCCACCGGCAGGCGTGTAGCCCAAGCCCTGCCATGGCGAGGTGCGAGGAGCCACCAGGTGGAGCCTGCCGGGTAGCAAACCTGGTCGCGAGAAAATCTATCGCGGGCCTCGCTGCTTCGCTAAGACCAAAAACGGGACTTCTGTGCTGTTGTTGAGTCCAGACTCACAGAATGTTTGGTGGAATGTGTGGTGGGCAGATTCACGTGTATCGGTTAATGCTCACCAAGAATGACAGGCATGCCATCAGATGCTGGCTGGTGACTACATACGGAATCAAATCTTAGTCCACCTGATAACAATAACCAGATTCCCATTGACTTCAGCAGAGTTAAAATTTATCTGAGGGTAGTATGATTTACAGCAGCACATACATCCTTAAAGGATACACTCTGTGCTGTTATCTTGCATTTTCAACTTCTACCATAGAAAAAAAATAGACTTAATAAATACCTGCTGATGTAGCCCTAATAACCTGTGTATTTTTAACTAGAACAGTGAAGTAATGATTCAGTTTGGGATAAAGTGATAAAACTTCCCTCCTTCAATGGCTGGCAAACTTCATTGCTTTTAATTTTGCTGCTTGGAAAGCTGCTTGCAGCTGGAATTTGGGGTGTTACTTTTTAAAATGTATATGGCATTCTGGTTCTTTGCTCATTTTAGGAATTACATTTGCTTTTACATCCAAATCATAAAAATCAAGAGCACCAGTAGACCTGTAACATTTTGAGTTGTTACACAGATAGTTATTTTATGTGATCGTATAAAGCATGTGCAGGTTCAAAAGTCCCTGGTGCAGCCACAGGAAAGGGACTAAAGTTTTGAGTTACAGTCTTCCTGCTTTTCCTCATCCTTTTTCATCTTCTCAACGAGGAACTGAGGGGAGATGGTTTACCTTAAATAAAAAAAAAAAAAAAATGAAATCATAACGACGTTTTAGTTGGCAAAACCAAACCCCTCTGCTGATAATCCGTTCTTGGGAAACGGCAGAATTTGTACCATCAGGCAGTAACTTCTCGAAGACTGTAGTGACGTTGAGAACCGGCGCGGTATTTCAGGCGCCACAGGCTGCTCCGACACCTCCCACCCTCCTGCCCGGGGGCCGCAGCTGCTCCCCGGGGCGGGGTGGGCCGGGCCGTTCCCAAGCGGGTACCGAGCGCTCGCACCGCGCCGCACCCCCGGGCCGCTCTCGGTGGGGCGGCGGCCCGGCCCCGGGCCCAGCCCCAGCCGCGCCGCCGTCTCTCGCCGCTGCGGGCCAGGCGCCTTCCCCATGGAGCAAGCGCGGGAGCTGCCGTAGAGCCCGGCCGCAGCGGAGGGAGCCAGGCCCGCGCCCCGAGGCCTGCCGCCGCCGCCCGGAGGTGAGGGCGGGTTGCCGCAGGCTCGGCGCTCCTCGGGGTGGGCCGGGCCGGAGGCCGGGCTGCGCGGGGGTCGCCCCGCTGGGCCGCGCTCCTCCCCGCCCCCGGCGGCGCCGCAGCCCGTTCCTGCTCGGCCTGCGGTGAGGCGGGCGCCGCCGGCTGAGGTAGGCGGCCGGCAGGCGGAGGAGGGGGGGGCCGTGGCGATGCGGGTACCCCAGCCGGGAGGGCACCGCTCTCCCCTCCGCTTCCCGGGGAGCGCCCCGCCGCGGGGTTCGCCTTTGCGGCGGCCGGGAAGGTTCCAGAAGGGACTGGTGGGGAGCGGGGCCGGGGGGCCCGGGGGGTCCTGGGCTGGGGGGGGGGTGGTCCGGGCCGAGTCCTGGCGGGCGCCCGGCGCTCCGGCCGCTGGGGCCGCCCCGGGGTTTGGAGGCGGCGGGGGGACACGGCGAGGGGCGCCCTAAAAATGATGAGATGGGACCGAACTGTGGTTCAGCCCCCTGTGTCCCTTCGCCCCGATTTACGCTGCGGCTGTGTCGCCGCTTCAGCAATAGGAAACCCGAAATTGGCGTTGCAGGAAAATAAAAAGAAATATATCTGAAGCGTAGTTAAATTTCGGCTGTTTGAAGGAGTTTATAATTACATTTTGTGCTCAGCCTATTGTAGTCGTAAAGATGTTAATAAATTTTAAGATATTCAGAACATGTTGATTAATCTCAGTGCTTATGTTTTTGTAGTGAGTCAGGGAAAGCACCTTTAATTTTCAGGCTTCGTTCAGATTTGGAAGGTACCGCTGCGGTGTTCTGTACCAAGCATCTCTACAGGGGAACAAGCTCTGCTATTCATGTGTCTTCCAGGTGTCAGCTCTTTTTTCTTTCTTAACTGAAGGCTTCAGTGTCAGCGTGCTGATGCAAGCGACCTGTAACTCTTTTTCGAATACTGCCTTCAAAATGGAGAAGCTGGCCAGGAAATGAAAAAAAAAGTAATAATCCATCCTTAATTTATAAATTAAAAAGATGTTGAGTAGGTCTAAAAAAATTTAAGGGCTGAAGGAGTTATGGGCAGTCTTTCACAGATACTTTGCAATTTAGCAGTCCAGGTAAGCAGGATGTCCTAAGTGTCTAGACAGGTTAGGCCCCAAATTTCCTTTAGCAGAAGGAGATCATTCCCACTGATCATTTACCTGCATTTTTAGGCACCCACGAGTCTCATAAAATTAGCCTCTTAAGTTCCTAAGAGTAGTTTGTTCATGTAATGAGTAAATTTGTTGCCTCTTTTGTAAAATAAACTAGTTAAATGCTTTGATAAATTTAGATGCTTTGATAAATACACAAAAGAAGAAAGTAAGCAACGCTCTTAACATTGCAGTTCTTACAAAGAAATATTAAAATGCTTTTGTATGCATTTCAATTGAATTCAGATTGTCTAGCAAATACATAAGTTTCTTCCTATCTTCTAATATAACTGAAACTCAAAAAATTGAGCATCTGAATAAAGGTACAGTCAACAACATAATTCTATTCTTACAATAAATATTTGTAGATGTAGTGAATCTTCATGGCTGGGAAAGAAAAGTACCAAATACTGAGATAAGAATGGCAAACAGCATGTTTTAATCTTTATGCCAATAAGTAGGAATGAACCCTTTCTCAGCAAAATAACTGAAAATTACAGATGCAGAGCAGGGTTAAAACTGGTGGTTTAAAACCAAGTAAAACCAAGTTTTACTGGCTGCTGATTCCAGGCATGATTTCAATCAGACAGACCACCTGTTTTCCACATTTTAAATACTGGGCTGGGCTCTAAAGGTCGGCTTTTCAGAAAGTGATGATTTAGGAGCACAAATGCTGCTCAAGCCAACAATATGTGTATGGACCAGTGATGAGACAGTCCTCCATTGCAGATAGGAATGTCTTGATTCCCTGCCCATCCACCAGCTATTATGGTAATAGTTAATGGACTTCTGGCTGGTTTAATCATTAAGTCAGATCTTTGTGCACACTACTGTTTGTGAAGTTGTGCTCTTTAGTCTGCCTCAGTTGCTCAGTAGTTGGCATTCAGTTTTGCTCTAGTGCTGATCTCATATTTCTTATAAAAAGTTGCAGTACAGATAGAGCTGTTGCTGTACAGTTGAGACAACCCAGGACAATTTCTTCTATCTCCTGGGCATCTGTGTTTGCATAAATATTTGCTGTTGTCTTGAAGTTTGTTTGAAGTTCTGTACAGATCACTGCTTTCCAGCAGTTGTATGGAGATTTTCACCCCACGTTCTTGCTTATCACCATATAGTATCTACCAAGATAAAGTTAGCTCCTGGTAAGAGGACTTAGACCTATGTCTTCATTGCTTTGTAGGTTTGGAATTTGTCCTGTAGGTGATTTTTTGTTATACGTACATGCACAGTGCTGGGATGTTTACTGAAGAGTATACTCCATTAACCAGGAGGTTGTAAGGAGCAGTGAGGACAACTCAGCAGTGGGCCAGGCTGTGTACTGGTTAGAGTATCTCTTGTGTGGACATTTGGGAGGGTGTTCATTTTTCTATAAGTGGGACAGTGAGCCCAGGGGATAAAATGGCTTTTGCCTCTCTAAGGTCATCATTCTGTGAAGGGGGAAGTAGGGTAATGAGATGGGAATGTTAAACAGGAAAGAACTGAAATGAGGTTCACACTATAGATTAATCTGGGGACATTCTTTGGTTGTTTGCATTAATAGGAATTTCAGTGAGTTGAGTGTGATGTGATCCTTTTGTTATTTTATTTCTTTTAATGATATTTTTCTTCTTAAGAAATTACTTTTTAGTAGAACCTGCTGGTTGTAGGTTCAAAGATGAGATACAAACACATGATGTTATCGTTCTCTTTGGATAGGTAGAGCAGGGTCATCACTCACTTTGCTTCCCAGTCCCTGGGGTGAAAGATAGAGCATCATCTAATTTAGTCAGAAGTACAGAGTCTAACATCCCAGATGAGTATTTGGGGAGACCACAAAGAGAAGAGGAACACAGCCACTGAATTGCAGTAGAACAAAAAAGGAAGGTCTGTTATAAAACAAAACTTGGTTTGTCAGCGACTTCATTTTCCAAAACTCTTGGTATTTTTTTTCTTGAAGTGCTGAATATTCACAATGCCATGTGAAGTCAGTAGGAGCTGTGGGGACTCAGCACCTCTGAAAGCCAGGCTCAATTTTATGGATGTCATTGATATTTCCATCCCTCCATTAGTGCATATGCAGTGTTTTACATTCCTAGTGTTTCTTAATGTCTGTGTGGATTCTGTAGAAAATAATTTGGTGCTAGGATCAAATTGCACTTTGCTTATTTGTCAGTTACACAATCAAAGTTTATAAATATTTTTGGTTGCCTTCTGGTTCTGCCTCTGACACATAAAACTTACAGCTCCTTTTAATCTCAGGTAGGATTCTTGCTCCCTTGTAGTTTGCTGGCATTTTCAAATATGCTTATCTTCCTATTCTGCTTGCCCAGTGATTCTGATCATTAGGTTGATGTCAATCGCAACTTTGTGCCCCACATTCTTGCGGCTGGCTTCTTATAGACCTTACCAGTCCATGAGGGGTTAGAGGTTTGCAGATGCAGAGCTTTATAAGCGTTTGTTTGATTTCCTCAGCTTAAAGCTAGCTGGCTGGCTGTGGATTTTTTTAATATTTTTTTTTTTGTGGCTGTTTGTTCTAGTAGCAGGTTAAACTTTTTTGTGGAGTCTCCATGCTGCAACTTGTTAATGTATTGTTAAAACATCCTGCTTTCATGGCCTGTAGTGCGTGGTTAAAAAAAATACATGCTCACTGAAAATTGTCTGATTGAGCACCTCGATTCTTCCATCAGAACCTGAAATTTTCAAAGAAATTTCTAATAGTGTGACTTCATAAAAGATCTCTGCAACATTGGTCCACTCATCTGTGTCTTTGCACTGAATGTAGGAATCTCTGGGATTACTTTGTGTGTGTTGTAATATGTGGTTTATGTTTTAATGGCTCCCACTAGTGCTCTTTATGTTCAGTTTAAAAAAACCCCAAACTTGTATGTGCTGTGCATCAGCCACTGCATTCACTAAAATTCACTACAGAACTTAAAATACAGTGAATATGCTAAGAGGTCATAGAAATACTTCTAAGAGATGAGAGAAAACGAGTACTCCTTGTAATGTCTTTGAGAATTTTGAGTGTGATGCTCACAATCGGAATTAAGCAGGAACGGCTCTGCTATGCCAAGGACCTTCTTCAATCAAGTAAAAAAAACCCAGATAAGTGTTAATTTTGCGAGTAGAAAGTCCCTTCGGGGAAGCTGTGAGGGGAGTAAAGCAGTAAAATAATTTATTATGGAAAATATACTTAAACTTGCTTGAGTTCCAGTCTCTTTTTCCTCCTCTGCCTCTCTCTTTGAAGAGGGGTAGGGGGGAGCATCTGTTGCTCACCCGATGGCCAGTTCAGCCTAAACCACGGCATTCTGCTTTACCTTGAGACTAATACATTATTGTGAATTTGTGCGTTCGGCACACTTTGCACACCACCTGATAGCAGTGTGATTCCTGTTTTCATTATGGTCTGGATTTTTTTCAGTCTTAAGCCAATTGCACTTTGAATCTAGTGATGAAAGAGTTTTTTATTTATTCAGAGAAACCTCAGAATAGCTGATCACCTTTGCGCTGCCTGAGATGCCATGTCACCGTAAGGAAACTCCCTAGTATTGGCAGGGTGGTGGTTGGAGTAATGCAGGTGACTTTCGGTGAACAGCCAGCTTCTACGCGTTGCAGGAAACTGATGCTTCAGCTTCGGGTTTCTTCGCTCACAAAACATCATTTCATGTGTATTACAATGAGATTGGTTTAGGAAATAAGCAGATGATACTTCTCTCAGCGAGAGCCTTGTTGTGTTGTCAGCTGTCCACTTGCGTTGTCCTGTCGGTACTGAAGAGCTTTGCATGAGGCGTTCACTGTATTTAGTGCAAAAAGAAGCAGCAAATTCATTTCAGCACTCAGGCGACGGGGTTAGTTCAAGGTCATGCTAAGGAGGTGCAGGACAAGCCAGAATCAGTTCCCATCTCACTGAGCAGAGGGACTGACCCCTGCAGCACTTGGGGCTTCTCAGTACTGGTGTGAACGTTACTCGGAGTGGCAATCTGCTCACCTTTTGTTCAGAATGTAAAAACAAATACTTAATCTTCTTATTTTCCAACATTACCAGGCTTGGCAGTATGAGCTGTACCAGTTGTGTGTTTTGGGTGGGTTTTTTTCCTACTGCTCTAGGATGAACAGAGCAGCCATTTGTTTATTACTTTTAGTTTGAATCATATTGAATGAGATAATATATAACTGTGGAAGTAGAGTGTGTCACTCTGCTGTCACTAACCATCATGCGCTGCCATTCTGACACACTGCTTTGTCATAAGCCTGCCAAAACCCCAGAAGCAACGGTGATAAAATGAAGAACGTTGATGTTTTCATTAGACTGGCATGTAGGTGAACTAAGTAGTGAGAGAAATGCAACTATTTGATGAATTTCCTACTGTGCTTTTCTGCAGCTATGGAGCATACATGGTCTCTTCCCAAAAACTGGATTTTTGTTTAGTGTCAGCAGGGCTTGGATACTGCAGTGACACGGATGATTTGGAGTCAGCCATTTTAGTGCAGAAGAAAGCTTTCGCTTTCACAGTAGTTAATTTTTAATATGAAAAATGGTGTGATACCACTCCACTTTCACTTTGCACTGAGGAGATCTGTATAAGAAAGACTTGAAGACAGGTTGGCTTGGGCTGACAAAGTATTGCACATGCACCGGGATAAAAAGTGTTCTAGAGGCTGGAAAACCAAACACTTGCTGTTCAATAGTGCTAGCATTACATGTACAACAATAAATCTGCATTCTCTGTATCTGGGATTATATTTTTAATCCTATTGAATACTTTTGTTTGTTTGTTTATCACTGCAAACCCTTTCCTCAATTGGTGTGCAGAAGGTATTTGCTTAGTGAGCAAGCTTTTTGTTATTGTTCAGTGCTAAGTCGTTGGGCCTTATTCACTGAACACTCCTCCAACTCTGCTATGGGGATGGAGTTTCTTAATTTCACTTCATGGGTTTTCCTCTAATCTCATTGGTCTGAATTAGTGCCTTTCATTAGTATTGAACCTACTTTGCAACATGAGATGAGGATATTTTTAGTATCTCTGTCTGTTCTCCTAGCGTTAAAAGTATTCACTTGCTTTGCCAAACTGAAAGCCAAAGATGGTTTTTTCAGTGCTTGGCATTGTGTAACACTGTACTCAAACAGAGCTGTGTTTGAATTCAGTTGTTATTTTGAGGGGTCAGCATTTTAGCAAATACCTCTCTGAGATTGCAGGATGGGTGCCTGGAAAAGTTGAGAGTGTAGTAACCATTTCTAAAAAGTTTGATTATAGTGCCTGGCTTAACAGCAAGCAAACATTAGGTACAAAATAAGGGGTAAAATCTTTTTTTTTGAGGTAGAATATTTTCTTTTTTAAAGCAGAGAATCCATACTGTCTTTTCATGTAGCCTCTTTCCTCGCTCACTACATTTGGCGGCACCTGCAACTCTGAGGCATGTGTTTGCTTCTGTTATGCCTCCTGATTTACCTGCTGTGACAAGGCAAGCAACCTGGGGAAAAGAATATCTAATATGCAGAAATTCCAAAAAGGTGCCCTGTAGTAGTATGTTTTTTTAAACTAGGTCATATTTGTGTGCCTTTTCTCAGGGTTGCGTTCAGTGCAATAGTGTGGGTTCCTGTGCCTGCACGGATGGGGCTGGAACCCTCGCCCGAGCATGCTCCCCTCCCCTGTCTGTCAGCCGTGGCTGCGGCAACAGCGATGGATAGCCACGCTCTCTGCGGGCCTTTATGGAAATGAGTGGACCTGGATAGCAGCAGCAGGTCGGGTCTTGGAGGGATCATTCTCAGAGCCAGGCATCTGCCCCATGCTGGGGATGTGTTAGGGGGGTGAGGTCCCATCTCTCTGTCTCTTCTTACACATGAGAGTCATCTTGCATGTCTGCTCTCAGTTCTGACCACCCTACACATATACCCCTTCATTTCTGATGCCCTGTCTCTAGACCTCCTCATTTACTCCCAGTCCCAGGTCTCTCCTCCAACTCATGAAGTCTGTTCCCTTCCTCAGGCTCTTCTTGCTTGCTATAGACAGCCTCCCACCTTCAGAAATCAGCGCAGAAGTATTTAAGCGTGTAGCAAAACAGGGAGAAGAACTGGTATGTGAAAACAAACAACTGATCTGTGGCAAGAATTAGGACAAGGAGAAAATACCTGGCAGGTTTGTCAATTACAATCTTGCTAGTTATGGTAGAGTGAGGCTCTGCTTTGTCTTTTTCCCAGAGCTGTGCGTGATGCTGAACGCATGCGGCAATTGCACAAAGCAAAGGTTTTGTACTGTAGAATTAGAAACTTTCTGAAGTCTTTCATTGCTGGTACTTGTCCTTCTTTGGTCTTCTGAATTTGTCATAAAAACAGATTTTTCTGGTCTACTCTGTGGTTAGTTTGCAGTTTAAGTAACTTTTAGCTGTTTACAAGTAGGTGTGCTTTTCCTATAAACGAAAGAGAAAGCAAATTTTTTTTTTCCTGTAATCACTTTGCTTTGGTCGTTTTAGTCTCACAGACTCCTGAGCTGTTTTTTCCTAAAATTCGTTTAGCAGCATTAGTCCCTGTTGCAGCAATCAAAAGATAACTTAAAGTGTCCTTTCCAGGATCTTAACTCGCCAAGATGCCCATCAATGTTGATGATGTGATGCAACTGTTCTGCCATCTCTCTCAGGAGAAGGGGATGAAAGCTGCTGTCAAACACTCTGGTCGAGGAGCGCTGCTGGCAGGTGCAACAGCATTTCTTGGGGGTCTGGTAGGAGGTCCACCTGGAATTGCTGTAGGTAAGTGTGTTTTGCTTTAGGAACAAGAAGCATGGTTAACTACTTGAGTGAAGAAACTAGGAAGTCTGTGTAGTAGGTATGGGTTGAAGGAAAGGTGCGTGTAGCGCTGAGATTTCATGTGACTGGGCTTGAACAAGATGCCATTTTACATGTTGGCTTTTTAGAAACAAGGTGAGCATCAGGAAGGCATGTGTCAGTGTTTCCTTCTGGGGTGATAGTGACCTTGCTGACTTTGACTACTGTGTGGCAAATGGGAAGCCATCCAGAGGTCTGAGGTTGAGATAGTGGCGCCTTTGAAACCCTTTGAACAAGCTGGTTTTTTTTGGTGGGTAGAGCCCTGGTTCCCATCTGCTGAGGTACACCAGTGTCTGAGGTGTGGGAGGAAACAGAGAGCAAACTAACAGGCTCTGAGCTTGTTAGTGCAGGCTCCGCTCCAGCGCTGCAGTGGGGGATTGAAGAGTAGAGGGATGAGGCAGGGGCGAAGGAGCACAAGAGGCAATGGTAACAGTTGAGGGGGGAATGTTGGTACCTGGTGGCACAGAAGAAAGGAAATTGGGCTGTAAAGTGAGGGTGAGTAAGTAAGGGTGAGTATTCTTAGCCTTAGCAAGGGACAGGATCATCTTCCTAATGATCTTACTGAAAATGATGTTTATTTCTGTATTTTAAAAGTAGCTGCTATCCACTTGGTGAACTTGGTGTTTTTTTTCCCTCTGGAATTCATTATTCCCTGTCACTTTGCTTTTTTCCTTGTCTGGAAAATTACAGGAAGGCCAGAGTCTAATAGTAGAGTCTTGTCTCCTCTGTATCTTTTGAATTAAGAGTTGTCCAGTTTGAAGGGTGCCTTGTCACTGAAGTCATGGACCTTAGTCCTTGAATGCTCCTTACTTGTGCAAGCAGCTCTAGAAATTTCATGGGCTTACTGGTATTGGAGTGATTTGCAGTATGCCTGCATGAGGGTTAGCGAGGTTGAGTTACAAAAAATAAGCAAATAATATGTGAGGAGTGATAACAGAAAAGGCAAAATGAAGCTGTGTGTTTACTCCTGTTACAAGTACAGAGCTTAATTAATAGCCAAAAATAATATTTTGACAAACGTATGACTGAAGTTTTCAGGAACAAAGAAGTGAAATTAAGCTTTTGTAAGAAATTTGTAAGCTGTAAAAGTAAAAAGTTAAAGTAAAAACGTAAGTGGCCTCTTTCTTGAGTGAGATGATGAGAAACACTGAAGTTAATCATATATATATATTCATATAATGAGTGTTTTCTCATTTTGTTTAAATGTTTGTTTAAGCTTTCATAATATCTCCCAGTCAAGCTCAGTGTTCTTCAGCCACTGATGAAGACTCTGGAACAAGTATACCTATTGCTGTATACCAAAAGTATACAATAATAAGTATATATAATAAGAGTAATAAGTAATAAATATACCAAAAGCCATGTCCTGATTACAGTGCAACTAAATCAGAAGACCCTTATTTAACTTTTAAAATTGCAAAGGTAAATGACCCTGGGTCTTTAGTGGGTTTTAGGACAGTTACAGAGACATTTGCGATTAAGCGCGCTTTCACTTAGACAAACGGCCTGGATAGGCGTGGGACTGAGTAGAAGGGATTGTCCTTATTGCTGCCTTGCACCAAGAATTAGAGGATGACTTACCTTCCCTCTGCAGTGGTCACTGGAGAAACTTGCAGCGTATCGTGCTTTCTAAGGACTACTTGCTCTGAGAAGAAGGGGTTGTGGATGTGTTGCTTGCTAGGGGGAAAGTGTGATCATGTAACAAATCTTGTCTCAATAGACAAGGAACTTGGGCATCAATACTTCTAGTGGCTTTTGCATTAAGTGCCCCTAAATCAGGTATTGATGTTCTCATAAAAGTTCCTTGAAGATGAATTCAGCCGTCGTAGGCTTTCAAGTATTTCTGTGGTCTCATGGGAAAAATTGTCAACTGAGTAAAAGCTGCAAATTACAGAATTTTTGTCTAATGAAAAACTGCATCCCTTTGAGCGCATAAATGACTTTTTAGGAGCAGTTGCTGGAATGGGAATTTTGGAGGTAGAGTTGGTTCTGACGCCCCTCCATTGTGAGGGTTCTTCCTTCCACCAGGACGTCTGTGTCTCTGGGCAGTGGCGTCAGTCACCTGAATTCCTGTTGGAGAGTGCTCTGTTGCAAGTTAGACTGGTAGCTCTTTGAAAGAGAACAACTGTGTAGGGGTGTAAGGCTGGTTTCTCAGCAGCAGCCACAATCTCTCAGCTGTAGAGGATCCCTCTGCTGTTATCTTGATGACCTGGACTCGCTTGACTTACCCCAGAGCATTTGTTGGCCAGCTAGGGGAGGCGATGCTGATGGGGTGTTGATTCGGTAAATGAAAGCATGAATGTGTCTAACCCCACAAAGCTGATGGGTTTGGTCTCTTGAGCACCTTCTGAGGGGTGGACTTCAGAAGGAGAAAGCTTGGATCGTTCTGGGAATCTCTAATAAGAGGTTATGTGTTAATGGCACAGATAAGGCAATTGTTGGTCACATGTTTTCCTTGGGTGTGGTTTTATTTAGTAGTAGAGCTTATCCTAAAGAGACCAGTGCCGAAAGGAGTGTTGTTTTGTTTCTGATTTCCAGCTTGAACTATTAGCTTTGATTGCATAAAGAGTTCCTTTGTGATTGCTGTGGATGTAGAAAGCTTTAAAAGTCCTTCTTGGTGCTTTGAACATCATGTATAAACCTAGTTAAAGTAGACACATACACAAGTCTGCATTTATTTCTAATAAAGATGGGAACATTGTTGATGAAGGCTGTGGATAGAATTTCAGATTTTAACATTAACTGGTAAAGATTAACATCCCTCTCTCTTTTCTAGGAGGAGCATTTGGTGGATTGCTTGGTGCATGGATGACTACTGGACAGTTCAGGCCAGTTCCTCAGATTTTATTGGAATTGCCTCCTGCTGAGCAGCAGAAACTCTATGATGAAGCCATTGTTATTCTCAGGAGATTAGACTGGACTGATGTTGCTCAGCTGACTGCTCTTGTAATGGGAAATGCTGGTCTCCAGCAGAAGTTGACAGCAGTGCTGATAAATTACCTCTCCAAAGAGCTAAGAGCAGAGATACAATATGGAGAATAAACCTTTCCAGAGAGATCTTTTTACAGTGTAATGAATTTTACTCTGACAATTGTCATTCTTCAAACATAGCAATTGTTAGTTATGGGTACTAATTATGAGTATAGGCAGATCTAAGTATTTTGGGTCGGGTTTTGGTGTTAGTTGTTTTTTGGGTTGGTTGGTTTTTTTTGTAAGGATGGTATTAGATTACCGCATTATCCTGACACTTACTATGTAATTTTGAATTACTCTGCACTAGGACTGAATTCAAAGTCACTGAAGGGAAATATGCTTCTCTTACGCTAATGTATCACTAGTTAAAATTTTCAAAGTCATTGTGTTTTATTTAGGAGATTTAATCCTGTTTGTGCAAGTGCTTTAAATTTCTTCTATGAATGACATATAGGTGCCAAAGTAGCTAGGGCACTTTGAAGAATTTTACCTACTTTCTGTTTCAGTCCTGCAAAGGAAAGCTGTAAGAAAGTATGTTATTGTACTGTGAACTCGAAGATCTCAATCCCTACTTTATTCTTTGTCGCATTTTTATTGTAATTCTTGAGTTATTTATTCCTTTCTGTAAGAAGTGAAGCTAATGCCTAAACGAGATTTAAAGCAACAGGTAAACGAACTGTGCACAATTAGTAGTTCCTGGAATGGGAATGCATGGCAAGAATACACTTTTTAAAAAAAGGGAGCTGAATCTGCCATTTTTGTACTATCCCCAGGATTAGGGTTGTCATTTCAGCATTGGTTTCTTGACTGAACCTGAACAGCTGGTCCTCTGTTTTCATTAAAATATTCCGAAGAAGCATCATAGTGGTCTGGGGTTTGCTTTAAAGTAAATGAACTCTTTAAGAACTGGGTACTGAAATTTGAGGAAGAAGCCAGCCTCGTACTGGACAGCCAGCGGTTGGCAGCGGTGGTGGTGTGGGGTGACATGCTGGCTGCAGTTAACACTGTAAGCTCCAAATGCAATGTTGCTGAATATCCCAGCCAGTTGTTCACCCTTTGATTCAAGGCACTTGTAAGACAAGTTCGTAAGTAGAAAAATGCGCAGGTGTGCCGCCTTTTATATGTAATAAGAAGTAAAACTGCTCTGATACTTTCATTTTCCACCTAAAATAAAGGTGTATCTCTGTGTGTGTGGTGAGATTTCTAAAAGTTGAGTTTTAAATGGTGAAGCTTAAAACTCAGAAGTTGCTATTGTATACATTTGATTAATTTACTTCTGCAGGTACCATTTGCCATGAATAAATTCAGTGTACTTTTCTGCCTTGGGTGCAGGGCAGTGATTGTTCTTATCGTTTGAAAACACTTTTTCAGTGACATGAAAGACAGACGGAAGTGAATGGCAAGTGGATACTCCTTACCCTGTCAGAGTTTCATAATGCCAAGCCCAAAATCAGCCTTTTTTCAGTTTCATTGACAGATTACACACACTGCAGCTGGCTTTTTAAGACTTTACATACTCTGTATATCCGTTTTAAAACACTATTTTTATGAATGCAGTAACTTTTATTTGCAGTTTTCTAGGTATTTCACAAATAAAATTCACTCTTTCCAAAATAACGCCCTGCTAACAGCAGCTGATGATTGAATGATACAGTAGGATTGAACCTGCCATCTTATAATCAGCTGGTCAAACCCAGACGTGAAAGAAGTTGACATCTGATTGTAAAGCAGGCCATATTAAAGGTGTTGGTTTCAGTTAACTTGTAATGATCTGTGTAAATACTGGATACTATTACAAATTTCATACTGGTTTCAGACATCAGTATCATGACTCCCATTTTACAGGTATTCCTAAGTTTGGGCCCAAATGTAGGTACTGAATTGATTTTTATCACTTGTATCAGTGTAATAGACATGAATAGGTCTTAGATTATGTGAGTCCCGTTCTGTGCTTTCCTATGTTACTTTATTTCTTGGGTTATTCTTTCGAATGCTTTTTACTATACCCTTGGAAATGATAAACCTGTTACAACTACAATCTTTTAGCCTTTGCTGTGGTATAAGTGGATCATGTGTCATATGGATACCAACAGAAATCATAGGATCATAGAATGGTTTAGGTTGGAAGGGACCTTGAAGATCATCGAGTTCCAGCCCCCCTGCCACAGGCAGGGACACCTCCCACTAGACCAGGTTGCCCAAGGCCACGTCCAGCCTGGCCTTGAACACCTCCAGGGACAAGGCTTCAACAGCCTCTCTGGGCAACCTGTGCCAGTGCCTTACCACCCTTAAAGTGAAAAACTTCTTCCTAATGTTTAATCTAAACCTGCCCTCTTCCAGCTTAAAGCCGTTCCCCCTTGTCCTATCACTACATGCCCTAGCAAAAAGTCCTTCCCCAGCTCTCCTGTAGGTCCCCTTTAGGTACTGGAAGGCCGCAATAAGATCTCCCCGGAGCCTTCTCTTCTCCAGGCTGAACAGCCCCAACTGTCTCAGCCTGTCCTCATAGGAGAGGTGCTCCAGCCCTCGGATCATCCTCGTGGCTCTCCTATGGACATGCTCCAGCAGGTCCATGTCCTTCTTGTGTTGGGGACTCCAGAGCTGAATGCAGTACTCCAGGTGGGGTCTCACGAGAGCGGAGTAGAGGTGCAGAATCACCTCCCTTGCCCTGCTGGCCACACTTCTTTTGATGCAGCCCAGGATATGGTTGGCCTTCTGGGCTGTGATCGCACATTGCTGGCTCATGTCGAGCTTCTCGTCAATCAGCACACCCAGGTCCTTCTCCACAGGGCTGCTCTCCAGCCATTCCCCGCCGAGCCTGTATTTGTGCTTGGGATTGCCCCGACCCAGATGCAGGACCTTGCACTTGGCCTTGTTGAGCTGCATGAGGTTGGCTTGGGCCCACCTCTCCAGCCTGTCCAGGTCCCTCTGGATGGCATCCTTCCCCTCCAGCATGTCTGCCTCGCCAAACAGCTTGGTATCATCAGCAAACTTGCTGAGGGTGCACTCTACCCCACTGTCCATGTCGCTGACAAAGATGTTGAACAGTACAGGTCCCAGTACCGACCCCTGAGGAACGCCACTCGTCACTGCTCTCCACTTGGACTCTGAGCTGTTGACCGCAACTCTTTGAGTGCGACCGTCCAGACAGTTCTTTATCCACCGAATGGTCCATTTATCAAATCCATGTCTCTTCAATTTAGAGACCAGGATATCGTGTGGGACAGTGTCAAACGCTTTGCACAGAAATCAGATCTAAGTAGTTCGTAGTTCTGTATGGACCAGTCTAGCTTTTGTTAAACCCCACTGCCGCTGAGCTCATGAGAACCGTTATACTCTGTGCCTTAGAGTAGCATGCTTTTAGTTGTTATAATAAATTTAACTTCCATAGGTTTTCAGATGGCTAAAGTAGAATCAGGAAGAAATGAATTGAATTCTGTTTGTTCCATGTAGCTGTATTTAACAGGTTTGATGCTTGTGAAACTTCTTGGAAGGTGGCAGGTACCTGTTTTCAAAGTGGTACCAATAGGTTTGCAGTTTGGTCTGAAACACATTTCACTGCTGGTAATAGAACAACAGAATCCAGCCCAAGTATTCCCCTGAAGTGAGTTAGGACATACGAGAATTAGGAAGTAATCACTTCTGGTTGTGGAGACCCTGATATATGACTCTCAAGGGTGAATGAGCGTGCCACCCCACAATGGTTTTGTTTGTATTTTAGTAATTTATGACAGTTCATACTGTTGAATGCTGCAAAAAGATAAAATTCTACCTTTATTGCTCTGACTACAACCCCACGCTATCGTATCAAGGCCACTGTGATACTTGGTATGTAGCCTTAATGCAGGGATTTGGGCAAGTTAAAAAAACTCTTCAGCAGATCTGATCGTCTGAGGAAAAGACCAGCTGCACGAGAATGTATTAATATCCATCTGTTGCTGTTTTTGGGCAGAGACGTGGCTGTCCACTGCGGTGTGCCTTGTTGGTATTGTAAACCGCCACAGGCAGGGGATGGCATCTTCTGAAATCCATTCCAGCTGCAGAAGGTCCAGGCTGAGCGTAAGGCACAGCTGTCGCCTAGGAAACGAGGTAACGTAGCGCCAGCAGTTTTGGGAAGCAGCTGAAAGAGTCACTATGGGGAGATGTACATATTTATATAAAGAAACCATCTGTGATGCTGGTTATTAACCTGGTTTGGTTGTAGATGTGACAGAATCAAGCTAGGTTTTCACTGACAGATGGTGTATTTTTAGTTAAAAATTCCTTTTTTTTCTGTGGTTTTTTTTTAAGCTGTCTGATTTCAAAATAGAAAGCAACCATGGTTATAAAGCGTTATGTTAGCAAAGAGAGGAGATATCTTTTTTTTAAAAAAAAAAAAAATAATCCTGAATTCAAACATAGATTAGTAATTGAGATGTGCCATCTAGTGGCAATTAGATTACTTCTTAAATTCAGCCTATCAAGGCTGCCTCAGTATGTGGGTAACACAGTACCTTTTTCCATGGAAAGTAGGGTTAACTTCTTTTTTTGCTCTTACTCTGTTAAATTCCTTGCTTTAATGACTTTGTATTAGACAACAAATACCAGCCCAGCTACAGACTAGACTAGAATTCATATACATTCCCTGCTGAAGTTGGGGTTTTTGGTGATTATCATACGTGAGCTATGACTGCACAAATATTTACTGCAGCTGCATGTCACATTTAATTACAGTGAGAAAATACACAATCAGGCAGAGGAGGGCGGTTTCACCCTTATCGTTACTGAAGGACAAGTGGATTTTGTGAGCTGAGCTGAGCAGCAGCCAGTTTGCAAAGAGTGATTGCCCACAGTTGAATTGGGAAGCCAGTAAAGAGTAATTGCTTGTTTCCTGGAGGGTTGCATTTCTGCAGTGCAGTTTTGTCACCTTCAAGCCCGTACCTGCAGCAGCTCTGCCTGGGCCCGCACAACCTTTGGAGTGGTGCTCCCCTCCTGCGTAAGACTGGCCCGTGCGTAACTGCTGCTCGCTGCAGGACCGAGGAGTATTTGGCTGTGAAAATTCTGTCTTTTGCTAGTTACTGTCACAGGGCAGACTTCCTAAAGGTCCCATTCCCAATGGCATCACGGGAGCTCCCAGGCTTGGTTCTCTGGAGGAGCATGAGAACTGCAACAGAGGGTTCTGCAACAGTTGAATTAAGGGTAGGGAACAGGGTCCTAGAGTGGTGCACCATGGTGGCACACCACAGTGCACGTGATACTGCTTAATTGGTTGCTGTAGTTCTCGTTAACTGGAGGTTTTATGGGGTTTTGGTGAGATCATTCTGCTGTGGAAGAGGGTTCCCTGTACTGACCTTCTGACTCCAGAATGCACAAAGAGCTGTGAAAGCAGAACAATCTTGAGATCCCATTAACTGATGGATGTTGAGTTTACAGTGGGCAGCGAGAACCTCCCAGCAGCGGTAATCTGCCCAGAAGGTGATCGGGCAGAGTGCTGCTTTGAACCTCAGAGCTGAGGTTCTCCAGAGTAAGTATGTGCCCCCACGAAGGAGGCTCTGGTGGCCCTTGGCTCAGTCCTTTTACATTGCCTTTGTCACATCAGCTCTCACCACTTTCTCCAGTATGAAAAGTAACACAGATTAGCATTGCATGGGCAGTTTTTCTAAGGAGAGCCCCTCTCCTTCCAGGGCTGCGCATCCGCCCCTACAGAGGGCTTTGCTGGGGAAGAACAGTCCCAAAGGAGATGATGGTCTCCATCTCTCTCAAAGAGGACTCTGGGCAGGAGGGGCTGCTGTGAAACCCCCTGTGGAGGGGTCCCTGCTTGCCAGGGGAAGCTGGTGGCCAGGGTTCCTCCACAGCCTGCTGCTCCCTGCGGGTGCCTGTGGGCTCTGAAGAGCAGGGTGGTTTGGAGAGGTGCTTTGCTGCGCGCTGAGGGGCGGTTTGTTTAAGGGAGCCGATTGATCTCCTGCAGTAATAGTTTGCTAGGTGACTGGCGGCTGTCACCCTGCTTCCCCACTCAACCGCTTTTGTGCAAGGTGGTGATGACAACACCCGGCTAGTGATGGAGGGCTGTGCGAGGAGGAGATGGCTACTGGCTGACCGTAACAGTGGGGTGTGATACTATCAGCATTTTGTTGCCATTATTTGGTTTCTCACCCTATCGTTTGAGATTATCCCAGCGGTGCGGTGTGTTCTACTGTCCGCTGTAGACCGATTACAGGCCGCTGTGCCCTGCCTGAACTGCTTGCCCCTCTCATAGTTCACGATTTATAGCTCCTGCCATATGTTCTTCAGCACATGGGGCACAGGTGGGATGCAACAGCTGCAGCCACCTGCTCCTGGTAACACTCACCTCTTCTTTAGGGAGGAAAGCTTGTGCTGCAAAGGAGTTGGATGGGCCAGGATAGCTCCTCTTTTGAGGCGAAATTCTGTTTAGCTCACAGAGCATAAAGCTTCTGAGCCCCTGTGTGTCCACGTTTCTTTCAGGTGACACCTCTTTGATGATTGCAATCCGATGGTGGTTAGCATGCCTTTTCTTACCTTCAGCTGGTTTATAGGAAATTGGTATCACAAAACTCACTGAAAGATCTTATGGAAGGGGAAGGGGGTGGGGATTGTATTATTCGAAGTCATTAAGCAAATTGATTTCCCACAGCCAGACTCTCATGGCATACCTGCTCAAACGGTCTGACCAGGATTGCTTGTGCACAACATGGAGGACGAGTCAGATCCGCGCTTCATCTCTTGGGTTCTTCTTGATTGTCAATTATGAATTAAGTTTTTGGGCAAATCCTTTATACCCTTTAGAGTATCTTTTCTATTGCTATTGTCTTCCTGTTAGCCCGCTGGGCTGCCAGAAGGAGAACTGGCATATGTGCAACCTCCGCCACTGTCCTACTGTCAGCGCGGGGTCTCCTGTTCAGGAGCCGCCGGTGCCGTGGTCTCCCCAGCATGGGGCCTCCAGGGCTCGACAGCAGCAACATGTTCCTCTGCTTGATGAAATGGCATCCCTCGATAGCCATATGTGCCTCTCCTCTTAATTGTTGTTCTGGCGCTTTCACACACACATATTTCCAGTCATACAGCATTTATACCAATCTTAATATTTCTGTTAAAAACTATGGAGATTCGTGTGGAAATTATTGTTTTTTTCCATTTTTTTCTCGCAGTGCTGCAACAGCTCCAGTGGTGCTCACTCGTGAAATACAGGCAGGCTCAGGGGTTCAATCCTGCATAGCTGCAGTGGTAGGACCTGCTGAGCTCAGTCTGGACCAGCAGTTTAGCAGCACCGGTGCAGCCAGAAGATGTAAAAGTAATGCTTTTTTTTTTCCCCAGAGTTAAAGCTCTTGTGGAGAGAGCACTAGCTTCTTAGAAAGGCTGTCATTGCTTGGCCAGCTGATGTATAACTCCAGACAAATTGAATAGCAGACTTTCAGCTGAGTTGGAGAGCTTTTAAAAACCCAAAAGCCTTTGCATTGGAGTGAACTAAAGCTATTAGCCCCTAATTAAAACACGAGGTTTCATCTTTACCTTTCTAGAGATCACAGAAATCTATGTATTTTTCAGGCTGTAAGCCAGAAATCAAACATTCATCATGTAATTGCAGTAAGTGTGTGCTAATACTTCTCATTAAGTGCGATTTATGAATTCCAGAAGAGCCTAAGAGGTAAATATATAAAATTATTCTGAAGTCTGCAAAAATTAAGGCATTCATTTCTTTGGATGACTGTTCAGCAGGAAGGATTTAGGCAAACATGAACATTACGGCTTTCAACGTTCAGTAAAGACACTGCATTTGAACATCTGTACCTTTGCAATTGCCTGAAAATGGTGTGGTTTAATTTAGTGTCACTGCTGATCTTCCAACAAAGACAACGCTTCAGCTGTCAGCAGGTACAGCAGCGTGGCTTGGTGGAAGGCCATTTTTGCTGGGCCTCAGAAGAGAATCATAGAATTGTTTTGGTTGGAAGAGACCTTTAAGATCATCAAGTCCAACCGTTAACCTCGCACTGCCAAGTTACCACTAAACCATGTCCCTAAGTGTCACATCTACATGTCTTTTAAACACCTCCAGGGGTGGTGAATCCACCACTTTCCTGGGCAGCCTGTTCCAGTGATTGCTAATAGTTTCAGTGAAGAAATTTTTCCTAATACCCATGCTAAACCTCCCCTGGCACAACTTGAGGCCATTTCCTCTTGCCCTATCGCTTGTTACTTGGGAGAAGAGACCGACCCCCACCTTGCTACAACCTCCTTTCAGGTAGTTGTAGAGAGTGATAAGGTCTCCCCTCAGCCTCCGTATCTCTAGCCTAAACAACCCCAGTTCCCTCAGCTGCTCCTCATAGGACTTGTTCTCAAGACCTCTCACCACCTTCGTTGCCCTTCGCTGGACACTCTCCAGCACCTCAGTGTCCCTCCTGCAGTGAGAGACACATTCGCTGGCTCTTCTGCTTGTTTGCTGGGTGACCTTGAGTAACTTCCCGTCTCGTTCCTGAATGTGTTTTTTGTTAAACACTTTGCAATCCATCCATAGGAAATGGTGTGTTACCAAAATGAAATAGCGCTATTATGCAGGTAACTGCTCTCTGATCCCACAGTCGGGACATGAGCATGGTGAAGAAGGAAGAGTGTAATGAATGTTAGTAGAGGCTCATAGCAATGGGGATGAAGAGGAAATTGCGAGGTTGTGAAATGTAGCTACTTTCTTTGTTGCAGGGGAATGAAAGATTTACACTAGTGTTTGACCTTAACTAATTGTACCCCACATAGGAGTGTCTAACAGGATGCAAATGTTTTGTATTCCATATTTCCTGCTCGGCCTTTAGTGGGCAGGAGTGATTTAGGGTGAAATTAAATCTTTCCTGTGCTCTGGCATGCTTCTTCAGAGTAGAGCCCTCTCAGATACCCCCTTGTACATGTAATCTGAAGACAGCATTAAGGGTTTGTTATTTCCATATCAGTCAATAAGATATAATGAATAATCTATGTAATTTGGGGTCAAAACTGATCTAACAAAACAAAAGCTTTGAAGGTCTTATTTTTACCTCGCCCCGCTGCAGCTCCCTGAGCAGCTTCATGTGTTGAGTCGTTATTACAAATGAATTGGAGAATCAGCCAGCTGAGTCAGAATCAGCCCCTGAACATCACAGAGACAGTAGGGTTCCCGATGAGAGAGCTCATGGAGCCGGGGCAGGGGTGTGTGTAGCCCTGACTGTACCTCCCCAGGCACCGGCGTTCCCTTGGAGCTGGAGGAGATCCGTGTCTCCTGCTGAAGCATGTGGGCCGGCAGGTAAAGCCTATCCTGGGTGCAGAATTTTAGGTAAGCACGTTCTCCTTATATTTGTATGCGTTTCCAACGTGATTTTTTGTTCTCGCCCAGCTAACTGTGCCCATGGATAGCTTTCTGCCCTCTCCCTGGCAGGCAATTCTGTTTGGTAGCAATGGAAGCTTTCTGCATGGAGAAAGGCAGGCCAGAGCAGCTCTGAGCTTTAGCTGCCATCTGCAGTTTACTCAAACCTCTCTGGCTCTAAGAATCCTACTCTTTCAGGCCAAAATGAGGGGGGCATCTAACTTCTCTGCCTTGCCCTTCCAGGTTAATTTTAAGCACTACATAACCAGATTTTCCAAAACCCTGAGTTAAAGACTTGCTCCCTTTAGAGCAGCAAAGGATACAGATGATGCAACATCTGGGCTTGGGAGAGATGGAGCGCAAGAGCAAATGCTTCACATAACCCAAGAAGGCAGGGGACAGGGCAGAACAGTTTAGCAAATACTGCGTTAAAGCAGAATACTTGCTGGAGTATCAGTAGGAATCAGCTGCCTGCTCGGTGCCTGTCCGCGAGCTAAAGTTCAGGCAGCAGACTTTTGACCAAACTGCAGTTTATTAATTTCTTATGCAGGAACAAAGTTGGTAATAAAATGCTAAACAGGGTGCTGGCGAGGCAGGCTCTTGGATCTGGTTTTGTTGGTTTCCATAAAAGGGGCTTGCTTGCTTTTTCCCAGTCATTCTCTCCAGGAATCTGTGTATAAAAATATTTGTTCCATAACCACAGCAAACAGCCTCCCATTGCCTGGCAGCCGCCTGCATACTTGCGGCTCTCTGCTGTCTCTGAAGTTTAACTCTGCAGGAGCCTGTGCTGCCACTGAGTCTAATCCTAATTTTGGGCTTTCATGTCCCCAGCCCGGCCCCATGGGACTGGGGCTGCTGACAATGGTGGCAGCACATCCCCTGTGAGTACAGGACGAAGATTAGCCTTCACATTGTGCCACTAATGATAAGTAGCAATGAGGATAATAAGGAGCACTCTTGTATTGCTTTACGTCTTCAAAGTGCTCTGCTGATATTAACGAATTAAGCTGCCACGCAGCCTCACGACAAATGTATGGATTTCTACTGCACATAATTTAACTGTACTGTATTGTTATGCAATAAACCAAAATCGGATGGTGTGTTCAGAGCACAATCAGGAAATCAATTAACCAACTGCTTACACCCCAACAGCTAAGCCAGCTTCAAAGCTGCTCCGTGTCTTTTGGTTAGCCTTGGCACATCTTTGGGAACCTCAAACACTCATGCAAAGCAGCACAGTGCCAAGTGTTTAACAAAGCGGCTGCAGTGTTTTGCAGTATCTCAGTTTCCATCCGCACATACCGCCTCCACCGTCTCCTCACCCTGCCCAGAGAATGCAGTCCCAGTGCCACTGAGTCAAACCCAGGCACTGCTGTGCTTCTTTGCTGCTGGCACTGCATTGTACTTACGGTATCGTGTACTGGTGGCAAAGGAAAACAAGGTCACACCATGTGCATGTGCTGTGCTGACATGTCAAGGAATAGAGCAGATGCTCTAATGACAAGGTTTCTAAGCCTTTCCAGGCAGTCGAGCCGCCTGCCCGCAGTGCTGCAGCGCCTGCCATCAGCTGCTAGCCGCGACGTGAGCCGGCGGTCAGTAGAACGGTAGTTATTGGTTAGTATTGGTAAGTGCCCCCAGAAGAAAGATAACCCTGATGATACGGTCACAGTGCTGGGCTCTGAGTGACCTATTTTCTCTCAAGAAAGAGCTTGAGGTCACTGTGGCAGACTTCTGACAATACAAGCTCGGTGCTCAGCAGCAGGTCAGAAAGCAATGAGAAAGTTAGGACAGATGGGGGAGGAAACCGAGAAGGCAGCAGTAAACATGCTATGTCACTGAATGAATCCAGGTCACAGCCACATGTTAAATAGTCTGTGCAGTCTGCCCGATCCACTCTCGTTCATCCTTTTTGGGCCCAAAAGGGCATTGTAGAGCCAGGAAGGATAAACAGAAGGATGACACATTATGGGAGGGCATCTGTGTAAAGAGAGACGGGCTAGTTTAAAACTGTTCAGCCTGGAAAAGACACTAATGGGGAGAGCTTTGGTCGTGGCTGTGAATGGGAGGAACAATACTGGGGCACAGAAGGCAGCGTGCACCCACCGAACTGGCGGGGGTGAAGGGAAGTGCTTGTCCACACAGTGTAACGGGGAATTGCAGCGCTAATTGGCACAGGATGCTCTAGGTGCCAAAACAAAAATGTGTTCAGAAAGCGATTAGGCAGGTTGATGGCAGCCAGGAGTGTTAAACACACTGGTCCAGAATCGACCACTGCCTTGAGAAGTTTCTCACCACGGGCTGACAAGAGACTAAACTAGTGGAAGTATCGCTCTGTATATGTGCCTCTTACATGCCGGCCCTCATGATTTTGGGGAAGGTGAACTCTGGCTCTGGTTTATTAAGACTGCTTTCATATGTCATCCCAAACACACACAGCACGCAGTTGCTGCAGTGTTGTGCCAACATATGTGCTACTGCCAGTAAAATATGACATATGTGCTGCCAAAGCAATCGTGTTCTGAAAAGTGTGGCACGCTTCATAGTGTACAAACGGGTTTTCCTGTGACAGGGGCAGACCTCCCCGTTTGCCTTTGTGCCTCTCGCCCTGCCCAGGCGAGCAGCCTTCCTCCCTGAACACTTTCCTGTGTACGAACAAGCGATTAAGCAGATGTAGGAAACCCTAACCTCTCTTGGTCCGTCAGCTGCAATCATTATTTCATATTCTTGAAATTGCAGTATCAGCTTAAACATTAAACCAAATATCTTTATTGCTTGCACGAAGCAGAAATTGCCTCTGTGCCACCAGGATCCAAAAGAAGGAAAGCTCCTTTATTCACACCCACGTACAGTGGAAGTTGTATTAAGATATGGTCATGCTATTGATTTGTTTTGCAGTTGTTGTTTTACAGAGAGAGATTGTGTGGGTCATATGCTGATTGAAAAGTTCTTTGCGTTTTCTTTTTGCATGTTTAAGTATTCTCACAGAAATAATTTAAAGTTTATACATAAAAAAAGCTTCTTCTCTTCCCCTATCTTGCTGGTTTTCCCACACCTGCAGCCAGCCCACCCCCAGCTCACAGAGGTCCCTGCTGTGCCGGGCTGGTTCAGCTGGGGGGATGCCCCGGCCACTGTGCATCGGGCAGCGCCGGCAACCCACGTGGCTGGGCAAGCTGGGCCCAGGAAAACTCAGCCTCCGAAACACATGAGCCAAATTCTGGTGGGGGAGCATGGGCAGGGAGGAGAAAGTTCAAATGCTGCAGGGTGGGCGGCAGAGCTGGCTCAGCCCACTGTGCTCCAAACAGCTGCTAACGCCACATCTGGTTCTGGAGCTGCCTGTGAAGGGTTGTGTCTGGGGAGCTGCATCGCTCGTGCTCGGTGAACGACCGGCTCCTCTGCCGGCTTCCAGAACAGCACCCTTCCCCCATCTCCCAAGGGGAAGAGGAGCTGCAGTCCTGGGGTGTCCCCCTGTGCTTCGTGGGTTGCCCAGATGAATTCTGCTGAGTGGTGGGAGTGCTGAAATGGGGGGAAGCTGTGTGGAGGAATAACGCGATTTTTACCAGCCTGTCTCTAACTTGTAAGGTCTAAAGCACCAAAAGTGTCCTTTAGACTCCCTTCTGTGAGACTGCTGTGTGCTGGGCTTTGGCTATTGCGTGTCCCTGAGGAGAGGAAGAGAACGTCAGCTGGCGGGAGGGACGCTTTCCTGGTGATTGCTGGGGTGCCCGCAACGCTGCCGCCCCGGGAAGGGCTGTCTTTTGGCTCCAGCAGCGTGCTGCGAGGGGCTGCCCTTGCTCGGGGGCTACACCACCTGTGTTACGGACCCCAGTTTTGTGACGGTAACGTACCTCTAACTGCTGCACTATAGGGACAGCAGTGGTACTGCTGAAGTCTTGAAATAGCAAAGTGTGACAGTCTCCATTTGTCTGATTAACACTATAGCTCTTCACCAGTGGATTTTGTAGAACCCCTCATGGTTAGGGCTGTTTCCTTGCGAACAGATGGCTGCAGTACGTGACGTCCTGAGCGCCTGTTGGGGCCCAGCACAGATGCAGGGGCTTGCTCAGCCTGCTGGGCTACGGGTGCTGCGTCTGCCTTGAACCTGGCACTAGTAGAACGAACAAATGGGGCTGCAGCCTGATACCCTGCGGGACAAGTCCTCCCCTGGCCAGGCGGCGGGTGTGACTGACACCAGCCTTCCTCTGTTGAGGTTTGGTGGGGGGGCTAAGGCGTCTCCCCTGCATGAACCGCAGCAGAAAGCTCTGCCGCAGAGGTCCTCACAGGGTTAATGCTAAGCATCTCTCCTCCCTCTGCTGCTGGGGTGATGCAGTAACATCAGCTGTGTTAGGAGTGTGTCAGCGGGAGCAGCTGGGTCCTGCCAAGCCAGTGAGAAACCGGCCTCTCCTGGGAGAGGAGACACCCCAGCAAGTGGTGTGAGGCTCCCTCCCGCCACAGGGCTGCGTGGGGGAAGATGCTCAGGCAGCTCCCTGCTTCTGTGGCCACAGCCACAGCGGCTGGACCAGTGTGCTCGCTACGGTACTGGGGGGGGTGGGATGCAAAGGGCGTGCAAAGTCTTATGGGAGTGTATGAAAGACCTTTGGACTAAGCAAACCATGCACAGTGAAACCTTGCTGGGCTAGTCAGTAAACAAGTGTGCTCAAGGCCATTTTTTTGGAAGGAGCTAGAGACTCGGTTTGGTTTGCCTGAAACTGGCTGCTGAATCAAGTCAGAGGCTTTGATGGAAACCAGGTCATTGTGACCTGGGTGCTGGTGGCTCCGGTTCGTGGGTTTGGTTTGTCAGCTCGCCCCACGGTATCTGAGCCGTTCCAGCAATTTGAGGACGGCTGCGCGGGGCGCTCCTGTAAGCACCGCTCTCCTGCGCGCCCTCCCGGGCATGGGGCTTGTGCTGTAGCTCTGGCACCATGCAGAGCCAGCATCCCGCGCACGGAGCCGTGCAGCTCGGGCAGGCTGCCCAGGGCCTCCCCCAGCACACACGCTCGCCCTTGCTGCCTTCTCGCAGCTGGGCCATGCTCTGTAAGGGGTGACTGTCGCCGGCTACGTGGGGGTGCGATGTGCGTTAGGGGACATGCTTCCTCCTGTGGGCTTCAGCAGGAGGGGGAACAAATCCACGGAGAGGCCTCGGTGTCACGCTTACTTTTCCCTCTGGTGTCTCTGCAAGATCCTTTGTATACAGAAACCACTAAGGGTCTGGTTTTACCTTACGTGTAACTCTTCTGATAAAACACGCGTGTGACTTTTTTTCTTGTTGCTGTCTGTTAGAGGAAAAGATGTCTGTCGGACCATGAGTTAATGTTTTTCCCTTCTCAAATCCATTTTTTTTTCTCAGGTTCTCACCAAAACACATTGTGTTTAGGACAAAAAAAGGAGAGGCTAGACAAAAGTCAAACAGGGGCGCAGTGTTGCCTTGCGGCATGGGGCAGCCTGGGCAGCAGGATCAAGTGCCGGGCAGGCAGCAGGATCACGGGCAGCAGGATCAGTGCCGGCAGTGGATGCTCTGCCCCAGGGTGGTTTGACCGTGTAAGAGAGGGCACTGCACAGAGTGCTCTGTTGAAGCAAAACCTCGTGCCTAGCTCCCCTCCTCCTTTTTCCTGCCCTTCCTACAACAGCAAACTGAGGAGGTTGTGTAACTCGCTCTTGGCCGTGAACCTCTCAATAAGAGGTTTACAGAAAACCTGCTTATGGTTTGTTTGCAGTTCTGGGCCTTACTGGAAATGAAGTCAAATGCCAACTTGAAGGGAGTCGCTCAGTGTTCCTCAGTACTCCATACCGCCTCCCTGACTGCCACATCTCCTCCATCTGCTGTCTCGGGACTGCAGCACCAACTGCTCTGTCTGTTTGGAGGTTTTATGAACAAGTGCACGGGCAGAAGAAGCTCTTTTCCATACACACGTCCAGCACTGGACTTTCTCCTGCCCGTGACATGCAACATAAAGCAGACCCACCTGTGTGTTGTCCCCACAATGCTTTACACCATGGTGTGCAGCCTGTGCTTCCCTGGCGCGCAGCACTCCTCCCCAGCTGCTCCGGAGAGCACCTCCAGCGCTTGGGTCTTGGGCAAGGGTTTCCTGGGGCTGTTTTGCTCTGTGTGTGTCCACCATGGAAGTGACAGCAGTGTAACATCTTCCTGCCGACGCCTTTCTTAAAGATCCATGGCCTGGAGCAGAAAGAGTCAGGACAGCCTGTCTTTTTCATTGGAGACACATCGCTTTAAAGCTCAGCAGTAGTTGGGACCATCTGTGCTCCTTGGTTCCTCCTGCTAACCGAAAATCCCGGGCTGAGGAACATGAGAAGCTGCCTTGCAGCAGTAGTGAGTGGGAAGAGGTCGTGGGCTGTGGCAGAGCCAGAACTCCTGCTTGAATAAAAACTGAGTGTTTGAGTAACTGGGAGAAAGAATCTGACTGTGGAGCTGGCTGGCTTCACCCTGTTGCCTCCCAAGGCCTGTGAACCACTGAGTCAGCGCCGTGCTCTGGAGTGGGTGGCATGCCTTGGCTGCGCCGAGGGATGGCAGAGCACATGTGCTTTGCTGAACCTCTTTGATCCTTTCTTTTCAGCTTATTCACAGAGCAAACCTCCCCGTTACCTTTCCTTTGGCTTTTGTGACTGGCTGCTACAGAGGATTAATGCATTAATCCTCTTCCTCACCTTCCTACCGGCTTCGGGCAGCAGAAGAGGATTGCCTCACCGCGTGGCCCTTAACTCTGTTTTCCTGTCTCTTTGCTGGAGAATCCCCGGCAGTTTCAGCGGGTCTGATGTTAACATTCAAGTTTTGCTTTCTGTACTCAGCACACTAGTGGTGTTCTTGCTCCTGACAGCCACAGGGACTGTCCTCTGGCTCTTGCGCGCCCAGCTGAAAAGGAATCATTTTCCTGAGGGCCAAAAAACTCTTGCATTTTTCTAAAAGTGCCTGGACTCAAGTTTCTGTGCGAGGGAGCAGAAGGAGCATTTTTCAGGCAGTCCCTGGGGTGAGGCAGTGCCCAGGCTGGCATCCAGCGGGGACAGCTGCACGGTGCTGTGCCCTTTGGGCCGTGACACCTTCAGGCAGGGGCTGAGCGAGGAACCCCTTCTGGCAACTGATCCCCACACGTCCTCCTTTCGGGAGGAGGTTGTGACCCCACAGAATCCCCAGCCTGCAGATGTTTTTCCAAAGTGAGCATTCAAGCTACCGCTCTTCCTAGTCGCCCAGATTTGCAACCTTTAATGAATCCCTAGTAAGGCATTTATTTAGCTCAAAAAAGAAAAAAAAAAAAAAACAAACCAGGAATCAGAAAAAAAAAAAAAACAGAAAAAATCAGGAAATGCCCCATTAATGCACTGGAGATAGACTCAGGCTGGAAAACTCCAGGCTGGACTGTACAGCACAGCCTGTGATGTAAAACCCACGTGTTCGGCTAGGCCAGAAGCCAGGAGCGCCAGGCTCTAATCCCAGTGCTGAGCAACACAGCTTGGCTAACAGAACTACAGGAAAGGGGGGGGGGGAAGAGGCTTTATTTAAATCTCCCCATGTTTTCCTGGGCAGGCTCCTTTTACCATATGCATTAACAGTTCAAGAGTCGCTAGGTTACTTGGGGCTTCCATGTGAAATGTCTTCTGGAACCTGTGTCATCCCCAGCCTTTCCTGGCTCTCCTCCCACTGCCTGCGTGTTCCTTACACTCCTGTAAGGAATGGGGACGTAGCAGCTGCTGGAAGGCGTGTGCATTTCCAGAAAGGCCATCAACTACAGCATGCACAGAAAAAAGGGGCTGGGTGGTTTTGGTGGAGTTTGCTTTTTTGGTTTTTTGTGGGATTTCTTTTCCAGCTGTGATTAGGAAAAGCTCTTGCTCAACACGAAGGCATTTGTTAGAGGCATGCCTGTCCTTCATTAGAGGATAAAAACAGTTCATAGCTCTTTCAGGGCTGATAATAGTGAGACCTTTGGACACATAAGATAACGAAAAGCTGATCTCTAAGACAACTTAAAAAGTAGGTTGAAAACTGGAATACATTTCTGGAGCCAGTTACTAGGAAGAAACCGGGAGTTTCGTCTCGGGAGCAAGGGACTGGAACGCCAGCTATGGACACGGATTGAGCAGCTGGGCTATTTTTGGCTTGTGAACCATTCTAATGGCTGTTTATTTTTAAGGTCATGTTCTGTTTGCATAGCATGTACACCCTTCTGGTGGGTGGAAGGCATTATAAAAACAAGCACTGCTGTGCAGTTATGAACTAAGCTTGGAGAGGGATGGAAAAAACAGAACTCAGTGTACTGATTGTTTTAAAACCAAAAAACATCTGCTTAGGTCATAAGGTTTGTTGACCCACTCTAAGCTGCACCCCCACCGGAAAAATACCGTTTCAAGTAACACAGACTACTGCAGGGTCTCACAAAAGACTTTGGAAAACTCGGTCTGATGATAACATGGTGTAAACAGAAAGGAAGCATGAGATTTGGCAATTTTTTTTCACTCGTGCTTACCTTCAAGCAGTAAGTAGAAAGAAGAGCATTCACCCACTGGCTGAGGAGTCCGAACTCATGCTGGCCGGCCAGGCCTGAATCCCAGCTCTTGTTTAAGACTCTTGTTAAATAACAACACGCTTTATTGTCATATTTTCCTGGCTTCCTCCTGTTGGCCATATCTTTATTCACACACAGTCAAGTGGTACAAATTCACTGGAACAGTGGCAGTTTACAAAAGAAAATAAGAATGATTACTTTGAACTGAAATTTAAGAAACCGTAAGTCTGGCCATCCGGCAGACAACACACTGTTTGGAACAGGTCCTGGTAAGGAAATGGTTTATAACATTGGCAGTGTACTCCCAGCCATGTTCCTTTTCCAGAGCATAAAATACACAATACAAAAATATACTAAAGGTAATAACGGAGTTTGTAGAAATGTCTGCTGCAAAACAATTGCTGTTGTCTGGTTTTCAGTATATTTACTCCCACACTATATTATCATAGAATACTTGAGTAAACACGTTTTTCTTCTAATTTAATTTGAACTTTAAAGTTGATCACAAGTTAACTGTAACGTCTCGGGCTCCAGTCCTGGAAGTATATAAGGAACCTTAGCTTTGGACTCGTGAGACTGATAGGCATGAGGTGAACCCACAAGTCAGCATTCAATGCCTTGGGCTCCTGTTTGGGAGGTAAGTGGAAGATGAAATGCTGTGCTTCATAGGATCTTAATTTGGGGCATTTTCCTGGATTTTTGAAGACTTAACAAGTCCTCCCTGGGCTATCCTTTTACCTGATAGGCTTGAGTTCATCAAGTTGCTGGTAATCTGGTGGAAGTGCCTGTTTTTGAGATGTGGGGCTCTGCACTTAGTTCACTGTGGTAAGCGTCTCCCTCCTTATCTCAGTCCTCTGTATAATTCTACCTGTGCCTTTCCCCTCTCTTTCCTCCCTTCTGGCCTGCTACCACCGAAATGGCCTCTTCCCATGCGAGACCGCTGGATGCTCCAGTGCTTTGCTAAGGCTGCTCATGCCGAGCCACATACAGGCTCCCTGCAATCGGAGCACCATTTCCTTAGTGTTTCCAAAGTTGAGAGACCCAGGCGTAGAAACAGAAGCCCGTGCCAACCTTACCGTGCAGGGACGAGTGGCTGTGCTCTCGGGCTGGCACACTTGCAGTGAGAATCTCTGATGTCGATGGATCTCTGGCTCATGGAAAATGCCATCCGGAGAGCCCCTCGCCGTGACAAAGGAATGTACCGGTAGCAGGCAAGCGTGTTTAAGTCCAGGATTTTTTGCTCCTTTTTCTCCCGAGAGCCAATCTCAAAGCATTTGAGAAAAGAAGTTAGTAATGCTCTGTTTTTGCAGATGGGAAGACTAAGGCACTAAACGGTGAGCTCGTTTGGCCAAGGCTGATCTGCAGGTCTCTGCCCCAGTCCGTGCTCCCCGCTGAGCTGTTGCTCTCTGTGCTCGCATCGTATGAGACACAGTCCCAGAGGGGTAACCCCATCTCTGGTCCTCATGCAGACACCACACACAGGGGCCAGGTTCCACCTTCCTAGGCATGGCCTCCAGAGAACACATCAAGAAGGACATGTATTGGAGGCCAGAAGTCGGCTTCCGAATGGCTAAATGCCACCGACTCCCAAGGAGGTCAGCTATGGAAAGATGACCAGGACACTTCTGAGGTATAAAACTCTGTGTCTGCTGGCCACTGGTCAGCTTTGTCATCGTCAGACTTGTCGCTGTCATCACCGCTGGAGGGTTCGTAGCCTGGGATGGCAGAACGGATCGGCTCCTGCTGCCTGCAATCTGCCTCCGCCTCCTTCTTCTTTTCCGCCAGCAGCTGCCTGTAGCAGAGGTTGCAGACCCTCAGGGGCTTGGGGGACAGTCGGGGCATCAGGAACCTCTGCCTGGAGCAGTCTGCGCAAACAACAAAGCCGCACTTGCGGCAATGGTGCCTTCGGGTGAGCGTGGAGAACTTGGTCTGCGTGCAGCGCATGCAGATGTCCGTCGCCTTGTCTGGGATCCAGGGGGCCGCATGCTCTGTGGAGGGCTGCCGGCCCGTCTTCGTCAGCAGGTGCCTGATGCACTCCTCCAGATGGCTGATCCACTCCTTCCTCTCCGTGAGGGAAGCTGCGGAAACCACAAAGGACTTCTTGGAGGTTTTAATCATCCAACGGTTCTTCATCTGCAAGGTGTCTGGCAGCGTCTCCAAAGTAACATCTTCAAGGGGAATGATGTGCTGGGAATTGTACTTCCTTTTGTTGATGACTATGCTGCCGTAGACGAGAATGTCGTTGAAAAGGAAGAATATGCGAGGCTTTGGTTTCTTGCGGCATTCTTTGGTTAAAATCCCTTCTCCTAGAAGGACCCTTCCCGGCACAGCTAAGGGCTGTCCAGAAGCCCCAAAGCAGTTTTCCACAGCAGCAATGCGCTGGCTGTTGATCTCAGTGTTTGCAAGATGGTCCACCATCTCCAGCTCGCTCTGAAGGGAGGAAAATAAAGAGGGAAGTGGTGAAGCTGCAAACATCTGCACCGGGCTGAGGCCCAGTAGCAAACGCAGGCACAGGTGAGACTCTCCTAATGCAACCTGAGGTTATGAGTAATCTCCTTAATACTCTTCACTTTAGTTTGTTACCTTTTTAAACTAATTTTTCACGGAATCACGGGATTTTCAGAGTTGGAAGGGACCTCTAGAGATCATCTAGTCCAACTCCCCTGCTGAAGCAGGATTGCCTGGAGCACATTACTCAGGACTGTATCCAGGTGGGTCTTGAAAATCTCCAGAGAAGGGGACTCCACAACCTCGCTGGGCAGCCTGTTCCAGTGCTCTGGCACCCAAACCGTAAAGAAGTTTTTTCTTGTGTTTGAACGGAACTTCCTATGTTCCAACTTATGCCCATTGCCCCTCGTCCTGTGACTGGAAAGTTTTCAAACTTTCTGATCCCACTTTGCAACAGACCTGTCTATACTGGGATAGTTCAGTTTGCAGCAATGGAAGCTCTTGAAGGCAGAACCAGCTCTTCCGTTACAGCTGTGCTTTTTACCAGTACAACTGCGTGCCCATAGGAAAGGAAGACAGTTGGTCTGAACCTGCTCTTACGCAGGTATAAGTACTTGCTCAGGAGTTGCCGTACTGTGACAGCTGAAGGTGACGAGGATTCCCCCACCACCACCACTTTCTATCCCTCTTGGTGCTGGGAGCTAACTGATGCCAGGCTGGACAAAGGCTGCAGGAGGAGATCCATGGCCTTGGGAGCAAGGCTCCCGTTCCTGAGTGTGTGCCTGCTTTCTCAAGGATCAGTTACAGACACATGCAGCCCACAATGCCATTTTGAGCCAGAGCTGAGGCAGGAACAAAACAGTGTGGTATCACTTGTTCCTGCTGGCCCTCCTGCGTGACAAAAAGGGGGAAAATAAAAAAGAAAAGAAAAAATTACCTGCTATGTGAATAAACCCACACAAGCCAAACCCTTCCTCCGTTACCCCAGTTAAGCTAGGGCTGCCGGTGCTTCCAGTTGCAAGACGCATCATTCTGAAAACAGCCTGGTCTGTGCTGGAAGGCAGCACGCTCATCCTTTCCCACACCTCCACACCCTCCTTCTCAGTTTCAATAGGTTCAATAGAAAAACCTAGATAAGGGTAACTCTGAAGTGAAAGCAAATGTTTCGCTATTCCTAGTTTGCAGTAAGGAAAGTGCTCCATGCTGTAAGTTTGACGTTTCGCTGCACCTAGCCCGCCCTGGGCTGAAGGGTGCTGCCCGAGGCTGGCTGGCCATGGGAACGTGAGTCATTTCCTCCTCCAGCGAGGTACCTCAGCCATCACGAGGCAGCTCCGAGACCACAGGGATGCGTGGCACCCTGGTTGCCGTTAGCGGTTCAGCAAATCACTACTACGGAGCCGCTCTCCACCATCTTCCCCATCCTCCTTGTCCAGAGTCCCTGCAGCCATGGAGGCTGGAGGGGAAAGGGAAGAGGAGGAGGAGGACAACACGCCTGGTCCTGTGTGTTTGGGACTATGATGATTTACATTCTTCCCTTGCCCTTCACCCCAAATCACCCCTTCAGTATGCCAGGAGGGAAACCACAGAGCCACTGCTCAAAGCTGCTGCATGCTGTTTATGTCTCGCCAGAGCTATTTGACAAAAACTGGTCGATTCCTCTGAGTCCCCAGAATTTTCTTCTCTAGAGCAGGTCGGGGTGTCCTGCACAAAGCTAGGACGCTGGTTTAGCCCCAGGGGACCTCAATGAAGCGACCTACCCTGCAGAAATAGCTATCTCCGAGAAGTGTTGTGTGGTCAGTGCTCCTGAAGAGCTGGCTTCTTTGGGGTGTCCCTCAAATTAGAGGGAGGGCGCCAAGGCCTCCAGCTTCCTTCTGGAAGGACGTGTACCTTCAGCACATTGAAGCACCAGAATGGACTTGAGGGAGTTGGACAGTGTCAAGCATACCACTCGTGTGTGTTCTCCAATGCGGAGGGCAATTTATAATGAACTGCAACGCTCTGACCAGGGGCCGTGCTGCAGCCAGGTGGGGTGCGATGTTGTGAGCAGTGGCTGAAGGAATGCCCCAACCAACCTGCCAGTTCAGTACGGACACGCACAAGTTGTGTGAAGGGGTTTATCACTTGCTCTCAGGAGAGGAGAAAGGCTTCGTTCCCCTGCTTGGCCTGTCAGCCTAAGTGGACCTGCATGCTGAAGGAGCCGCTGTGCTGCAGGACATACATTCAAATCTATTCTGAATTACAACAATGCAGAATGTGTTTTTTCTCCCTCTTAAATACACAAATTAGGCTGAAGAACAAACAGGCAGGGAAAACTACGGTCCACAACTGAACACCAAACTCTCTGTCTTTGAATACCTGTAGTGTGGTCTCACCGGTTTCTTACAAACAAATCCTTGGATGAGGAGCTCTTCAGTGAAAGAGCAAGATGAACACACAGAATAATAGAGGAAACAGAAAAACTGAAATTACAGCTTGGGAAGTTTGGTGTGGAAAGACTGCAAGAGCAACAAAATACTGTCAAGAATTTTTAGCACCAACAACACCAAGTTGGATAAACCAAGCGGTTAACCCTGCTCCCACCAGTCTCCCTTCCCCATGTTTCTGGGTTATGGAGCCCCAGCTCTTAGCCTGCGTCTCTTACTTTTATTTTATGTATTTTAGAAGCATGGTCTAATCTCTCCAGCGAGTATGATACTTGAGACAACCCTATTTCTAGGGATCTCAGTGTACTGGATCCCAGTGGAACTGAAAACGTTTTGTCAGATATAAAGACCGTACCTGCAAAGAGCCAGGAAACATAAGCTCATTTTCAAAGAAAGAACAGTACAAGCCCTGCTGCTGTGAAAGCTTTAGCTGTTTTATTGATTTGGGCCCCTACATAAGCCAGAGAGCCCCCAGACTTGCTGTGTGGAGCAAGTGAGAAGGGGCTGGACAGGGGATGGACACAATCCTGCAACGTGAAAGAAAAGAAAGTGAGCTCTCATTACACATCGCACTTCCACCTGCAGGCTATGTCCTTATTCCTCCAGCCTCTGGTTTGTTACCTACTTAAAATGCCACAGTTAACCAAACAAAAGCTAACTCTGTTCTAGGAAAATCTTCCCTGCTAAGACTAAAAGAGTCAGCTGCTGCTCTAGCCCAGGGTATTTCCCAAAGGAGTTCTCCCAGGCAAGCAAAAGCAGAACATTTTTCTTCCATGTCTCTCCCCTCAGGCAAAAATGACTGGAGAGGAGCGCATACACGTACTAAGCAGTAAAAACCAGGAAGGGTGGGACTCACATTGCCTACCTTTAGACTTGGACAACTAACTCTATCCCTCCACGCGCTCCTTTTTCAGTTAGTGGGCAGAAACAGCCATCTGCAGAGGGTGACTCGCCTCGTCCCACCACACACGACCTCAATCCTGCCCTGAGTTCTCAATAGCACTCAGCCTGAGTAACTGCATACAGACCAATTTCATGTTAGTATTGTGACTCACTGCAAATAATATTCAGTTTGACTTTGGAATGGAAATACTAGGTGAATTTGCTAAATAAAGATAGCTGCTGAGTGCTATTATAGTCTCCTTCACTGGGAGGGGAGAGCCGCTCCCTTCGGAACAACAGTGATGAGAAATAAAAATGACGATATAAATCCTAATCTATTTGATTCATTTTGATAAATATTTTTTTTCCTGTTTATTCAAGCTTGTCCTGTCAGGTCAGCAGGGTCACAGTGCTTATTACTGAATGATCCGTATGCACGTGTACCACGTGCGGCACAAGCTTACACAGTTGAAATGAGGGTGGGAAGATGTACTTTACTGGCATGCTCCTTTTCACAGGAGTTTTCGTCGTGGCAAAGTTTGGGGTTGTTTTTTTGGTCAAGATCTGTTCATTCTGCATGTGATCAAATATTATGCAGTGAATATACAACTTGGTGAATATGACTGATATTCGAAGGAAAAAAAGTATGATTTGGCACTCCACTCCAGAAGTAAGCAAACGATGTCTTTCAACAATGAGTGCTTGTTCACTTACAATTGCAAACAGCCATGTCGATGCATGCCAGGCAGAGCATTTCAGCTTAAGCTCCCGGGTCAACGAGCCTGGGGTATGTTTTTCAAGTCTGTATGTATCTATGGCTTAGGAGTAGCAATGCCGTGAGCTGTTCTACCTGATTCTTCAGTTCTCGCCATCAAACAGAACTGACAGTCTGGGCATCCGCTGCATACCTCATGCATACCACATGGGAGGGATGGTCCATGCTGAGAGCAGATCTGACTGATGGGGTCTGCCAGCAGAAAACACCCCGAGCCTCATCTCTCTGCAGCTCTCCCTTACTCCCTCTTTCTGCTTTGCTCAGCTGAGAAGTCTCTCCTGGAGTTAGGGCTGGCATAAGCTCTTCCTCGCCAAGCACGGTAAGCAGGACGCAGCCACCTTTTACACAGAGCAGGCATTTTGAGCAAGAAAAACATAGTTCCTCTCCTTTTCCTGCCTGAGGGGATTTCAGCTTCCCTCTCCCTCTTTCCCAGCATGCTGTAACTGCTGGCCACCGGGGCACGGGGGGCAGGCTCTGGCAACCCCCTTCCAGCCGTGCGTGAGGAACCTGATTCAGTGCATGCGCATTCTGGGAATGATGGTCACGTTGGGCCTTTGAGAAATGCCACCAGTCCCTGTGGGATATAGACTATTACTGAGCTGCTTGCTGCTGTTGCTTAGCATGCCCAGGACTTCTGCCATGTAGGGACAGAGCAAGGGGAGAGCTAAGCGGTGGCTTTTGAGGAGCTCAGACTGATGCTACCAAAACCAGCAGTTGGTAGCTCAAGCTCAGTTGTGGCTCTTGCAGGTGCCACCCAGGCTGAGGTGTCCAAGCCGCTTTGTACAGGAGGAATTAAGGAAAACCTGAAACTCAAGGAAGCGCCTCCCCCCCTCCCTCTGCCCCGCTCTCTGCCCAGGCACACATCCTCAGGTGGTGCAGCAAGGTGGAACTCCATGTGCACCTCCTGCTCCCCACTCTGCCCCCCATCAGCGCCAACCTGGTGACACGCCACCGTCCAGAAACCTTCATAGGGAGGCCTAGGGTGTTGGAGCTGGAGGCGATGGGACTAATGTGTCAGCATTTGGTCAGGCCACTGGTTCCAGGCTGAGGCTGGACAAGTGCTCGGGACAAAGGACATACACAGGCTTGCTGGTGAGGGTGGGTGATCACCAAGGGAAGAGATGAATTCTCCCTCTCTCCCAATGCCTGAAAGCCCGTGTGCCTTTTAGAGGAAGTGTATGGCCAGAGATGGGGATTCCTCTCACAACTCCGCAATGGGATCAATTTCTGTGATTTCAGTACTTGGTCAAACTTTGTAACGTAAGACTCCCTTCTAAAGAAAATCAGTAAATCGTCACTCTCACCGGCGTTCAGGCCACGCACAGACATCAGGGTGCTGCGGAGCAGGCCGTGACTCGGTGCCGACCGGCTCCCCCACGGGCCGCGCACCACACACACACGCGTGACGGGAGCCCCGTGGGTGGGCGCAGGTCCTAAGCGGGCAGGGCGCACCGCGGGCCCGCAGGGCCGAGCCCTCCCGGCGGGGACCACGGCACCCCCCGTACAGCGGGCGGAGCAGCGAACCGCAGCCGCCGGAGCGCTCCCCTCCCGCCGGCACTTCCCGCCGCACCGGCCCGGCGGCAGAAACCAAAACTCCCAAAACTCTCCCCCTCCACACAAGCTGCTCGCCCGACCGCCGCGCCGGGCCGAGCCAGGCCAGCCCCCCCCGCAGCCCCGCTCAGCCCCCTACCTCTGCGAAAGGGCCTCAGCCGCCTCCGGCGAGCGCTCCCCGGCCGCCCCGCACCGGGCGGCTCCGCTCCGCTGCCGGGCCGGGCTGCGCTCCGGAGGCCCCGCCCACCCCGCGGCCTTCGGCCAATGGGCGCCGCTCGGGCTCAGAGCGCCGCGGTTGGCCGCGCCCCCCTCGCTGGGCGGCGGCCAATGGCGGAGCGGGGCAGGCGGCGAAGGGCGGGGCGGGGCACCGCCAGGGGGCGTCCGAGCACCGCCTCCCCGCCGTGGGGCGGGAGGTTGCGCGGAGGAAGGGCGCGAGCGGGCGCGAGCTGCTGCTCCTGCTCCTGCTCCTGCTCGCGCAGGCGCCCGCGCCGGGAACCCTTAGCCGTTAGCCCTTAGCCGGGGCTGCCTCGCGGCGCCCGCGGCCTTCAGCGCTTGTGAGCGGGCCGGGCCGTGCGGCCCTTCAGGCGCCCTTCGGCCTTTTCTGCCGCCTCTCCTCAGCCGATGCCCCGTGAGCGGCGGGGCTGGCGGCCGGAGATACTCGAGGGGTGGTTCTTGCTGTGGCTGTGCCTCCCCGGGGGCTGCGTGTGCCGCGGGCCCCCGAGGGCCCCTCCCGCCTGTCAGTGCCTGGAGGGCGGTGGGACGAGTGAGCACAGGCCACGGGTTTCCCTCGGCACCCGCTGCAGGCAGCCCAGGCCGGAGGTGTGGGTGAGCCGAGCTCTGGTCCTCGCCTGGCGCTGTAAAACAACCTCCAGCGACCGGGGCCTGCGCTGATGTATAATTCAGGTGCTTGCTCACTTTCTGTAATAGCTTTTCTATTTTTAATGGGAACTGATGGACCTGTCAAGCTTTAGAAATGTTTTGCTTTTTTTTTTTCCCCAGGTTTTTGTTTTCTTTGGTAATAATAATGTGTGCTGGGAAGCTCATGGTGTGCTTTAGAGTTAAAGTGCTTGGGCAGTCACAAGAGTTTCCACAAGACCTTATTTCTTCATACTTTATGTCTGTGTCAGATGAGGAGATGAGCATGGACATGAACCATGTTAATTGCAGTAGGTGGCTCCATGGCAGTGTTTGAGGGAGGGTTACAGAGAGGGTTGTCAACAGTCTTCTGAAAACCTGGGAGGGCTCACCACGGAGGGCAGGCTGCTGGGCTGAGTAGTGATTTTCAGGTTATTGCTAGGGCTTTAGTGTGGAGTCTTTTCTGTCTTTGTGGGAGAGCAGCACTGAGTGGTCTGTCGGTGGAAGGAGGGGCAGAGTCTTTGCAGACCAGTTCTCACAATTGGGAGCTGTTTTGTGCTGAGCCTGGACACCAGCTGTCTCTGTCCTGGCTGCTTTGTGAGCAGTCTTCTAGGTCTGGGGACATCTGCCCAGTTTAGAAATCCATCCTCGACAAAATACATTTTTACATAAAGCTAACTAAATATACAAAGCACTGAAATAAATGTGTCAGTTTGTTTTAGCTGCCGGAGTAGTCCAGATCTAACCAGCCATAGATTATTACTCCTAAACTTTTTTTTTTCCCCATGTGCTAAAGTTGTTCTGAATTTGCTCTTCTGTTATCCTAAACATAGTCTTTATCACTGAGATATAGTACTTTGATTTATTTTTCTTCTTGTTTCTCAATACACTCAGCTGGGCAGTAATCATTATGTGTTGGCCAAACGTAGCATTGGGTTAGCCAAACAGCCTAGGATTTGAAGGTTGTTTCTACTTACTTCTTCTTCAGTCAGAAGTGGAGGTGTGTTCAGGCAACTGCTGCACGAGGCAAGGGAAGCCTCGAGCTACATGCTGGACGTGCAGTCAGTATTAACCAGTTGCACTTGAGAGATAACTTTCTGTTGGTTGGTTGGTTGGTTTGGAAGCTGTTACATCCTTGATGGAATGCCTTGTTGAGATACAAACCAGTAATCTTAAGAGCTATTTGATAGGCAGGCTCAGGAGCTCTTTTTTCCTGGCTGTAAAAATGAAACATTTGTGGGACCACTTAGAAAAGCTGCAGCCTAAATTACCAGCTTTTAAAGTCTCTTTACCTTGCTCCAGTTGGATTATCTGATGTATTGCCTCTGGCATTTTCTCCAAAACCACTTGTTTCTCAGTAGCAGAAATATCTTGCCCAAGTGGGATGCAGTAATTTCAAAGCAAGTAAAGGAAACTGCAGCTGCTCAGCTGAGTCAGCCAAAGGTAAGCTCTGCAGGGGAGAAAATGGCTTTTTATTATCTTCTAGTGGCAAAATTACTAAAACAGCCTGCAGGAAAAGATTAGATTATAATAGTAACAAAAACATCTGTTAAATTCTGAACTCAGTGTATGTTTAGTGCGTGTTTTTAAAAAAAAACCCAGGCATTTCATAAAATTATTTTGAATAAAACTCGAGATTCAGTTTGGTATGTTAGGAACCCACTGCGATCATAGGATAGACAGCGGTTTTAACTAATTGACTACATGGGGTATTTCATCAGTGGACAAGACAGCTTTTAACTATGGAGATTTTATTGAACTGAGCTTGGAATACTTCTGTTACTTAGTGAGCGAATAAGTCAAAGTGTGTTCATTATACGGGTTACTTGTAAGCATGAATAACCTCTGTCCTGTGCTCTGCAAGAGTGTGGTGTGCATGGTGGGATGAATGTCTGATCTGGCTCCTGGATTCAGCTAATCAGTCTATTGATTGATTTGCTCTGAAGCCCTACTAGCGTCATTTACGTGCTTTAGAAACGAGGTGCTTCCAAGTCTGACAGTGCAGCCCTGCTCGGCTCCGTCAGTAAAAACTGAAACTTCAGAACATTAGTTTCCAAAATATCACTAGTCCACATGCGTTGGAACTGCTGCCAGACAAACCTGTTTCCTAGGGTCATTGTGTCCTCGGGGCTTCTCTCGGCCCATGTGCGGTAGGTTACCCACTTTTTGAGTTGTTCCTGGGAGACTGGCCGCAAAATGACTGTTAGAGTGGTGAAAGTATTCCTGAAAGCAACCTTGAGACCTGCTTGCTCCTCTGCCTTTCACATAAGGAAGGAATACACAATCAATGTGCTTTTGTTTTTACAATGGCATTGCTGTGCTTTGCATGTGTGCAGTACTTCATTCTAAGGATCTTGAAGTGCAGCATAAATTCTGATAACTGTGTGAGTGTTTGTACCCTCCTTACAGTGAAACTTGGACAATTACATATGGTCATACGCAGCTTGATCACTGAAATAGGGATAGTGGATTATTTGCTATTGTTTTCAGCAGCAACAGGCTGTGGCTCAGCATGAATCACTTAGGAGGCTGAGGAACATCCCCCAGAGCTCCTGACTCGTGGCCCCATGTGCCTCGCCACAGGGTCACGTCCCAGCTCAGAAATCTCAGTGACCGTTGCAAAAGCTGTCGTGTGCAAGGAGCACAAAACCATTCATGCTTGCAGATTCTAAAGTTGCAAGTTTGCATCATAAGAGCCTTTGTTTGCTGTTTCTTGCCCTTCCCTGCTCAGCCGTTGAGCCCTGTTCTCCTGATAACATGTGCAGTGCTGTGCATGGCCTTTAGGTAGAGTTGGAACTGAAGTCTTGAATAACCAATAATGACCAAGCCAGTTAAACAGCACAGGCTAAATTTAAGTGTTGTGTATAAATACATAATAATTATTTGCTCTTGGTTGGGTTCTAGGAAAAAGAAAGAAGGGGCTGTGATCTCTCCTGTAAAAAAGATGTGTGGTTGTCAGCACTAGGAGAAGGGTTTCAAACCCATGTTATTTTTAGGCTGTATGATGGTGTTTGTGTTAAGCTTTGGCAGTTGCATGTGAATTTCAGTGCTGTGAAGGTATAAGGTACTCTGCTTGTTCCTTCTTAATTATCAGTGATAAATAGCAGTGGTGAAACGTGCAGTGGGACAGAGGAATGCTAGGGGTTTCCCTGCTATGCCAATTTTGGTTTTAATAACTTGTTCTCTTCACAGTGATCTGTAACTGTAATCACAGAAGTGGTTAGAAGATCTGATCCAAAACTTGGTAAAAGTTCTAATTTCTGTTTTAGATAAGGATGTAATATGTAGTTCCATTTATATCCCCCTTCTTAACTGTAAAACACTCAGGGTATTTTGTCACTGAAATGTTTTGCGTGATGTCATCAGTGTGTAACCATTCTGCATGATAGAGTATACTGTGAGCAGGAGACATGATAAAACTTGAAACTTAAAACCATGAGCAAACCAAATACACTGATTTATGCTCGTGGGGTCAAGCGGAGAGTGTGCTGGAGCGTGGTGGATGTCAGGAGGGCACACTGGACCTCTGGTGCTGGGCGTGTGAAGTGGTGAGTGGGAAACTGCTGTTGCCAGGACTGTGATGAGCCTTGCCTTGCGGTGCAGAAACACCCCTACCGTCCCACACTGGCAGCCCTTTCCCTGCCTCCCGGAGAACCAATGCCACGTGCCTCATGACAACTCTGTGGCTTCTCCCACGTGACTGTTGGGTTGAAGGTAGCAAGGGCATTTTGTAGCTGAAAAGTGAGCAGGTCCAAGCAAGGAAGGAGTTGCATTGTTTCAGTGGAAAAGTTGTTGGGTGTTTTGTTTTGTTTTTAATGCAGGTTACCCTGTCTCAGTTTTTTCAGGTTGTGTCACTAACCCATGCTTTCTTTCATCCTTAACACCATGAGCTTCATGCTCATTTTCTGAGTGGATTGATCAACTGGGGGTCAGTTGCTGTGAGTCTCCAGGTTGCACCCAAGAGCTGCCCAGTATAGGGACATATTTGTTCTCTTCAGGGGAGTGGGACAGGTGAGTACACATTGACAAATGAGCAGTAGGTTTGGCATGCTGCCAGACCACTATTTCTGAGTAGTGTTCCCCTGTAATGGGAGCAGGTTCTAGTCGAAATATGAAAAGGGAAGGTGAGAAAGAAGTGAGGTAAGAGAGTATGAAAGGCTAGAACTGTGAGAAGGTGCAGGTATTCTGTGCAGAGAGGGGTGTAATATTAGAGGAAAAACTTATGAAATTAATGTGGGGAAAAGAGATGTGTCTAAAAAGGCTGCTGAAAGCATTTTGCGGCATGCTGTGAGAGAGTACTGTATCTTTTGGGCTCAGCCTTCCTTCCAGAACAATGTAATTCTGTGCATGTTCTTCATCTGAACTCTTTTCCTACTATTGCTATTCTATTTAAACAGTGATCTCATATTCAGAGTGTGCTTTTACTGCACAAGATAAATCATGGTGAACAATTAGGTATTTCAAACACTAAACTTAGGTAGATTAGGCATTTCAAATATTAAAGTGGGGAAAAAGCACAGGGAACAAAAGTGTGATAATCATCAGTTAATTTAAGAAGATGTAAATGTGTTCACCTATGATTGACTGATTAGTCAAAGACACATAAAAGAGTTTCATTCATAAACTCTGCTTTGCCCATGGAAATACCTTCTATTTATGTGGAGAACATGCTTTCGTCTCTTTCCTTTGGGACTGCTGCCCAGGCTGACTGTGTGTGTTGCTCAGAAAGGAAAAATCATCTCTTTGTAAGGGACCCACGCTTTGCCCCACATCAATGCTTTTTGTGCAGGAAGGCATCTACTGCAGTTGCCTGGGGAAGTTTTATGCATCGAGTGCATATTGCAGAGAGCTTTGTGAAGGGGGGGGGGGGGGGGGGGGGGGAGAAATCCTTGTTTTCTTTTGTGTTCTTAAAATATAAGGGAAAACAGAAAGGTGTGTTTTTTTTAACAGTGTTCTGCTGACAGCCTGGAAACCAAGAGAGCAAACCTCATCTTGGCTGGGATCCCCATCCATTGGCATACTGGATCTTTAAATGGAGAGGTGCTGAGCTGAAGGAGGAATCATGGGGATTTCTTACCAGGTGGAAGAGGTTTATTGGCTTCTAGAGAGTGTATTGCTGCCTGGGCTGTGCAGGGTATGAGATGTGACATTGGCTTAGGCGCAGAGGATGTGTGAAGGATCACACCTTAATTTGTGAGGTGTAGAAATTGTTGCCTGCTTGAGAAACCAGAGGGATTATGTGTAATAGAAAGTATGTGATGGGCTGTTGAAGCACATCTGAAGGAGGAGTTGAGGATTCTGCTCTGTACTTCAGCTAAAGCTGTGCAAAAATTGTCAATGTGTGTGTGCTACCATCCTGCCTTTTTGGGAGTGGAAGGAATCTGCAAGAGTTAATGTTTTCCTGAGATTTCTCTTTTACTGGTATACTGAAATATGCGGGAAGCTTTGTTTTTTATTTTCTGTTGTGGTTTTTTTTTTGTGTGTGTGTTTTCTCAGGATGAAATATTTCTCCTCTAACCTCAACCCTGAAGAGCAGCTGGGGGGAGGCAGGGGAGGGCACTGCAGTTTGGTTCTGTACCGTTTGGGCTCTTTGAATTCATTAGCTTGGGAGCCCCCACAAATGCCTTGGGCTGTGTACCTCCTCATGCACCCAACTTGGGAGAATCTTTTACCGCTACTGCATGCATTAGCCTTCATTAATACAATTAGCATAATAGCGATTAGGATTCATTATTCCCTACAAAAAGATAAAGCCAGTAATACATATCTCAGAATCAAATTCCTCAGTGCCTTGTCTTGGGATTGCTTTATTTTGGAGTTGTTTGCTCTTTATATCCTTCCATCTCCTAGAAAAAAGAAAGCCACTTAATTGTAAAACTGTTTGGGTCAAAGAAATGCGCTGAGACGATCTTTCACGCATGCTAAATAGGTGAATTGATCTATGGGACCCACACAGCTCAGCCAGCCACTCAACAGTCAAAACTGTGAACTTCATCTTCTTCAAGCACAAAAGCTACTTAGTTTCCCCATTTTGAAGACTTTTTATAATAGCAATAAGACAACTCTAGAGAGAACCATCTAATATTAACTCCAGGGAGTAATCATCTAATCACAATTTGGGGGTGATTTGAAGCACTCATCTGGACCAAATGCCTCACAACACCCCAGGAGTGGTTTTATTGCATGATAGCAGTACCCCATTGAGCCTTATTGCTTAATTAAAAACAAATTCCCAAGTAATTTTTTTGCCTTTCCATAAAAACACAGTAGTACATAGCATGTATAAAACATCCATTAAATGATGGTAGATGCAAATTTACATTGTGAGATACAATCCGTTTCTTTACCACTTGGGGTTGAAGTTAAATGTAAAACCATTTCCTATAATCTGTGCACTGCTGCGTTTAGAGAGGAATAAATATGAGAAAGAGAGGTTCATTGTAGGATGCCTTGTTTTTATTAAGTGATATGTTTGGTCTCCTTACAAAGGAGTTCAAATTCTCGTCCATCTTGCAGATACAATAGCCAATCAACAGGGTGGCCTTTTCTGCTTCCTCCCAGAGATTTCCTCAGCTTGCTGTCATTTTAGTGCAGGCCTTCAATAGGAATCCTGTATTTCTGTCTGGGATTTCCATTTCTGTCTGAGCAGAGAGAGCATGAACAGTGCAGGTGATGCATTTGGGTTACATCTAGCATATGAAACAAGTGTTGCCTGGGTGTCCTTTGTGGGTTTTGTAGTCTAATGCAGATTAAGCCTGGTAGATGAACAGTACAGCCACTTTTGGTGGTTTTGTCACAGAGCTGACCTCTGCCTGCACTGGGTGCATGGCTGAGATGTCTCCACCTCCTGCAGTTTGGCTGGGACCACTGCTACAGCTGTGGCTGCTCTGCAAGGGACTGAGATTGCAGATGGGAAGAGTATGAAAGTCCTTTTTGTTCATGTTGAGGCATGCCTCAGCATCTCAATCCACAGCTCCCTTTCACCTTTACACAGAGTACTTTCGTAGCCCCAAAGTGATTCCCAAATGTAGTGCTTCCCTGAGGACTTTGAGTGTTGTTCCTATATTACAGGCAAAGGAAGCAAATCCAAGTTTTTAAGTGATTGTTCAAAAATCATACAGGGACTCCTAGAGACACTACTCACAAATGCTGGCAGCCAAAGCTGTAATTGGGCTTTTGGCCACAGCACTGAAGGAAATGGGGGGGGGGGGGGAAGGGTTGGTCTGACATTTACTTCAGATTTGTTGCTTGGGGTGCCTTAAATTAATTGGTGGAGATAAGCTTGCAAGTACAACTTTTTTTAAATAAAAACTGAGAATTAGTAGTAACTATTACCCTAGTTTCACATGACGAAGCCGCCTTGTGGTACCTATAAGCTCTGGATAGAGGGTGTCACTTGTGCCAATCTCACCTGCTGTGGGCTGCATTCAGTGTTACACACACCCTTCTGTTTTTCCCCATCAAGTGATGGTTCCCCAAGGACTGGTGGCACCTGAAGCCCCGTGTGAATGTCTACTGCTGATAGCAGGCTGCAGCATTAAGGGTTATAGAGGCAGCATGCTTTGTTCCATATTTAGATTTTGTAGAAAGTAAATTATTTTTTGTTTGGTGAACCACTTTGAATGTTTTGCTGACTTTGTTTTTAATGTCTTGTTAGAGAGGTGTGTGGTGGAAGATTTTTTATAAAGAGGCTATGGCATTGTACTAAGGAAATGAATGAGAGTAAAACTAGTTACCTTGTGCTGCTGACTGAGATGAGCCTGAAAGAGTGGCAAAAAGAATAATTAAGTCTGTGTATTTAAAACAGTTCTGTAGTAACTTGGGGCATTGCCGGGTCAGGAAAGGACATGAAAGGACCTGACTGTTCTTGAACAATAAACATTTTTACCTGAAAGATCTCTGCTGGCTTTATTAGGAATGTCATTATCTTGCTTTGATCTGACTCTCTAGGACTGGCTGCTCATACAGCTGACACGGAGCAAGTAGCCAACAAAGGAAAGCCCTAAAAGGCTTTAATGCCTTTAGTGAAGAGTGTCTTTTCCCCTCAGAGATGTATGCCATTTTACAAAGGCTCTTTTCATCTTAATGTATCACGGAGATGGCTGTGTGCAGTAGGACAAGCCCACACTCTGTTAGCTAAGGGGCAGGGTTTAGCAGACTCGCTGTCAGGCTCGACCAGTCCTGTCCCACTACTCAGCGTGGAGCTGCGGGGAGGTCAGCAATGCTCCTTACCTGCGCTGCCTGTAGAGCAGCTGCCACTGGCACGGCTGCAGCCTGGATGCATCTGTGGGACAGTGGGTGGGAGCTGCCCCAGAACAGGGCCTGAGGGAGCAGCCATGGTTAGAGTATCTCCCGCTGTGGGTGTTGTGGGGCTTTTTTTTTGGGGTTTTTTTTGTTGGTTTTTTTTTTTTTTTTTTGGAAGTAGGTTTTGAAGTAGAACGGGGGATTTATTGGCCTTCAACAAAGCGAGAAAAAACAACCGTGCCCTACCTTGTGGCAACCAGTCATGCTGGGCAGCAGTGTACTGCTGGGGTGAGCAAAAGCATACCTCAGCCACATCAAATTGTGTGTGTTTCTCTGAGGGACTGCAGCAGTGCTGAAGGGTTTGCAGAGTACAAATCTAGCCTATTCTCTCATCTCAGCACACATTATTAAGCTTTAGGACACAGAGTAAACATGATATTAGATCTACATTTATTTGATCTTTTAACAAGATGAATTAAGAGTCTTATGTTGATAGTTCTGGGACATGTATGACTTCCTTTAAGAGTATATCCTTTCATGAAGGAAATGAAAAGTGTGATATTTTAGTAGTTGGAAATGCCTGGTGTAGTTTGGTTCTGTTTCCTGATTTCATTTTGACACCGTAGGCAATTTACAAAACATATTTGCAGTAAGGAAGACTTAGTTGTTATGGAAACATCTGAGAAAGGCAGCTGACATAGGATAAGGCATGCACCAGATTAGCAGTACACACAGATGCAGTAAAAAGGCAAGTTCATGTAAGGTAAGGGAGCAGTTTCTAGGCACTGTCTGCTTCGTGGTTTGTTTTTTTTTTTCTGTCAGAACAGCGGAAAAAAAACCAAACCAAACTTACTGTGAGCATGTGGCTCCATCTTCTGGTACCAAAGCAAAATGTGTTGATCTGGGCATAGAAGGAGGTGAGATTTCTGTACAATTTTTATGTTAGCTGCAACAAAAGCAACAAAGACAACAGCAACAATAACAATAAATTAAAATATCTGTGCCTCAGACCCAAGCCACAAGTTATTAATGTGGTTTTCCTGAAACTATAAATCATTCTGCTGCATGGGACGAAAACTGTCTTTTGAAATATAAGTGTGTAGCCCCAAAAGTGGCTTGTCTTCCAAAGCATGACACCGCTCTCCTACATGAAAACAATGTTTGATCAGAGCATGGACTGTACTAGCAAAGCTTGATGCCTGTGTAGGTGCTAATATTGTCTCCTGCTTGTAGCTGTAGGTTGTTTTTCTTTGTTTCCCCCTCTCCAGCAATATCTTTGCCAAAGTAGCTAAAATTCATGGTACGTCTTCACGGAAACACTAGCTGGGTAGAAATAGGAATGAACAGTTCTTTGAGGTAGACTGCCAGAAGTCAAAAGAAAATAAAGCTGTTTTATCACTTCACCAAACAGTGAATGTTGTTACAGTGTATATTGTGCATGCTTAATTGAGCTTGATTACTCAATCTGTTCACCTTAGTTACTAATTCTGTTTTAAACAGAGGTAAGTAAGTGTTCAAAATCAGAAGATGTTATCACCAGGCCACTCTGCATCATTTATGAACAGTCCTGGATAACCGGGGAGGTCCCAGCCGACTGGAGGTTGGCAAATGTGACACCCATCCATAAGAAGGGCCGGAAGGAGGATCCGGGGAACTATAGGCCAGTCAGTCTGACATCGGTGCCTGGGAAGGTCATGGAACAGATCATCCTCAGTGCCATCACACGGCACATGCAGGAGAACAAGGTGATCAGGCCCAGTCAGCATGGGTTTGTGAAAGGCAGGTCATGCCTGTCAAACCTGATCTCCTTCTATGATGAGGTGACCCGCTTAGTGGATGAAGGAAAAGCTGTGGATGTTGTCTACCTGGACTTTTGCAAGGCTTTTGACACCGTTTCCCATAGCATTCTACTGGAGAAACTGGCTGCTCGTGGCCTGGACAGGTGTACCCTTCGCTGGGTAAAAAACTGGTTGGATGGCCGTACCCAGAGAGTGGTGATAAATGGAGTTAAATCCAGTTGGTGTCCAGTGACAAGTGGTGTCCCCCAGGGATCGGTGCTGGGACCGGTTCTCTTTAATATCTTTATTAATGATCTGGATGAGGGGATTGAGTGCACACTCAGTAAGTTCGCAGACGACACTAAACTGGGGGGGCGTGTTGATCTGCTTGAGGGTAGATTGGCTCTGCAGAGAGATCTGGACAGGCTGGACAGATGGGCTGAGGCCAATGGTATGAGGTTCAACAAGGCCAAGTGTCGGGTCCTGCACTTGGGTCACAACAACCCCATGCAGTGCTACAGACTGGGGGCGGAGTGGCTCGAAAGCTGCCTGGCAGAGAAGGATCTGGGGGTGTTGGTGGACAGCCGGCTGAGTATGAGCCAGCAGTGTGCCCAGGCAGCCAAGAGGGCCAACAACATCCTGGCCTGCATCAGGAATAGTGTAGTGAGCCGGAGTAGGGAAGTAATCATCCCCCTGTACTCGGCACTGGTGAGGCCTCACCTCGAGTACTGTGTTCAGTTTTGGGCCCCTCAGTACAAGAAGGACATTGAGGTGCTGGAGCGTGTCCAGAGAAGGGCTACCAGGCTGGTGAGGGGTCTGGAGGACAAGCCTTATGAGGAACGACTGAGGGAGCTGGGGTTGTTTAGCCTGGAGAAGAGGAGGCTGAGGGGTGACCTTATCACCCTCTACAACTACCTGAAGGGAGGTTTTAGAGAGATGGGGGCTGACCTCTTCTCCCACGTGGCAAGTGATAGGACAAGAGGAAACGGGTTCAAGTTATGTCAGGGCAGGTTTAGATTGGATATTAGGAAGCATTTTTTCACTCAAAGGGTTATTAAACATTGGAATGGGCTGCCCAGAGAGGTGGTGGATTCACCATCCCTGGAGGTGTTTAAGAAAAGGGTAGATGAGGTGCTTAGGGACATGGTTTAGAAGTGGGTGTTTTTAAATCAGGGTAGGTTAACGGTTGGACTTGATGATCTTAATGGTCCCTTCCAACCTCACTTATTCTATGATTCTATGATCATTCTCTAGGTAAGCCTTGGGTTTTCTAAGTAATTCTAAGAAATTGCCCTAACTTTGTTGCTTTAAAAAGCACCAGCACAACAAACCAGAAACAAAGGTAATTATCTTGATGCAGTGCTGCCCTAAAGCTGTTGTTCACAAGTCATTGCAAAAAGGAGGTATTGTGCTGTAAATGCAAAATTAAAAATATGGATCATGTGTTTTACTTATTTTACTTCCATGTATGCGTGTAAGTATGTCTCTCTTTTTCCCCTGGATATCAGCCTGGGATATAAGGGACCCTTTATTCTTTGTAGGAAGCATTAGTTTTCAGTTGAAACTACTGCATGACAGAACTGCGAAAATGAAGGTGAGGGAACATAAATTTAATGGCCTCACTGCTTCTGCCTGTACTTGTGACATTCTTCCACTAACACAAGTGGCGAGTTATTTGCATGCAGCACTTACCTGTGGGGAGGGTTGTGTGGAGACCTGTTTGGAAAGAGTGCATTCGAGTTGATCCAGCTCCTGTATGGCAGGAAATCACTTCACAAAAATCATCCCTCAACTAAGCAGTAGCCAGGGTTTCTCATCATGGCCTCAGCAGCAAGGCTGTGGATGGAAACCAGAGGTAGAACTAGCCTTTACTTTTCTGTGTGGTGCTTTTTGGGCGCCACACAAAGGGAAGCATTTTAAAGGGCCACAGGCTGTGTTGATATAATAAGATTGCATCCTCTATGGCTTGCATTTAGTGTTTCTAACCTGTCCCTGAAGTCAGAGTGTATTGGACTTCCCCTTGGCACTACCTGAGGTTTTCTCTTGAGACTGCCTCCAATTCCTATGATCTTTTTTCCCCCCCTCTCTATATTTAACCTTCAGCTTCATTGGCAATTGGCAATAGGGTAAGGCATGCACCGGATTGGTTTCACATCACTGGCAATTCCAAGGTTTGATTTTTAGTGTCTGTGGTGCTCTCCGTATCTTGTGGATTATTCTAAAGGGATCCACTCACCTTTCTGAAAGATGTCACAAGGGTAGCACCTTTCACCAACACTAACAGTAAATACTACAGTCCTCTTTTATTATGGAGTACAAACCCACAGCAAATCCTGCCCGAGTGTGTTTGATAACTCAGATCTTTTGCAGACATCTGGAGATTGTGTTTGCAAATCCCCAGCCAGCTTGTTTTGTAGTCATTGTTACCATAATTCAGGTTAATGTTGTTGCCACTTTTTACTTGCTAAAACACATGTGGTGCTTTATTGCTGAAAAAAAGTGGCTGCCTTGGAACAGAAGTTCTTTTAAAACCCTTCTTGGAAGTTTGCTGTTTGGAGAAACAAATGTCAAATCAATTGTCCTAGCTCTAAACCGCCATTCTGAAAATGCAGCTGTGAAAAGAGATTACATGGGTACTGTGATGGGGAGCACATAAGAATCTAGATTGAGAATTATGTAGCAATAGAGACCTAAAATAACAAGTGGAACAAGTAAACTTTTACCTTTTCCTGCGAAGATTTGCTTAAAAAATACTAGATCCCAAGTGAGCATGCTCATGCCAAGTTTTAAATCTCATTTGAATTTTTATAGCTGTTATAATCTCTGATATATAACCTTGGAAATAGTCTTGTAACAGAAATGCCGAGTCCCTTGACTATTGCCTTGCAAAAAAGAGTTGCTGTAATAGGCTGCAAGTCTGAGACAAGTTTGCAAGGCTGGCTTATGTCTGCATATCATCACTCAAATGGGTCTAAGCTGGGCTCTTCATATTATTTGACAGTATTTGTGTGTATGTGATCAGCCATATACAGCTGTTCCAGTAATGTCAGCCTTCTAAGTATAATAGGCACAATCCAATATATCCTTATCCACTGAAATGTTGCCATGGGGAGAGGCTTGGAGCTTGGACACGCTGTCATGAAAAGTAAAGAAGAGCTTATTTTCTTTTTTTTCTGTCCTTATTCGTCTGTATTTCTGTGCAGAAGAAATGGAAGCTCCCAAGGAACCTGGGCTGCAGAAAGATCCCATGTGCCAGTGCTCTCTTCCCTCTCATTATCATATACTTGCAATCAAACTCTAATTTTTGAAGTAAAAAACCTGCAGGATTCTTTATTGGGACTATTAAACCTTCAATCTTCATTATTTAGGATGGCTACTTACCTTTTACTCAATGAAGCCATAATGCAACTGCTCCTATAAAAACTATTGAAATGGCTACTGTGGCAGTGAGTAGATTTTCCTCTGTGTAAAATAATCCTCTGTGAGTGAGACATAACTATCATTTACATTAATTAGGCAGCCATATAATGGGGTGTTCAATAGCTATTACATCATTTAAATTCTTCAATGAGCACCTCAGCCGCCCAAGAACTATCCAGCTGAACATTTCTAGGTCCATAATTTTGAAATAATCCTTTAGAGGAAGAGTATGCATGGCAGAGTGTTGCAGACAATTTCACCAAAAAAAATCATTTTATTCAGATTTATGGGATTATTTTAACATTTACAAGAAGTGCACAATCCTATTTTTCCTGTCCCTCCCAGAATGACAGTGCTATTAAGTGGAGTCCGTTTTGGGGCTGATGCTGTGTGTACACTAGAGAATGGCCAAGGAGCTTGCAGTTGGAGGTCTGTGTTGGCAGCTGGACTCATATACAGCAAGCATGTTTCCCTAAACATTCTGTTACTAGCCCAGCAAGAAGCCCTGATTCATAGACAACTGAGTGCAGTCATGCTTGGGGTTTTGTTTTTGAAGTTTTAACTTTTGCTTTTAACAAGCATATGAGGACTTCAGCATTTATATTCAAATTTTGGTTATTGATTTAGAATTTGTTAGGTCAAGCCAAAGTCCTTTGGCATTACTGGTAATATCACACTTCCCAGAACCTATTATATGAACATTATAATTAATGTTCTAACTATATTATTATATATTTTTGTATATTTTAAGATTAGTGTCTTAGTCAAAAGCATGAGCATATGTCATAAGGCTTGGAGCTCATTCTGAGAACTGAAAGAAGTAATTTATTAAGTCATACACCAGGAAGAGACTTCTCTTGACAGGCCTGTACTGCAAATCTTCAACATGCTGTTCAGCTGCCTATAGAAGGTGATGGTTACTAGAAGATCGGTCAGTGCCTGAAAGTACATGAAAATAACGGTTTTAAATCAGTGTTGTTTGGCAATAGTTAGGTGCTATGGGAATAATTCCCAGCAGAATGAAAAGTAATAGCCTAAAACTGGCTGAGGAGCAGGGCAGGATAGACTATAAAGTTTAGGTTGTTCCTTTTCCTTTGGCATCCTGGTTTAAAGCTATCAGTTATGTTACTTTAGTCAATTGTATACTCATTCTTTTTCTTAATGGTTATACAATACTGTACCTTATCTGACCAATAATAGAAAGCAGCAGAGAGCTCTCTTAACAGGGAGAGCTCTTAATTCAGTATTAAATGTTGCTGGATTCTCTGTAGTTTTCCGTAATCCCTATCCAACAGGCAGAGTGGGCAGGGGTAGGTGTCAAAAGTTGTCTGTAGGTAGAGCGCCAGGTACTGCTTGTTCTGCAGCCCAGGAGGATTGTGTTTGCCAGATGTAACTGTTCCTCTCAGCAGCAGTGGATGCTTGATTCTCTTTTTTTTTCACATTCGCATGTTAATTTGATTAAACCAGTACACGGAGGGAGATTTCTGCCTTACCAAAAGAATACATTTTCATCACACATTGTAGGGAAGGTGACTCAGAATTGGAGTTACCATAGGAATGACAACATTAAGGAATGGGAACATGAGACGAAGGTGGGTCAAACTTCTGTGAAGTTCCATGGAATCGGCCACTGTTGATGTATAATTTGACCTGGTACATAGGACCATGGTCTGATGAACATTGTAGCATGAGCAGCTTTATAAATCCAGTTTTTGTTTGTCTAACAAGATGAATGAAGGTAAACATTTGTTATATAGGTCAGCTAATGGACTTTACTCACCAAGGCCCTACATGCTAATGAGCTCACCTTGGGTGCAAGAAGGCAGTACAGCTGGTTAAGAAGCACAGCTGACAGTGGTTAGTCTTTCAAAGTACTCAGGTGTTTTCCATATCAAGAGAGCTTGTTTGGAGTTTTGGTGTTGCTAGAGAGGCCAGCTGGGCATTCGCCTCAGGTAATGGTGCAGGATACTGGCCTGATGTAGCTGTTCTGGCTGTTGGGGACCTTCTGTCCTGCTGGTACTGCTCAAACCTCACATGGTGTGTAGGCTGAAGAAGATGGAGCTGTTGGAGTCAGAAAGGAGAGCTTGTGGATTGCTGAAGCCTTGTGCTTGCATCATCTATGGTAAGGTCACTGCGAAAGCAAAGGGAGATTAATTAGGGAAACTGTAGTGTGTGCTGAGGGAGGAGTACGGACAGTAGGAGCTAGAAATTAGCCGCCTGGTGGTCTTCAGTGTGAAGGTGTCAGCGACTGCAGCAGGAATGATAAGGTGACTAGAACTTTTTGTTGGTGAGAAACCCTGTGTGGTTTGGGGATTTGTAAATGGGGAATGGGCTTGTGTAACTGCTCTGGCAAGGGGCTGGGGAATTGTCCTGTTTAGATAAAAGCTGCCACCCTGTTTTGAGAAGACTCTGCTTCCGTTCCCTGAAAATGTGCTGCTGATACAGAGGAGCAAGATGGTGCCTCAGGTCTAATGCAGTACAGTGGGTCTTGCCTGACATCACAGCTGTGTTTTAAGTGAATTTTAAAAGGACTGGAAGGAAGTGTAGAAAAAATAAGTGAAGTGTTCTGGTTATATGAGACAAAGGATGCTGTTTAAGAAAGGAGTTATTAAAAGCAAAGATGTAAGTTATTTGATGGCAAACTTGTCAGTAGCTCTGCAGTGTGTGCTGTTTCTTTGGCACATGCACACCAACAGAAACACCTGGCAGAGTGTGGGCTTGGGCTGCTGTAAGAGCTCTGTCACAAGCTCAGCATTTCCCAGTCATGCTGTTGAATGCCCAAAGACAACATTTTCCTTGGAAAGTGAAAAATGTTGATAATTTTTAGATGGTGTGCTGCAGCTTTTGTTCACTTTTCAAGAACTGCTTAATATATATTTGTAGAATGTTAAAGGTTACCTCTGAATCTTTTATAAATATGAGAAGCAAAGAAAAAGTGCCAATGTGGAGAAGGACCAATAGCCCCTAGGGGGTTAGTGTGTGACATATGCAGTCTGTAGCAAAATTGGAGTATCTTTTTCCCTAGAATAGTGGAAGCCTGCAGATGATGCACAGAATTACTAGTGTCATGCCAGCGAATACGTGCAGCTTTTCTCTGCAGGATTTGTTCCCTTACCAAACTAATTCTCCTTCCCTTCATTATTCAGTCTGAACTCTGACTCACTCTATTTTTAATTTCTGTACTCTTTCTCACCCCATGCCATTTTTTTTCATCTCTTTCTATTAGGAAACACCACAAATGTTTCCAGTCAAGGTTTCTAAACCTATGATTTGCAAATTATGGTGAAAATAGCTAAGCCAGGTTTGCCTGCCTTTTATGTACACACCTCAGAACAAGAAGCTTCCTTTTCCAGATCATAGCAGCCTGGCATAGCCATATCCTGTCCTTTTATTTTGCAGTTCAACAGGGGCACTGTTCTAGTAAGAAATACTAGTTGCCCTTGCGGGGACTTCTCCTTTGCAAAATGCAGCTGCTTATTAAAGACTATGTGTTACTGTTCCAAATTATTTTAAGGTTTGTTTAACAAGAGTTGCTTGGTCAAAGGTTGCAAGAGGGTTAGAAATTATTTCTAACCTCTTGCATTGACACAAGTCCTCCCAGATCTGAAATACTAAAATGGACAAAGAGAGTCTGGCAGATGGACAAACTTGTCCAAGGCCTGAGAACTCATTAAGAAAAGGCTCTGGTCCAGATCAGAATTTTGTGCTCTTTCTTATGCTTCTTTAAAACATTGGGTGGCTTGAATATATAGAGTTAAAGTCAGCTACGTGATGCTGTGATTTCAGTGATATTTAATATGAGTTGCCCAGGAGGGTTTTGGGGGTTTACATTGTATTGCTGTGTAATCCATCTTTCAGAGGAAGTATGTAAAAAGCCTCAAATAGAAAATGCTGTGTGTTTTCTTGGATGTGACCTGGCTTTAAGTTCAAGCATTTCCTACAATGAATTATTTTGAGGTTTCAACAAATTACAGGGGTGTTTTGTTTATTTTCCCATTCTTGCTTAAATGTTCAAAATTCAGTAACTGTTTACAACTGTTTCAGTTCAGAATGGTTATAAATATACGTGTCTGTATATATTATATACATATAGTAATAGGAAAGCAGAAATGTGTAATGTAGTGAGACAGTATATTGTTCATTGTTGTTCTTTATTGCCTGGTTAGCCTTTTCTTTAGTGAGAGTTTAGGTATAAAAATCACAATGAAAAACGTGGCTCTGCTGTGTGCAGTTCAGTATTGAACATTCGAAGGAAGAGGCATATCAGAGGCAGATGTGATTAGTTCTCCAATTTTCTAATATTAAACCATTAAGTATTTACTGTCTCAGCTAATGAAGAGGTGGGGAATGGTCATGAATCAGCAGGGGAGGATTGGCGAGCAGTCATTTTCATGTCACCCGGTTTCTAAGGAAGTTCCTTCACAAGCAATAGGGAGTTTAATGTGTTCTAGTGAAAGATGAACACAGAGCTGTGCTCTGGAGAAAGTGGATGGGATGGGGGTTTGGTTCAAGGAGCTGATGGGTAGACGGTGATACTAGCAGTTTGTGGGTGCGATTTAGCTTAAGTAATTTATGGGGGCTGCTTGGAACACCTCACCGAGTCATTACAAAAAGGCCTCTTCAGGTGATTTACCAGCTGCAGTAAAGGTGTCTTGAATGTGTTGGCTGTTCAGCTGTCTTGTTATTCTTCATTTGTCATCTGTCTTTATGTGCTACTAGCATGTGATTACCTTGAGGAGATGTTTGAACATCTCTTCAGCACTCTTCACTGTAAATAATGAATGCCTTCCTATTATTTATCAAAAAGGACTGCAAGGCAGCGTTTGTCTTTTTTGGTTGCTGAAATAGTTTAAAAAATGGAAATGCCAGTAGCTATGGGAAGCTGTATCGTGTTCATCTATGTGTCCATATGGTAGAATATGGTACGTCCTTCACAGGACAATGAAACATGATTGTGCCTAATGCCAATTTGTATGGCATTCCCATTAATGATGTCTATTTAAGACATCCATTAAAGGCTCTTAATGTTAATTAATTGGACTATGCCAATAAAGTTCTATTAGCTTCCCCCTATTAATTTAATATTATAGGCATTTAACAGATGTCTTAATTAGATATTACACTGAAGGCTATGAGCAAAACTAAAATTAGGTCATTGTCCTGAAAGGAAAGTTTCTGCTATGATTTATGCTTTCTACCACTCTGTTTGTTTTTCCTTCTGACCTCTCACAGGAAACAAAGGGATTTAATTTCAGAGAACATTGAGAGGAGTAATGGGTACGAGGTAGAATAATGACTCAGGTCTAACAACTCTAACACATCTTATTCTTGCTTCATAGATATAAATTCATTGAAAAAAGTGTCTACTCTTTAGCACTTTCAAGTGTGCTTATCTTTATTTTCAAAAGCTGTCCCAGTGCTTCTTTCTCCTAGTTTCCCATTGGTGTGAAATGAATGTATTTCCCTGTATAAAATACACATCTCTAGCAAAACCACTATCCGTTTTCCCCATCTCAATGGCAGTACTTCGTAAAATTGCAACAAAGATTTATTTCTGTACCAGCTGCTCTATATCCTGACTTCAAAGTGGGCAGAGCAGCAGTCTGTTCTTGAAAACCGGTATTGCCCGTGCTGTGATTTCAACCCATCAGTCTGGTTCAGTGATGCTGCATCTGGTCTGTGTCTGAGGGATCGTGCTGGAGATGCAGCTCGCCTGTAACCTCTTACAGCAATAGGTCCAGAAAGGAAGTAGGAGCTTTGGAGACCAACCGACAAGAGGGCTGACTGGCACAGTTAGTGTTTTCATGGGACAGGGTTGGAGGTGGTGATGATCTTTGGCCTTCTCATGGCAGATAAATGGCTTGTGTGCCCTGCAGTGCAGTTAAGATCTCTAGCTGGAGCTGTCCACCTAACCCCACTTACTAGGCTGTGGTATGTAGTGTATGTAAGAGAACAGCTATATTCTCTTTAAAGAAATGACCCTAGTTGGCTACGAGCACTTGAATGATGGCAGGGAAAATCTCCTCCTCCTGGATACAGGTCTTTGATCCTGAAATTGACTTCATAATTTGCATTGAAAGCTTCTGAAAGCTACCTCTATAATACAAACACCATAGAGGCTCTTTTATAATAGAAAAATGTTAAATGATCTAAATACAGGAGTCACTACCACCTCTCAAGCAAGGAACCTGCCTAGTTGATGAAAGATTGTAATCTGGGCAGTCAAAAAAGGATCCTTGAAGTATATAGTAAAAAAAAAAGATGATAAAAGGAGATAAAGGGTTTAAACACTAGAAGCTTCTTCACAAGTGGTGGTGTGTTAAGGGTCGTTGGTGAGTTTAGAAGACTTACACTATGAAACTACCTGACTTTCTGTGTTTCACTGATGTAGTGGTCACAAACAAGTGATATAAACCAAGTGCCATCCACGCTAGCTTTTTTAAAAATTGTGTGTGTAACGCGTATTTTTTTAGAGTGTAGAACATAGACACCACATCTAAATATATACAAATTATAGGCCAGAGTAAAGCTCTATGAATAGAGCATAAAGCATAAAGGTTCATAAAGCAATTTTTGAGTAATTTAAGTACAAGATTGGGCTAATTTCTATCTTTGAATTTCCAGCTTCAAGTGCTTTGCTCTTATGTGATGTGTTGTGTTCCCTGCACTCTGGCATGACAATATATATTTACTAATATAGACACATATGATTTAATATTATAGTAGTATGGTATTGGTAAACAAACAGCTTGCAGGGCTGCATTACATGTTTAGTATGTTTATATTTTCACACATATACATGTTATCTGCAACTATTAACCACAGGGAAGGAGATAGGTTTTACCTTTACTATCAGTTGAAACAATATGCATATGCTTGCACCAGGCAAAGATGTTGATGTTGGCCCAGGAACAATGATTATAAAAGAGGAGTTATCATCACCTGGTCTCGTTATAAGCATATAATAGGCAGATAAAGCCCAATTTATGTACAAGGCAGCAATAACATTTATCACAGTTACAAGATACAATTTTCATTGGGTAAATTTATAAGTTGAAACAGAAGTCAGGTAATCAATACTAATCATATAAGTTTAATAAAAGCCTGATTGTTATGTACAAATAACAAAACAGATACAACATACTCCAACAGTCTGAGGGACTGCTTTAAAGACAACAGATACTAGTCAGTCTTCAGTAAGAAGAAAAAATGCTTTAGAATTATTTCATGTAGCTCTTCTATTTTCAATCTGCCAGAAAATCTGGTTTTTAAACTGCAGGAAAACAGCAGGCATTTCCATTAATACTTCTGATTTTCCATGAAATCATAGGTCAATAGTTCCTTTCAACTTGAACTTTTTTGCAGATCGCTCACTTGCTCTAAGCTGGAACTTGCTTCCATAGATGTAGGAAATGAATCCATCAATCTCCAAGCTAAATACATTGTTAAGTTTGGGAACAACTGAAAAAGCAAAAGGAAAGGAATTAACAAAAGTGGACTAATGTAAATCTCCGTTATGAAAATATACTGATGTACCAGGGTATATTATTCACACGTAGACCTGAAGTTTGCCACATTTCATTTTTCAGGTTTTTATGCTTTAGCAAGAGAAGAAAAATAACCAAAACTTCTAAATTTTAAACTGGAATTACTAAAGTTAGTCCTCTTTCAGGAGCATGCAGGAAGTGTTCCAGAGAATATCTAATGTGAATCAGATGAATGAGCCATGTGCATAATCACGTTGGATTCCTTGGAAATGCTTTTTTTTTTTAATTGCTCATTTCTATTTAGATACTTTTTTGGTAAGACATCAGGCTGTTATGTGGTCAGTAAAGACATTGACTCCTGCCACTCCGTGCAGAGAAATAAAAGCATTGATGTAAAACAGTGTACTCAGGTGTAAGATGAATAGTGTGTTTTAGGAAGTCTCTGATTATTCAAGCTGCACTGAAAAAATTCTTATATACCTTTTAATTTGTCCTCTTTAGTGATAATTTTGAAGACATGTTTAAATTCCTGTAGAATGATTCCTGTTATCCCAACGTAAGAGGGGCACTTTGATTTTGTGACTGAAAGAACAGAAGTACATATGCATTAGAAAACTTCAGATACAGGCAGTTTATTTGCTCTTCTACAGTTGCCTCATGATTTTAAAAACTGGTTTGCAATATTCTGAAATAATGCAATTACAATAATCACTGGTAAAACTTGCAGTTAATCTTGCAACTAACAACATGATTTTTCAAGAGTGGTTGAAAAGTAATTAGCATTGCTAAGCAGAGAAAATTCATCAACATAAGATCTCAACTGTGTGATTCTAGAGTTAATGAAACTGAAAGGAATTTAAAAATAAGCACTTGAAATATAGGAGTGTCTATTGAACTTCAGATGACTGTATAAACGAAAACAAACAATACCTGTAACAATAGCTCCATGGAGATCAGCTTTTAGCAGTTTGCCCTGAATCATATGTGGTTGCCTTGAAGAAGAGGGTACGATCAGGGAAGAGGGAAAGAAAATAATATGGAAAGTTAGATTTACAAAATGTGACCATGACTATTGAAATTGTAGTCAAAGCTTACAGAAATAGTACATAACCTTATCAAGTCACTGTGATGTTTCTAGCAATAACTCAGTAAACGTGGAAATACCTACTAAGTCAAAACAACACATATTTTAAAATATCTCAACTTACGCATCTGGCTTAAGTCCGTGACATAGGTCTCTGATGTACTGTTTCCAGAGTTCATGTAGTGGTAAAAAGATGGCGTATCTGCAGTAAAAAGTCAAAAAGTATTATAGAAGAACTTAATTATCAAAAAATCTATTGGTTGATTATGGAAGTAATCAATATTTACAACAGAGTTAAGACTAACATTTATAACTTTTGTAATCTGCTCTCATAACCTGTGAGGTAAGCCACTCCAAACAACGGGTTTGCTTTATAAAAAAAGGCACAAACTAAGTATGCTCCTCTCTCTCAACCCCAAACGGTGACGTGCTTTAGAGGATTGGGCTACGTCTAAAACAGAAAACACTTCTATTCTTTTACCTCCCCACTTCATGCTAGTGACAGGAGGGGCATTATTCAACATGCATTAGCTGGAGAAACCTGATGCAGAATTTTGACTGCCTGTGACCAGAGAGTCAAACTTTAAAAACCGAAGTCCGAGTTGATTGTATTTGGGTTTGATTCCTTGTTATATTTAGCTATACAAAAGGAAAGAGAACCAGTAACAAAAAGAAATGAATTTTCCAACTATACAAACAAAATAATTGTTTTCTTATGGTGAAATGCCACAAGAGTCTCGGACTGACTTTGTGTACTGAAGAGTTAGTGTCCACATGGACGTGCTGCTACTTTTACATACTTTTGAGATACTACAAAGAAATAGTTAAGATCTTACCTTTGCTGTTCGGGTTCAATTTCAAAAAGACGCATTTCTCGTCTTTGCTTGGCGGTAAAACCTTTTGTTTTCTTCCTCTTTTGCTTTGTCTTTTTTTTGGAATAATGCTCAAGAACTACAGCTTTCCGAGTTAGCATATCCTGGATAGCTTCATCTTTCTTTTTTGGCATACTACGCTTCAGGAAGGCATTTATAAATGCTTTGGCCTCTTCTGATCCTTGAGGCTAAAGATATTTTAAAAGATACTTTAAAATATTAAAGTGTAATTAAATTAAGAACTTGCTGCTGACAGGTAGTTTTATCAAGCTGACAAAATCACCACCGGAGTTAAAGATGTGCACAAAAGTACAATAAATGGAAAGCGTTCAGGTGCAGAAACACGGTGGGTGCGAGGCCGCGGGCGGGCGGTGGCTCCCGCCCGTCCGGTCGGCACATGCCGATATTGGGGAGGAAACGCCGATTTTTGCGTTCGGTCCGACACGGCGCGTTCAGACGCCAAAGCCGGACGAGGCGGACTGGGGAAACCGGTGCCGACCGCCTCCCGCGGCAACAAACCCACGCTCGTTCCGTCGGCTGCTGAGGGGGTGGCTATGAGGCCGTGCGAGAAAAGAGCTGAAAGCGCCACGGAACTGCCGGCGGGGCGGGGGCGCCGGGCCCCAGGGGCGCTGCTTCCGAGACCCTCCTCCCCGCCGGGCCGGGGCTCCGCGGGCGGCCGTACCTGGAGGCGCAGCCCCCCCGTCTCCCTCGGCGGCAGGCGGCGGTACAGCTCCCCTGCAAGGCAGAGCGGGGCAGGGCGTCAGGCGGGGCCGCCGCGCCGCGGGCCCCCCCCTCTCCCACCGGCACTCACCCTCCATCACGGCGGCCACCGGCGCTTCCGGCGCAGGCGCGTGACGGCAGCGGGAGCGACGTGCGCCTGCGTGGAGCTGCGGCTCCCAGGGCTGGCCGCCAGGGGGCGCCAGCGCCCGCCGCCTTCAGCCGCGCGGGGGGGAGCCAGCGGCGGCCGTGCCTCGGTAACGGAGTGGGGTTGGCGGGGAAGGAGCCCGGGAAACCGACAGCAGTGCTTTTCCTCTGATTACCGTGTGCCAGAAATACCTGGCGGCAGTGCCCCTCTGGGAATGAGGATGGCGCCGCGGTGGCCGGGCGGGTTCAGGCTCTGAGAAACCCGTTGACAGGCCGCGTATCCAGCGCACCGGCCTTGGCTCCCCGCGGAGCGGCGGGGGCAGCGCGGGGGGCCCGGGCTGAGGGCGGCCCAGCCCTCTCCCTCTGCCCTTGCCTGATCTCTGCACGGCAGTGTCGAGGGACAAAGGGAAAGCGGCGTCAAAACCTCTTCAGCAAACGGGAGCCAGAAACAGGAGGTGAAATTGTTAGATTGTGCTTGCTAAAAAGCTTTTATAGAGAGTTTATGCTACTCAGCATATGAAAAGAAAGACCATCTTGTTACCATCTCCCTGCTGGTTAGGGTAGCAAATCCCAGCCTTTGCCTCACATTTCAGAGGCTGCACTGCTGCAGGTAACCAAGACCCCGCCATGTCCTGGGGAGAGGAGTCTCCCTCTGTGTACCAGTGTTTCTGGGTTATTGCTAACGCGGCGTCCGCACGCTCAATGGCCCAAAGAACTCAGTGTCCCTCACAAATCACAAACCATGCTAGACTCTGGTCTAGAAGGAAGCCATCACTAAGATCAAAATGCAAAGAAAAGGGCATGAACCAGGAAGTGACCTTGCTTATTGCAACCATGAGGTTCTACAAAGGGGGAAGCTGTGGCCAGGGTAGATTGTTAGATTAGCCACTTAGATTAAGCTGGATAGGGACCATTTAATGCCTTTAACTTCTGTTAGGTGTCTGAACAGTCATGTTGCTATTACAAGTCACAGGTTTATTTCAGCAGAGATCAGGATGCAGAATTAACATTATTTCTAGCCAGAATCAAAGAAACACTCTTACAAAATGAAATCTGGCTATTATTTATCTCTTTTATACTAAAAAATTCTCTCACCTGGGAGAGTAAGTTGAGCACCAGATAGTTACTATCATGGGGAAATTTCTTTCAAAAAAAGTCTTGTCATCATACCTTCTGTAACACAGGCCACCTCATTTTCTCTAATCATCCACCACTTCAGTATGATCATGTACACCTGGAGTAGACAAGAAGTCTGTTGTTCGAGCAGTGATTTGTTAGCATCCTTCCCACAGTAACAGCATTGCTTTAGAGTCTGGATGCTCGTTGTGACAGGCAGCCTGGACATGTCAGCCCTCACTTCTTCTCATCCTGCAGTTGCTCCCACCAGAGATGGTGGGACATCCATTTCCACCTTTTCATACTGCAGGCCCCTCACCTCATTTGTTCTGCAGATCTCCCCTGCCCACTGCCTGAACTCCCCAGGCCTTGGGCAGGCGCAGGCCCTCTCTGCCCCCTGCCACAGTTCTTCCCATCCCATTTCTCATGGTAGGAGAGAGACTCTTTTCTAGTACTAGCCTGTTCTTTAACGCCTTTCCAGCCATGGCCCTCACTGCCATTGCGGGTACCTGGCTCTTGCATGCTCCCGTTCAGCTGTTCCCAGTAGCTAACAGTGTGTCAAATGCTACCGTAACGTGCCTGTACTCGCAGAGCCCACAACATGAGATCTTTGTTTAAAATCTGTCCCCATGTTTCTAGCAATCAAGGTAAAAAAATTGGGAAGATGCTGCTCACTGTGGGCTTTACCTCCTATGATATGTTGCTGCCTCTCTCCTCCTGGGACAGGACAGTGTCTTGCTTGCTGTACAACACAGAGGTACTTTGAAATCCGAGCACCAGCTTCTTTTCCTTGCCAGCCTAGTCCCAATGCATGCTGCCCTATGCTCAGACACGATGGTTCTCCAAATATAGAAGAGGTTTCTATTCTTGTCATGGGGGAATATGCGCTCAGCAGGTAATTAAGCACTGCTTGGTAAAGGATACTTAGGGAGCAAGTTACTGAGACAGGGTATAGGAAACATGATGATTTTGTTGAGTGCTGCTGTGGAGCACAAAGATACTAAAGTGACCCCTAACAGGGAATGTTATTGTAGCCCTCTCTGTATGTGTGTAAAGAAGAAAGGGACAGTCTCTGCAGAGCATTAAGCGTGAGCACCAGTTGGTTTGTATCACAGCCCTCCTGGCAGCTAAGTACATTGCCACAGAAAGCAGATCTCTTGGTTTTACAAAGTATGGACTCCTTGAGTTGTCATTGCTACGAAGAAAAGATCAATTTTCATGAATGGAGTACCAGGATAAGCACTATGGGTCTTTAGGGCCATATGAGTGCTCCTTCACTGGATTTATGTTGCAATTCCTAGGGCACTTCAGGGATTAATAGTCAAATCAGCATTGGTGGTGCTGGTGTTGTAAATCCAATGATCCAGACTAAACTGGTGCCTGGGGAAGCCAGTCTCTTCCAACAGCTCTACGTCTTCATTTCCCAATTTATCTTCAGATATAATGCCTGAAGGAGGGAGATCAGTGCGTTAGTGTGTGTCCCAGTAAGAAGGCTCCACGTCAGGAGTCGTGACTCCCATCAAATGAACGTGAAAAAGAATAGGCAAAGAAACTGAGAATCCAGAAAATAAGCAAAGACAGTTTGTGGATAAGAAAGAGAAGGCTTAGAGAAATGAGGAAAGATGGGTAAAACGTGAATAGAAAATAAAGTGGAAATATGCAAACAAAATAATTATAATGCATGTTTCTGAATGTGCAGCGTTATCCACTCCGCCTGTCTTAGTGTCTTAGACTTTTGAAGCTTTTTACTTCCAGTATATCACCTTGGAATAGACTTAGAGTGATATAAATCCCTAATATATATTATTAATACCAAGTTATAGGTGCCAACGTTGGCATTTCTTCTTCTATTAAATCTATATATGGCTTTATTTATTGCTCTCTAAAAATAATAATAACCTGTGGAGAACCCCGACATTGAAGCAATCTAGCTGTGTGCACTAGGGGGCTGTATTGCTGTACCTGTAGGTACTGTTGGATTGCAGTGAAGGGGAAAAAGCAGTGTGCAGGACGGGCTGGGTAACAGCAGCGTCCTGGTGACAGCTGCGTGAATGTGGGAGCAATTATAGAAGAAGCTTTACATTGACAGTCACAGAAAGCTAAAACTTGAGATGTGGAGTGACCGAAGACAGTAATTAAAGATACTTGTGTGACACAAGCATAGAAGATCAGTGGCTTTTTTAAATAAAGAGAGTAATTATGAACTGAAGTGAGAGATGAGCAGAAGTATGTGAAGTTAACTGATGTGTGTAAAAAGTGACTGGGCTATAATCACTGTTACACTTTTGCTGATTGTCATTGATACAAGAAATAAATACTATAATTCTGTAGAAGGACTGTCTCAGCAAGCATTTGAGCTCTCAAGGTCAATATACTTTATTTCTCTTGGCCAAATTGTATTAGGAGCTGAATTTGGTCCCTAGGGACATCTGTACCGGTGAAAATAATTTCCACTTAAAACCCTGTGATGTGATTTCCTCTATCCAAATATCAAGCTGCTAATACAATTTCCACCCCCTTCCCCACGGTTGTGCTGAAGCAGGGTGCAGCCAGCCTGTCCAAGTCCCCCAGCTGTCCCCACACCTCCTGCCTGCGTCCCACTGCCCCTCCACTGCTGCCTCTGCCTCCTCCTGCCCACATCTCCTCTTGGCCTGGTGAGGAGCACAGGGCTGCTCTGTGCCAGCATTTTTAGGGCGCCTTGGCTGACCATACCCTGCATACCCAGCTTGCTCCTAGCTCTGGGTGTGCCATGTGTGGTTCGTTTCTAGGGATTCAGTGCTCATGGTTCCCTGGAAAAACTGGCTTAGGAAAGGGTTGTGTCTGAGGGGTGGCAGTGGGTGGGCAGGGTGAGAACGGCCATCCAGCCAGGTGGGTGGACAGAGTATTCCATACTAGCAGCCTTTTCATTTCATGTCAGTGTCGGTTTGCTAGAGGAAAGTTTGTAAGTTTTGTGTGTGGAAGCCCAAACTCTTGAATTATGGGTTTGTCTGACTGATTTTAGACAGCTGTGGTTGGTTAATGAGTGTCATCTTTTGATGTACCCTGTATCCCACAAATGTTTCTTTTCCATATATTTTTCTCTAAGTTTTTCTGCTTTATCAGTTTGTCTTTAACTCGTGGATTAGGATGAGATGTGCCTGCCTCCCCCAGGTGATAAACTATTCTTTCCAACTGAAGGTTCATTACTTCCTGACGGCCTGGCTCCTTGTCATCTGAGATTGCAGACACCCTTTCAGGGTGAATAAAAAAGGCTGGTTTGTCTGTGCGTGAAGAAAGCAAGAAAGCACCTGGAAGCATAATCCGAATATATCTTAATAGCACAGAAATCAGAAGGCATATAATATTCCCAAAGTGCTTTCAGAAAGTGTCAATGATGTAAAAGCCGGGTTTTGAAATGAAAACCAAGAAACCAGCAGGCTTTTTTGGGGCGGGTTGCAGGAGCCCGGGCCGTGTGGCTGAGGCTGCTCTCACTAGAGGGCAGCCCGGGACCGGCGCCGGTGGCGCGGAGCTGGAGATGGGCGCCTGCCGGCCCCGGGCTGCGGGGTACTGCTGGCTGGGACTGCTGTGTGTGTTCCTACGTGTTGTTATCATTCAACTAACCGCTTCAAGTCTTTAAAAAAAAAAAAAAAAAAGGGGTTTAAAAATTGTTTCCTCTTTTGGAAGACATTTGCGTGTTTGAGCTTTTTTTTTTTTTTTTTAGCATACAGGATGCCAGTTCTCCCATAGACCATCCTCTTCTGCATCACAGTAAAATTACCAGCGAAAAGAGGGTTTTGAAGGGATTCAATTTCACCACAAGTTAAGGAGGCTGCTTTTTTAAACACCAATATATTCTTACATCAAAATAAGAAGCTCTATCCTTCTTAAAACATTAAAAATATGCGTAACCGTAGAATACCTAGAGATGACTACTGCAAACTAGAACTACCGAGCCCTGCCTCGCAGAGCAAGGCTAAAAAGGCAACACTTTCTCCCCAAAACAGTAACGAGGAGTCAGTAAGCTGAGGCTTTGGCAGCTGGCGTGTGGTTTCCTTGCATGCTGAGATCACGTATGATCCAAACACGCATTAGGATGACAGACGCCACTGCTGCTCCTGAACAGCTTGTATTTACTAATTAATACCAGCATTCTGCATTCATGTATTATTCCATGACAGTCTGTCTTACAGTCATTACTTTTGTTGTTTTTTGAGTCTCATTTAGATCTTGTTGAATATTTTATTTTAAAACATAATTAACATTGGGTCATATGTGATAGGGATGTATGATGCAAAATGAGTATTAAAAATGATAAATTATAAAGCAATAGTCATTGGAGTTGTAGCAGATAGAACAGTTTAATGTATTTAATTTGGTTTCAGACTTTTATTAGAGGTTGTCAAACTCTGCAAGCCTGTATGACATGGTTTGGGTGTCTTGACTTGGCACTTTATCCATGGTAAGTTTTGGCTAAAAATATGTTATTGCGTACAGCATGTTACTATTTGTAATAGAGTGCAATAGAAAAATGACACCTTGAAGAACTTCATGCTGCGGTACCGTGGCTGCTGCAGCATTTGTGCATCCCTGTCAGCCAGGGTGCTTCCCCTGGCCACCTCCAAACCTCCTGACACTGCCACCCACGCACTCAAGGACCACCCACAGTGAGTTCCCGAGCGTAAACAAGAGTATTACATGCGCTGTGTGTAACTCAGCCTCAGGGCTCTGGAGCAAGATGAAGCAGTTTTTTCTAGGACTAAGGTGAGAGGAAGGAAGAGGTACTTTTCACACAAGGCTTATGTTAATATAATTTATGTTTCACTGAAGCATCTTTTGCCGTGTTTCCCATAAAAGTGCTGAAGTGCCAAGTGCTTGGGTCGGGGTGCGGGCAGAGGGCTCCCTGCAGCCCCAACCCACCGAGGAGTAGGAGGCTCTGGCCGAGCACGGCGCTGTTTGCAGCGCAGCCGCCTCCTGCGCAGCTCAGAGCCAGCAGGTGCTTCATGCCAAACTGCCAGCGTGCCTGGAGTTAGGAACTGGGATGAATTCCCAAGAAAGTTGAAAAGGTTCATTAATTAAACAGATACAAATTTCTCATTTTTCCTCTGTAATGAGGCATCTTTCTCAAAGGCATCACTATCAGCAAGGCCCTGTTCCTGCCAGACTCTTTCGAAGTAACACCATTAGGCTGTCAGGAGTGAACCATTCTCCTGAATAAAATGGCTCAGCTTGCGCTCTCCTTGTCCAAGAGATGCATTGCGGAGTCCACACACACACCAAGGCCTCATCTGCCGAGGCACTGCATAGCCTCAGGTCCCACTGGTTTGAACGTGTCTGTCACAACATGCCAGCTTATGCAAATCCTGCCCATGGGATTAGTGTGTGTCCACAAATTCAGGTAGTGCGACCCAGAGAAAAACAAGTGAAAAGATTTATTTGTTGAAACTGGGCTGAATGAGACCCGTGATGTCCCTTTTGCCACAGTCAGCACCTGAACTAGCAGTGCCCTGAGCTGCTCCCTGAGGCAGTAAGCGATAACTGCTGCTTTACCCGGCTGTTACAGAATGGTGCAGGGTCACACGGGTTCCTTATAACCCCTAACACTGGCTCCAACTGTGCTGGTAATGCATGTAGGCAGCATTTTTTCTTTTTTTAATGTTCCTTGTATCTACATTAGCTTTACATCAACCAGTTATAGAGGCATGGGTGCCAAGACAGAGTGTGGCCCGCACCATCAAGAGGCATTCAGGCACATGCTTCTCACTTGACTGCCCTGGAGGGCACTGAGACATGCATGCAGGAGTCCCTCAGCATTTCCACTTGGAGTTTTCACAAATGGAAGGATGAAAGGTAGCCACAGCATCTGAGGGGTTTGACTTCCACTGCAGGCAAGGTCTTTACGAGCTGTGGCCAGCTGCTTGCACGGAGCCAGGGGTGAGGCTTTCAGCTCCCTATTGTAATCTGATTTCTTCTGAACTGCCAGTGTGTGGTGGGGCAGTGAGGGGGTTAATGCTGCTGGATTGCTTTAATAACTGAAGAAAAAAAAAAAAGCCTATCCAAAGCCAACCAAAAAAATCCTGTTTGAGGTCAGGGCTCTAGTAAGTGCCTTTTAAAGAAACAATAACCTGGTGCAATAGAAAATATTTTGTCCATCTCTTCAGTAGAAATCTGATAAACCACGGAGAGAGGCAGGTGTCCAAGGAGATAAAAGGAATAAATGTGGCTGCAGTTCTGGAGCTCGCTCGCCTGTCAGGCTGGTAATTAAATGAAAGCCCCTCTCAGGAAATGCTGGAAGCTAATAGCTATACATGGTGATGCCAATTCATTTGCCCCAGCAATATATGTTAATTTTAGCATGATACTAATTTATACATTTTTGCAGTGGGACAAAATGTTGGGGGTGCAAGGGGGAGAGCTTTCATCCTGCCAGTGATTATTTCAGGTGGTAGAGATTATTAAGCACCTTATACTTCTTAAAAACAGAACAGCGGGGGAGAATGGGAGAGAAAGAAAATGTTTAATGTAAGCAGATCCTTTAAAGTGAATTAACTAATCACAGACGTATAACTGATCCGAACCCCGTTTGCAGAGAGCCACCAGGGGAGCCTTTGCTTTGCCACAGCTCAGTAAGTACAGAGCCCTAGTTAGCAAATAGCTTGAGTCACTCTGTTGGTGTGGTTTAAAAGGATTTCTAAGAGTTACACGAGTGTGAAATTAGGAGTGCTGCAATGGCAGATCTCACCTACAGGAAGAACAGTGGTTCTCTGAGACTGCAGTAAGCTCAAGGATGCTTTGGTAGGTGCCCAGAGAAGATGCAGGAAAGGAGTGACTTGTATGTAAATGTGTGCAAGTAATCACTAACAGACCTGCACATGCTGTCTGGGCGCGGGGCAATGAGTGCCTCGCTGCTCAGGGCCGTGTCAGCTCTAGCAATGTGGCACTTAGCGTTGACGGAGCTGCCCAGCGCCTGCTGGTTTGTGGTTGTCATGTTCTGGAAGAAAACTAATTCTGAGGCCAGACAGACATCGAACTGGAGATATTTGCCTGATGCGGAAGGCAGTGAGGGAACTGTGACCCTGCTGTGCACAGGGGCAGTGTGTCTTTGTGTGTTACGGTCCCTCTCTGAGGTAATTTTTGACCCTTGTGTCCAGTTTCAATCATATTTGTCACAGCCATCAAGCTCTCATGTAACATCCCTACAGCTCGCGTGCACACAGCTGCCTGCGTTAGAGGATAGATATGCCATTAACATTGCGTGCTCTTCCCCGTGGTGAATTCAGAGTTGCTGGGTCTTGCTCGTGGTGGGTGTCACTGCACAGGCCTTCCACTGCTGGCGGTGCGGGGTTCTGCTGGGTGTGTGGTGCTTGTAGAATCAAGGCCCTGATTTACACTTCCAAGTGTGGCATTAAGGGCATGACTATAGGTATTTCAGCTCTGAAACACACACTGCAGCACAGCAGGCTTCTTTCTAAAAAAGTCCTCTGATCTGTAAAATTATCAGCATTGAGGCAGCAGAAGGCAAAGCAGATTTTCCTTTATTTTCTCCTGCCCTAGAGGAGGAATACTCGCTTGCCCTTCGGTGTGATTATAGCCCATTTACCAACACTTCTTTTTTGAATTTCAGACCTATGTTTTGGAACAGTCACAAGCAAGAAGTGTTTCTTTTCAGAGCCTGGAGCAGTCAGCACAAGGGTAAAGTTTATTTAACAAAAAGAATAGTTCTAGCTGAATTCACATTGTGAAATTACAGGTCCATTTAAAGCAAAATAGAAATGGTGGCGGGTTAGGGTCAGGGAAGGAAGATAATGACATGTGCTGCAGAGTGCATCCAACAACCATCTTCAAATTTTTAAGTTTTTATAGGACTTTTTTCTTTTCTTTGTATAATTATGCAAAAGAACAGAACTAAAAAAATCTACTAGATGCTGAATGCAAGCTTGAGGCTGCTCAGGCATTGCAAATGGAGACATTATAAATGGTGTCTCAAACACTGACGGATTTCAGTGCTATGGGCTCTGTCCTTCCTGTTGTAGACCAGGCTGGAGGTTTGTGACCTTCCTGCCTGCACATGTGTCCCTAGGGTATGTCATCCATGCGTGGTGGGCCAGGGCAGGACCCCACAGGGGCACAATCCCCACGAGGGCTGGCCCCTGGCTGCACACTCCTTGCTGTGCAGCCATTGCCCTGATCCCACAGAAGTCACCTCAGTCCCTTTTGTTCCAGACTGCAGCTGTCAAAATGCACATTTTTCATGAGAATAAGGGTTGCTATCAGCTTTTGATAATAGTACTTTAAATGTAGTTTGGTTTTGCCACTCTTTCTAGAGAGACTGGCTGCTATGTCTCCTCCCAGGCACTGCTGTAGTGTCCTTCTACCCCTGCTCTGAGGGCTTTCCATTAGTGTCACCCTAACACCAGAAGGTGAGCTAGAAACAAACCTGGGAATATTTTGTAAGCTCTACCTGTATGAGCCCTGTGTGTTTGCCGGTAAGAGCTGTGGGAGACGTGGAGGAGTCGGGAGAGCCCGTATCATTACAGGAGGGGCTCCTGTGCCAGGGAGATGGTCTTAATGAAGCCCTCCCTACTGCCTGAGGAGTCACCTATGGCCCTTTGAGATTACCAAAGGGACTTCCAGAGATTTTAAGAGGCTTTGGGGCATGCCTTAGTGTATCTCTCTCTTGACAGTACTGAACCCTATTGAGCCCTTCCATAACGCTGGCATTTAAACAGAGATTGTGTTTAGAGTTGTCCTCTTCTCATGAGTTAAAACAACCAAAAAAGATAGAAACAACCATTTCCCACATTATCTTGCATGTAAAAATACCAGGCTCCGCAGCTGCTCCCATTTTTGCTGCCCACACAGACATGGGGGTCAATTCTGGGGGCAGAAAGCAGGGATGTTCAAGTTGCCGGTGAAGATGCATAACTTGCAGATTGCAGCTCAAATTCTGCTCTGGCTTGGTAGCAGCAGAAATTTTTCTTCCTTTGAACAGAGGTGATGAACAAACAAACCAGTTGGAGCCTTTGTTCTCTCTGAGCATCGGAGGAGGCATTTCCACAGGCCAGCTGTGAGCGCACTTTCAGGCACAGCACGGCACTCGCTGCAGCTCCGCTCCGATGTCCTGGTGCTGCCAAGAGCTGTGATTTTAAAACTAGCTGAGCTTCTCACAAGGTGACATGATTTACTAAACCACTAAGATATTTGGTCAGCCTTGTAAATCATTTTAATTATTTCACTAAACAGGTTGTGGAAATAGATCAATAGAAAATATGGCATTTAGGCTTACAATGCTGTGTATTCATTATGGGAAAGAAATTATATTAACTGATTTAGGAGCTAATAATAACTGAAAATAACAATTTAATGGAAGCCTTCCAATCCTGCAGTTTGAAAGCAGGATACAGCTATACAGAGTCTACCCATTTTAATCTCAGTCAAGTATACGTAGCAATTTTTTGACTCTCAGAGAAATGCCAGTCAAGTACAAGTAACTTGCAGACTTTCAGCATGCCATAAATTACATTATAATAAAACAAAACCAAAGAAACTGTCAGCAACCATTTTTACATACTGGTAGGGTCACATGAACCAGGCACGTGAAAAATAAGAAAATATATTGCAATATAACAAAGTGGAGGTGTTTCACAGTGGGGACTATTTTCCACTTGCAATTGTTATTTCCATGAGACCGTGGTTTGCGCCGCTGGGCTTGAAGGGCACTTCTCTCTCTAAAACGTTGGGGTTTTGTCTCAAACTCTGAATACTAAATATATGCTGTATACAGGAAATTTATATAAAGAGAGGGAGGAAAACAAACCAGGAAACCCTAGTCTCACCTGTGCGGCAAAAGCCAGGTGTCACCATTCAGTAGTTGGGGGTCAGCATTGCTCTATTACAATTATTTTACTGTAGCTAAACTAAACTTGGTACGCTGTGTCCTGATTTTCTTAATGCATGCAGAACAGTCCTGTGCTGTTAAAATATTTTCTCCTGAAGTTAAGCTGTACATTGTGACTATTTAATGCCTTATTGGCCATCGAGTAGCTATGCTGAATGAAGCAGGTGTGACTGCGGGCAGAACTGAAGCTGCAATCAGATAGTGCACCTATGTCGCCCGCTCGTTTGAAAGCCTGCAGCCTGCTGATAGGCGTTGTCACATCAGCTATCTCCACTTTGGTTTGCAGGCAGAGTTAAGCTTTTCTTTAAGCCTTCAGGCTAGATAGCATTTGAATTATGCGCTTCATTGCACCCCAGTTAGCTAGTGTTGCATGACAAAAATCATTATCAGCGAGTTTATTTGGGAAAACACCTTATTTTGCTACTTGGTTCAGCATTTGAAGAAAAAACCACAAACCCTTTTTCTCCACGGAGAAAAGCTTGTTTTAGAGCAGAGTTAAACTGTGAGCCATGGCAAATCATGCTGCTCCTGCTTATTCACCTGTCTCCTCGAGTGCCATCCGGCTGTTTTGGGAATGTTCAGTGTTGCTCAAATAAAAATAAATGGCTTCGGCATGACCGCAGCGCTGACTGAGCACATTCCCTGCACAGGCTGTGCAGTGTGTCTGTCTCCTCCTCCTGAGACCCCACAGCAGGTGAGTTTTACAGTGTCCCCAGGTAAATGGCCCCTGTGGCTTCCCAACACCACCTCCGTCCCTCCCTCCCCATTTTGCAGACGCACTCCTAGCTATAATGAGCAAACTGGATGGGTGACTTTCCCAAGCCCTGTAAATGGCAGCAGATGAGCCCTGAATGAAGGGAACTGCTCTGTGTGAACACACGGCGTTTTCATGGCGCTGAACATGAGCAGTGCTTTCTGTGGTGCTGCTCTGCTCCAAAAACCTGCAGGGGCAAGGTTTGAATTACCCTGGGTAATGAGCCTAAACTTGGTTGACGTTTCCATGCACATTTATGACCAGGTTGACAAACACTTTCTGAACCCAGCAAAGCTCCACGCATTTGCTTTTGAGATGGTTTACTTTAGTGAAATGCTTTAGTCTAGTATAAGCAGCATAAGACCTCTCTGGTCTTAAAAGTAATTAACTCTTAGCTTAATAGAGATTTTATGTTTTTGAAAAATACTGCAAAAAGTTCAACTTCTCACATTTGACACTGCGGCAAGCTGGATTTAGTTCCATTTACTCAATCTTGATATTAAACCATGTTACAGTTCAGATTTTGACAGGTGCCTGCTGTGTGTTGCTCACCACTATTTGCTGGGGTTTGAGCTCCCCCAGTTCTGGTGGCAGCAAGGTGAGCTTTTCTTCTGTCTCTCCCAGTGTGCTCAAAAACTGCAAGGTGGCCATATCAGCAAACCCACAACAGGATCAATGCATCAGTCCGTACTCAGTTTTGGTTTTCCTGTCTTGTCAAACCCTGCTTACTTCCCTGGAGACTGAAATGCCGGTGTTATTAATTATTAAAAAATTTCATTATATAAGGAGTCTGTCTGCTGACTTCAGTGGGACTCAGCTAGCTCGGATGACAAAGTCATTAGCTCAACCAGCAACTTCACCATATACTGAGGTTCATTTTAACCAGGATTGCAATTAGCACCTTGCTGTGCATTTAACTAACTTGAGACTTTCATACCACTATACTATAAAAGTTGAAATTATATCCAAGCACTCTATAAATTGATTACACTATTATCATTACTTGTAGAAGTGAATGATTGTATTTTTACTGTCTTGCACTGAATTAGCATAAATGAATCACAGACATGAGTGTATTTGGTAAAGATCATAAAGTAACTGATGTTTCCTTAATCAAATTGTACATTTTCATCGTCTCATTTGATTTTGTTGCCTTTAGCTTCTCTTGTGCACTTTCTCGAGTGCTGCATTCCCCTCAGGATAACGGGTATCACTGGCAGACATCGTTTGGTCTGGATCATCCCTCTGTACAGTTGTTCCTTGGCCTGACTCAGATTTAGATGTGTACACCACATCCTTGTCCAAAGATCTATCAACGTTCCCAAGCCAGTGCAGCTCCCCAGCTTAAGCGCTGCTTGGCTTAGTCACAGCAATGCCCGCTGATTAGGTACTTCCAGAGCTCAGAGCAATCTATGTGCCGTATAACAAGTGGGGTGTTTCAACAACATCCTAATTCCTGTTGGATTCACATGATTAGTTTAACTGGGGAAAGTAGGCTTTTAAATCCTGAGCCACTTGAGGGTAACTGAGTTATCAGACCCTTCGCTAAAGTCTGGCCAAGCTGCTCCTATCTAGGTCACAGCAACCCACCATGTTGCTCTTCTTGGGAGGGAAGGATGAGGCAAACCAAGGGGGTGAGTGTGTCAAAGTCCTGACACTGACCTTCTTCATACCCATCCTAACAGCACAGGAGCTCTGCTTCTGAGGCTGATGATATATTTTGAAAATGGCAAAGACAGTTGATTAATGACATACTGACAGGTGTCAGTCACTGGGATCAACTCTTGACAACTGTGCAGAACAGTAAGTAAATAAATTACAGCATATATATTAAAAAAAGGCTCTGTCATGGGAATTTAGAGCTAAATCTCCTGTTTACCGTGGACTATGAATACAGGAGCACTCTCTTGGGAAAAAAAAAAAAAAACTATAAGAACTACTGTAGAAACATGGTACTTGGAAATCAGAAGTATCCTACTAATTTTTGCCAAAACAGCTGACTTTGACTGACAGCCTAAATACCAACACCTACCTAGATACTAGGTAGATCACCCTGAAGTCCAAAATGAATTCTGATACTCACTGGATTGTCAGAGCAACTTACAAGCCTGAAAAAATGTTTAGTAATGAAGCATTCCTATTCTAGCTTGTTAAAAAAATCGATGACTTCAGATTTTCAAGGAAAATGACAAGAAAATAAAAAATAAGAGCCAATCCTATGTGGTAATCTGTTTTTTCATCCTGTATAACATGCCTAAAGACTTACCTGTTGCTTCCTGTTTCGAGGGTATTAACACAGAGGTAAATTAAAGTTTTGGACAGATCTGGTCATGGAATAGAAAAAAAATGCCCCCCCCCCCCCCCATCTTCCCCAGAATAAATCCCAAAAATGTCCTATTAGAAAAGTATAAGCCTCAATTGAACTGTAAGTGTTTTTGAGTTAGTTATCAAGACCTTGGTCATTTAATTTGTATTAAACTACAAATGATTTTCCGTATGAGATTTAAGAAATGTTTTAACAATAACAGGGAACCAAATCTATAAGCAACAAATAGGGAAAGCCATTAACTAACTCTACAGCCCAGTCCTCTTTGATTCAACTCTTAATATAACTGTGATTTGTTTGGAATGTCCATAATTGCTATAATTAAAAGGCTGGCAGTCACCACAGGAAAAATAGGAGCTTTCAATCCATTCATTGACATTAGCACAGATCCTTAAAAAAAGCCATCTTGTTCAGTGCTATATTTTGGATTGCCATTGATGCAGAGCTGAACCACATACTTTCCCTGGATGGCTCTGTTTATAATAATATCCATCTTTACTCAGCAGAGACTGCTGGGTTTTAGAAACATGATGTAAAACCAACAACAAACCCCTCCCCTCCTCTTCCCTATCCCCTGGGAAACCACATGGCTGTGACCAGAGACCAGCATGGCTGCTGCTCTGGGGCAGGACAGGGTGATGCAGAGATCACGGTTGCCCTCCTGGGTTTCTCCCAGCCTTCGTCTCATTCCCTTTGTTTTAGGGCCCATTAATTTTCCTATGGAATAACTGTAACTGCTCCTGTGTGAACAAAACCCAAACCTGTCCCACACATCCACGCAGCCCTGGGCTCTGCCTCCGGGCATCGAACCCAAGAGCAAAGCCCCCCGCCACACGGCAGCCCCCTGCATGGCAGCTCGGTGACCTGCAGCACTGCAAGGCTGCTGGAGGACAAAAACACCACAAAAGCCCAAAAACAGTGAAGAAGAAAAAAATCCCATGTCTTTTCTCGGCTGTAAGCGAGTGTTTTACCATCTAAACACTATTAATCAGCAATAATTTGCATATGTTGGTATTTTAGCATGCTCCTGCTGCTTGTGGCACTGGGTTGCCCTTCGTGGTGGCAGAGAGCCCTCGGGGTGATGCAGGTGGGGTCCCTGCGGGCCGGCAGCTCACCAGACTGCAGGGGCCGAGCCCTTCCTGCTCCCACCAAAACCCCGCAGCGCACTTACTCACTACAAATTAATATTCTCACAACAGCTCCCCCCCCCCCCCCAATCAGTCTTTGCTAAAAGCATTAATTAAGACTTTAACATTTCTGATCCCATCAATTTTCTGTTCTTTTCTTATTAAATAGATGTACTAGGGGAATTTGAATAATAACTGCCCGAAGTTTGGGGATAATGAATAAATGAACTTTGCCAGCCTCTGGCTAAGCATGAAATTTACTGTGTAGTAACAAATGCAAGAGAGGCAGCTCATATATTAACCAACCCAGTTTTGACACACAAGTTCAGGAGCACATTATTTACTTACTTACTAATTCTAAGTGAGACTAAGCTCCAAAATGTTTTATGCAGGAACTGAAAAATGACACATTCAGACAGTCTTTGCATTCTCCATCACAGCATGAAGATGCTTGCTCGCCCGTCTTCCCTTTGGTGGGTCTGTGGCCCTCTTGCCATGCACAGCAATGTTTTCAGGACTGCACGCTTTATCTTCTGTGGGAGTTTTGACAGAAAAGGCACATACCAGAAACTAGGTCATTTTGCTTTTTACTTGCTAGGTCTTGGCACTTTGAAGGTCACCTGTGTGCTATAAAACTACTTTTGTTCCATGTATTTTTACATGTGCATGGCTCTAGCATCAGCTGTTACACTGTTGTAAATCCATTCATTTTTGTAGAAATCCATTAACTCGCAGTGAATTTATAGCAGTATAACTGTGAGCAAACTGTGGCTGATGGCACAGACTGGAAATATTACAAGGAAAAGTGCAAAGTTCTATTGATTTTCTCTCAGGAAAAATGTGTGTTTCCTTATGATTACATTATAGATGACTCAGCTCTGGCCCCTAACAGCCATCACTCATGCTTCCCAGCCCACCTGCTTGCTGGCGTTGCGGCGAGGAGCCGCTGACTGTGCTGTCCCCCAGCGCAGGGACCAGGGACTGTCTCCCCAGGTGCCCGGGGACGCACCCACCCCACCGCCACGCTGCAGGACTTTCTGCCCGGCTCTGCGTGGCACTGCAGGAGACACACTGCCTTTCCACGGCTCTGCAGTCCAAGCACTTATTCCTAATCGATTCTGACAGCAGATACCACGAGGAATGCTGAGATTTATGAAAGAGCAAGGTTTGCCACTAGCCTCTGTCCATTAAGGGTACAGCAAAACCTCACTTTGCCCTTTGTAAATACAATCAGCAGAAGTGAGGCAGTTGCCCTTTTCAGAACAAAGACCGCTCTCAAAGGACAGATGTTTTAGCAAAAGTCCTTAATGCACTCACAAGGAATAAGGCTCCAAATTCTTTACATTTTTCCATCAAAATGCTGCTCACTCTAAGTGCTTTTTAAAGACTAAATACTGTACTGAAAACTGCAGCCTCCTCTTTAACCAGCTGTTTCCCCTGCGCTATGCAAATACGGGGCCAAACATAGGCTGTGTATTTTGCAAAAAAGCTGGCCCGACCATGGAAACCAAGGCCCCCAAACCTGGAGGACTCTTTCTGCACATTTCTCAAGGCAGAAATACAGCAAAGGTAAAAGTAAAGCCAGGTTATCTGGGCAGTCTGCTCCCTTGTTGAGGTTATCCTGTGTGCTGGGAATGAGTTATCTCTGCATGTGTGCAGGTCTCCACTGGAAAGAAAAGATGCCTATTGCTCTTGTTAGAAGAGATTTTTCATCAAATCCTCAGGTTATTGTTTAGTAGTTCTGAGGTTTTATAGTGAATTGGAATATAAGAATTGTTATTCCTACTGCAGCACACTTAATTCTGATCTCAGAAAGGATAAAAAAAAAGTTATTTTTAGTTGCAGATTTAATATTTTTTCACCTTTAATGTGATTAAAGTCTAAAAGACCTTGATAATTCTACTCCTACCACTGCACACAAAACTTCCAGTTGCTGCCTGTTATCCTGTGCAGGTAACAGACTATGATACAAAGGGAAGGACAAATGCAAGATGATGCATTTCCTCCCATGTTTCCTGCAAACCACACACTATGCGATTCAAGACATAATGTATTCTGTAAGTGATGCAACAAAAGTATCAGAGCAAAGTAGATGATCTAATCACAAAGAGACCATGCTGAGGTATGGCTGAAGTTGAACTAGAAGCACAGCTACTCCTAGATAGACATGGTCCACTGTTTCAAGTGTCAGCTATTTATTTAGATAAATTTAGGCAGATTTCCTTCTTCCTCTTATGGAAAAAATTGTTTTGGTTCTTACCCTTAGAAGGAAAACAAGTGACTGAGAAATATCCATTGCCCTTGAGAAAAAGCAGCAGCGATGATGAGCTCGCCAGAGCACCCACAGTTCAAACCCAGGCGCGTTTCACTTTCATGACCAGCCATTACTCGAAGGATTAGAGCTCTTGTGACGTTACAGACTCCACACATACCTCTGCATTGAACAACTGTCCTTGAACAAGTTCCCAGGCATGAAGGCCGGTAGTAATTTAGGCATGTTCTGACATGCTAATAGCTTTTTCCACCAGTCTTGTCTTTCCAGGTTAGAAAAGATTCGCCATCCTGTGCACATACGGAAGCCAAGGACCCTGCTCTTCAGTGCCTCACGCTCTGATGCACTTCCAGGCTTGCAACAACCACCTCCCCCAAGTCCTTCCAAAGAGCGGTTCTGCTTTTTGTTTTGCTGATTATGGATTATTCCCCAATCCATGGGATCCTACAGCTGGCATTAAGGGGATGAACATTCTTACAAAGATTTTATCACCTTTGGATCTCCATGGTGAGGTTGCCCCAGTACAACAGGGCTTTTATTACCACAGTGTAGTACCATGTATGAAACACAGGTGTGTTTTGGTCTCACACCTAGTGAGATGTCAGTAGCACAAATCCCTCACTATTACTGGCAGTCCTAGAAAAAGCAAATTCTGACCAGCTGAGAAACTGAAAAATCCCTTCCTACCCTCCTCCTAGAAGAAGACTCAGGTTCGAGGTGAGGCAATGGCACATCCTGCTTTTGCTCCACAGCTTCTGCTGACGGAGTCCTGCTGGCACTGTAGCTGGCACTTTACCATTTCCACAATTAAGGCGCTTTCTAAAATGCTATGCAAATGAAAGGGTAAGAATCACAATCAGACATAGGAAATTTCAAAGTACTTCACTAAATTCGGTAAAGAAATATGACCTTCTTTAGCTAAGTCATCCTATTATCTCACTTAAAACCCAAGAATTTTGGAACAGAAAAATAACTGCTGTATTTACTGAAAAAAAGCCTTTTGCTTTGCTAGAGGAAAGTTCACTCGGTAAGACAAGTGACACAATTATGTAATTTTAAAAATCTGAATGTATTTTAAAGAGATACTGGAACCAGGTCTAGGGAATACAACGTTCCAGGTTGATACATTTGTATTTTCCACTGGTTAATTCATCTTTTTTCAAAGAGGCCTGGAGAAAATCAAAGCAACTTACCTTGAATGCTCCACGCTGTCTGCCTGACTAGATCTTGCATTACCTGCCCAGAGATAACTGGTGTCACCTCAGGAAAGTGCAGCTATAGCTTGTGACTCGCGGTCAGCACGTTCTGCTGTGGGGTTTGCAAATACATGGGGGTATGTAATAAATAACCGATTTCAATTATTTGGTTTGTGATGCACCTTTCCTCAATTCTCTATGCTGTGACAAGGCAGGGAGCAAACAGCCACGAAGCCTTCTCAGGGAGCTTCAGGACACAGGGAAAGGCACACACATCTGTAAAAACTTTATTTCAAAATCTTTTTATTCAACTGTTATTCAGCAATATACAGTACAGTTTATAAACAAATGTCTTACCTTGTTTCCAATCTTCATTTAAAAATAAATACTATTGACAGTGAATATTAATTATGGTAATGTATGGTAAAAAGGTATGTACCTTTTTAATTAAAATGTCTCCAAAAGAAATAATTTAATTAAAAAAGAAGGAGGAAATCCAAAAAAACTAAACACAATGATCTACTAAAAATATTTCCTTTCTTAGGAAGGGCTCTGACCCAACATCTTTACATATTGTCATAAAGATAACTGCTCAACAGTTCGTGCAAAATGAAGAGTCAGAGGAAAGGTTTAGAAAAGAAAAAATATTACATTAAAATAGAGAAATCATAAGTGCCATGCACAGAGCAGGGCTTTACACAATAGAGTCTGGAAAGTAGATGCATTATTCTATGTGGTTTATTTTCAGTGGCATCCCCAAAAATATGCTTTTCCCCTCATGTAGAATTTATCATGCTTCTTTCAGTCTCTTTCTGTCCATCTTTAAAACTGTAGGTATTTTTTTGTCAGGGGTTTGTTCTGTTTTTAAATAGGTTCCTTTTTGTTTGGCTGAGGAGGAGTGGAGGAAGTAGTCCGTCAGTGGTTTACTAATAAATGTACAAGCTTATGCAGTATTAACAGGAACATATATAGGAGTGGGTCTGTAGCATAAATAGGTCCTGTACCTAAGAACAGAAAGAGACAAGGGAGAGAAGATTTTATTCTTTATCTTTTCCAATATAGAAGATTAAATGCAGAAGAGAAATATAGGAAGATTTATTTTTATCACTTCAGAGCCAGGGGTCAGAAGCTTAATTTTAATAGTAAAACAGCATCCTCAAGCTATCCAACTCAAATAGCTTTCTCTCCCCCCTCCCAAATCTAACTCCACTTAGGTCATTTCATTATGCATTACTAATGGTATGCCTAAACTTGGCTTCAGCCAAGTTACCAGCAATTGAGATTTCTATAAATACACCTTAATCTGGTATATAGTTTCTTGAGAAATGACAGGTATCAACCACCCATTACTTTAAAGGGAAATGACAAATGCTGCGGCTGTACTCCTTGATTAACAGGACATGAACCCATTTCATTTGGAATGGGAACAGCTAGACCTTGACATCTTCTTTACCTTTTATAGGAAAGAGCAGAATTTTAAATTAAAAATGTGTGCAGGAGCTATAGAAAAACAGAGGTCAGATGTGGAACACATCTGTTACAGTCATTTCATGCAAACCCAGGGAGGGCAAGACAGCTCCTGCTTCTACAAGGTGAGCTTATGATGCACGCTATAGGGCTGCGGGGGTAGTTATGTATGTGCCATACAGGAAAGCAGGTGCCTGTGACCTTATGGCTGTAGAGGGAGGACGCAGCTCTCCCTGGGTAGGGGCAGACACCAATGCCTTTGCTCACAGGGAGAAGTGGCATCCATGTCCCTACTGCAGCTAACAAGGCTGTCCCTGCCTCGTATCCACTTACACTAAGACACTTACTCAGTTTCTGTATCTTCTGCACCTGCACCAAAAAGAGAGGAATTTACTGTGTGCCACCATGGTCCGGCCCCTCTCCCTTGTATGGAAGGACTGAGCCATGGGGCTGAGGTCCATTGGCCATGCTCTGCCAGGAAAGCAGGACACGCAGGCATGGTGTGGAGCGCTGGGGCTGCTCCATCTCTGAGACCGGTCACGGCTCTGCTGCCAGGCAAGGACGAGAGTAGCCCCTTCCTATGGAAAAGTTCGGCTGTCCTGGTGCAGCCTACGGCATTGCTGCAGGGTAAAAGAGTACTGCCTTTCACTCCCCAAGCCCCTGCTGACCCCAGGCAAACAAGGACTGGTCCACAGCAGCAGCTGTTTGGGTCCCACGTGCCAATGGATGACACCTTTCCAAAGCCATGACACGAACTAGCATGTGCAGTTGTCACCAACACTGTAACATGACAATACAGGGCTGCACACCCGTGACTGATGTCTCATGCGGCTGTGGGACATTTCCACAGGGGTGACTGCAAAAGCAGGAGCCCAGCTGGAGCTTTGCCCTGCAGCTGGAATGCAGAGCACCCGGGGAGAGGTTTCATTGGTGCTGAACACCCTACATACAGGAGTTATCATGCCTAAAATACTCACAGCCACCCAGAGACGTGACTGTCAGAGCCACTTCGCAAAGCATGAAAGCTTAAAAAAAAAAAGCTTTTTGTGTTCAGTATCTCTGAAGAAGGACTCAGGCCACTTCTATTTAGTAAACTCACTTCAGGCACCCTAACGCAAATACTTTAGGTTTCTGGGAGATGTCTCTCTCTCTCTCAGCTGTGCCACATCAAAGGAAATGCCTTCAGTAGTTCCTGAGTAAACCACTGCTCTTGGGCTCACTGTTCAGGTTGCCTCGTAATCTATATATACCGCATCAGCAAAGTTAGAGTATTATCTAATATAAAAAAATAGTTCATAGTAATGTGGTATGCAGTTGAGGAACTCAAGAAATGTCCCCATAGTGCTAGCTCATAGATGCCTAGACTGTGTGGAGATTATTTAGTTATTAAGGTTTTAATTAAATCTTTGCATGCACAAACCCGTGGCTAAGGACTGCCTATGTAGCAACAGCAAGGCATTAAGATGAATACAGGATTTTTTCTTTTTAAAGCTGAAAACATTAACAAACACAATTAACTCAGGTAACTAAAGGAGTAACTCGTTAAGTTCTTGCAAAAAGACACTAGAAGTGTGTGTAGGAAAGTGCACAACAGCTGCTAAAGCTCAGGTTCCCAGCCAGTATGTGGGACAGACACTCACCAGCCCCAAACATCCATGCTGCTCTGAGGCAGCAACGCAGGAGCTCACAAGGTCGGACTTGCCTTCCCTGCCCCTGAAGCCAGCCCTGCAGGGCCGAGGTGCAAGGAGGGTCTGTCCATGGAAATCTGCAGGCAGGATAAGCAATCGCCCTTCCTGCGCCGAGAGGGTGAGGGCAGCGGGAGCCCTGCCTGTGCTGATGCCAACCCTGCCAGACTTCCCAAGCCTCTCTGCCAGCCCGGGAGCAAACAGGGCTGTGACACCCATTCCCCAGCCTCAGGGACCTCCCTCCTTCAGCAGGTCCCACCATTCCTTTAAAAATATACAGTCAATTCACAAATAAAGTATATCCTACAGTTTTGGCAAGGATAAAACCCTAACAACAAATCTAACTACACCAGCGAGAGAAAACAGCTCGCTGACTGGAAAGGCTCAAGGTAGACCCCCCATTTTCTGTCCGACTGAGCCTGACATGCTATGTGGGACCTGAAGACAGACTGCTTATTCACAAACTGCAGTCACGGGCACAATAGACCCCTATGTCCAGTCAGCACATCTCCATTTCCAAGCTGTCAGATGGCTCTTCTCACTTCTGGGACATGGAACAGCTGCCAAGAATGCCAGCCTAGGATGGTCCCATGTGCTATTGCCATCCTCTGTGCCTGGGGATGGCAAGGGCAGCCCTGCAGCAGCTGACACTCCTGGCAGCCACATGCAGCTCACAGGTCCTGAATTTGTGCCAATTCCACACCTGCCCACCACTGCAGTGAAGATATGGTCTTGGGTATTTATTACACTCAAACCAGAGGGTAGCGAGAACCCATTTTTCCCTGCCAGGGCTGAACTTGTTCTTTCCTTGAACAGGACTCAAGTTTGAGGAGATGCTGCCAGTTAATCAAACAGAAAGCTGCGCTTTTGTACAGGGGGAATCCGCCTGGAAATGCTGAGGAACTCAACCTGGAGAAACAGGTTCTTGTAGCTCAAGTGCTCTTACAACCATCGTATGGAAGGGCTACAAAGGACACCAGGTTAGGGTTGTTTCTGTTTTGAATGGAAAGCAGTATTAGTCACAACTCCATGGAGCAGCTGTGTGCCTGCTTAGCAAAATCATTCCTGCGCCGGTTTTACCTTTATGTACTAGTTTAAATCTCAATGCAGGATTGGGAATTAAAGCAACAGTCCAAATTTTTTTGTCTCTTCCTCTTGTAGAAATTGCCGTTGTTTTTATAACCTAAATTCTCTACGTCTTAATTTGACAGCAGAACATGAGTTCAGAGTCTGTTAACAGAATCTCACCAGTTAAAAAAATATATTTTTAAAAAATTGTTTGAAAGCAATTATTCTAACTTAACACCAAATACAAGCTTCTTTTTTTCATACTAATTCAGTGTTACTCTGCTCTAAGACTTCAGGCAGTAGAAGCAGATGATACACAGAACTCCAGAATTTTCCTCCCTCTGAACATAAGCAGACTGGAAATACAATTTCCAGTAATTTCTCCCTGTTCAGTTAACCTGAACCCTTTTCGTTATAGGTAGTATTGTTTATAAACAAGCTGGGTTTAGTGTTGTCAATTCTCCTTTTACTGCAGTAGTTGAAGCCTTGACTTTTGCTTAATAAATTGCTACATTTGTAGATGTAAACAAACAGAATGTGGTCTTGACCACTAGGATCTGGACATTTGATCAACCCAGATTTGAAAATAGAGAGTTCCTATCCAGAGACTTTAAATCAGGCGTAGACAGTTAGTTACAAACTACAGACACTTACAAGAAAACATTTCATTTATATTTTGAATATTCATTTGATGTTTTGTTATCATAAGCTTATTTATCACTGCATAGATTTACAGTTTTGCTTTTAAAGTATTTATATGCACACAGCTTAAAGGAAAAGTCTACCACTAAGCAGAACAATAACGAATTGTTCTGTTCATGTATGGTGAATTGCTTTCTGGCATCAGGCATCCTTCTTTTCGATTTACAACATAATAATGTTTTACTGTACTTTTCTATTTAATAATTTGATTTGTGCCAGCATTCATCAGTTTGACTTAAAACAGTGCATCCAATTGAAAACAAACATTAATTAACCAAGTGACTTGTGACACATATGGCAAAAATGGGATGATTGTTTTACAAGCTATATTTAGCCAATGGCCAAAAAGCACAGTTTCCAGCAGTCTCCTATTTTTCTTCCCAGAAAGAACCTGAAAAGTCGCTTGATCTTTCTTTCTGAGGTGGTGGTAAAATGCAGTGGCCCAGACAGTAAGAAGCTGAAAGACATCAGTAGCCTATTTTCCTTGAAAGAAGAGGTAACACCTAACATCTGACTGCCTATGCATGATGGAGCTGGGACGTCGGTTGGCAGTATCACGAGACATTTCTCTGAACTGGCTTTTATGCAGTGACCTGTTAGCCTCAGCCCGTTTCCTTACGGAACAATGTTCAATTAGAACGCTCAAACCTGGCATTTCATTAAGAGGTGAGGGATCAAACTGACCATATAGATTGATTTATTCTCTCAGTCCAGAAACTTTAGACTGTGCCTGAGACATATTCTTGGAGAAACTGCTCCTACTATCTTCCATCTATGGAAAAAATAGGGTTTTATACGGGTTGTTGATCAAGGATCATTACAGGCAATAACCTCCTAGATAAAACAAATTCTCTCTTACTGACAGACATTTGGAACACTTCCACTGAATTGAATGGAATTCACTAAACTTCAGATCTAAGAGCTTCTTAGAAGTTTTTAATTAAAAAGACACCATTACTAAAGTCACTATACACTTAACTGAAGAGATAATAAGCTACACCATATTAGAATTACTCCACAGTCTGAGACCTGATCTTATAAGCTGCATATATCCTTCTTGCACTCTTAAATACTTACAGCACAATCCACATCCTGCATTTTTGCTATCAGAGTTTTTTTGAAGGCTTGTAACTGGTGCCTTAAACTTCCTGCTCCTCACTAAGTGCTAATTCTCCAGGATGTTGTGCAGAAGCGTATGCAGACCCAGAGCTAACTTTAGCACACTCTCCCAGCTAAACCCTAGAGCACTGTATGTAAGGTGAGGTGCTCTTGTTAAAAGAAGTATGTGGTACTATGGAAATCTACACAAAAACACAAAATGATGGGGTCCCGATTGCTCCTGACTTTCAGCTGTCTGTGGATCATCACGCCTAGGCACAACTAGAAACAGCTCCCAGGCTGCCTTTTGGTGTTGCTAATTTTGGCAATAGTGACTTCCCGCATATTTATAACTGCAGGGGATCTGCTCACCACTGAACCTCCCTAGAAGGCATGATGACAAAGACAGTTTTCTACCCACTACACATTTTTATTTATGATTTACTGAATTTTAGAAAAGCTTTCCATAACTCATCTCAAAAAAATGCCTAGAAGTCAGCACATGTATTTATTTCTACAAAACCATGCACGCATAAGCTAGTGATCCTGCTTTCTTCCTTCATCCATGACATTGTCGTTTTTAAGGTGAAGAGTAAATCTTCTCATGCAGCTGGGTGAAACTATCAAAATTGCTCTCCACACCCTTCTCCTTGCAAACGCCCACGTTTCACTTTCCCTATCCACAGCGTAGCCTCAAACTCTCCAGGAAACGGAAACCAGTTTTACTGGACAGAAGACACTGGCCAGAGTTTTGTAAAACTGTGTCATCATTTTAGGTCTTCTCAGTTACACCTGAGTTTCACCATTTGTCTGCCTTCTCTCTTAAGATACCCACTGCTATGTTCAAGCCTGTATGTAGAAGTGAATTGCCAAAATACCCTGTAACAAGTGTAAATGAAAGCCACTCCTATCCTAATTTTGGAAACTCAACAGTTTTTAGTATTTCAAGTAAGATTTGCATTTGCATTTGGAGTATTTAGCACTCCTGAAATGACCATGTTTGACTTGCCCATACCTGTGTCTATTTTCACGCTGGGCTGACCTGATGTGACTGAACATAGAGGTGAGGTAGAATGTAAGGCTTGGGAACTCTATAGAGGCTGCGTACAGGGCAGCACAATGCAAATTTCCAACACAGGTAGAAAAAGAAGTATGTGTATTTGAGAAGAACCCAATTCTTTGTCGCAGCCTGGTTCTTAGTTTTGATTGTTCTTGATGTTACATCTGAAAAAGCCCATCTAGGACAGAAGACTGGTGTTTTAGTGGTAAGCAGCAGGTTGGGTAGCAGGGAAGGCATGGGAATTGAAGCATATTGAGAGGCATGAAGAGACTGTTAAGGAGACCAGCGTAACCTTGTTTTCTTGAAAAGCAGCATCTTCCAGCTCCCTGAGCATTTCAACCAACATGCTTAACCCCCGCTTTGAGACCGAAAACTACAACATGGCTAAACTACTCCTGAATACTGTGAAGCCCCTGTTTTAGCATATTCGATGAAAAATGGGTCATGTACATCTCATAGTTATGGAGAGATTAGAAAACAAAGAACTGGGATGGTAAGGAGAGGTAGTCATGCAAGGAAATGAGGCAGAAAGAAAAGTTTGGTTCTGATACGAAGCTAAGAAAAGAAAAAGACTCCTTATCATAGAATCATAGAATGGTTTAGGTTGGAAGGGACCTTGAAGATCATTGAGTTCCAACCCCCCTGCCACAGGCAGGGACACCTCCCACTAGACCAGGTTGCCCAAGGCCACGTCCAGCCTGGCCTTGAACACCTCCAGGGACAAGGCTTCAACAACCTCTCTGGGCAACCTGTTCCAGTGCCTTACCACCCTTAAAGTGAAAAACTTCCTCCTAATGTTTAATCTAAACCTGCCCTCTTCCAGCTTAAAGCCATTCCCCCTCGTCCTGTCACTACATGCCCTAGGAAAAAGTCCTTCTCCAGCTCTCCTGTAGGCCCCCTTTAGGTACTGGAAGGCTGCAATAAGATCTCCCCGGAGCCTTCTCTTCTCCAGGCTGAACAGCCCCAACTCTTTCAGCCTCTCCTCATAGGAGAGGTGCTCCAGCCCTCAGATCATCCTCGTGGCTCTCCTATGGACACACTCCAGCAGGTGTACGTCCTTCTTATGTTGGGGACTCCAGAGCTGGATGCAGTACTCCAGGTGGGGTCTCACGAGAGCAGAGTAGAGGGGCAGAATCCCTTCCCTTGACCTGCTGGCCACACATCTTTTGATGCAGCCCAGGATACGGTTGGCCTTCTGGGCTGTGATCGCACATTGCTGGCTCATGTCGAGCTTCTCGTCAATCAGCACACCCAGGTCCTTCTCCACAGGGCTGCTCTCCAGCCATTCCCCGCCGAGCCTGTATTTGTGCTTGGGATTGCCCCGACCCAGATGCAGGACCTTGCACTTGGCCTTGTTGAACTGCATGAGGTTGGCTTGGGCCCACCTCTCCAGCCTGTCCAGGTCGCTCTGGATGGCATCCTTCCCCTCCAGCATGTCTGCCTCGCCACACAGCTTGGTATCATCAGCAAACTTGCTGAGGGTGCACTCTACCCCACTGTCCATGTCGCTGACGAAGATGTTGAACAGTACAGGTCCCAGTACCTGAGGAACGCCACTCGTCACTGCTCTCCACTTGGGCACTGAGCCGTTGACCGCAACTCTTTGAGTGCGACCGTCCAGCCAGTTCTTTATCCACCGGGTAGTCCATTTATCGAATCCATGTCTCTTCAATTTAGAGACCAGGATATCGTGTGGGACAGTGTCAAACGCTTTGCACAAGTCCAGGTAGATGACATCAGTAGATCTTCCCTTGTCCACTGCCGCTGTAACCCCTTCGTAGAAGGCCACCAAATTTGTCAGGCATGACTTGCCCTTGGTGAAGCCATGCTGGCTCTCGCCAATCACCTCCTTGTTTTCTATGTGCCTCAGCAGAGTTTCCAGGAGGATCTGCTCCATGATCTTGCCAGGCACAGAGGTGAGACTGACTGACCTGTAGTTCCCCAGGTCTTCCTTGTTTCCCTTTTTGAAAATAGGGGTTATGTTTCCCCTTTTCCAGTCGGCAGGAACTTGATCTGCTAGTTCCCTCAGACCCGTGGCTGTATCTCATCAGGTCCCATGGACTTGTGCACCTTCAGGTTCCTCAGGTGGTCTCACACTTGATCTTCATCTTCAGTGGGCGGTGCTCCATTTTCCCAATCCTCGCCTTTGCATTCTGCATCTTGGGCAGTGAGGCTGCTGTCCTTGTCCGTGAAGACGGAGGCAAAAAAGTCATTGAGTACCTCAGCTCTGTTGCTGTCCCGGGTAACCAGTTCTTGCGTTTCCTTCCAGAGAGGGCCTACATTTTCCCTAGTCTTTCTTTTCTCGCTGAGATACTTAAAGAAGGATTTTTTGTTTGTCTTAATGTCCCTGGCCAGATTTAGTTCTAACTGGGCTTTAGCTTGTCTAACCCGCTCTCTGGCTGCTCGAACGATTCCTCTGTAATGGCCAAAGTCGGCTCTCCTGAAGTCCAGGGTCGTCAGCCTGCTGCGCACCTTCCTCACTGCCTTGAGGATTTTGAACTCGACCATTTCATGGTGACTACAGCCCAGGCTACCCTTGAGTTTGACACTGTCAACCAGCCCTTCCTTGTTGGTAAGAACAAGGTTCAGCATGGCTCCTCTCCTCGTTGGCTCCTTGACCGCTTGGAGAAGGAAGTTGTCCTCAATGCAATCCAGCAACCTCCTGGGTTGCCTGTGCCTGGCTGTGTTACCCTTCCAACTGATGTCAGGGTGGTTAAAGTCACCCATGAGAACCAAGGTCTGTGAACGTGATGCCGCCCCTATCTGTCTATAGAGGGCTTCATCCATTTGGTCTTCTTGGTCGGGTGGCCTGTAGCATACTCCCACTGTAATGTCCCCTGTTCCCGATTTCCCTGTAATCTTGACCCACAGGCTCTCAGTTGGCTCTGTATCCTCCCCCAGGTTGAGCTCCATGCTTTCCAGCTGCTCATCAACATATAACGCAACACCGCCTCCTTGTTTTCCTTGCCTATCTCTCCTGAAGAGCCTGTACCCTTTCATGCCGACGCTCCAGTCATAGGAGTCGTCCCACCAAGTTTCTACGATGCCGATGAGATCGTAGCCTTGGAGGCGTGTACTCATCTCTAATTCCTCCTGTTTGCTCCCCATGCTCCGCGCATTTGTGTAGAGGCACTTCAGCCGTGTCTTCGTTGAGGCCGATTTGGTTGGAGCAGCTGTAATTACTTTGTGCTGCTCTCCAGGCAGCATTCCTTTGTCCTGTATTAACAGTGCCTCCTCACTGGTTTCCGTTGGTCCACGAGCTCCTAGCTCATCTACACGAGGGTTTGAGCATACTGCAGCGTAGCCGGCACATCTTGGAGCTAATGGCTGCAGGCCCTCACCAGCACCCTGTTCCCCTTTCCTTGATGTAACATCCCTTGGCTAGTCATGGGCAAGTACTGCAGTGCTTTGCTGCAAGTGAATCTGTGTGAGTGCCTGTGGGACAGGACAGACACAGCAATTGGTAGAGGAGTTTGGTATATGTTTCTTAAGGCACTTGCAATTATTGAGGTGGATTTCTGATCACATTAGAGCTCATTTCAACTGAGACTCATTAAGGCCAAGTCATTCGCAAAATATTAGGACTAACAATCGTTTCCAAACATGTATATGGTACACAGATCAGTCAAGTGCTCAATTATCCTCTATGGAGGCTTTTTCCTTTTCCTCCTAGATTGTAAGGACATTATTAGATGTAGCTACAGGATTAGACGGACAATTGATCCGCTCCAGTTCAACAGTTGCTTTGGGTCTGCATGGGCAGACATTTTTGTATTAAACACAGCTACTAACAAACAGAAAGATGGGTAGTTGAACTAGTGGATTTGATGAATGTACGGAAGTGTGTATCAGGTAGAGAGTAAGAAATACTTCCACCTTTATCAAAAATATTCCTACTTTTTAGTTTACCAGAAAAATATGTGGTTTCATTGTCAATAGGCTCGTAAAAACTCATCTCCCACTAAAGTTTCAAGAAGTAGGGACACACAATAGGGGGAATGGTTGGTACGTTCTCCCTCAGTACACCCACTTGCCTTCTGTGGTAGCCAAATACACAGGCAGCAGTCAGCAGCCTTACTGAAGGCCTCACTCCACTTCTAAGCACCACATTTGACTATGAAAACTGCTGTACTGAGAGAAGGTACTGTCCCCCGAAAGCCTGGCAGAGCAGCAGCTGAGCTGATTCCCACAAAGCTGGGCCCTTGAGGGGCTGCTCTTGGGATCTGTCCTCAATTGGAGACAGCCAAACAAACCACTCAACCACTCCGATTATCCACTCTTGGGAGAAATTAAGGAAAAACTTCAAGAAAACACCTGTACATGCTTCAAGAAAACACCAACACTAATTTAAGAACCTCCAAAAGGAAACATGGCTATAGACAGGGTCAATGCAGAGTAGGAATGTATCCTGAATACTTCAAAAGAGTCATTCTATATAGACTATACAGCTTAAATACATTATATTGGTCTGCGTTTAAATAAATCAGTAACTTTCCTCTTTTGAGACCTGCAGCTGGTCTCTACTTTGTAGTACGTTCCCATAAACAAATTTGTGCTTTGGTATCTGTGAGATGATCTCTACTCACCAAGTATCTTATAAGAGACCCAAAACATGCAACTATGGATTTGTTTCATTTCCAGAATTTTCTGCAGTTCCATGAGCTAAGACTAACTTAACAAAACCAAGCACCATTAATTCACTCTTGACACTTGAATAATGAGAGATACAAAAGTCTTTGTAATGTGATTTGGTGGAAAATGAATTTTGAACTAAAAAGTATAGAAAAATAACTAACTACATTAGTGGTAGTTCAGGTGGTAAATGAGCATCCAGATCCATGTCCTTCTTCAGTACTACCACGTGAACAAGTCCACAGCATACTGATACACACAAATAGCAAAAAGCATAACTCTAACTATGCAAACCATGAGGCAATGAAGAATACTGGTAGTGGGGTTTCAGTTACTCAGCTTTGAAGTGAATCTGGGCCATATTCTCAAGTTTTTCCTTATAAGCAGGAGGACTAAAAACCCACGTTGCAAAAAGCAGGCAAGCTAGATACAGTCGCACAATTCCGTAAGTCAACACTTTAGAAAAAGCCTTGCAATAAAAATCACACTGGATGGAACCGTAGATTTGACATTCAATTGATCAATACAATTGATACAAATTTTAAATATTTGCAACCCAGAAGTAGAGAAAAAAAAACTCTGTAGTTCTCACTTCACTGTCTTTTAGAGTATTTTTGACTTGATCAGGATTAGGAGCAAACTGCCAATGTACTCGTAATTATCACTCCAATCAAAATTACCAAAGTTAAGCAGATCCAAGTGCAGATTAACTAAGGATTTTTTTCAAAAATAACCCTATCCTGTCCATGCTTAAAGAATAGAGCTAAGTGCATTAGCAGAATACATGATGACATAAGGAAAACAGCTGTATTGAGAGCATGTCCCTGAAAAAAGCAGAGCCTGTGATTTACATAAAGAAGGGATCACCTTCTTGCTATAAACAAACAGTGACGTTTTGGGAATGACCCACAAATACGCAGACCCTCAAATCTTTCCAGTGATTGATATTTGCTACATATTAGCTAACTAAAGACACTGCCATGCCCTGGATCTAAGGGAGGCCAAACTTACAGAATAAGCCAGCAAGAGGCTATTTGGAAAAACTGTAGACACAGGATATTCCGCAGTGCCCTCTTTACATGTGAAATCTCCAGCTCCCTGGCATGACAGGGATTCAGATTAGAATGCTGATTTTAAAATTAATAAAGTAGTAAAGTAGTTCTAATTATACCAGTTTGGTGAATTTTACACATGACCAATAAAACAACAGACACGGAAGACGATGTCCATTAGAGGGCTTAGTAACTGCTCTGCCTCATTTTGAGGTTAGCAGCTGCTCCTAGCACACACAGCAAGGATGCTGTGCTTCCTAGCCACAACCATGCAAATGCAGGGTAAGACCAGATAGTATGGCAACTACTGGACATCCTACGTAAGCTTCATTAGTACAGCTCCCTTCTCCAGCCGTGGCACAATGATCTGCAAACTGCGATCACACTGACTTCACAGAGCACAGTTGCTGCTCTGCCAAACTGTTCTTCTTTCCAGCTAATAAAATTGCCTCCCAACTGATAACAGCCTAGCAATATAAAATACTCAGTTGTTAACCACTGTTGTGACAAATAATACCATTCTGCTGACAACCCCATTTTTTCCAATACAAACCTACTTGAACTGTTCATTATTGACATATGGGACTGCTCTGCCATTATCTAATTTTAAAAAACACATAGTAAACAGCAATAGTGAACCTGCCAGCATGCTCACTGCTTTAGCAAAGCTAAATCAAAACCCACAACAAACCCCTTTTATTACCAGCACAGTCCTGTCAGGTTCTGTTATGTAAAGAAGAAACACCTTCTTCACAGGACTACTGCAAGATTAATTTCCCGGCAGATCCTACTTTATGTTTTCTTCCCAGCTACAGACCACCACTACTACTATCCTTCCCCAAACTATTACCAGTTAAGATTGTCTTGACATTTCTTTGTGCTATGATTGCTGAGTATACCACTTAAAGTATTAGGGAACTATAGAATCCACAAGGCAGTTCAAATATTACTTTATACATCAGTAAAGTTTCATCAGTATAGCAGAGGTGGGAAATGCATAACAATTATCTGCCTCATGTAAAATATAGGGACTAAGTTACCTGGTACTGCAAACTAAGACTCCATTTTGCAAAGTATCTACTGAAACCATACGTAACAACTAGTGGTATATGTACACTCCTGCCCAAAATGCTGTTTGTCCATGCAAAAAGACATATGGGTGCACTCAGGCCTCCCTCATACAAATTTCTAATTTTCACTCACTAATTGATCGCTCTCATATAGAAATCTAGACCAGTGTTAGGTACAGCTTCCACATTCACTATAAAGGCCTGGAATATCCCTTTCATTGTGTTCAGTAGTATTTTTTTAAAACTTTTTTTAATCTGTAACTTGAAGATATTAAAGAAGTTCAAATAATATTCAGATTTCTTCAAGGACACTGCACAGGCTTTAGCAGAATAGGTTAGTACAGTTTTGTCTGTCCTCCGGGGAACTAACAAGAACCGCTGAAAGGAGGTAACTCAAATAAATTGCATTTCCACAGTACAAAAACACCCTGGCACAGCTTGTTTATGCCCTAGGTAATGAGGTGACACAGTACTGCAGCTCATGCTTTTGTCCGGTTCGAGAATTAACCCATATTACACAAACACAAAAGAAGATATTTGACCTCACTTGTTCTCAAAGCAGTCTAATTTGCCTAGATATTAAAGTGCTAGTGATGTGTATTTAATGAGAATTCTTTTTGCATGTTTATTATCCAGTGACATTTAGGAGATCAGCCTGATAATTCAGTTATGGCCTCTGTCTTGCTACTTTATTTAATGTAAAGGAAAATGTGATGTGACCCAGGTTGCATTTAACTACAAATAACAACAGAATGTGAGTTCATATGTGGTCTTATAAAAAGCACAGAGGGAGTGAAGCAGACCCAGACATTACTGAGTTGGAAAGGTAGGGAGCCTAAGCTGAACAGCAGCAACATACAGAGACTTTCCTTTCTTGCTATTTTGTGTAACATTCATCTGTCAAAGATAAACGAGCTCCATGGGCTGTTTCTCAAACTAGCATGCAGTCATTCAAATTCTGACAAAGCCAGGAGAGCCCTACACCCAAACCCTTACCCAAAGTTAATCCAAACTCAACCACAGCTACCCCAGGAGCCCTCTAACCAGCCACAGCTAGTTATACTCAAGAAAACAGTGTGCTCATTTACTTTCCTGTCTCTAAGCTGAAAAAAAATACCTTTTGCTTCCCAGTGCATGCTGGAGATCTAACACTCTCCCAACATGGTCTCCTGCCTCAAGGCAGGTTGCCACAGCTTGACTTTCTGCATGTACTGCTCTTACAAGCATCACCAGGAGCTGCATATGCACAGAGACTGCAGAATTGGGACCTGGTGCTTTACTGTCTCAGGCCATGTAGCCCACAAGCAGACTTCTTCTGCCTCAGACATAAAAGGCTCTGTTGGGGGGAGAGGGGGGATAGGCGTGAAGACTTATTTTCTTCCTTGCTGTGAACACTTCATCTCCGCATAACGCATGAGTCTCTCTGTGTCCTTCCTAGAGCACTCTAAGCATAATGAAGCACAGTTTCTTGTTTCACACTCCCATCTTTGTTTATTTTATTTAAAGCTTTCACTTCAGAGCTTTGAGGCTAGAGATCAAACAAATAAAAGGGAATTTGGAAGCTGCAATGTCTGATCTACATTCTGCTCAGAAGTTAAACTAAAAATTGCCCCCAAGCAAATACACAGGCACTCATTTTGGAGACCGTTTGGTAGGATGTAATACAGACAATTTGCCTCCCAGAAGGTCAGTATTAAGATCCTTGTTTATTACTTCACCCATCAGATGACAAAGTTAGTCTCATGACTAAGGCACTAGACTTAAATTTAAGAGTTCTGAAATTAAGTTTTCATATCTAATTTCACAGCTGCCACACACTCAACAAAGTCAGTCATCGCTCTTCCTGCCATTTGTCTGTCTTGCCCATTTGGACTACAAACTTTCTGGGGCAGAGACACTGCATGTCTTGCTCAGTGATGCTCCTATATCCCCCCTACTTACCCAGTAAAAACTAGGAACACTTTCAAACACATTAACACTATATGCACTCTTTCACTTGCTCACCCTGATTTTTTTCCTACAGCAAAAGATTCCATTTGCATATAAGTAAACTGAAAGCTAAATATTATTCTCATTTAGAACACACGGACAACTGCTCCTTCTCTGATAGTATTAAAACCAATGATCTTACAAGCAGATCTTTGCCTCCTTGCACCCTAAGTAACATGTTCTCCATTTCTACTTCAGTCTACCTTACCGGCAGACAAACGGTAATCTTTTTGACTCTTGTGAGACCCCAGCACTAAGTTTTTATACGGTAGTTTAAATATTACAGATAAAATTCTGTTTGAGTAGCTAATGTTTCTGGCATATTAGGCAATTTTTCTGTGACATTGGATCTATTCTGTTATATACTATGATGGTGATCACAAATTTCTACCAAATACAATTTTAGATTATATGGCCAAAACTATGGATTTTCTATCCATACCTGGTTTGTCAGATGAGACGCTGTGCTCTTTAGAGAATCTCAGTAACAGACACATTTATTCTAATAAGTTCATGTTTCAGTTCAGCTAGAAGATGTAAAGAATCACATTTTTCCACAGTGCATGACTGGACTCCAACTGAAGTCAACAAGAGCCCTGCAGGCACATCTGAAAGCAGCATTTGATCTATAATCACATTTATTGGAATACAAGCACATAGAGGCCCTATCTTACTACACTAAACATATTGGGAAGGTGTCTATTGCAAAGAAAATAGAATTAGAACCCAATTCATTCAGGATACTGTGACTAGTGCCATGCCATCAGCTTTTAGGCAGAGCTCTCCAGTGTATTAAAAGAGGGTGTTTCTTAATCACTGTTGGCAGATCCATTGTTTGAGCACATTTCTGCTTTTATACAGAGGAAATATCCCCATGTACAATGAAAAGATTTACAAATGCTAAAGACTTTTGAGAGTAAGTGTATTAGATGGTTCGATTATTACACACAGATTTGGTGCAAGTACTTATCTGTGTATGTGTTACAGAGCTCAAAATAGACAGCAACCCAGAGTGAGGTCCTGCAGTCTTATATACCCTACGTGAGCAAAGATTTGGTTTGATTTGATGGCCCTACTGTGTGGAAAACCAGCTATGACACTGCCTTGAGGGGGGGACTCAAAACAATGCTTCTAGTTTACAGAGGTAAAAAAAGAGGAAAAAAAAAAAGTATTTCCTTTAAAGACACTGCATTCTTTACAGAGCAAAATAATTACTGCACCTAAAATAGCTCTAAAGAACACCACTTTAGCATACGAATGGGAAACTCTGAAGCTCAAGGATGTAATTTTCTTTTAAGATATTTTGAAGAAAGTTTACTGCTTATCCAACCCAAGTGCCAGCACTGGAGACCTGAGTCTTCGATTTCCTCACAAAAGCAGGCGATACCACTGCAAGTCCTCATCACACTGACTTCCACATTAGTATTTTATCCACACGCCTTTATTCTGGGTAGGGAGCAACACTTTATGTCTCGGGGAGATAAATCCATTTCTTGCCTCTATACCAAGATCGCGCTCTTTGCTTCAAACTAAGTGCTTGGCCCAGTCTTTCTAAAATACACCAGTGATGGGGACTGGGATGGCAACCAGCAATCTGCTTCACAAAAGCAACCAAGGAGACATCTCGTGGTAACAAGTCTCAGACAGTTCTGGTCCAGAAGGCACCTGAATCGGGGACTTCGAGGGCTGAGTCTTTCAGCTGCTAATCCACTGAGCCGTGCTGTGGCTGATGTTTTGTTGATTAGTAATTACAGGCAGCTCCCAACTGCCACAAGTATGGAAATTACAATAAACCAAGTAGAAGCCTGTTATTCGGGGGGTCTTGATTCAAGCAGAGTAAAAAGACATTATTTTTAAAGAGGACCATACCAAAATACAAAATTAGTTGCCTCCCTTGTATGGAGACAAAAGCAGTTGCTGGTTAATACCTTAAGTAAGTACGATGAACAAGAACAGGAGTCCTGTGCTCTCTACAATGACTGCAGCTTTCTCCCAGAATGGAAACTGCCACAGAGTGGCACTGTTCGCAGATACCAGTGTGCACAGGAGAGATGTCACAGCAGGAAATTTTGGTTTAGCCTATTTCGTAGCCCTCAGCATCAGTCTCCATCTGCAGATCCCCAAAACATAGTTTTCTGCATTCCACTACCTTCTTCACTGATTTAAATCATTCCATTATCTCCACTACTGGCCACAATGCTTTTATTTTCTTTTCAGAATTTAATCCAGCCTAGAAATGATGCAGCAGTGACACATCCCCAAAGTACACACATGTAAAAAATCAGGATAGACAGCAGTTTAGATGATCTGGGCAGGAGGTCTTGCCCTAACAGACATATGTGACATGCTCTCTTGGTGGCACACACTCACATCCATCTGTTGAAATGGAACTGAGCCCACTGCACTTCCATCGTCCTGTTTTTAGTTCATATACACCACGTAAACTCTGGGTTCAGCAGGCAGGACACACAGTGCTGCGAATCCTAAACCTAACTTCTATTGTCGGCATGGAAAACATTGCAAGAACTCTCACTGTGGAGGAATGGAAAAAGGAAACATGAAAACAACCACCAGCCCCTGGCTCCTAGGAGGAAAGCAGATCTTTCTTAGGAAAGCAACAGATTGTGAGCATTACAGTGTTCAGTTTAATTTCTTGTGGTCAGTGAATTCAGCAAAAGCAAACTGCAATTTTTTATATGCCCACTGGCTCCTGTAATTAGACCTCAGAAATTATCACTTTGTCTTCCACTAGACACCAATGAACAGCCGACTTAGTCTAAGGAATTACAAGGAGCAAAACCTAGTTTTCACACATATTTCTACATGAGAAAGAAACTAAATTATTCAGAAAGCAGCAAAAGGTAGTAGCCAGAGAAAACATAGCACCTGTAAAGCACTAGCAGGTCACAGTGACCCATATGCAACTGATTTCCATTACTGTGAGCCGAAACTTGTAACCGTTTGCCCTGAGAGTGTGAAGAGGTATCAGAAGGAAGTGTGAACATTCCTGTGTGAGGATTATGAATCTGCGTCAGAAGAGACTCAGCAGAGAGGGGAGCTCAGGGCTTTCCCTGCACAGTCAGTGGCATAAAATTGTTTCCCTTCCTCCATAGATAACTTGGCAGGGACATTTGTTCAACATTAGCTAAGTGACAGTGGCTGAGAGGGGAGCTAAAGCCCAGCCAGAGCGGTACCACACGGCTTCAAACACCTTTGCAATGCAGATTTAAGACTCTGTTCTTTGTCCCAGACTTTGCTGTCATTAGTGTAAATAAGGGTTTACAACGGCCTTCTCCAGCTAGCTGTAACATGGTAATATAGCATTAATAACTTAATACAGTATTAACTGATAGACAATCGGTATCGGCACACTGTTTACACTTGCAAACCATTACAGAGTGTAGTATCTCCAATTCTTCTCCTGCTAGTAATTCAGATGTGGAGCTCATTACACAGCAATTGACATTTCCCTTCGGAACCTGCACCCTGCTCTGCATGGGCACTGTGCCTGTCCAGGGCAACCAGCCCCTGTAACCGCTCACTGATTTAATTCTCTGCAGAACAGCCATGGCATGTCGCTCACTTGAGCCTGCAGCTACTGTTTCAAACACCAGATCCGAAAAGCTGCAAGGGGGATGCTGAAAGAGGGGCCTCCCATAGCACCTACCCGAAGGACGCAGGTTGCCCAGCCTTGCTCTCAGGCCCATCTCCCCAGCCCCACGCCTCTGCGCTAACTTCTGGCAAGGCAGGGCGTGACGCACCGGCCCTGGCTGTTGGGATAATTTAAGTACATTTACGTACGGACTCGGGTGCAATTATTTAGCTTCAGCACTGCAGCGACAGTCCCGCCCATGACGGAGGTGGGGGGGGAGTGGGGGTCGCGGTGCCCGACTCTACACCGAATAGCGGGATTCGGGGAGCCACGGCCGGGCAGGGGAGAGGGGCGCACCCCGCCCGCGCCCCGCGCCCTACCTGACCCGTGCTGCTGGCGGAGGATGGCGGCTTGCCCGGGCGGCGGCGAGGCGGAGGAGGAGGCAGCGACGGCCGCCGAGGCGGTGGCGGTGGAGGCACCCCCGTCGGCCGGGGGCGGCGGCGGCGGCGGGCGCTTGGCGGGGGCGGGCGGCGGCGTGGGGCGGGCGGCGGGGCCGTGGCGGCGCGGGGCTGCGCCGCTCTGGATGTGCGAGACCGCCTCGGCCGCCTGCACGTCGGGTGGCGCGAAGCGGGAGAGAACGCGCAGCAGCGCCTGGGCCTTGTGCTCCTGCGTGTCGCCGTCGCTGTAGTCCGCCACGCGGCACTCGTAGACGCCCTCGTCCTGCCGCCGTACGCCCGAGAGCCGCAGCCGGTGCGAGATGTCGTTGCCCTGGACGCGGACCGTCTGCAAGAGAGCGCACCGCCGGGCGCCGCCTCAGCAGCGGCCGCCGGCCCCGCCGCATTCCCCTTCCCTTCCCCGGCAGCGACCCCGCTCGCCGCCCTGCAGCCCCGGCAGAGCTCTCTCTAGGCCCAGGTATGTGTCGCTTGCTATCAAGAGCACCGAACCTGGGCTAATTCCCCCCCAAAGCACCGGACGTTTAAGCCAGCATGCCGCTGTTAAAGCCCCACTTCGGGGTCCCAAGGGGCCACCCGCAATCAGCCCCTGCTCCCCATCATCCCCACGCCACCGCGCACCCCTCACCGCTCTGCCACCCCACAGCCCCCCGCCCGCCCCTAGGCTGGGGGTCCTCTCTCCCCTCTCCTGCTGCCCAGACCCGCACGGAGCCCCGCAGCCCCCCCCGGGTGCTGTGCAGCCTCCAGCCCGGACGAACCGCCCCGAAGCCGACACCTGGGGAAAGAAACCCCGGGGGTCTCCGCCCCGCGCCTCCTGCAGCGGGCCAGGCCCCGCTGGGTGTAGTGCCACCCAGCGCAGACGGAGGACGTGCCCTACGGGCCCGCTGCAGGCCACGCTCTGCCGGGAGGGAACGGCCCCAGCCGCGCCTCAGCACCGCGGGATTGCAGGGGCAATCCCGGGCCCGCATCAACGGGAAAGGGGCTCGTTTCCTGCAGGACAGGGAGAGAAGGGGGTCGCCACAGGCGACTGGGGTTTGCAGAGGGTAGGGAAAAAAGCAAATCTTCTGATATGGCCCACAGTCCTTTTCAAACATGGCTAAGGAAGGGCCGTAAGGCAAGCATCACCTCCTCTCGATTTGCGAGGAATGAGACGTGACTGCTAAACCAGCAACAGACGGTAACATTTTGACTGAGTCATGACACACCGAGGAGGGGAAACGTGCCACACTCCCGCCATGCTGCAGGAGCGGGGCTGCCAGTGAGACCAGCTGCATTCCTGTGTCAGGAAAGGAGGGGGGCATGCAGAAAACCCCACATGCATGGGAGGAGGGGTGTGCACTGCCCAGCTCAAACTGCACTTACGCTGATTTTGGTTGCATCCTTATTTGTTACCTAAAAGAACAGAAAAAAGGGTGATTAGACTCAGCTCTGCCAGCACATCAAAAAGATGTTCATCTTCCCACCCCAGTGCAAGGACAGGACATGGACAGATGCAACTTCCTCCACTTGCCATTCACACAGCCTGTGCGTGGCTGGGGGGAGTTCCCCAGGTGACGGGGAAGGCAGCAATCCAGTGTTCAGCTGGGGGGACTGTTTTAGTAAAGCTCCTGTGGTGCCCACAGAAACACTGGCTTCACCAAGGGTGCGAACAGCAGCCAAAGAAATGCTTGTTGCATGCTGTGCTGCTCACAGTCACTGACAAACACTGGGGAAGCTGCTTTACTAGCAACATTAGCACAGTGGTGAAGTGCTTGGGCAGGCTGGATCCTGCACTGCTCAAGGCAGGGCTTCGGTCCTGAAACATCCTGGGAGCAGGTATCGCTCAGCAGGTTTCATACTTTATTTTTTTGTCTGCAGACAACTACTGTAAACCTAAGTGATGGCTCAGATCTCACTGATGCACCTCCCACGGAGACGGTCATCATTCTCCAGGCATGCCCTGTCATCATTTATTGTAAAAGCAACTCACGGTTTTTATATAAGGTTAAAGAAGACGTTTAAATCCAAGCGATTTATTTCCTTGTCTGACAACTGACTTACACTTTCCCCAGCTAGGCGGCATCACATTAGCTCAGTGTCTATATGCTTTGCATCTCTATTTGAGCTCTGCAGGAAAACAAGCGTGCCACAGAGAGGGGAGCTGGCACAAGCACAGAGGCTTCCTCGGGGCACCCTGCTGGCGCAGAGGCCAGGGGGCTGGAAAGGATGACGTGCCCTGCGCAGTAGGGCAACACGGCCTGGAAATCCTGTTTCACCCCACTCCTTGTACAGCCCTGTTTGGCACCAGCACAGTGTCTTGCACTGGGGGGATGCTGCAGAATGAACTGGCTTATATTGGCGAAATACAATTGAAAAATTTAGACTAGAGCCTACCCTCACGCCAGGCAGCTTGCTAGGGGGAGGGGAAAGGACATGCAAGATTTAACTCTGCTTCATGCATTTTAATTACTACATCCGACTGTCTGAAAATGTCTTGCTGAGCTCTAGATACAGACACAGGTGTGTATGTGCACCCCAAGAAACTGTGCATTTGTATATGCAGATTGATATGTACTTAACATACCAACAGAGAGAAGTGTATCCCTCATGCCTTTATCGGCTCTATCAGTGAGCAAGCCTTTTACAATTACAATGAGCTCTCCCACCTTTTACGATTCCTAGCTCAGCCCACAGAAGCACTGATTTTTGCTTGTCCCCACTTCATACTACAGCTATTTTTGACTGCCTGTCTTGGGTCCTCATTGCTGATTTTGCAGCAGGACATTTATCGTTTTCTATTTACAATCCTTAAAGCACTAACATTTTTTCCTGAGGTGAAGTCCCCCATGGTGCATGCCCTCTCCTCCTCTGTCCCGGGGAGGGGGACGACAAGGGATGCCAGTGCTCCCAACCTTGCTTGTCGCTGGCACTGGGTAGAGGAAGCGCTCTCCCCTCTGGGTCTGCTGAGTTTATTTTGATCACCCTCTAAGCACGTTGCACTCGATGAATAGATATATCTCCACAGCGCTGTATTACCTTGCTCCTGCTGCCGGGGACACTGATGGCTAATTCGTGTGCAAGTTCTCTGGCTGGTTCTTTAAGGTACCACCACTGGATTTCCAAGGAGTAAGAGGTGGATCCGCTGGCTCGGAAAGCACAAGGCATCTCAATATCATCTCCCTCCCTAACAGTCACATCTTTGGGAACTTCAGTAAAGGTAGCTGGGAGGGGAAGATAGAGTTATAAGGGCTGGTTATCGGGATTGATTAAAAGACAAGATCGGTCTTTTTCCGTGTAACATGAGCTGTTTAGGCTCGAGGGTTAGGCGCTGACCGAGATACTGGTTTCCGCAGGATACGCGGAGCATCCAAACTGCGTGCCCGGGCCAGGGCCGAGCCGGTCCTCGCCACCAGCGGAAAGGGAAAGTTTGAAGAGGATCTTAAAAGCCCCTCGTCCTCCCAAGAAAGCCCTCGGCTGGACACAGGGGCACCAGCGTCCCGTGCCCCCTCCCCCAGATCCGGCGCGGGAACTGACCGTCCCGGGCTGCGCGCCCGCTGCGCCCCGCTCCGCTCCGCGCCGGTGGCTGCGAGGCGCCGAGCCCACGCTGCCGGCAGCTGCCGCCGCAACAGTGCCACCTTGTTCTGCAAAAACACCCCCCGGGTAGCGCTCCCCGCCCCCAACCATCAACACTTCCACAGGAAAAAAGCGGCGGGGAGGACGAGGCTTGGAGCAACCGCCGGCAGGAGCGCAGAGGCTGGAGCTCAGCGGCGTACAGGGCGGCGAGCCCCGCCGGTACCGGAGCCCCGCTGCATCCCGCCAGCAAGTTGTGCCCGGAGCGGCGTCTCACCGCGGGAAGAGGCAGAAGTTTCCTACTCACCGGTGACGATGAACAGCAGAGGTGCGTTGAACATCAGGTAACAGAGGGTGCAGAAGAGCCCCCGATTTTCCATCTCATCTATGTGGGCTGCGGGCGGGGGCCGGGCTCGGGGCGCAGCCGGGCACGCCTCAATCCATCGCACACAGCGGGGCCGGGTCAGGGCTCCTTCCCAAAAAGCCAAAGCCACCCGACTAACCTTGGTTTGCGGGGAAGCACATATAAAATCCACAGCCGGCTGCTCAAACTCGCTCGCAGGTGGAAGAGACGTTCCTCGGAATGAAGCAATAAATCTCGTCCCGGTTCTTTGCTCCGCCGCGAGCGGGATTCAACTGCCCTGCGCTGAATGGGGGCTCCCGCCGTCCGCAAGCGAGGAAGCGACACTGGGCTCCCCTCCGAGACCCATCACACTGACAACTCTGCTCTCGCAGCTCGCAGGAAGGTCCAGCGAGGCGGCAGGGACGGGCCTCCTCTCGCCTCGCCTGGGGAGCGCCCGTCGCGGCCCGGGCTCTGCCCCGCACCGGCGGCACGTCCCAGCCGCCTCTCCCCGGTGCCGCGACGACCGGCACCGGCGGCGGCTGCACCCGCGGGCCCGGCCCCGCCCCCTCCCCGCCCACAGCGGGAGGCCCCGCCCCGCGCCTCCCGCCCGCGCCGCCGCTCCGCCGCGGGGGTTCGCCGGGCAAATCGGTCTGGCCGGCGCTCTTGACGTGTGCCTCCCGCTTCCCGCAACATCCTAGAGTCGCTCGAGAGGTAACGATGTCGTACATGAATGAAGAGCGATAAACTGACTGCTCTTTGCCGGCGTCCCGAGCCCCCTCCGGGGCTCCTCTTGGGGTGCGTGCCCAGAGCTGAGCGTTCAGTTGCTGCCAGGCTTCCAAACTCACTACGTTTATTACTTGTTAAAATATATCAAGGGGGGAAAAAAACCCAACCCACTATTGATTTAGAATACAGTATCATAAAAAGAAAATGTTTCTGTAGACCAGCTGTTTCTCAGGCAAACGTCCCAATTAAAAAAGAGAAGTGCTCCACAGGCAAGTCAGTGAAATCATTACAGTGAGTTACAGCCACAAGCAGAGTTTGATTTTTGCCGTAAGTAATGTGAGGGAGCTGTATTTTCATAAATTTGAGGTGCCTTTCTAAAATATTTGCCTTTTTTTTTTCCCTGAAATTCCATTAAAACTCACCATTTTATTCAGCCACAACTTCATTTAATCACTGGGATGGCATGGGAAGTGTGTTTTATGGTCAACAGAAAATTTTCTTTGTCTTTTTAATGGTTTCATTCTGTACCAGAGTGCAAAGCTGGATACATGAAGATTTCTATGAAACAAATTATTTAGAAACATTCACTTTTTCAATAACTAAATCAGAGCAATTCTTAAATAGGTGCTACTGTGTAGCTTCCCAGTAACTCCCTGTCTGGCAAGACTGACTGCTGAAGGCTTAAGCAGTTGGGCCCTGCCAGCTGCTGCCTCCTGCTCAGAAAGCCCATCCGCATGGTTTCCACCAGGAAGTTTCAGTAAAATTCACACGATCCTGAAGAATACTGAAACTGCATCTAATCAATATTTCCTGTTGGATTTTTTTTTTTTTCTTCAGAGCATTTTCAGCCATTCCTACCAATCATATCATGATTTAAATCCTTCGACAGTCCTCTGGTAGGTCTATGACAACTTGCCTGAAGAGCAACTCCTTGTCTTTCTCCCATAGCCTTTACTGGGAGCCTAAATCCTTCCAGCCTGAATCCTGCCAGCAGGCAGAGCATGGTTTCCCGGGCAGGTGGAGTCAGCCCCCACCAATAATAAAAGCTTTTATTGTAATTATTAAACACCATTCAATCAAATAGTCTAATAATCACTTACGCTTTGCTTTTCCACCCAAAAGCTCAGTGTACTTCATGCAGTAAGTATCATTATTTCTTTTCACTATGGCCTTAAGCCATATAGTACTGCAGTGAGTTTTATTACCACCTTGCCAGAGTCCCGGCGCAGGGCTGCACCTACCCGGCCACAGGAAGGCAGGGAAAGGCAACCATGACAGACATACCTGAGGGAGTAAATCCAGCAGCCTCTCTGCTCAGCAGCAGAAGTCTTTCAGTCAAATCCCAAGAATGGGTTAAGCTCAGTCCTCTGCTAGTGAGGCAATTCCACTACTTTGTGGCCTCTGCAGCAGGACTGATTAAAAAACTCCTAATGGACAAACAGAATCAAAACAGAAGAATTTTTTATATCAAATTACTAGGGAAAAATAATATTTGAAAAACTTTTACTCAAGTTTTTATTAAAATTGATGTTTAAGAATTTCTTCTGAAATTGCAGCATTGTGAAAATTTATAAAGGCTTGGAATGTAAAAATATCCAGTTCGTGTTAAGTGAGTCTTGATTCTTAGGTATAAAAAATAAGTAATAAAAATAAAAAGGAAAGGCAAATGCATTTAAACTTAGTTCTATTCTAATAAATCTAAGGTTGTTATTGTAATAGTGTTGCTGAAGCGAAGACAGGTTTAGCTTAAGTGTCCCTCAATTTATAACATTAAACCTTGAGTTCTACTGTATTTACTACCCACCAAATTTGATTTCATATGTAGCAGCTGAGCACTGAAGTGCTGATATCTTTGTATTCAATTAAAGTAAGGAATTAGGAACACAAGTGTGTTTTTCACAGTCTTAAGTTAGAGTAATAACAAGACTCCTTTTATGTTCTCCTACTAAAATTATAATGGGGGACTATTGTGCTCTACACTGACTAGCAAGTACTCTGTGTAAATCATTTTGCTCTTAGGATCATAACAACATTTGAAGTCATTTATTGACTCAATCCCGTCAGCAAAAGGGACTTCCACAGCGCAGAAGCTATCACCGACCTCCACTCATACCCTGAACAGGTGATGAACGGCAGGAATATCATAGGGAGAAGCTCCCTTTGCAGTTGCTGATCCTGCAGCATCCTCCACACCAGAGATTCTCAGTGAAATCAGGGAAAATATTCAGGTGCTTAAAGTAAAGGCTGTGTTTTGTTGATGACCATAATTTTTTGCTGTAAACTGTAACTGTCGCTCAGATATTACATTAAGCTGTGTGGCAGATATGTAATGATATTTTACACATTGGCAAACTAAAATTGGTTGTTTTTATGGAGAAATCCTATGGCATTTCCACAGCTTTCAACTTCCAAGTCAGATTTTAGTAGAGAAGATTCTCTCTGCTGTAGGATAAGACAAAACACAGGAGCATTTGTTCTGGCAACAGGACTCTTTGTCACTTTATCCACATGACTTCATCGCTAAGCCATCCCCTAGGAGATGGTGGCAGGGAGAAGCTCTGAAGTCCCCTTCCTGGGTCCTGAGCACCTTTCCAGGGAAGCCAGAAGGAGTCTGGAGGGACCATTGGATGAAACCAGCAGAATTCCTCCTGAAGGGACAGTCATCTTTGTCGTCTCTTGGTCTCATTCTCATACTCCACTGTTAGCCCAAATCCTCCTTTGATATGAAATGCAGGAGCATCGCTGACCTCAGGAGGTGGTGGCGATCAACAGCAGACAAGTATCTGGCGCTTTAAGTAGACACTGGCACTTACGGGACTGGTAATGGGAAACTGCTTTTGCTGTTGCTGGACCATGTTTTATAGCAACTCATGAAATCCCACAAGCGATTCCAGCACTGTGTAGCTGATGACATTTAAGAACATTTCTCCCTGTAATTTTTTTAAATGGCTAGCAACTCCATTATTTGAATAACCAAAATACTTTCTAATGGCTGCTTGAGGAGCCTTTAATTCATACCCTGATGTTTGGAGTTAATCCATTCAGAAATTAAAACAGTGCAGGTCACCTTTGAAAAGGAGAAAGCTGCAAAAATATCCAATTTTACACATACAAAGCACATGTGATGAGACATTTACTTTGAGCTGGTGTAAAAGTGCTGTAACATACCTGATGTGTCACGGTATTCTTACCATATTTAAGCAACGTTCATCTCTGCCCTAAGTCCTCTGGCAGAAGTAAGTCCTGTTCAGCACTCTATTCTTAGATTTTTGTCAGGTATTTTTTTTCTCATTTTTCTTATTAGACTGACATGCTTTCATAGTCACAGGGGCCAGTTTTTCTCCTACTGATAGAAAGCAAATGCTTTTGCAAATGACTCCTGCGAACATGGAGGGCAGTCCTGGCTCTCCACTCCCACGGTGGAGCAGGCAGTGCTGCCGCTCCAGCTCACAGGCAGCGCTCAAGCAAACTCTGGGGCTCTGGGTGCCTCCCCAGGAACCTGAATATGCTGACAGCATGCTGACTGGCTTCTGAAGACTTTATTATCTTTAGAAAAATAGGTGAGGGGCAGAAGCGAATATTGGATGTAAACAAACAAACAAAAAAGCAAGAGAGAGATGCTAAAATGTTCACATCTCTGCTTCCAGCACGGTGACCTTCACTGTGGAGCTTCTGCCTCAGAGTAGCTCGTAACAACAGGCTGGCAACTGCCAGCCTGGTTGCCTTTAAAATGTCACTGGTTTAATATCAAATCAAGAGGTATAATTGAATTTTTCCTTCCTTCTCTCCACCCCCTGAATTCTAGTCCTGATCAGGTCCAAACCAAACTGACAGCATATTTGTGTTCCTATAAGAAGTCTGTAAAAGGTCATAAAAGCTGCAAGTTCAAACGTCTGGACTGTTTTCAACATACACAATGACTTTCCTATTTCCCATCTGCAAGCAGTGGGCTGCACTGTCTTGAAGTTATTCCAGGATCCAGGTGATAGGCAGAAGTCTAACAGTGTTTGAGAAAGAACCGATTGGTCTTGTATTAGGAAATTCAGGGTTAAAACTGTCAGACTGTGCTCTCTCTTTGGTTTATTCATCCTTCCTCTGGACAAGTGACATTTCCACCAAAAAGCTTCATTTTTCTTTCCATGAAACTCATTAAGGTAGAAAGCACGCTTCTGCATTCTGGCTAGGCACAGTTCTCACTTTATGCAACAAATGCATTTTTAATTGCCTTTAGTTTCTGCTTTATCTAGCTTTCTTATCTGATATTCTTTGTTAAACTATCTAACAGTATGACACTCATGCAAGAACATACAGAAAGACAAGGCAACATATATTCATAATAATGCAGCAACAGCTCATGTTCTAGTGCACCATGCTTACAATAAAATCAAAAGCAGTCAGAAAATCAGATTACTCCACAATGTAAAATTTATCTGAAATTTGAGGTAGATAGCCTGTTTTAATAAAAGACGATATCAGCTGCCTAACACTTAGACAAGAGTATAAGATGGCAAGAAAAGACAACATAAAAATTGTCATCTGTCAGGTCCATCAGCACGTGGGGTTGCCATTCGTCAGCACATCCTGCAGCAGATTGGAGTTGCTGCACCTCCGCTGCTGGGTGCAACCCCTGCATGCGAAAAGGGATCTAGTAAATTTGTTGGGAAGAGACTGAATGAGGTGCATCACCCAGAGGCAGAGTAGCAGACTAAAAGCCAACTCATCTCAGTCTTGGGAATTATAAAAAATACCCTGCTTTGCAGAAGTATACTAAATACCAGGAAACAGCCAAGTTCCAGCATTGCCATGAGAAGCTCTGACTCCAAGAGGTGCCAGCAGTGCCTGACTGTACGGAGGCGAGTATTGCTTGCCTCTGAAGTGTCTCTGCCTACATACTGTGGTTAGTCCCTTTAGATAACATATTTATGTTTAATTTACACCAGGATCTTTATAAACTATATTAGATCACTGTCTTGTAATATCTCCTATCTTAAAGATAATTATTATAAAATAATATTTTACAGATTATAAACTAAGACTTGTCCCTCTTCTGGGGAAAAAAAAAGTACTATAATCATCCTTTGAAAGAGATAAACACATTGACAAAACTCAAAATACTCCACATTTGGGTCTACAAAATAATTTTAACAATTGTTTACCAACATCCTGATTCATCACATTCTTAAAGCAGTATAATTAATGGCAAATTGAAGCCAAAACATTATTAATAAAGACTAAAAAAAAAGAATGTTACTACAATGTTGCTGAAAAAAAAGACCGTTAAGTCCAAGAGAGAACACCACTGAGTTATGCAATACCTTGTATTTCCCACTGGGCTCACAGAAACTAGTAAGGTCTCCCACACAAACTGACATATATTTGACCTCAAAGAACTCCCAGCACCTCATGTGGAAAAAAATCCATATAAAAACCCAACAGATCAGACAAGATCTGCAGCAACCTCTTAAACGCTTAGGCCTCAGTTCTGCAAGTGCTTCTGTGTGAGCTGCAATGTAGGTGCCTCAGCAATCTGCCAGCTCCTAATGTAAAGGGTGAAGAGATGAACCTACTACGCAAGATTTTAAAGAAGAATACGTGTTTTCTGTGTGTAAAACTGGAGAGTTTGCTTTACTTTTTAGAAAAGCTAAGATTGTTTCTCCTTTCCTTTTTATTCTTTTCATTGCCAGGATCACACCATGCTAGGCTGTCTACTTGTACACAGCTAGAAAAGCAAAAGAATTAGAAATTCAAGTCACAGCTATCCAGTTTTTCAAGACAGACTCAATGGATGACTGGAGAATTAGTATAATTACTGCAACATCACAAATACTAAGCAAATAAGGCCTGCTTAACTAGAAGTGGCGAAATGAGTTTTATTTGCTTAGAATGCATTGATTTATTTTCGTTTCTTTTTTTTTTTTAAATAATAAATACTTGATAAACTACTGGAAGACAAAACGTTGCTGTTAAAAAGCCATCTCTTGCATCCCCCCAGTCAAGAGCTGAAACTAGAGCTCGTATGAAAAAATTTTTGATTAAATACGGTTGCATAAAGTTTCCTGATTGGGCTGCAAGGTAGCTCACAGAAACAAGCCGCTATGGCAGAGAGGGTGCTGCTCTTGCAGAAGTAGTGAGGAAGAAAGCTGACCCAGCAAGACTTCCAGCATCCTCTGCAGCATGATGGTCTCTGTTTCCTGGCCTCACCACAATGATTACCCAGGCACAGGGTGTAACCTTCCTGTGCTCACCTGTGGGCCTTTTGCCAGGACCAATTGTTTTAATAACAGTTTAACACAAAATAGATTTCATTTTATATAGATCTGTATTTCTCTCTATATATATAGTATATATCTAGATAGTATTCAGAGCTGTGCTTTAAATGATTTACAAGATTTTCTACATTAAATACCATTATAAATGCCACTTAAGCTGTGAGAACATAGGGGAATACTCCAAATGGATGCAAGTTACTGCAACTGTCAGCTAGGGATTTAAGTACATACTATGCCAATGTACTACATCTTTGAATCATGGGTGAATGAGATAGCAAGAGGAAAGGTGTTGACCGTATGAATCTGGCTAGTTGATAAAGCCAAAATCATGACCTTTGTTAAATCAGTGCAATCAGAAAATGTACAGAAACCTCGTCTCTCCAATTAATTCTAGAATATAAAAGAACAGAGTGCGAGAAAAAGAAAAGTTCAAGTAGAACAAGACTGTTATGCTATACATAAAACACACACAACACGGAAAATCATATTAGGCACAAACATCTTGTATTAAGCACACCATATCTGGGCTAATGTGCAGAAAGGCCTCTAAGTATTCATTAACTTTCCTTTACAGCTCAAGACTGTATTTTTATTTTTTAAGGAACTACCTGCAGCTGCTCTCTGCCTAAACCACAAAAACCTATCCACTTAATAAAGGAATGCAACACAAATCACTGAAGCCAACAGATTCAAAAAGCATCCATTAATTTTGGATGCTTCTGGTTTTAGATGTCTCCCTTAATGAGCCTGAATGTAAACATGCTCTTAATAATTCTGCCAAAACTAGGCTAATAAGTTGATGTCTTCATTTATCAGCTGAAACACCTGACCTTGTGCTGTACAGATGAATTAGATGCTATAACTTAATCATTTATATTACTTTTCTTTATATGAAATAAAAAGAAACTTTGGGCCAGATTCCCTATTCTGTTCCTGTTCCTCCCATCTACCCTGGCACTGGGAGAAAGCAGCCTGGATGGAGATGCCAGCAGAGCATCTCTGCAGGCTGCAGCAGCCTGCCTGAAAGGGGGTCACCTCCACATCCCCCTCATCGCACTATGTGTTTGTGGAAGGGAGATGGGAATGTGAAAGGACGTGTTTTTTGGCTAGCAGATAATCCTTTCATCAATAATGTATCTCTTCAGTCTGTTGGTGAATCAACCCGTTACCCACTGTTTCAGACTGATAGAGACTACGGCTCCTAAATTAGAATTGAAATGACTGTTTTGTTCAAACAGGATCAATTACTTGCTAGTGTTTCCTCACTGCTCGCTGTAGTTAGAAAGCCGCAGGGCTGACGCACGTGGAGGAGTAAGTGCTGATCTGGGAGGTGACACTGTGGAAGTTTGGCTGTGGCCTGCTCATACATGAACATTTTATGGCCATGGTAGGAGGGACTCAGGCTGAAGAAAAATCCATCCAGAAAATTGAACTGCTTATCCCCCAAAATGAAAGAAAGCAGGCAGATGTATCAGCCGATGCTGGCAGTCACTTGTGAAGGGCTATGTCCAGAGCTTGGAAACAGGGACCACTCCAGCAAGTGACCTGAGAAACTGATAGATGTGAGCGATACCTTTCTCTGCTTCTTGACTTCTGGTTGGGAAAGTTGGAGGCCACTCCTGGCCAGGATTAATTTTCTCTTGGGTAATTTTCCTGCAGCCCACAAGCCTAAAGCAATTTTTGCCAAAGGAGAAAGAGTTGCACAGCCCCAGAAAACCAATGACATTTCAAGAATTTACAGGATTTAAGTCACTTGCGTGGTCACAAATGGCCCAGGAATAGAAGCCTCTCCCCATCCTCCAAAGAGATTGTGGCACCAGAAGACCTGGGGAGATGCTGCCACAAGTGAAGGAAAAAAGATGAAAAAGATGGGAACTGAAAGGCAGATTGCTCTTGATTCCACATCCTCTGTGTGCAGACTCTGATGTTTTTCCCAGTGCTATCAGCGAAATGAAATTAAAAATAACCCTTTCTCACTTCAGTTCTCCCAAGAGCTGAACTGGTTAACTTGTGACAGGGGTGTTCTGTGTCAGCCCTTTGCACAGATTCTAATAGGGAACACCAAAATCTAACCTCAGCAGCACATTTGCTATGTGTGGATTAGTTGTTGTGCATTACAGAGTGCACAATAATTAATTTTCAGCAGACAGGAGCCTGTCAGGTGGAAAGAGGGTGGGCAGAAAATATTGTCTATAGACAAAGCCCAATACTCAGATGAGGTATTGAACATATGGGAAGATGGATTCAAGAAAACGCTCAGGAGAGTTTGACTTTTACAAAAATTTAAATGAGGTTTTCCTAGTTTAAAATAATGAAAATGACCACTATAGAAATACACAAGTTCCAGCAATTAATCTGCAAAAGCATCCTGGAAAAGGGTCTGAAACAAAAGATCTTCATGAAATGAATCCTTAGAGGCGAGCAAATAGTTCTAACAATGTTTTGTGGACAAATAGTTTTATTTGCAGAGTTTTAGAAAAAAATTGCAACACACTTGTTCAAAGTGGTTCCTGTTAGGGCTAAGCATGTGTCTGAGTTCAGATGCTTCCCTCTAAAAGCTCTACTGACTACCAGGAGACTAATTCAGGCGATAACATGTAGATAACAAAACCTGGATGCATAACTATGTTTCTCCCTTCCTTGTCTCTTATATGGGTAAGAGTCCTGATGTGACTTTGCTCTGATTTAAGCCTTGAAAAGCCGTGAAAATTTTTGAGCAGAATGATTGTTTCTCAAGCTGTAATTGAGTCATGTCCAGTTCACAGCAGGTAGTCATTCAAACACAGAGGCAGGTATCCAGGTGAATTGGAAAGGACAGGCTTCGTAGCATGCTAAGAATTAATTTGTGTTTCTGGGACTCAGGCTGTATGCATGACATTTGTGAGGTATTTCAGCTGGCAGGAAGGGTAACCACCGGCGGGCAGCAGTCACGGTGCCAGGGGACTGCAGCTCCAGCCCAGCTGTGCCAAGGCACATTCTGTCCCAACCCCAGGGACCTACAGCCTGCTCAGATCAGCACCCACCTTAAGTGTATTGCAACCAACAGGACGAAGATAAAGGTATCTATTTGATTAGCCACAGAATAAATCATATCACTAAGCAGAAAGGTATTTGAAATAAACAGTAACAACTCTATTAAAAATGCTAGAATTTGCATATTTACAGCTACTTAAATATTAAGGCTTTTCCTTCACTAATCTGAGATTAATCCACCATGTGAAAATAGATATTTGTTCAAATAAATTGACTACACTGCTAGTTAGAGATAGCGATTTCCATTGTTCTGAAGGTCTGCTTTATTTTGATCTTTTTTAGGAGATAATCCTCATAATCCTGTATAAAGTTGACTATAATATGTGTTCTCCCTTAGAGCTCTTTGCATGCAGCAGTGATCCTGCTTCCGCTCACTAGTTTCTGCTACTGTGGAGTTTAGGTTTTCAGGAGGAAACTGGGAAGCAGTTATGACGACATTAATGGCAGTGATAACGAGAATGAATTCAGCCACAATACTGTCAGCAGATGAACACTGTGAGGAAAACTCAAAGCACTGATTAGAGTTTTCCATCCCAGCAAAATCAGTATTTTTCTTACAGCTGTGTGTGTACTCACAGTCTATTCCAGTGCTTCCAACTTAAGCCACCATACGTGGAAGTTCAGTCTGTTTTCCCAGCATTATTATTCTGTGTATGAAAGATCTACATATGATGCTTTCTGCTTATCTATTTTTACTGCATCTTTCTTAGCAATAAAGCCTCTCTGAGCTGTGCTTTACACCTCAGAACATGTCTGTTGGCCAGATGGTTGCTCTAACAAATGGGGAGAAATGTCAGAAGCACTTTTGCATACCTGGGCAGTGAGGCACACCAGTTCTGCTCCTTGCTGCCAGCACCAGCCATGGCACACTGGGGCTCAGCACGCCTTGGTTTCTCGGCATGAGGGCAATAGGCACAGGGTCAAGGACCACCCCTCCGGGGGTATCACTACACTGGAGAGAGGCTGCTTTGCACTGCCTGAACTATCTGGCTGTGTCTCTGAGATCTGCTCCCAAAAGCCAAAACCTTAACAAAATATTTTCTGTGTTTTCTTTCTCGATGGCACACATGGCTTTTGCTATAAACACTACCCACAAAATTTCAAAGATAGCTTTGAATTGGAAACTATTAGTGGGCTTTCAAAATCATAATCTTACCATGCTTCGTCTTATACTGATTATCAGCGTTACATTATCTGCTTGATAGAGTATCATTTTATCTTATGGATGAGGATTCCTCACTGCTTCTTATGATTTTGTACAAAATACTTTCTGCTGTCAGGGAAGGCATCTTTTAAAGTCCAACTTCATGGCCTCGTTTTGTGGATGAGAAATGCCAAGTCAAATAAGCAGGATTGGCTGGCTAATGAGAGTCTGGTGAAGTGCTTCACAGTGAATCACAGATTAGCTAATGATTATTGAAAATCCTGATAATAACAAGCAACATCTTTTGCATTAGGAAGCTCTTCTGTTGTCTATAGTTTCTTTGTCAATGTGACACTATCAAGTCAAAATCAGATGTCTGGAAACCAGAGGCTTAAAGTTGGTGATGGTAGTCATGGCTAAAAGATATCATATTAATTCAGTTTTTAAATAATTTGTATGTTATAGCATGGACCCACAGAAAGGGGAGAGGTGCTGTGGGAAGAAAGAGGGGAACTGCTGCAATAATCTATGGCTTTCTGCATGTGTGGACAGTTACCAGCACCTAAAGCAACCCAGGGGAGGGATAGGCAGGAGAACTTGTTTAGAAGACAAAAAAAAATTAAGCTCTTTGTTATCCCACAGAATCACTGGGGGAAGAATGAGGCCCTGGAGAGCAGAAGCACAGGAGATATTCACTCTCTGGGAAATTCTCCACTGTGCCCAACAATCATGGGAAGCAGGTAGGGGGAGTGATGGATGGGACACAGGGATGTGAAGATGCAGGCAGCAAGGCTACGGGTGGCCTCCTGAGCACTGGGTATCTGCAGACCATGGGCACTACTCTCATGAAGCCTCCAAAAGGTCTTACCTTTTCAGGGGTAAAGTTAATATCAGAGATGATTTAAAAAGCAGGTAGATTTCTACTTCCAATGTAACTGCTGTAATAATTTATGTTTTTAAGATAACGTCATCTTTGTTTAGCTTTTCTTGCAAGAAATTTTTGTTGTTGTTTTGGTTGTACTTGGATCAACCTCTATAGCCAGCAACAAAGAATTCAGTCTTTTTGGCAGTTATTTTTGACCTTTCCTTGAGCAATAGCTGATAGTTTTCCAGACTCTTTGTCTAATGGTAGAGGTTAAGCTAAGACTAAAATGTTCACCCGATTGCCCTTGAACTTGTGGCTTACCTGGGTAGAAAAAAAAGCTGCACTTTTGACATAGAACTGCTTCCAAAAACATTGAACAAGTGTTTGGTCTATAACTTTACATGCTATTAAGTTGTATTGCACAGAAATTTTTCCACAATATTCCACACAGACTGAAAACTGCCTTTGTAGTTTATGAAGTGTTAATACCATAGCATGAATTTATATGGGCGCATAACTAGAAATGATAGCCTGGGGAAAAAAAATCTTATTTATAAAGTTAAATTTGTTAAATTAAAAATGCAGCTAATGACTCACCTTTTACTCTCCAAATATATTAGATGTCTGCATTTTTATGAAGTAATTTGATAGGCTTTAGTATAACCCTGATAATACATGAAGGCACATTACATGAGCAAATGTTTTGGATGTGGTGAATCCACTGTTAATTATAGAAAGGCCTTCTTACAAATCTAGGATACCATCTGTCCTAAAGCTATCCTTTAGCTAGCTCTCTGCCTGCATTCTGTGCAGCTGTACTTTGCCATTGCACTCAAAACAAATAGGAGTGTGCTACAGTACAAGTTAATGAATAAATGACGAATTACTAAAACTGTCTGACCAGATTATTCAATCTCTTCATCATGAGTCAGAAATTCTACTTCTGTTTCTTCATACATGCATTTACATGTGTCTGCTCCCTCAAAGCATGCTTTTTTGTTGTCATTGTTATTACACATTTTAATGGTTGCTTAGATTTGTCAGATTTTTGCAAATTCAATGAAACGCCAGACAGAGAAAGCACATGAAAAAGCATTGTTTCTACTGAAGAATTATTGTTATTTCCACATTTGACTGGTGCTGGTGTTGAGAGACAGAGGGAAGGAAGATGTTCCTGATACTGTATGCTAATGCTGCCAAACTGAATGCCAAAAATCCTTTACATCTTGGACTCAACATATTTTTGGTTTTATCCCTGCCTTTGGACTGGAGGTTCTGTGAGTCTTTAGTTTAACACTTTTTTTGTGCAGAAACTGCATCTTTGGGATAAAGGACCACATAAACCTTTGGTTTAGGTAAACAGTAATGGTGGGGGTCTGTTACTGGAGTAGGAAATTATGGAAATACCAGCTTGAAGTGGCATGGAGAGCCTGTTTTCTTCACCCAGCTGTTCATCGTCATGATTCACCTCTCATGGCTGATTATCTGAAATTTTCTGGCAGGTGCTTGGTGGGCACTATAGCATCCATGTTTAAAACACCTGCCTTGCTCGTGCCCATAACTAATTCTTTCTAGACCTTTGGTGATGTTTCTCCCCTCAACCCAAGGAGTAAATGTCTCTTCCGTTCCTGTAACAAACCCTGGCTACTTTTTACATAAATGTTACTATTTACATTTGTTATGATTAGTAAGTGCAGAGGGTGTGAGGCCTGCTAATGAAATTGAGTGGCTCCTTTACGGAACCATCTTAGCAAGAAAAGGCTTTCAGGGCACTTGACGTTGGCTAACTCCGCTGGGGCCTTCTTCCAACTTGAGATGAGCCAGGAGTGTTGGACAGATGCATGTGTGAAGCTCTAGCCCCTGGCAGATGCAATGAGGGCCAACATACCTAGTGTATCTGAGTGGGTGGGACAGAGCAGGTTGGGGCAGATAGATTTGGGTCATTTCTTCCAAATTGTATACAAAAAATGGATATTTTTGAACAGTGGTGTAGAATCTATGGAGTTACCCACATTAGATAGCTAACAATCTTCATCCTACAGGCCCAGTGGAGAAGCCCCTGTGATGGAGAAGAAGAACTAGCTCTTCCAAGTCTTAATTTCAGCCCCTTCATGTTATGCTCCTTCCCACGTAACAGTATCTAATCACAGCATATGTGAATCAGTTCTGTCTCAGGGTCATCATTTTCTCTGTTCTTTGACCCTGTGTAGATGAGAGCCTCTGCAGGCAGTCACACCTTCACTGGGGACGGACACACAATCACTGATACTGCTACAAGCAAGAGTGGACCTACGCACCACACTAGCCACATGCTGGCTTCCCTTTTCCATGGTCATCAGCTGAGTGCATTTTCATGCACAAGAATACACTGTCCAACTTGGCAAAACTTCCAAATAATTATAAAATACTTTTTGCAATTTCCTATGTAATATCCTTTCAAAGTTGTCCTGTTTTCTTTCTCTTTGAATGCATATTCAGAGCAGGCAGATTTGTAGGCACACAATGAGAAGCTGATTTTTAAAAGACGTAAATAAATTGCACTGGCTGGAAAAGGGCTTCTTGCTGCCCTTTCATTATGATGTGCACACAACTTGCTACAAATTCTTTACTTTGCATTTCTATCACAAAGATAAATGAAATTGTCAATCCTGTTCACATTTCCTTTTGATGGCTATATAAAAGTAATAGCCAGGGTGCCAAAAAAAGCTTTCATTAATTCTTCTATTTATTAAGGTGAAAAGAGGACTATTTTGCAAACAAAGAGGAATAAACAGACTGCAGTGAAATTTCTGCTCCTTTTCCAGAGGATATATCTTCTGTATGATTCCTAACTTTACGATGACTCTGAGCAGCTCTTAAAATGGATAAAAAACTTCTGGATTTCAGATTTCTATAACTTTATCTCAGTATTACACCACTCCAACACTAAACAGGATAACTGAAATGCTGTATGGTAATGTTGAAATTTAATCCAGGGAATCTGACCACACTTTAAAAGAAAAAAAAAAGAAATAAAGAAAAATTGCATATTCATTGAACAGAGACATCTAATATTAAAAAAATTATATCTCAGCACTGCTTTTTGTATGTGTGTGTGTCCATAAACACATAGATATAGATATCAGGGTCATTTCTTCAAAATCATCTTGGGAAAAGATGCCCCTCATAAATCATTTTTATTGGGAGTAGTTTGGAGCAGAAGCAGCCCTGAGTGTTGCCATGTAGCTGACAGAGAGTCTACCAAAACCTACTCTTCCTTGGCAGCACACCAAAATGAGTTACAGCCCAGCAGGACAGCAACAAGCTCCTTTCAGTGCCATGAAGGTGAAACAGAGAAAGATACTTGCCATCACTGCTACTGCCAAAGATGAAAATACTAATTACTTGTGGCTTGGGAAGGATGGGCACGAGTTGGAGGAAGAAGGGGGAGGGTAGAAAGCCCTCTTGGGGAGGCAGTACAAACGGAAAAGCTTAATGTCAGGGAGGAAGGTCATGTAGAAGTGAGAAGGACATTGCACAGGCTAGCACATGGCACCCAGGCATGAGACTTGCCCTCCAAAATGGTCATCAAGGAAAGAAGAGTTGGGGCCCTCAACAAGGAACTGGAAGAATCAGATGGCGGTTTTCACAGATCACCTTTGGAGCCTCTGCAGATGGGGGTAAATCTGTCTGCAGAGAGAGTAAATTCTTATAGTCTCAGATGCTTATGTGAACTTTGGTCCTTTACCTTTTTCACAGCACTGCTTTTTTTCCCTGTTGTTTAGTCATTACTGGAAGATGAATTGGATTTATTAGATTCAGTTTTTGAGAAAAAAAGAGAGAAATGAAAGTTTGGAAACTCTGATAATTAAGGTGGCTAGATTTGTAAATCGTTTGAAACTCACCAGCACCATTGTCAGCTCTGGTGTGCTCTAACCTCCTGCCCTGCCTGGGAAGTGTTTGAGCAGAGTTTGTAAATGTTTAGGTGAGGAAGAATCTAGTCCTATATGGGACAGGGAAAGGGCAATATGTCCCTGAACTCCATGAGACAGGATCAAGTCTAAATTACCACACGGAAGATGCCTTATTTGTCCTTCTTACAAGATGCAAGGGTCTCAGGACAATTAATTCTGTCTTTTTTATTGTTTCAGTGTGGAGCTTAAAACCCCTGACCTTTTATCACATCTATTTAGCTGTATATCTATGTCTCAAGAGACAATTAAAAATGAGATGCATGTTCTGTGTTTGGCAGAAAAATGCAGTACTAATTCATTTTCTGGCTACAACAATCCAACTATGTTTAGTTTTTCCTTCTTGCACTCACATCTAAATCTATCTCCCCTCTTCCATTCCGTTTTATACAAATTTGCATTTGTATGTGTTTATGTGTCTGTGTAAATCTTCAGAGTAATTTTGTACTACACTTCTTATTAGCACAGAATATATAAGACATTCTCCAAAGGTTTGAGTTTTCAAAATATAAAATTCTTTTGCTTGTTTAGATTTGGTTCAGCCTCCTCTAAACGTGATCATAAAGCATTCATTCCCAGACACTCGGTGGCCCACAAAGCATGATATCGACTCCGCTCCTAGTGTAGCCACATGTAATGTTATTCACAGCCAAAGTCCCAAGCCATCTTTCTACTCCACTTTGAAGGAATCACTCTCTTTATCAGTGAAGAAAACAAGCAGCTTTTCTAATACAACATTCAGAAACCTGCCCTTCCATTTCTCTCCCTCCCTCAGTGGCAAGATGAACATCAGAGATGGGAGAAAAATAATGCTGTGTTTCCTGAAGCAATTAATTTTACAGTAGTCCAACTTTAACACCTTTGAACATAAGCACAAGTGGGAAGAAAAATTAAAGCTTAGATTTACAAAACCATGAAAACAGCAGTAAACCGCTAGCAAAAAAAGTGTTTCCTTATCATCAGCAAGCAAAGGGTTTAGCCACTGGGAGATGTTTTAAAACCTATTTTTTTTAAATCTACATAAACGCTATTTCTGATTCCATGTGAAATTCAGATCCAATTCCAAAGGCTTCAGGAAAACCAGGCAGGAAAGCTTGAGATCTTGTTTGAAAACAGGAGGTATCTGAAAGTACAGCCTTCCCTAATGAAGCCACAATTTAAATATCAAGTTTTACACAAAGCAGAAAGATAAAGAGTCCAACCCACATCTTGTATCAAAACCAGCTGTTTTTAAAGATAATCCCTCATTTTTTATTACTGTGTATTTTGATAGATCTTGTGCCAGCAGTGGATATGGTGAGAAGTTAGCCCTCTACGTTAACCAAGATACTGGCAGGCTGCACTTCTGGTATTTAGCAGTGTTACAAATGCATTTGTGAGCGAGGTACCCAGTAACAAGCTATTCCCCATGACGGGAGACCACATGAGCCAGTGGATCAGCACTGCTCAGCCTGCCGCACTGCGCACAGGACTATGAATTCCCCGATGCTTCACGTTTCCTAGTAGCCAGCCCAGTATCTAACGTGCACACTGCCACAGCAACCATCTCTCCCTTGTGGTGGGACCCCAGTGTGCCCCGTACAGCTGAGCCGCTCCATTGGAAAAGGCGCTGCTGTGCAGCTGACTGATGTGCTGAGGAGCAGCCCGTGAGGCACAGCCACAGCAGCAGCTCCAGCTCCATGGGCTCTGACAAGCTGGGGACACCACCTTTGCTGTCACCCTGTGCAAGTCCTCTCCTGTATTGAGAGAGAAGACACTTGGTAGATCTGATTCCTGTAATCTCTCCAAAGTGGGGACATCTTTCTGTTTGTTTGCTCAGCCCTTCCTTAACAGAGACTTTGACCGTGGTATTTGACCACAGTAAAAAGGACAACATGCAAGAACTGAGGCCCTGAAGCTTTCCCAGTTAGATTGCTTTTATTCTTTTTTTTTTTTTTTTCCTTTCAATTTTGGATTTTCTCCCCGTGACACTTAAAAATGACATAAATATTACAGGCTGGATACTCGTCTCCTGAACTTCTAATAGTATTGAAGCAGCAAAGGAGACTGTGTTTAAAAACTGAGGACGCTCCTTAGCTACTTGGCTGAATGGTCTTTGCTATGCAAAGCTCTGCAATATTTTCAGTAGTGCCTTATAATGTCAGCTTTCAGAGTATGATAAGGTATCTCCACAGTTTCATATTGCATGAAGTGGAAATCCAGCATACAAATGACAAGCTCAGAAATATTTTACACAAAATTATTGAAATTTTTAAGCTGTTTCTCCTTTTACACAGGAAGTGGAATAGATTATATAGTATTAAAGCATTTATTGGGAAGTTTTTACTTTTTGAAAGAACACTTAAATGAGAAATGTTATTTTTATGGACTATTATACATTTGTCCACCTGTACGTTCCCCTCCATCACCCAAAAGAAAGGACTGTATGTCAGAAAGGTCAGCAAAAATCAGGTTTGTTTGGTAATAGGGCTATATTCAGACCACGCAACTACCAATCCATATGAGATACCTCTTTTTACAAGAATATCGCTCTCTTGCCTGCAGAGTGGCTCTGTACCTGATGTTCAATCATTATGTTCATTAGTAGGGAAAAATCCTTCAGGAAGATCATTCTTTTTAAAAGCCATATGCAATTGTGTGGCTAAAAAGTGCAAATGCCTTTAATTATATTAACCATGCTTGCAAATTAAAGGCATAATAACCCATTTGCATCTGTGTAAATTCAGTATTAGACCTAAAGTCAGTATTCATTTGTGTACATCTAGGCAAAAAATGAAGGAGTAAAACACACACACACAAGCATAATGTTTGGAGTTTGTGATGGATTGGAATGATATAAAAGGGTGTCAGATTAGTAAATTAGTGATACCACACAGACAGAAAATCATGGGAGATGCTAGATGATGGCATGAGAAGCAGGGAAATTTGCTTCTGCATTTAAAGACTTTTATCCACAAAAGCGATGTGAACATTGTCACTCATCCTTCACTTTAATACATCTGCAGGGCGAGGCTTAGGAATATATCAGAAGTAATTGGAATACGAAGCTGGCATCCTCTCCTGGATGTGAAAATATGTCAGGAGCTTCTACTACTGGGCATCAACATAATCATTAAACTTTCTCCTCCAGATCAGGCTTCAGATTCTGGTGGGGAGCTACACTTGCTGATTTTAGATCCAAAATTCAAATTTAGATTAGAAGAGTTTAAATATCTATAAGGAACATCTGGAAGTCCTTTCTCAGACACTGAATAAGCAAAGGCTTCAGGACTGGATTCTTTGTTCGTGTGTGTTTGGTCAAAATACACAATAGCATCAGTGTCAAACAAATGTATGTACTTGAAAGCACTACAAGGAATTACAAAAGACTCTTGCTCTCTTTACATCAACTGCGCAATGCTTCATGCTCCTGCCTCTTGCTGAAGCTGTTGCTATAAACAAACAAGCAAACAAACAAATCCCAGAGCTGTGCAGACAATGTTGGAGACATCATTAGCCATGGCTGGGGAATAAACCAAGATGTCCTGATACTGGAAAGCAACACACGGGTTGAGTCATTGTTGAAACCTGTTCACTTCAGCCATTTTGCAAGGCAAGGCAGCAAGGACTGTATAAGCAAAATGAGCTGATCTCAGTTAGCATATTTTTCATGCCTAATCTCAGTTATGATACTTTTCAGGCCTGTCATGAAATTAGTAATAGTGCAATAAAGTCCTGGCATTTAACAGTAGAAAACAAGAGAGTTTATAAGAGAAAATTAACTTTACAATTCAAAATGCACTCTACGAATATTGGGTCAATTCCCGCTGTCCTGATTTACGCAAGCACTCGGGCCATAGCTAATCTGAAGAGCAGCCCTGTCTATAGGCAGGACAAGTGCCCTAGTGCCAGTCACAGTTATTTCAGCTTTATCTGTTCCCTTTTTGGGATTGCACTGGGAAGCTCCATTAAGGACTTATGGTCCCAGTGCAGAAAATGCCTAAGCACAGGGAGTAGAGAGTTTCATCTGGCAGGGATTAAAACCCTGGCCCTGCGTGTCTTAGCAATCAATAACCTTGTCATGTTAGTTCAGTTTGTATTTCATAACAGTCATACATCTGACATTAAAGTACATTTGGTTTATGGATCTGTGCCAAAAAGCACAGGAATATAAGCAATTTTTACAAGGAAAACTACTAAAAATAGTGATATTTCTTCGAAGAGATGCAAAGGGATATTACTGATTAAGGGTCATTGCTTCCTCTCCCACTGGGACTATTTTATGTGCTTTGTGCATCAGCAGGGCAGCCTGGGCTGGAGGAGACAGAGCTTGGACTGATGACAGAAATTAGAAGAGAACATTCAATACTGAGATGAGACCTGGAGGAGTTGATTCCTTATCTCTGGAGTTCTTATGCTTGAAAAACAAGGAGATTTTACTCTCCTTATATTTCATTTTTCCTCTTTTTTTTTTTTTTTTAATATCTGCCTAAAAGAAAATCTAGATGTATCTGGTGTTAGGCCAATTAGTACTAGTGCCTGTGGAACCTATTAGCAGCATCAACAGCAGCAGATATGGCCAAAAAATAAAGCTGGTCATTTCTGTACTTTCATCTTAATTGCAGTTTTAAATCTAACACTGTTTTGCTCATTAAAATAATGCTGGAAAGAAAAGCCATGGGTTTTGGGGGTTAAAAAAGTCTTTTATTTCCTATGTTCTTTTCAAAAAGCTATGGTAATTATTTTTATAGTGACAAGAGGATTATTTGACTTAATCTAATATACAAGATTAAGTTCTCAGGGAAAAAAATATCACCGTAACGTATGCAAGGAGAAAAAAAAAAAGTTAACTTTTTCCTATATCATCATCAGAACTTCCCCATCCTTCTGTGAGACAATCCTGCCCTAGGGTGTGCAGTGAGATTTAACTCAGAGCTAAAACCACCTGGTTCCTGGAAGCATGTGTGCTTGAAGAAGCACTTGGAGAAGAACTGCTATGCTGGAGAAGTGACCAGGCTACTTCCTCAATGTTCCCTTTTTCCCCATGTTGCAGAAAGGTCGTGAAAGGAGAAAAGGTAAAAAGAGAAATTTCTGAGGGCAATTCTGTAAAACAGAGAGAAAAAATGGTGCAAGCAGTTACTCCTTTTGTCCTTCACCAAGCCTATCTCCATTCCTCTCTGTGCCAATTGCAGAGCAAGTCACTTTTCTTATTTTCATCAGAAGAACCCATTTTACTGAATCCATACAGCAGGGATGATGTGGACTGAGGGACAGTGTGTCTTGGCTCTGACAGGTTTGCAGAAGAGGCAGGACATGCTTTGTTTTCAGGAACACTTAGTATTACCCACCAGAAGGACACAGAGAAAGTAATTAAACTGTGTATCAGTCTTTGCTGCAAAAGATGTTCCATTAGCAAAGCTTCAGCCATGAAGAGAGCCATGCTGAAGGAGCCTTAAGCACACATCTGTCTGGGCACACATTTTAATTCTTCGTATCATTTTCTGGGAAGTGCAGGGCATTACTGGAACAGGCTGGTATTGGTGCCACAAGCAAGTGTCCAACATCTGTATCTGAGACCCCACACAAACTCACAGCTCTAGAAATACCTCCCCCCCCCCAAATAGTTCTACACTGGAAAGTCTCTAGGTTTTCTCCTTTCTAATCCAATTTTTAGAAATTTTTTTTAAATTAACTTTAGCTGTGAACTAATGGAAATAAATTAACTATGAAGTATATCACGGTGGTCTTAGTCTTGCAGTCTGCATTGCGTTGATAAATGATCAGCATCATAAAATTGCTGTTAATAGATTTTTAAAGCCAGAGGGGAAAATTATCATCATCTGATTCTCACCTCCTGTACAGTGCTGGTGATTGGACACCCCCCTGTAACTCCTGCATCATCAGGGCCACTGCTGCTCACTGAGCAGTAGGACATTTTTCAGCTAGACAAGCCCACCAGCCCCTTTACAAGGAGCGAGACAGATCCTCACCTAGTGAGAATCAGTATGGTTGCAGCACCATGTTACACCACATGAAAATTTGGGTCTGCTCCTTTCTTTTTTTATGGTGCCATAAATCCTGTTCTTTTTACTGAAGCAGCATTATTCTTGTTCTTTCTCTGCCTGACCATCTCTTCTAAGCTCTCCTATAGCTGTTATCTTTCCATCCCAGCAAGCTGTCCAACTATCAGTTTTGCCCATCCTCTCCACAAACTGTCCCCAGGCCTTTCCCCTTTTGTGGTCACATTATCTTATGCGCTGGCTTGACCAAGCCCACTTGTTGGCTCTGCTTTCTAGGGACAGATGCCAACATCTTGCTCATGACAGCACAATCTACAGAGGGGTCTCTGCTGACCTTTATTTTAGCTACTTCCACAGGCTCTTGCCTCCTGGAGGTGACCAACAACAAAAACGAGCCCCAAGTGAGCAGACATTTACTTGTAGCTCCACAAGCAGATGAGGACCACCCACTTGGGAAATATTTCACTGCTTATAAGGTAACCATGAACAGAGAAAAGGGATAAATGAGTTAACTGATCCTCTATCAATCACTTTGCTATGTCTACTTTTAGAATTGTGAGCACTATAACTCTTGGTTTTCAAGGTTTGTGCTCTATTCAGCTATTTCAAAATATGAAACAAAAACATTTGTTCAGGTAGGTCACTACACTTTCCTGCCTGTGTTTCCACATTCAGGAGAAACTCCAAAAAGTACAGTTCACAGCTGGCAGTGCTGCTCATTACTGTTCAAAACCGCTGCACTGTTCTCCCCCTGCTTAAAAAGTTATAATGCCCCATGGGGTTTTAAAGTTAATTTTATTACTAGAAAAAGTCCCAAATGGAGTTTGAGTCCTGAGCACTTGACAGTTTTTATTTGCTCAGCACCATTCTTTAACTTTACATCTGTGCAGGCCCTTTTCACCCTGATGGGGCAATGTTTGCCAGCCCAGACTATCTACCACTCCTATTAAATAAATATATAGATAAGTAGATAAATAAAGCAGTTGTACAGACAGAAAAATATCCGTTCTTGTTCAAAACCAGTCAGATTCATGACCTGACAGACAGTGGCAGGAGAAAGACCAGAGTGGGCTCCACTGGCTCTCCCCAGGAGCTCTTCCCAGACCCCAGGGGATCACTGAAGGAAAAGAAATTGCTGAAAACTCAGCTGAAAGGCAATTGGAAATACTTGCAGTATTTTCTTGTGACATGGGTTCCTGTGCAAGTGCCAGCAAACACTAGTATATGAAGCAGAGGTATGTTCTGCTTCTGCTGGCTTACTCTAATCATCTGAATTGATTCTTGAACGTGGTTTTTCTGGTTAGCACTGTGTAATGTCCATTACAGCACTGTCAAGCCTTGAGGTGATGAGGGCATAAAGCACATTTCGATCCTGAAGAGCAAAATAAATTACTTGGCTTGGACAGATGGAAAAGGACACTTCTTTTCACTGCTATCTAGCAAACCAGGAGCAGAGGTTAGTCCAGTGAGATCAAAAATAGCCCAATAAAACCTACGGTCTGCAGCAGTACAGATGGCTTGGACCATCTCCTAAGCCATTTACTTTTAGAAGCTGAAAAATGGCAGCACTGGAATTTTAGGTAAATATTTCACTGGAGGTGATTATCGTACTGAGCAGTGTTAACTCAGGCTCTCATCTTAAAACTGTACTCTCAGCGTTTAACACCTCACTATCCTGCCTCATTCTCTCCCCAAAAAGACGTTAAAACCAAGCCAAGGTTTCAGCATCCAATGCAGGATCACTAACCTTAGGGCCTTATTTCTAAATCTTACAGTACATCGTCACTGCCCTGAGAAGCAGTTGCTGATTATCGCTTTCACAAATATTTACTGCTAATTCTTGAATAGAATATATTATGAAAATCTCCATATGCCCAGGCACAGCTTGACTTATCGGGTGAAAGACGATGACTCTATTTTGGATTCACACTGCTGAGAGAACACTTACTGTACTGAATTCATACCTCATTTAAAATTGCCTTTACAGATAATAAATCCAAATGTTCCTTTGATAATTATTCTGTACTGAAGTTAATGCCAAATAATGTGCAAGCAAGCAGGCAGGCCTTTATGGGTATGATTACAGCATTTACTCCTCTTTCGGAACTGCTGGAACTGTCTACATAAATAATACCGTGCCATTATCCTTAAAGCAGCACATTTGTTTTACAATGAACCCTTGCAGGGAGAACTTTCACGCATATACTATTGAAGCCTTCTGTGCACCTTAATCATCTATCATATCCTTTAAGAAAAGATCTCACAGAAAAGAACTCTTTTTTTCCCCCCACTACTGCTTGACATAAAACCATAATGCTTGTTAGGCATATTGGAAACCCTCCCATCCTTCTAAAAGACAATTTCTCTTCTTTATTCATTCTACTTGGATGCCTCTGTAGAGAAAGAAACTTTTACTGTGCCTTGTCTGAAATTCACATAACTGTATATGCTGTAACTGCATGGTGGGTTGCCAGAGTTTCAGACAGTGTTTCTCCCAGGCTGATGTGTCTTAGTCCTTCACTGCCACCCTGCTGCACTGCAGCCTCTTCTTAATGGCGTCCAATTTGTTTTGCTGGGGCACTTGCACTAGCACAGTGACATGCTGCCTGCCTGGGGCACTGCCCAACGTGCATTTGGCTCCTTAACTTTGTGTGAAATCTATCAGATGTTTGAAACAAATTCTGTGTCCAGCGAACACAGTTGAAAAATTATAACCTCATCTTATTTGTTGCTATCAATGAATTCTAAGTCAACAGCCATATTTTCTGCTACAGTCAAACTAGATGAGCACTAGAAATTATGAAATAACAGCTTTATTACAAACAGGAGGGACCTATACAGCACCAAGTCCGAAAGCATGGAATTACTGAGCTGCTCCTGACTAACATCGGCATCAGAAAACCAAAAATACATGGATGAGGAAAAATGGCAGTTTTGTTGAACACTGCTACTGAGTAGCAATTACACTCTCATCAGAAACTTAAAAAGGAAAAGCAGGAGTAACTCAATTCAGAGGCCTTTTACTGTCAATTACACTAGACCTTTTCTTATTCACTTTGCTGAGTGGCTATTGAGTGCTTGCTGATGGAGTGAACTCACAAATGCTGCATGCCATTACAGCTGCAGCTCTCCCAGTCTCACCCACGTGGACACTTCTTACAAGTCAAAATGTGATCTGATAAATTGCGAAACAAGGACTCCAAGATTCAGATTGCATTATGAGTGAATTTATATTCTTGGGCCCTTTCTTCATACACAGACAAGTTGAAAAATTTAGGTTGCATTACGTACATTGAGTCTATTTTCCCTGCTAGATCTTTGCTGGAAGATGGGCTCCTCAGCAGGTGAGGTGTTACTGCCTTTCTCTGATACATTCCTGTGCACTGTTCTCTGAAATACTGGGCTCATCTCTGCCTTGCAATGGAAAAAGAAGATTCAAAACCTAGGAAAACTCATTGTGCACACAAGTGTTTCAGCTTCGCCTTGTTTCTAATTACCTCCTATTTTGGGCAGTGCTGGACTGGTTGATAACTCCATCATGTAACTGAGAACTTACACGTCGATTAGTGCAGGAATACCAGTAACATTGCTAATGCTGAGCAGGGTGGATAAGCCTCTTTCCCCTTGAAGTGCCCAACCCACAGATAATAAAGCGGCTCTGTGGCAGATGCTGAGAACAGGGTTTTTTCTTCAGTTTAAAAAATTTTTTTAAGTACTTTGTTGACTGTCTCTCTCCCCTATTTTTCCTCCACAACATACATTTGGGTTTCTAGATTTTAAAACTCTTGTGAATGGGAATCTTCATTTTTCTTACAGGGGTAGTAAAGTATGAGGTCTGTTGCTCAGTTAAAATGGGAATCTTTCTGCCTTGCTGGTAATATGGGTTCTCTGAACATTTTTTCTTTTCCAATAGAGTGTGCCCAGCCTGTAATAGAGGCAGGGGATGAGGCAAGGCATGCTCTTGAGACATAACGTATTATCATTTTTATTTAGGATTGGAAATTTTCTGACCCCTGAGGGTGGCAAGCAATTTGGTAAGCATTTCTACTTTCCAGTAAAAGAAGTAGCCAGGGGCTTTTCTTGGCCTGATGATACCATTAGCAACTGGAGTCTAAACTCTTCTTGTCTCAATTATGCTAAACTTAAACTGTCACCACTCACCTTTCGTAAATGTGCAGTGACTATAATTGACCTGTACTGGGACTGGTGACTCAGACTGGAGATAGGGCAGGAGGATTCCCTGGGAAAGCTGGGGTGGTTAGAGGAAGCAAAAGAAGTTGCATCTCCCGTGGCGCCCATTTGCACTGCAGTAGGTGCTCTTGGATCATAAGACACTGCAAATTCCTTTTCCCCACTTCTGCTGCCCCCATGTTGAATGGGGGTGAATGTTTTCAGCAAAAGGTATCTAAAGGAAGTTAAGTTGAACAATATAGGAAAATTCACACACAAGAAGATGTATTTCTCCTCCAAGTTTACTCACTCTTAAATGAAGTATTTGCCAACTTTTTTCAATTAGTTTTCTCAGCTGAAAGAACTCTGAAATTGTGAAACCTTACACAGGATTAAATTGACTTAGACAGGTGAGGTTCAGAGCTCGCTAAAAGGTCATATAATTTAAACTGACAGGTATCACAGAAGACAACCTGACTAGTCCAATATATTTTCCCTGCTAGAAAAGCCAAGGACTTGCAGGGAACAGATTATCATGGGTGCTGCTACCAAAAGTTATTTAACCTAGAGAGTAAATAAAAGTTCTAGCTATAGACAGCAAATGACACCAGAGCTGGCTGCTGAGCCTGCCACTGCCTATGTAACGGGACATCGTTCCATGTTTTCTGCCCTGCTGTCCTTAACCCCCTTGCAGACTGTCTAACACCAGGAACACCATAAGCCTGCCACACTGCGGATGCAGCGCAGTTAGCTGAAGTGAGAGTTACAAAAAACAGCCCAGTCTGGCCCAGGGTCTGCTTCTCTGCCAATGCTTACGCCCCAATAATGAGACCAGAATCTAATCAGCCAGTTCATTCCATTCTACACAACTGCTGACTAATTTCAAAGAGATTTTCTATTGGTAAGGCTGAACCTCAGTAACTGTATGAAGAAGACACATGTCGTCAGGACACTTGAAAATATTTACAAGAATTTTAGACTGTTTTGCTAGTTCTTCTTGGACGAAGATGTATAGTAGCCCCATTAGGCATAAAATTTAGTGCTTAGTGAGGATATGGGCAAGAGAACCAAATCCATCCAAGGTTTATTAAAAAAACCCTTATTTACTAACATACCATCCTTTGTAAAAGATGGAGAGACACTCATTTTCTCTCAGGATAGGGATCCAGCTGTAATCTTGGCAAAAGGACCAAGGAGAGAGATGGGCAACTTTGCACAGCCAGGATTCCTTGGTGGAACAACAGCTCAACATCTCCCAAGAAAGTGAGCTTTAACACCATCCAGACATGCCCACAAAATTAAAATAATTGGTGTGAAATATTTCTGCACAGCACCCTCCTCTTCACCTCAATGTGACTGAAGCAACAGCAGGAGTTGGTGAGGAGCAGACCTGGATAACTGAGAGCTGCTTCACAGTTCCTCAATTTTTGTATTTTGTGGGTAAAATAACCATGTGGATCAAATATGCCTGCTTTCCCTGACTAGAATGCGATTTTCATTAGGTGTTTTTATTTATAGACAAATAATACATTTAGCCACTCTAGACCCTGAGTAGCAGACAAAATGTTCTTTCAGAGATAAGTCAGACTGCACTCCTTGTAGCGCTAAATTACAGAGGGATTTTCACTACACACTGATTCCAGCAATATGAAAGGTCAGTACACACATATCTTCAGGTGTGAATGTGAGCTTAAGCTTTTATCTTGTTTCTGAGTGCTTTGGGTTAAGCATTACAGCTTTGCTGAAAGCTTTAGTGGCTTATATCTGCTGAATGATAGTGATAAATCATGACTGCGCTGATGTCCTGCACAACACTGTTTGTGGCCAACTCACCCCCATTGCCCACTTTTTATGAGAAGAGTACGAGGAGGTAATAGGATTGGAAAGAGGGGCCCTATCATCTCCGCCTCCACCCGGTGAAACAGAAGCAACCATCCATGCAGGCTTAGCGTACTAAGGCACTTATGCCACTTTTGGAGGAGAGACATGGCAGACTGCTTGAAGAACTAACAGGAACAGAGGGAAAGGAAAAAAACTAAGCTTAAAAAAGACACTAATGACTGCCAGAGACAAACACAGATGCAATGCCAGTAGCAAAGCTGTATGATGTAAGAGTGTACACAAGCCACTGGAATTTGAAATATATATGACCAAAGGATAAGGGCCCAACAGTAAGGAATGAGGGAGGGTGAAGCGCACCTCACAGGGGAGCTTCACTGTGTTTTTGCTAGTTTGCTGCTGAGACACAGGATGTTTTGGGCCAGTAAATTTGTTCACTGTTCACATCATCATTTAGGGGAAGTCATAGTTTTCTATTGTAGAGATAGCAGAGGCCTACCCTACCGCCTCATGCAGGCTGGCACAATCAAAGCCAACCTAGAAGGAATAAATTTGCCAGCTGCCCTTGGATGTCATGAAGCCACAAACTGGCTGTTCACTCTGCTCCCAAACATTCAGCACTGCTGCGTTTGTGGTTTGTTTCTGCACTGCTCCTTCAGGTCATGACTGACTCCAGATTTTGCGAAGTACAAGTTTAAAACAAAGAAAAACTTTCCTAAACTTTTGGGAAGAAGTGAAGCAAAACAATCCTTTCTTTCCTGATTACAAGAGCATTGGCATTCCTCACTGATCATGCTTACCCTCAGAGACCTTGCATTTCTTTTATTAGCATCACGAGCTTTTTCATTGTATTTTCACATTTCAGTTCTGGGTTATACCATGGGACTACTCAAAATTTCTACCTGGTTTCCATTTCATAAACATGCATGGGAGCAAAATCCCCAAACACTCTTTATATGCATAAAACTGATTCACCAACAAATAGCAATTTTGCTGTGAAAACTGATATTTAGCTCTTTCTGACACTGCCTCTGTTCAAATGGACAGCATTGACTTTTATTTTTTTGTGGTATTATTTCTCACTAACACAATTTTTTAGTATAGCTTTCAGTAGTTCACTAAAAACTGGCAAAACCTTCCTGATACTTGTTTTATGGTAATAATACAACTGATTACACTTTCTAAACCCATACAAGTGCTGAAAAATCCTCTACTTGTCTGAAATGAGTTTTTACTTGTGAGCCTTCCCCCCATCATCAGGCTCCAGGATAAGAAGCAATGCAGATGACTTTCAAACAGCTCTCGGTTCTGACCAGTCAGCGCCAGTGCAGTTCCTTTGACTTGTGTTAAACTGCTCGTATTTCTAGTGACATAAAAGAAAGGAGAATGAGCCCCCCTTTCAATCAGTTACATGATGGATGATGGTTAGTTGTCTCTGCTATTCCCAGAGAGGCTCCCGTGACAAAATTGCGGAACGCCAAGAAACTCTTACTAATGTCATGTCCACATGGGCTTTATCCACACAAAGCAAGCTGGGTCCGTTCTTTGTGCTAGCTTGAACTCTGCTGTTTGGCTGCCATATCCCAGAGAAAAGGTCCAGTTGCTCATAGAATCATAAAATCATAGAATATCTCAAGTTGGAAGGGACCCATAAGGATCATCGAGTACAACTCCCTGCTCCTTGTAGGACTACCTAAAATTAAATCATATGACTAACTCCCTGAACTCTCACAGGCTTGGTGCCCTGACCACTTCCCTGGGGAGCCTGTTCCAGTGACCGACCACACTTTTAGTGAAGAATCTTTTCCTAATGTCCAATCTGAACTTCCCCTGATGCAGCTTCATACCATTTCCATGTGTCCTATCACTGGTCACCATTCCCTGTAATGAAGCCATGGGCTGTGGTTTAATATTTACTGACATTCCCAGGGCTGAATTATACTGTCACCTTTGAGGTGCGAAAGTACCATACACTAACAGGATTATTAAGCTAATGAAAAAAAAAAAAACAACATTGAAAGGAATCACGATCAGGGAGCTGAACGCAAAGAAAGCCAGCTCAGAAGCCAGATGTGTCCTTGTAAGCACTGAGGGAAACAAACTGAATGAACAAATTATCAAGCAATGGGGAAGCATCATGTTCTTAATTTCTTATAATCAATGTGGTGATACCATTGAGTTTGCTCCACCCTGAGGGGTGGGAGGACAAGCCTGCTCACTCCGTGCCCTGTGGCAGCAGGGCTATATGCTTGCATTCTAACTGTGGGAATAACCAACTTCTGCTTCTGTTCCCCTTGCCAAAAAAAACCCCACCTGCTGTGATACTGTTCAAAATACTTAAAGGGGAGCTCTAGGAAACACAAGCCTGAGCCAATTTCCCAACATGTGGTGTGAGCCACTGCTCAGTGGCGCAGCTCACACACAGAGGTGACTCTTGGTGTCTTCTCAGAGCAGGCTTAGGCTGTTCGGCCATGTGTGGCACTGCAGGGACAGTGGAGGGGACTTCTGCCCCTGGGAAGAGCTACTCCCAGCAGCAGGTGCACTGAGAACCTCCTGGCACAACTGTGGCATACTTAACACAATTCCCTTCCTCTCCCGTTCTGCAGAAGGAGCAATGAAATCTGCAGTGTAATGTATTCAGCAAAGTTTGAATGATAAATGCTGATGGCATTTCCACTTGCTGTTAATATTAAAAAGCTGGGGAAGACTCCCTCTCCTGAAGTGAACCAGTGCAAATCAGGAATATTTTAAATCAAAAGAGACTCAGGGCCAACTTGCAGTGAACTCTAAATTACACAGAATTGACACATGCTGAATTTACGGATTCTGTTTAGCCCTGCACCGTCTGCAGGGTGAGGTGAGGTATGCAATGCTGTGCCACGCTTTCATTATAGCCCATTTCCTTTCTGGCAGGATCTGACAATCCTGGCCTTTTCCCGTTTTGTGCATAGAGCTATTTCAGACCTTAAACAGAATAGCGCTCACAGCTGTCCTTGTAGTAACAGTATCTTTACAATACTGAGAAAAAGAAAAGTTCAATTTTTTGTTTTCTTTTTTTTAGTGATCAAAGTCAATATTCATATTTGTATGGGAGTGGGTATGCGGATATACTAAAATTGTGTACGCTTCACTGAACACAGCTTCTCAGACACTCCATGAAACAGGAGGTCTTTACAGATACGTGCACATTTTTTTTGTCCTCTGTCATACAACCACTTTTTAAATTCTTCCAGTTTCCTATGCCTGAAATGTACCCGTGTATATAGTATTTATAACAGACATGTTTTTATCAGAGAGAGTTAATTAGAAAAAATTTAAAGGACGCTGCTGAAATATGTCATGAAGATGTTCATGTTACAGTTGTGATCTCAGAAACTCCAGCAAACCAGAGAAACTCCACAGCTCTGCCGTATTTCTGATTCAAACAGTGGCAGTTAAAAGTGGAAGCTGAGCTGTTACCTCTAAATGGCTAAAGGGCTGGAAGAGCGGGAGCTGCAGTGGTGTAGAAGTGGAGAAGAAGAAAGGAAAGCTGAGATTACCATTTGACAAGTAAATGCTAGAGCATATGAGAAATAACAGAGGTGACAGTGCTGACATTTTGCATACCTGTGGAAAGCACAGAAACCTCCTCTAAAAAGAACCCTTCAGGTGAGAAAGGGCGCAAGTGCAAGGTGTCATCTTGCCTTATGTCCACGAGCCCTTGGACCCCACTCATCAAGTTTAGCTTTTGCACCCATTTTGGAGTCTGAGAAGAAAGAAGGTGGCTCCTTTACCCTCAGGGCTTATTGTCAACACCAATGAGTAACTTTCTGCCAAGGGCTAACACAGGCACTCGCTCAGATAGGTGCATAGGGAGGCCAGGAAGATGCCAGGCTCCTGGGGGCTAAACAGAATCAAGTGTTTAGGGCTGTCGCTGTTTAGTCCTGGCCTCACAGTGGGACCTATACCCCTGTCTAAGATGTACTTGGTTTCAATAATGTGAAAAATGAAATAGAAATGCCTCAACAGAATACTGAAAAGAGCATGCTGAGCTCCTCCAGGGAGCTGTAGCAATTTAATGAGGAGCTTAGCACAAGGTGGGATTAGAAATCCAATCCTTCTCCGGGCCAAAGAGTGTTTTTGGAGGATGCAGGAAGCTGTGGCTGGGATGGGTTGCCTGGAGTCCATCCCCAGTGGACAGGGGGATGCAGGTTTCACTCAGGACATAGCTGAGATTACTCTAGGGGGAACGACATGCAGATGCCACCAAAGCAACAAAGCATCTGTCATTTCTCCAGAAGTCATCAAATTTCTGATCAAGCTGCTCAGACTGACACAGTACAGTCAAGGAAACCAGAATTGAAGCCTTTAACATGATTTGCTGCATTCACCTGTAGATAATTGATCAGCAGATATTCACCATAAAACCTTTGGAGCCAATCATTCACTCATGAGGGATGAAAGAGACTGTGAAACTGCTACAATTCGGATCAGTTTCCAAAGACTAACTTCGGTCCAAGAGGAGTGAGCTTGAAGAAAGGAGATGGCACAAACTCTAAATCCAAGCAGTGTTTCATGTCACAGAACCTCACACCCCAACCCAATTGCCCAGGGCCAGTGACTGCTTCACCGGCAGCCCAGCTGATACAGGTCTGCTTTGTCCAGAGTCACCAGGCTGAATTTAAAATGTACTTTGATGACCTGGTCAAACTGTTTTGTATGAAGAAACACCATTTCCTCAGAGTTCAGCCATTAATCCAGTTAAGCGTAATTAAACCATTTGCACAAGTCTGAACTAATTTCTCTGTTTACAGAACAGATTGGATAAATATCCCTGTGAGAGGCAGAAAATTCATTACAGCAACAGCTTAGGTCTCTGTATTTCTAAGCTGGCTTGATATGAGGAAATTACTTCGGTACCCTAACATAAATCTATCATTTCAGTAAGCTCTTAATGTAAAACCACTGTGGAAATAATGTCAACAACCTTGTGATGACTAATAAATAGACTAATGTACATCCACCTGCACATAATAAACCTTTAGAGACCCTAATGCCATCATAAACCACAAGAACAGGTATCATAAGATTACAACTGAGGTTTTAGACACAGGCACAACACTTCACTCATATTAATATTTATTTTTCCCCTTGCTTTCCCCAGTTTGCTGCTCTTGCTGGCTCCAACATCAGCCCTCTGAGCTGGTGCCTCGCGGCACTCCCAGCTCTCTCTGACTGCTTCTCAGCATTGAACTTTCTCAGCAGCAAATCCTGGAGCTGCTGCATTGCTGGATGAAGCTTTTTACTTGTACATTACACAGAATTTTGACATTCTTGGTGTTTTGTGAGAACTGAAACTCCCAGGGCTCCACTCAGCCAGCAGGGACGGAGAGGAAGAGACAGACTGGGCTGGTTTTGTCATGCAGGTGTTTGCCCGCTGAGAGCTGCAATGCCACCCAAACCTCACACCAGCCACCAAATAACTGTGAAACAGGAACATTTCAGTTCAGTCTCCTGGTACAAGACAGTTGTTTTAGGCTATCTCTATGCTAATTACACGCAAGACAAAGACACTAGTTAAAAACTCAGCTGTGCGATTTTGATTCTCATACAGTAACAACAGACTCTCAGTGTTTTGTCCCCCAACTGAACTTACAGTTTAGCTGAGGGTGTTAGTCTGATTACAAAAATACTAAACTGATCTGTGCTACAAAACTGTGTAATATGAGTTGCAAGCAGATACAACCATTTGGTGTAACTTCAAGGCCAGGAGGTACTAAAAGTGGAAGAACATCTCTCAGTACCAATCTCCTGAGCATCCAAAAGTGCATGTTTGAATTCAGCACAGCTGCAGATTAGGGAATTAGAAAGGATACTGGCTGTCAATTTACATTTTTTAAATGACTGATTTTTTTTTCCTATAAACATCTGCTTGTAAATGGGTCTCATTATGGCACAGACTTTTGGATTGGAGAATCTTCTCAAATTCTATTTCCTTTCCAACTTTCTGTTGGGTATTAACAAATCTGTGTATGTTCCAACCTCACAGGCAAAATCCATTTGAGTAACAATTTCTCCTGTCCTTGCTTTGAAAAACCCTGAATAAATACAGCTACTATGGCTGATCAGAAGCAAACACTTCTTTATTTGTCTTCTTCATCTTTAGTCCCCAGGGTGTTAAGGTACATGTTAAAACAGAACACCTCTAGCTCTTCCTACTGCTCCACACTCTTCTCTTGTGCTTCCCATTTCTACAGCTCCAGGTCTTGTTCCGGCTCCCACAGACTCCTTCACATGGCAGGTTATGGGAAAGGATTCTGCCTCCCAAAGCAGAGGGCCATCCTGCCATGCTCACTGCCTCCTGAGATCCTCCTATTCTTCCTGACATGGGATGGTATGCTAATAGCCTAGTTAGCCTGGTGTTTGCAGGTTTGCATTTTCTGACATCCTGTTTTTTGCCCAGTTGCATTGCTTGAGATGTGAGCTAATAACCGAACACAGAGGAGTCCTTGTTAGGAGATGCTCTCTTAGAGAATGATTTTGTAGTCTCCCAGCAGCCAGATTATGCTGCTGCTCAGGCAAGGGTGTTTGAGCAATTCCAAAATTAATGTCTCTTTAGTTTGCATACAACAAAGGCACCAACAAAACACACCACAGGCAGAGACAACCAGCCCTGGGAAGAGTATGGCAGCCCTTGGAGTAGCAATTGCACAACCTCTTTATTTATCCACTTGGGTCCATATATCTGTTCACCACAGGAATCCTGAAGAATTTTAAGTGGCTCTTGTTAATACACTGGAAGAGATACGCTGATTACCTTGTGCTCATTAGAAGTGTATGAGGCTACCAGAGATAATTGGAGAGCTCAGTGAAATATTTGCCTTTCTCAGGTTGCAAATATTGCAGTTCCTTATTAGTTTACCGTGCTCTTGCCCATTGGCTCACTAAACAGAGGTTTGCAACCTGAAAGGACAGTGAATGAATTTCTAATAACACAGGGCAATGTACTGCTTTTTATTTCTGGAGTTTCAGTACATTGTGCTACACTCAGCAAACTTTCTGGCACTGTTTTGTTTGTGCAAGAGACAAGGCACTGTAAGTGAGGAAACTGATGTAAAAAAGGATGCAACCTGATGTCACGTCAACAGTGTAAAGATACTAAAAAGGGCGTTGCAAACCTGAAGAAGAAAAGCACCCATTAAAACTGGTCTATTTCATATTTATGTTCCATCATTTCAGGCAGAAGAGGTGTGAAATGAATTTAGTACAAAATAGTATTGTATCAATATTCATCAATGAACTACACTGACACATTCACACAGGTTCAAGTATGGAAACAGAGTTCAATGTATTGTGAAACCAATGGTAGGCTATCCTGAACATCACCGCAAGGAGTACTGTGATAGTGTACACTGCACCACTTGATAATAACATGCTGCAACGTTTCTTCAAGGGAGGCAGTACAACCAGGTTAGTACTAGACAGAGGGGAATCGCCTCCCCCTTTCACTGCTGTCTTCTAAGAGCATCATGGACACAAATGCAGCTCACAGCCTCTCTGCCACAGAGCTGTGATATGAGAGTCCCTGAAGAACCATTTCACCAACTGATCATCTCCTGAATGAATGAAATACTAAAGTCCCAATTGTACTGAAGTACCAAATGAGCTTGTGTAAAGCAGCCTTCTTCTGTGGACTTCCAACTGACACACTCCAATTTCCACCATCTCACCTTAAATACTGAAAGCTAAACACCTGCATCTGATTTCACTGCTGCTAACTGGTTCTGAATTACAGCAGATATTTGAACATAAACTCCAACCTTGACTAATCTCAAACTTTTGATAGGGAAAGGTTGGGAGAGCTCTCAGTTGAACTGAAAATCTTTAACTGGCCTGTGGCAATTGCTTTACAACAGAAAATCTTAAAAACAACGCTCAATAAATGCCAGTACCACTTTGAAAAACCCTGTAGTTTCATGGCACAATTTAGTTCTGAATGATTATATAATTACATTTGTGAACGTAATCCTGTGGGGTATTATTCTAATTATAGACCACAATCCTTCTTAGCAGCTTTCAGAGAAATAATTTGCGTAATGAAATGAAGGTTTCCAGCTGCAGCAAACAAACCAATCTCAAATCTTTTTTGTAAATGACAGGATATCCTTAATGGTGCGATCAAACTTGGATCAATCCACTGACTCTGTATTTACCTGGATTTGGGGGATTCCTTATTCCAGAGTAGAAAATGGCCAAGGGCAGCATGCTACCTGCAGAACCCACAGATGTTGTCTAAGATAATAAAAAATTAAAAAAAATTTAAAACTGTGGCCACAGCTATTCCCATCCAAGTGTGACAGTGTCACCACTTCAAGCACCATTGTACACAGAAGTTCAAGATAAGGGCTTCCTGGCCTTGTGGACATGTTTATTCTGATGATCCAAAAGGAAATTTTGCTCAAATAAGCTTTTATCTGTAAACACTGAGCTGCATCACAGAACAATTAATACAGTTGAAAAGCAAGCAAACACACAGTAACTCTAAATAGGTGCAGCAGCCTTCACCTGGCTAAATTGTGATCTTTGTAAGCAGGAAATGTCTCTGTAGACACTCCAGTACCACTGAATAGTGCTTTATGAGACGGGTATATCACCTGTGCCTTGGGCTAAAATCTATTCACTCTTCCAAAAACGTTACAAGTCATTTGTTGACACAAGCAGAACCTACAACCAGCACTTTACTATTGCGTACTTCCTGAAAAACCATCCTTTAGGCTTATCTGCATGCCTTTTGCCGTATGAGCCGTCTTGTTTCCCGAGATTGTGTCAAGCTTCCCTTCTGTTGTTCTTTATGTAACATCTTTATGCAACTCTCCACCCAAGGCAACAAGGCAGACGATGCCAGTGCAGAAGCACTGGAGCATCCTGTGAAGAGAGAGGTTTACAGAAGCTAGAAATGAGAAGGACCCATCAAGTCAGTAAATCTACCTTCCTGCGGGAATAGGATGTAGGTCTTTGATCAAGACTGCACTGGGACATCAGGTAACATAGTTAAACTACAGAAAAAAGGTCAAGAAATAATTATTTAAAACCCAACAATCTCTGTAGATTATGTTGCTGGTTGTGATGTACTTTAAAAAAGTAAAATTTACTTTTAAAAGGTAGAAGGCATTTTAGAAGGTAGAATTTCTCACTAAGCAAGAGCAAGAGGCCATAAAAAGGTTACAAGGCCTCGTCAAACAAGACACTTTGTATAAACAATATGTGCCTTGCTAATGGAAGTACTCTTGAAGAAGAACAATAGGCTGATAACAAGGGAACATCCCTAGGCAGAAAGCACCGAAACCGGCTGAAACTTGAACAGCTGCTGGAAGAGACCCAAAGTCAACCAAAATTTGCACTAACTGGGGGAAAGGTAAAGGCAGCAGTGGGAGATCATGACCACCGACTCAACTAGAGACTGAACAGAACTACCCCCGCCACTGTACTGAAGCATGCGCACATCAATGAAAGGACATTGTAGCTTTAAATGAAAGTGAGAGACTGTACTAACCAATAGCAATTGTTAAGATAAGGTACTAACCAATAATTGTAAATAAGGTTGTGTATTTCTGTGTTTTGAAATGTATAAATATTCCAAAGAGTTTGTAGGCTGGGGTGCTAGCTTTGTGGATTACCACCTAGAACCCATGTCTGTGCAGAAATTATTTAAATAAATACCTCCGCTCTGTGTGTATGCTGGCCTCTTGCACACCAGGTAAACGACCCCACTTTGGGACAACAATTTCACAGTAAAACCCAGGTTCTGACTTGGGTCAGTTTTCTAATCTAGACAACATGGACCACTATAGGCAGCCAAAAGACCAAAGTTCGTTTACTGAAGGCAGAGATTTGTTCCAAGACTGCCAGTATTTCAGATAATTTGGATTTACTTAAAAATCAACTCTCTCTAAACATAGATATGTGAACATGAGCTTGATCAATTCCATAGTGAAGAGCCAGGGTCCTCTTCGCTGTCCAAAACTGGAATTGGAAGTAATTCTTGTAATGAGAATCAATCACCATTATTTCTGACACTAAATTTAATATTGAAAACTACACCATATTAGAGGGCATAGTTACTCCACTCAGAAGTCTGTGCACTGCCAACAGGACAGAACTGCTATGTGCCAAAAACATCCGTGCTACCTCATTTACAGACCACTCCTCAGGGGAGTGCCATCCTTGGCCCATTTTCAGAGCTCTCATTCAATATGGAAACTAGAGAAACTCAAACTTGAGGCTGTTGAAAGATCCTTCCTGATGCACTGCACATACCTGTCCGTGCACACACATAACAAACTTCTTCACATATTCTAGAACTGCATACACTGTTCTGTCCCTTACATTTCCTTTGGAAAAAGTACATTTTCTATACAGACTGGAAGCAGAAACAACTCCTGATACAAGCACACGCTATCTCCACGATGCGGAATTAAAGCAGGGCTTCAGAGTGTGCTCTGAGAAACACTACAGCTTTCCCACCACTGTAATTGATGAGAGTCAGCAGCTGTCAAGCTGGTGTGCACTCAGTAGAGTAGCCCTAAAAGCACCAGTTTCAGGACAGGACAAGCACCAGGAGCTGTGAAAACTTGAATTGCAATTTTTACTCTCACTTTCTAATATACACCCCTTCCCTCAAATTTTGTTTCAGAATTAAAGTCTGCATTCCCCTGGTTTCCTGCTGGTCTTGGGCTTCAGCGTGCAGACAACACGTAAAGCATTGGTTTCAAGAGAGACTTAGTGAATTGTAAAGAGCAACTTCCTATACTATATTATCTGACAGCATTTGGAAACAGTAGGCAGCCATGTGGAAATGACAAATTGTAAGTGGGGTATTGTTGCAATCGAGCACAATCACAGATGGCCAGATACAAACAAAAGCAGGCCCACCGCTTGCTCTCCAGTGTGCTTTATATGAACATGCTGTGGGCATCTATCTTGGCAATTCTCAATTTGTTGTACATGAACAGCAGCCCTGCAGTACCAGCACCCCTGCCTCCCCTTCCCAGAGTGACAGCAGCTTGCAGTTGCTGCAAAATAGTGCTAAATTACATGCCACATTGGGCTGAGACAGCAATGCATGTCCCACTGCAATACATGCAGCTTGCATGGGGATGAGGGAAGGTGTCAGTGGTTATCTGTTGCAATTGCTCTTTTTTAAAGACATTTATTCTTATCTTTGATGCTCAGGCATTTCTCTCTCCCCTTTCCTAGTGATCATCCACAGCAGACAAGGTATGAAGTGACATTTCTTATCATGTACACATGTCAAGGAGGTTTGCAGCTTGAGGATGTGCTATTTGTCTGCACATAAGGAAATAGCAGATATTGGGGAAATACAGGAAATGCCATCCTAATTATGATTATGATTTTGAATACATAAGTTTTGATCAGACAATACAGGAAATCCCGTATTAGTTTTGGTAATCCTAGCCCTATCTGATGGGTTTTAGGAGAGCTCTCAGTCTGGACTTACACTCTATGCTCCCCAGACCTATGCCTTCCTATAGCACCATAGATAAACATTGCAACTGGGCAGATAACAGCTATATCCCTACAGCACACTACACTGAGAAAAGATGATCATGGAACGCTCAGAGGAACAGAGAAAACAGAGGCTGAACCTACTCAGTGTGACCTGTACATTTTGGGCTGAAGCTTACACATTCATGTGCCGGGAGACTGTTTTAGTTAAGCCAGCTTGCATAAAATTACTGCTGTTCTTACTGTATTACTCCTTGGCTCTTCCTTAGGCTTTTTTATTCTCACTGGCCTGAGCAACCAACCAGTAGATTATCGACCAACTTGTTTTAGCTCAACATTATCATAAATGTTGATTATTAGTGTTATCATTACTTATGACTATGTATACTTCAATCAGCTATAGAATAAGAACATGCACACTAGAATCACCATGGGGCATGGCTGTGCCTGTATAGTCCAAGACGAAGGCACATGACACAAGAACATCTGAAAATGACTGGCACCTGTTGTAGTTTTAGTCAACCATGTTTACTAGGCCAGGGGAAGAAAACAGATACGCCTATTTTATGTAGCTCTTCTTTTACAATAATAGCGTTTGTAGAATCAGTAGTCAGTTTGTATCGTGTTCTGTACATTGCATTATATATGTAAATTAATTCCTATTAATCTTTATAATGTTAAGCTACTGCTAAAAATGTTCATTTAAGAACTGCCTTTGTTCTTCTGTCTCCCTAATTTCAATTCCCTTCAGTCTCTTCTCCCTGTATATTAAAGTACTTTATTAATTTTGTCACGTTAATCTGATCAGCACTAAACACACTACCATTTCTAAAGACCTAAAACATGAAGCTAAGCTATAGTGACATGCAAACAAAAAGCCTAATGTGCAACAGGCAAAGCAGCTCTCTCTGTGCCTGGCCTATGAGAAGGTGACAATCTCTGCCCTACTTCTGGCTGAGCCCACCCAGCCTCCATGGCACTGCGGCCAGAAGCCAAGCAGAGCTGTAGTCCAGAACAGAGAGGGCAGGGGAGATGAGGCAGGACACACAATTAAAACCTCATTAAAATAACAGGAGGGTTAAGTGTGTCATCAGAAAGGAAGGGATAAAAACCTGACAATGGCAAAACCACCAAGCTCTCTGTCATTATGCATATTATGGAATGGAAGGCCAGAAGCAGAGAGGATTATCTTTGAATGTTGATTACCCAGACATTGCATGTCAGAACATAGTACCCAGGTCTATGAAATTGGCATTAATTCCAAAATGGATAGGATGAAAAGAGAGAAGTAACTATCAAATGGAATTGTCTTTCTCATTACAGGATAAACATGTTAATAAATTGAGGTCTTATGCCAGAAAAAAAAGATCTGCAAAGAAAGAAGGAATTCACGAGAATTAATGAAACAGTATGTACTTATAGGAACAAATTCCTATTTTAAGATTCACTTCCGTTCCCAGAAATGGAAAACCGTTGCCCACTTAAACATATCAATACTTAGCTAAAAATTTATTTTCCTCTTCCATTTATGTTTACTAAATTCTTGCAAGATTTTAGCAAGTGTTTCGGCTAATAGCTGATGAAAATGTAGATAATTCAATGTTCAGGTGGCACTGAAATAGGGGTATGCTATAAAACTTGCCTGGAGCTCCAGACAGAAGCAACAGCAGGCACAAGCAGATTTCTCTGACCAAGCATATTTTCTCTCATTATGTGATTGTTGATTAAGTTATGCCTAACAGGTAGAATGTGATTGATTGCATTGACTAATTAAAAAACAGAAAGAGCTATTTTTCACAAATAAACATGCAGAGTCTGAAAACTGAATTTCAAAACTTGCTTCATAAACAATCCATAGCTGGTCAGCTTTTTGCTTGCCTGTAGTATTTATTAAATATTTCTGAAGACAGAATAGAGTAGGAAATTGTAGAACTGCTTCACAAACATTTCATTAATCCCAAAGAAATAAAACTTATAAGAATGATCACTATTCTCTACAAATTAGCTATTCTATGACAAAATTATTTTCTCCTTAATCACACAGCCAAATTCTTATCTTGAATACTTCCAGTTCATTAAAGGCCATTAACATAATTGGGAACTGTATGATATGAGGAGGCAAGATATGCCTTGTAGTAAGCACAGATATTAATTTAATTTTGTTTTTCAATTCATTTTATTTTGAGGAATGAAAAAAAGGAAAGAAAAGGAAATGGAAAGTGATGTGGCTCAATGACAGTGATATGCAGCAAAAATAAATAGGACATGAAAAATTAAAAGATAAACTGCAACAGTTCAGTCTGCATACTTAGTATTAGAGAATACACGTATGCTCCGAATACATTTTCAATGCCTTGGACACAGCACTTCACAACCTATGATTAATCATAGAAGAAAGAGAAAACAATCCTATACCAATCGCTTCTCTGAAAGCAAGATGTGTTGAACATACAGTTTACCTATATAGCCTATGCATAGTTTTGACACATTATCTAGATACTTGTTGCATGTTGAAATACAAGAGAAAAAAAAAAGGACAGTAAGTAGTAAGGAATTCCTTTCCCCATCTCTGGATCTAAAAGATCATTGTAATTACAACATTTTACAGTTCAGCTCAAATCAGGAAGATTTAAATTTCATATACGATTTTTATGCATGAAGCCATATTGACTTAGAAAACATGACTATATCACTCATTATACTTTCTGTGAGAGTTCTGTTAAACTCATTTAGACGGGGTGTATTTTGTAAACTTTTATTCTTTGTTCAAAAAGCTTTAAAATCATGGAACATTTGGGAAAGAGAGAAAATTGATTTGGATTAGTGGGTAAAGGCTTAGTCTTTTACAGTCTTTAGACTTTTACAGTCCCTAGCCTTGTTACTCCCTAACGGAGTGTGGTTATGGCTGACTGAAAGGCCCTGAATCATTATTTATTTCTGTCTATACTTAGGGGTTAACCAGTCAGAATTGTTCAGCCACACTGATTGCTTCACAAGTGCTTGACAGAAGTTTAATTCTATGGTTTAGAAAAAGTTTCTGATACATATGATGAGCGCAGGGGTCACTAATCACTATTAAGCCTGGATCCAGAGCTGACACAAGTATGGCACGCACAGGCACTGGCACTATCCCCTTTGGGTTGGTCAGGGTACAAGAGAGCAAAGCGAAACATTTTTTGGCAAGCTGCCGAACAACTTTTACTTTCGCTCACAGAGTGAAAGATATGTGAAGTACACTGACAGTAAAGAAAAACAAAACAACACTCAGATTTTGAGAGGGCACAAAGCAGGCAATGGACACCTGAACTGATTCTACAGAGAAGGATTTTTTAATGGATCAATCCAACACACAGTACTTGCATGCTGCAGCAGAGCCTCCATGACAAGGGAGCGGTGGGACTGCATGGGAGGTTATATGCTGCCAACGTTTCCTCAAAGCTGGTATCCGGTCACCGTCGCTTGGGAACATAGGGATGACACATTGATTGCTAGTCTAAAGGGATACCATGAGGGCACATGTTATCAGCAAAACTGTGTCTATCCGGCCTTCCTGAGCAGCAATATTTCTGTTGGGACCATTTGCCAGCACTTTTACTAGTAAGCAGGTGAGCTCCAGAAGACTGCAAATTGGCCTATACCTTTCCTCTAATTTAAGAGGAAGTCCTGTTCAGCATGTACTGAAGCATCGGACTGGATAAGACCATACACACATGGAGTTAATTGTTTTAATTTATTTTTTTTCTGCTCTCTCTTAATTTCTAAGTAAAAATCCTGTGTTTTAAACAGCTGTTGGCCAACACTGCTGGGTATAAGACTTTAAACAGGACACCTAGGTCATCTGCTTAAAACCTGAATTTGCTTTTCCCATGGTGCTGGATCGATCCATGGGAGCCAGGTAAAACTGTGCTGTGGTACTGAAGATGTGTCTCCTCAAAGTGATTACTATCCTACCTGCAACCACTTCATTACCCCATGAGTGTGAAACATTTTTCCATCATAATGCTTCAATGAGAGAATATTCTAGTAAGATAAATATGGGAAATAGAATCTAGCTTCAAACACTTGAAATAAGACTCGCCATATACCTCCTATAAGCCAGAAGATACATATAAGCCCAATCCAAATTTTAACATTCTGCCACGGATGCAAAAAATGGGGCAATAGCATCTTAAGCATTATGACAGATTTCTCAAAGGTGCACAGTGGGTTTCTGAGTGCTCAGCTTCCACAGAAACAAAGCTACAGATTTCTTGACTTTTGTTAAGTCTAAGTCGTATTAGAGACACAATTTTATTGTAGATTTACCTGTTTAGTGGAAACAAATACATTTTGTAAAGTTTGGAAAATTTGAGCTCTGAAAACCTTAAGATAATTATTATTCTCTCCATCTACTGTAGACTTATAAATATACATAGGCATGAGCTTGGTAGCAGTTGTTGGTACAGTGCTAATGGTGATGATTCAAATTCTCTTCAATCTTCCAGTGAAAAGACTGTAACCAAGGCACATTGGCTGTAAAGGTCAAGTAAGGGTTAAGTAAATCTTCACAGAACTAATCAAGGCCAATAACCTCAGATATGCAGAAGTGTGAGAAGAAAGCCATGTCTGCCTTCTGCAGCACAGAGGATTGAGATTCTGTCCAGCTCTTCACATATTTGATTGTTTGATTCATTTCTTGGGAGCCCTTCATTTCAGGCGGTATTCTACTTCTTTATCTTTTTTGTGCACATTTTAACTTGTTTACTGATTTACTAAGCAACTTTATATTAGCTCCCACCCAAAGGACTGCTGAAACTGCTCTAAGTATTTACTTTCAATCAGACAGCTTTTCTCTTCCATTTGTTTTCCTGACATTATCGGTACCTTCATATGAAAGAAGAAGCTCCAGCAGTGCACCTCTTTCACAGTGGCTACACGTTTTAATCAGAAGGTTCTAATCTGAAAAAATTAATATAAATAGGATACTTGAACTGTATAACATGACTCTTTCACAGCTTTATATAGAAGACATGGTAGCTGCTGCAATAGGAAAAGTTCCTGCTCAGTGAATAATTGGAGAATACTCTTCTGATATTTTTTCAGAGTCAATTTACAGAATGCAGCTGTCTCCACTCAGATCAAAGTCCCTGTTAAAATGGCCAGATTTATCTTTCTGATAGGATCTGCTCTTCAGCTTCTACACTGACAGGTCCTCTGTCCCTCTCAACCCGAATGTGATCTTCCTCTCACAGCAATGGGAGAGGTCCATGTGGGAGAATAGCCTTTCAGTAAAAAAACAAAGTATCCCATTAGTTACATATGAATATCATTTCTGATCCCACAGAGCTAATCCTTGCAGAGTAACCTTCTCATTTGTTACAGTCACCAGCAATTTCAAAAACATATATGCTAATTTTCATTTTTAACCCAGCTAAAATAAATCTCCCTCTTTCTTTCTGTGGGTCTTGTCAATGAGAAGAATACATGTAGGCTATAAGATGGTTAAATTTATATAGTAGTTTCAGGGGTGGGGAAAAAAACTGAGAGTTCCCCTTCAGTGTATCCTATGGGACTTTGAAATTTATATGAGCTTCTTCCCTGGGGAGGACTTTGCAGCAGATCCAGATTGTCACTGCCCTCAGTGAAGGCCAGTAGGAAAATTCCTTTCATTTAATGAGTGAGTTTCCAAGCTCATTTGTGGTGAAATCACCAAAGAGCCAAAGGCAAACACTAAACACCAAATAAGTACCAAAGAATGGCACAAACTTCAAACCAGGTTTTCATTACTCCCGAACAGTATTAGGAGTACAATGAGCTTAACAACATATTGTTGGTGTGGTACACACAGACAGATTGTTAAATAGTCATATTTGTTCTTCTGAAATAAAACCCTTTCATTCCAGCAGAGCCAGAACAGTACCTACGCAGCCCGACTCCAGGCTTGAGTTGGCTGTTCCTGATACTACTAATCCAAACTATGAAGCAGCTGATACAAACCTCAGAAGCAGTAAAATCCTGGCTTCTTCTCCTAAAAAAAAAAAAAAAAAGGCCCCCCCCCCCCCCGCAAAGCTAACCAATTCCCATGTTCCTGAATTTCTGTAGCTGATTTGTTGGTGACATTTTTCATCCTGACAGCACATTCAGGAAACGTGACAAATTTAGGCAACAGTCTCACACTGAAAAATGTTCCTGCGAACTTTTCCCAGTTAAGCTGCAATGAATTTGCTTAGCAAAAAACAAAAGGTTTCTCCTCAGCTTAGCTTCCAGTTACTTTGATACATGATGTTTCAAGTAGTTTTAAAAAATGGACCCAGCATGAGTTTTGTATTAGTTTTTAAAGCTCAGATCATCGTTCAAGATACTGTGCCATTTCTCACTGCTAGACCTGAAAGAGGCGCGTGAGCTTTTGCAGTCCCAAGGCATCGTCAGTACCCATTTCCACAGAGCCTAATTTTCCAAAGCATCCTTTCAATTTGTGGCAGTAACTCCGTGTGTGACATCACCTAGCTCTGCAACTGCAGAATTGCTGCATAATGCAATTTTGTAATTGTCAGATGTTGGAGCTCTGGCTGAGCAAGCTGGGGGGACCTATCTGTTGCTTTTCAGACCATTCAGTGATGAGTCAGTCAGTCCTGAGGAGGTCTCATATGTCTGAAATGAAGCCATAAACTCTGCCACAAAACAGAAATAAAAGCTTTGGCAAGCTGTGAATGATTGGAGTGAATGATGCCCTGTGAGGGTCACAGACAAGATAGCTGGGCTCAGCAGAGCAGCTGGGTAGGATACCTGTGGCATTTTATGGATTATTATTATAAAGAGAAAATACAGGCTGGCATGTTCATGTGGAACACAGAGGAAGAGGGTGAGGAATTGCATGTTGCAATAGGCGTTTGGCATGCTCTTTGCCAGCTGCACTCACAGCCTTAGCAGCCAAGAGCCTTTTAAGCTGCTTCTGCTTGTATAACCGCTCCCTACCTCATGAATGGAAATTCAACACCAAAACTCTCAAGGTCACCTTTTGGTGAATGTTTAGGTTCACAACTATACTTTCTACGCAGCTTTCCCTTGTCCACAGGGCTTCAACGAGGACCGCAGAGTAAATATTCTTTCTGAGATACCTTCTCACTCTGGTGCATGACCATGTTACCATGAATTATAGCAAATTTTCTTTGTATACACTTCATTACTAGAGACTTCTGAGATCAGCAGCAAAACTACAACTTCTTCTTTCAAAACATATCCTAACCCCCCCTGGATATTCCCAATTGATATAAGCTGCTCTTATGCTCTGCATACAAGGGCCTCACTGTAAACTTCAAGAGCTAGCAGCACTAAATTGAAATGAAAGATGGTTTTGGCTAGACCAGAAATACACAAAACCAGCTTTTTCTTGTGGTGACATTGTTATTACACCAAAAACAAGCAAGGAAGACATTAAAAATCAACTACCATAGCAAATGATTAAAAAAAAATTAAATGTTTTGGATGCTAAGTACAACAATGAGAAACAGAAACAAAACTTCTGTAGGATAACATATGCATTTTGCCATTTGCCATTGATTTATCAGAGCCCACCCCCAGCCTGGAACAGGACAAAAAGCACACAAAGGAGAATTTTACACCAACAGTGTTCTCCTAGGAGTTAAATGTTACACAAATATCAAAAATGCCTAACTCTATCCTTGAGAAGCAAAGTGTTTCTTGAAATGGGATGCTAGCATGTGAAACACTAAACTAGTCTTTGGGTTCTTAGGAACTTCGCTCTGCAATGGCAGGTCTGTTGACTCCACTTCTCCTTTTCAGTCAGATAGGGTTAGATTAACAACAGACGTATTAGTTTCATCCACTACTCATGAAACAACCAATATGCTGAGCTGTAAATACTGTGCCTGTGGGAATAGTTTGTTTATTCTTGCTAAGTATGAGAAATCCTAGAAGGACAACTTGTAAATAGAAATTTTAGAAACTTTAAAATTAGAAGATTGGAACCATTGTTTCAAAATCAAACATCTACAATTCATTCATAGGAAATTAGGACTTATGTTTCTAAAAGCTTCAGGCACACTGGGCAATTGCTGGCCCCAGATCTTCAGTGAAATGCAGAATTAGCTCAGCTCTTCTATCCACAAGTCTTCTTAAATTTGCATCCACAATTGCTAGCCCTTTGAGCACTTACTGCAAAATGCAAATAGGCTAGGAAATGTTCATTTGTGATCAGCACCTAATGATTTGAGTGGCCTGAATTTGAAGAATATTCATGGAAGCATAATAATTAGATATTAAAAAGACCTGAGGCTGTCTTCCATTATCTAGTTAGTGCAGCACTGAGCCTAGACTGATTACTTTTGACCAATTTCATCTTACAAAGATCTGTGTGAAGAATCGATTCCTCCTCTTGAGAGGCTTTCCCAATAAAGCACATCTTGTTTTTACAGTATTTGTCTTGATAACCTGTATCTACTTTTTGCATAGTCTACTTCATTTTAATACTAGGCACACATTGCCTTGCTTTACAGAAAGGTATATTCAGCTTTATCAACCATTTATAGACAATCCACTGGTACTTAAGCTTTTGTTTTGTTGTGTTGTTCTCTATGTGCTCTTCTTTTCAGCACTTCAGAACCACAAGGGCATTCCTCCAGTATGTCCTGTACAACTTTAGTCCTCCAGAAAATGTATAAGAAATGCTAAATTTTACTAGAAATAGCCTATGAAATCCCCACTAGACTGTACAGATGGCCAGAAATCATGATTGAAAGCATTCATACATATTTCAGAGTGACACACTGGAAAAAAAGATACATTGCAAGATGAAAAAAAAGCAAAGAAAACTCAAACTCAAGATGCACGTTGACTGAAACCAGGTTGGTGTTTCCCCAAAACATCCACCATGTAACCTGACTGAAAACATAACACTTGAATTAAACAGATGCAAATGAAGCACTGTTAAACAGGACTTTTTTAAGAACAGACTGCTACAGCTTGATTATATATCTTTTCTTTAGCCAGATTATTAAAAATATGAACAGCAAGACAATTCTGATAGATACGTACTACCTAACAGAACATACATAAATACATAGAGAATTATCAAATGCAAACAGTTAATCCAGACTGTAGGGGTAGACCTTAATACTCAGGTAACACTGTAGCTGACACTATGCATAAGCCGTAAAAACTAGGACACTTGCTGTAACTCAGCCAACATGTAGGTTTTGTTTTAAAGGATGCACTAGCCTAGCATTAATATTATTATTGATTAAAACCATGTAAAATTTCACTGATTCAGAAAAGGGGGAAAAAACAGAAAATGCATGGAGAAGTAGGATGAAATCTAAATATAGCTATTCCATCATAAAGATTTTACCGGTGCCAGTTAAGAATTATTTGCTCACTTGTATCTCCAGAACATTTGTGCCAATTTTGCAATTTTTGTGCTTTTACTTCCTTCCCCACTCCCTCCAGGTACATCAGACATTCCCCTCCCTTTGGAGTACACCCAAGAAAAACGTATTCCAACTGCAGGCTCGGATGAGCCATGGCTGTAAGCCAGAGCTTCTGCATTGCATTCCCAGTTTCGTTTTTTTTCTAAATCTCTGCATATGCCCTGCCAAGTCATTGTCTCCAGAAGTAAGAAAGAGCTAATAAAGCTGTGTCGGTACGTTCAATATGGTTCAGCACTTGCTGCTGAATGTCCTGTTTCACTAGACTGAAATCCTATCTTCCAGTGCTTAAGCATGTTGAGACATAAAGTTTTGGAGACATGTTACTGGAGAAGACCATTATGTAAAGAGCACGGTGCAGGTAATTTGTAAGTTTGCACAGAATCTCAGAAGCTCTCTGTGAAGATAGGACAGATTTGCAGGATCAGGGCCTTATATTCTGAAGTGACAATCTGGTCTGGTTCTTTGCCAGTCTAACTGGTTGGACTCCACTAGAATTGCTCTTGATGTATCAGTGGCAGGGAAAGGGAAAAGTGGCCTTTGAAGATGTAAGTGACATTTCTCATAGCTTATTTAGCTGCAAGGATTTCTGATAATACCACTGTACAGAGAAGTGAAGTCTCTGCTAGGTTGAAAATAACCTATTTAATTAAAAATTTTCAGCTCTGATGTTTAGTAAAAGCCAAGTGGCCACCATTATCTACACAAAAATAGCCCACCAGGTATCCAGGGCTGTCTTTTCTAGTACCTCTGCATACTCTTTAGCCCTGGGTATGTTCCTTGTGCAGTAGCTGAACAAGATTCTCAGAACCACTCCTTGATCTGCGGTACACTCTGCATTTACCATTGTTGTGCAGTCAGTCACTGAACCATTTTTAAACTCAGACTCCTGCTGAGAGCTAAATGCACTGTTTGTATTCTAATCTTTGTATCTACTGCAGCTAAAGTATAACAGTTCCACAGCTAGAAGGCAATAGCTAAAGCAGGGGAAATATAATTAAGAAAAATAAAAAATGATTGATAGAAAATACAGCACACATTGCTCTAGACATATTAATTTAGTGCTGAATGACTTGAACAACTAATTTATTAAAATTACCTGGAAGTATCTTATGATTACCCCAACATAAGCACTCTTTAATTTGCCTCTGCTTCTATTCTTGGCAAGACAGTCCACATTTTGCATGCTCAATATACAAGATGCACGAAAACCAATTAATGCTGTTGACCTATACAAATAGGATAACACCAGCAGACTTGATCACCGCCAGACAAGTGCAGATAACTGGTAAATGAAGGACTTGGTCCTAATTTGTGAAGCCAGTCAGAATTAAAACATGCTGAACTCTCCTTGGCTTCGATGGGAGGTGTGAATGTTTAGTATCCTGTGCCACACTGTGATGCTACAGCCTATCAAAGTTTAGACCCTTTACAGGTTCATTGCCAGTAGCAACTAGAAAATGAACTTATAAGAGGGAGTGGTGGCTATAATGAGAGGAACACCACATGCTTCAATGCCAGGCTCCCACCCTGTTCACCTTCACAAATCAGTCCCTCCCAAAGCTCCGCTTGTGTGCTGATGAGCTCCTGACTCCTACAGCAGAGCTAATGTCATACCACAGGCTCTTTCAGGCTGTTGCCTCAGAGCACCCTTAGTCACAGGCCAGTCGCCTTCGCAGGATTAAAATATTTCACGGGCTTGGTCAGAAAGCACAGGGAAGGCCTTGATTTCTCACTTCATTGGTAAATATGTTGTGCATTATTGAACTGACTCTCAGGGTTGGGGGAGGTTTCCACTGTGGTTTAACTACATCTAGCTCTCATTGCCTAGCTCCCTTGTGCTTGCTCGGAGATGTCAGCAGGATGAGATCCCTGTAGAAGTCTGAACTGGTTCATCCAGAACAACATACAGAAGAGGTTCTCTTATAAAAGATCAAGTATAATAGCTGAAGACATCAGACACAAGTTTGAAACCTCTTTAGAGAACTTACATGTTGGAACATTAAAGAATGTTTTGTTCAATGTCCCTGAGTAGAAAATGGTGACAAAAGTGGAAACTGATAAGCATGACATGTTCAAGGGACAGCAGATCAGACCCAGAGTGACCAGTGCAGTGCTGCTCCACTGCACTCAAATCTGGAGAAGAGCATCTAGCCCTGTGTTGACTGTTGGGAAATTGAATGGGATAGTTAAGTTGCCCAGGAGAGAAACCTACCAGGAAAAAAAAAGGGAAAGGCCCAGAGATTCACTACACCCTAGCAGAAACTCTCTATCCATGGGAGCCTTTTGCTACTCTGCCTGGCTGTCATGGCCATGTTTCAATGGCTAAGAATAAAAGATAGTTTTAACCTCCTCAGGTATCTGGTACATTATCAAGCAGTACCTCCTCCCTGGAATGACAATGTCAGTTGATTCTGCTAATCAAGGCTTCACACAAAGGCCATGTACTATTTTGTCACCCCACAATGTCACACAAAGAGAATGCAAACCCCATCTGACCCATTTGGTCACGTCTCCCTTTTTCACTAACAGGTAACAGTTAAAAGATCCTTCCTGGATTTCCCAGCTGCTCCAGACCATATTCCTCCCCAGACAGCCACCAGTGACACTCTGCTCTTAAAGGCTTTGGTCAGCCTGCATTACATCTGACAAAAAGATGCACACAGCTTCCCGGTGACAAATGCTGTGGTCCATAATTATTGAGAAAAAACATTTCAGGGGTGGGGAGGGAGGGAAATGCTGTGCTGACCTCTTCTTTTAATAGCCATAGCTCTGGTAAAAGGCTTCAATTCACAGAAAGCATGAGCAAAATTCAGCTATGTTGCTTCTTCAGCAAAGTGAAAGGGACTGCATGAAGGAAGGATTTTGGACCCTTCTGTGCAACTGGAACGTGATAGCAGTGCTGCTGAAACAACCTACTGTGCTGCATAACAACTGCTGTAGGTCAGTGAAAGTTGCATCTTTTGTTTGTATAGATGGTAGAGCACAGCCATAAAGCCTGACATTAGTGCCATTCTGATTTTTCTTGAAGTTCATTTTCTAAATGAATACCCAGCATATGATTCTCTCAGCCCTGTGTCTCTTCTGACAATTAGTCTGCTGCCATTTTGGGCCACATGGACCTTCCTCGAGTTCATAATGGGGAAGATATTAATTATGTTCAGAGAAAATTGAGTTTCACGACTCCCAGAGGAACATGCTATGGTCTTCATGAAACAACTTCTTTCCACCTTTTTATGTCAAGTGTAACAGACACCGCATAAATGGTGCAAGACATTTTTATGAGTTACATTGTGAGTGGAAAAGAACAATCATTGTATCGAACTGTCTGGGTGTGTTAACCTTGTTTCTGAGGAGCTAAAATGATTTTTTGGAAGCAAAGCTGAATAAGATACTGCACAAAGAAGAGGCTGTCACTTGGTCTTCCTTCTCTGCTTTTGCCTGTATTTCCTTTTGGCAGTGGTCATACCACTGCCTACTTGAACTCTGAAGAAGCTTCTAGCTGGTGAATAAAATTTGCAAACCCTAAAGCTACTAAAGGACACTTAAGGTCCTATGCTGAGGGACAGTTTAAACAGGCAACCATAGAGAAAACCAAATCCAGTGTACATTAACTACACTGCAAACTAATTTCACGAGGCAACTTGCACAGGAGCATGAGTCTTAGTTCCAATAGATAACCATTTCTTATTGCGCTTACCATGACAGCATCCTGCAGAAAGATGATTTCTCTCCCAGAAATAAGTGAATTATCTTAAATTCATTAAGGACTAAATCAGAAATTGCTGTTTGATTTTCCTTGATTTGTACCACATACTGATAATCATTTAAACACATCTTTCTTGATTATTCACTTTTTTATTGCTTGAAGCTCCTCTGTATGAGGACTACACTTTCCCAAGCAGTGTAATCTCAAAGCAACAGCACAGAATTGGGAGGAAAAAAAATACTAAGTTTGAATGCTTACCCTGCCACTGCAAAAAGGAAAAAGGGAAAAAACCTCCCTCACTCTCTTACTTCCGAAGAATGGAAATTAATTACCTTGCACATATACACACATAATTTCAAATAGGCTCAAGTAGCACACATATAAGAATTAATTGCACATGCCTGTTTTCTCTGAAGTAAAGACACATTAAGGATGTAAAGACATTTCCAGACCCATGGGAACAATGTTCTTACGCCAGCAGTACTCTACTGGAATAGAAAAGAACTTGTGGTTTTTGCTTTTTTAAAATGTGTTTAGCATGATTGAAGAACCTAGCACTGCTGCTGTGGTTACCGAATCCCTGTCACTCTCAGGCCGAGAGCACAGGGAACGTGGAGAGCACCTTACCAAAGTGTCCCCTAACCTGATGCACACACAGAAGACACATTTGCAGACAAGCCCATCAGCAGCACCATTTATAACGGCAGAGGAGGAAGGTGCAAGCAACAGAGTTCTGACATCAGTTGGCAGACAGGGGAGGGGGCAGCAAGGGCAGGAATGGACATGGAAGTTTCTGGTGCCAGGAGCAGAACTGCGTTTGAGAATCCTCTCCTGCCCTCGTCCCTCCCTCCTTCTTAGTCATTTCTCTCCAACTTTCTCCAAAGCAGTGTTTGAGAAGAGGAGAACAGAGAACACAAATCTGCTCAGAATGAAGCTTTGAGCCCTGCTCTTCACACTGCTCCTGTTTTACAATGAGGGAACAGGTGCAAGGTTCTGCTGGATGCTCATAGGTTCATCCCAAGGCCTCTCTCCTCTTGCTCAAAGATTTGCTGGCCCATGGAAGCCCAGCCCCATGTGGGAACAGAGAGGAGACCCAGTGCGTTACACCTCACCCCCCAAAAGCAGCTGACCTGCTAGAAACAGCTCCCCATCTCAGCCATCTGGGTGTGCTGAGCCATCACTCACAACCTCCCAGCCACTTTGGCGAGGTGTAAGCCAAGGGGAGCAGACACAAACTCATCCAGCCACAGACACGGAAAGCATATTGCATGGGGAAGCCAGAAAAGAAGCTTCTTGCACTGCTCTTTACACAGATGTATGGCCACTAACAGCCCAGCAAAAACCACAGGCTGAGGTGCTAGTCCTTGTCTCAGCAGCAGCAAGATAGGTTGGGCATCCTGCAGTTAAGCACAAGGGCTTGAGATGGAGATTTCCATTTCTGCCATCTAAGAGACAAAACCTATCATTTCTCTGTCTCACTCTTCCTGCAAAGAGTAATTGCAAGTCATACGTGTAGGGACTCTACACTAGTTCATTGTGCCTTGTATGCCAGGTAGAAAGGCAAGACATCAATATGCAGCGTAAAGTTCCAGTTCTGCAAGAATCAAGGGCTTAAAACACCTTTAAAAATCTAGCCTGAAATTTTGTGGTAGCACTTTAAAAGAAGAAGTCTTAACAGATTCTTGAAAATGCTGGATTCCAGCTTTAGTAAAATCTTATTCTTGATTAAATGCTCCTTAATTGAAAGTGGTGTGTGATTTCTCATCAACATAAGTAAGCTACTATAATACCTGTACAGGCTGTCAAACCATTGTCAAATTGAAATACTGCTTTCTCCTTTCTGTCTATTTGATCATACATTCTGTTTTGGATTTCTCTGCTTTCTATACAAAGGCTTCTGAGCTCAAGATCATGGAGACGACCTGGCAATAAAAACATTCAAGCAGCAATACAGACAGCTGGGAATTTATTGCATCAGGATTTGGTTTTAAAATATAGGTTTCTCCTGATAAACTAATATTGTCATCTGTTCTGGTGGCAGAGCATACTGCAAACAGCAATCTTCCCCCAGAGAAAAAATGTCAGATTGTGATTTATGAACAGGGAGCCACTAAAGAGTATGATTTCACCCTAAATTAGTAATTTATCAAGTAAAAACCACAAGCAAATAGCTGAATATTGGTGCCTTAAAGGGTCAATAGACTTCTCACTAACTTTTGCTTCAAGCACAAATAACCAGAGACTCCTCCAAGGGAAAACTGTTCTAGTGGATGCCCTAGAAAATGAAAACATTTAGGTCTAAGTGTTGAGGAAAGCATTCCCAAGATGACCTTCGGGTGTCCACATAGGGTTCAGAGAAGCCCCGCACAAGGGGACTGCACAAAGCTGCTAAAGGTAGCAAGTCCATCGAAATGTAGTATTATAGATGAAGACAAGATAGTGGGAAGAAGGGGGAGAAAGAAGGGAAAACAAAGCCATCTAAAAGGGTGAGTGTTCATTTTCAACCGTAATTAATTGCCTGAAGTGAAGCAGTTGATTTCCATGCACAATGAACTATGAATTATTGGAAATTACTATGACGCAAGTCGAAAGAACAATTGCTTTGCAAAATCCTCTTACAGGCCAGGGAAATGATTTTTTAGATATCCATCTGCGAGACGGAGGTTCCCTCTACCTCTGATCAACGTTGGCAGGAAACATGCTATCATTGCCCAAAGGCATGGCCATGGATACAAAGCTATTCAGGTAGGACTAGAAGCAACCCAAGGAAGCTCAACCTGTTATTCCCTAGTCACTCCCTCAGACATCTTTTCTCCAGGCTCCCCAACCTTCATTCCCAAGAATTTCAGTGATTTGTAACTGTGTTGACTTAGCAACTGCACAGCACTCAAATTCACATTACGCTCAATGTTACAGAATGAAGTATAAGATCTTTTTTTTTTTTTCCCCAAATATCATACTGCAGATCTAGATGCCTGGATCTGAGCCCATAATTTCCACAAAATTAGGCAATTAAAATTTTATTTGAGACAGTTTAAGTGCATCTGTAAAACTGCTACTAGTAGTGTCAATAGAACAATTCATGGTTGTGTGCTTCTAGATCTGGACTGTTAGAACACTTCATGGGGCATCAATCCACAACTGCCATGAAAAATGGGTGTTTATTTTACTGGTTAGATGTCAGAAATCTGTTCCTTTATACGGCACAACTGGATTTAATAACGAACAAAGGACTTCACTTCTTAACAACTGCAAAATTTCTTGTCCATTCAAGAGCTGATTCAGATTTCTTTTCTATTGATGTAATTCCACTGTCTTCTGTCAATTTGTATAGGTCTGTATCTTTTTCTGAGATTGCTTAAAAAACAACAACCAAGTCAATAACCAGAACAAACCGAAGAAGGTGCTCCAAGCTTTCAAATTTTCATTGGGTAGCAGAAGGGTACTCGGTATACTACTTTTCTAATAATTTTTCTTTTCTCAGCCTTTGCAGTGACGCTAAAACTTTCTTCGGTGATGGTATGGTCCCTGCTCTTTGAAACTGCAGAGAATGAACACAGTGGTAACCAGGTATGTGGAGAAGTGATGAGCAGCAAAAGAAGAAAAGTAGTAAATCACAGGAAATTTAGTGAAAGACACCCAAAGCCAACCATCAAGAACAGTGTGAATGGTAAATGCTCAATTCTGATTCTGGAGAGTATTGGAAAGGAAGCCCTTTCCCATTTGCATTCTAGCTTGCTTGAACATATACAACATCTGCAAATGTATTATGGCTTTGTAAGAAATAAGCTAGTTGGCTTCTTCAATAATGGAGTCAGTTCATAGGTCAAGTCTCAATGGTTTTGGCTTTAATGATCACAGTAAAAATGCTTTGAAAAAAACCCGAAGAATTATTACTTAATCTACTCGGAGAGCTTAGGTATTTCTTCTTTAGATACCTTGGTGCTTGAAGAAAGGCAGCTAAGAGGCTAGGGTTGCAGCTGCACTTTATGGTTGATCATCAGCTCTCATAGGCTGCATCAAAAGAAGCATGGCCAGCAGGTCAAGGAAGGTGATTCTGCCTCTCTACTCTACTCTGCTCTGGTAAGACCCCACCTGGAGTACTGTGTCCAGCTCTGGAGTCCTCAGCACAAGAAAGACATGGACCTGTTGGAGGGGCCTGGAGGAGTGCTACAAAAATGATCAGAGGGCTGGAACACCTCTTTTATGAGGAAAGGCTGAGGGAGTTGGGGTTGTTCAGCCTGGAGAAGAGAAGGCTCCAGGGAGACTTCATTGCGGCCTTCAAGTACTTGAAGGGGGCTTATAAGAAAGATAGGGACAAACTTTTTAGCAGGGCCTGTGACAATAGGACAAGGGGTAACGGTTTTAAACTAAAAGAAGGTAGATATAGACTAGATACAAGGAAGATGGTTTTTACAATGAAGGTGGTGAAACACTGTTTGTCCAGAGAGGTGGTAGATGTCCCATCCCTGGAAACATTCAAGCTCAGGTTGGACTGGGCTCTGAGCAACATGATCTAGTTGAAGATGTCCTTGCTCATTGCAGGGGGGTTGGACTAAATGACCTTTAAAGGTCCCTTCCAACCTAAACTATTCTATGATTCTATGAACCCTTCATCATACCAGAAGTATTTACCAGGCTAGAGGAGCAAGTCTCCTGTGTGCTGGTGACATCCTCTTCTCTGTTTAAATTTTGGCACTAGAATCAAGTCTGAAGCAACCTAAATTCACATTCAGGGGAGACAGAACAGGACAACCAGCATTAGCAGGAGAAGCCAAGATTCAGCTCTGACACAAAGAACTTGATTACAAATTAAGCTCAGAGAGCAGACAGGCAGCCTAGAGTACCATCTACAAAAGCTTGCTCTAGCACTCTTCCAACAACTGCCTGAAACAACTGCACTTGTGCAGCACAAGAGCTGCTATGATACATTAAACACAAGCCCAGAAAAGCCAGTGAGTTAATGATCACCGTCCATACAGAAGTACAAAAGGAGAGAAGCAGTTATTTTATTTTTCTGTCCTTAGAAGAGAGGACACAGCCTGAATGTTTACGAGGGCTAAAGCCTTGTAAACAGCCAGAGGATTTTGAAGCAGTTGAGAGGGCTGTGGTGAATGGCCTGGTCCCCTTAGGCAATTCAGAAAAGCAGAGGGGTCAGTGCCAAGGCCAAAAAACTGATTAATGTGAGATGGTCTATCTCAACCACAAACTTCAGCTGTTCACAACTCAGTGCTGACATATTTCAATCAAAGCATGTCTGCAGCTAAACTAAATAACCAGCCAGCCTATCAAGTGGAAGACGCTAAGCAATTCCAAATCACCCCAAGAATTTTAAAATGGCAATGACATACTGCAGGACTGCAGAGAATGACCCATCTGTCAGATGCAGTTGTATCTGTGGCTGACACAGATGTCAAGATTCCTGCTCTCCTCCATGAACACTGCTGTGATGCTGTAAAATGGAGAGGGCCATCTGGGATCACTGCCCTACACAAGCCATCCAGAATCTGTCCTACACAATCTTTCCTGCATTTTTTCCAGCAATGACATTTCATCGCTTTTGAATTAAATAAGTTCTTCCGCAGTGAAATTGCAACTTTTTCTGTCAGCCAGAGGTCAGACAGTCTGCTTAACAATAAAGTAAAACAAAAATGCCCCCTTCTTTTTATTCTATCTTATTTCTTTCATAAACACAACAAACATTGCAATTATTTTAATTTGACTACCTAAAGTTATTTGCTTGCTTATGAAGACATAGTTTTTTGGGGGATGGTTGCAGTCCCCTGAATTCCTATGGAAAGCACTTAAGTCACCGAAGTTTTAAATCACTTCATACCAGACTGCTCTGTACCACCAAACTGTTATTTTTGACAGACAATGTGCAGCCTCGCAAAGAACAAAAAGAAAAGGTAATTTCCTGAAAAGTGGGAAAGCACACACACATACCCCTTGGACTCACCTGGAGTCAAACAACTTAAGATAGATTGAAGCTGCCAAGAGTATGGGAAGCTAAACAAACAGGAAGTTTCACATTTAAAATGGTTTATCTGACAAAAGTAATGGGAATTGATTTACTCTGCCAAGAGAAACAGCTCCAGCTTCTCTACCCCTTTAAAAATGTCCTTGGAGAGGCCTGATGGACTCTGGAAGTTGGCACTGTATTGAAGACCCCATAGCTAACTAGCAGAGACCATATCAGCATACTGTAAGCATAATTTTTAGCAACTTCCACATATACATTCTTGTCTCATCCCATTCAGCCTCCTGGGATAATAGATCACCATAAAACCACAATGCCCAAAAATTTTTGCAGGGGCCTTCTTCAAGATTGACCTAAGTAGCAAGAAGTATCAACACTGGCAGTCTCAAAAGAGATATCTCATCTTGTTTTTTGAAGCACATGCTAGTTAAGGCTTGTAAGATTAACAGAAATCTCTGCTTACAACAGAACTACTCTGTTAATAGTTTTCGCTTAGTCACAAAAGCAATCAGAAAAAGGGCATTTGCTGGTAGAAAATAAAGTAACCAGGGAAAGGCCTTACTGGATACAAAATACACATTCTACTAAAAATCCAGTGACAGAACACAAGTTGAAAGAAGAGTCAAGGACAAAACTGGGGTATAAGAGAAGAAAAATCAAGCCCCAAGAGAACGCAGACTGAGATAACTATCTTGAGATAAAAAAAAAGCATTCACTTTTTTAAAAGTATAAAATACAGGTTTAAAAAAAAAAGTTTTAAAAAGCCAAAATAGAATCCTAGTCAACAGCTTCCCATGAACAGCTTCCCAGCACAGAAATCTGCATTCAGCAACCTGTTGCCAAAGTCCTACTTCTTACTCACTAGAGCGCACAGCCCTCCCAGAGCCATTTGTTGTATTGAATGGTTCAGACTTGCTGTGAAAAGGGACCTAGTAAAAGGGCACACTTTTCACCAGAGAGGTCTCTTGTAAAGCCCCTGGGTAGACAAAACAGCTTGAATGCCTGGGGAATTTCATGCTGTTGTTCCTGGCTGAGACAAAGTATTGTGGAAATCTGTATGTCAATCAGTTATAAAACTAATATGTACCCTGTCTACATTATAATTTTATAAAAATAAGGAGATGTCATTTAAGCCAAGCAGGCAACCCTGTTCTCACACCACTCTTTCCTTATAATAGAGAATATCTGTGCCTGTATTCACCTTCTTCTATTACAGGAATTTTTCACTGAATATTTTATACACTAATTAACTGACAAAGGTAACTCATAGTTACTCAATTACAAAAGAGACACAAAATAAAATAAGGAGACAGTAAAGACTAGACAACGGAAAAAACCCTAAACCCAAAGAACAACAGCTAAATGGCACCAATGAATACAACTATAACATCAGTAATAATCTAAGGCTACTGAGGCTGCGTTCCTTCTTCTGTGCAGGTATACACGTCCGGCATCTGGGATTTTACTGGTATTTGCCTACTGCTGTACATTTTCTGAAAAGCAGTTTGACACGCCAAACCCAACAGCAGTCTTGAACAATGTTATGATACTCACAAGTACAGCATTAGAGTACTAGGGGCAAATATACATAGCCACTGTAAAATGAGCTTTAGACAGTTCCTGGAGCTACACAGGAGCTGTCCCCTTTCCCTAAGGGCTTGCTCAGCAAGGCAGGTGTTTGCAGGGCTCTTCCAGGCTGGCAGCACACTCAATGCTGGAAGTGCATCTTCGTTAACCCGGAACAGCACCAAGCACAGCCCGCACCAGAAACAGAAGTGTCCTCTGGGTAGCTGAAAAACTGCGAGTAAGCATAGTCCTACATACAAACCTGTGGGTCATCTTCACTGAATTTGGTGGACTGAATCATTAAAAAAGGCTGTATTTAACCTGGGGGACAAAATAGTGTGTGTGACCGAACTGGATAATATTTTGAAAGAAAAAGGAGTGAAAATCTAAATACTGTTTGAAAAATTAGTTTAGGGTTGGTATAAGGTGTAAGGGCAACAGAAGAACTTGATGGCTCCTGGAATGCCAGAAGTTAATGTGCAACTTGGCATCACAGGGATCCCATTATCTTTTGCTCATGGGTAAATGTGGCCAACCTGACCGTAGCTAAATCTGGGATTAGGATGTGTGCAGGGGTTCAGAAGCATAGGACCATGAAGTTTGATTTTTGCATAATTCAAAAAGAGTTCATTTAATTCAGTGAGGGCCAACATCAGTGGAATCTAAGTGCAGGCACTTGAGGCAAATGGGGGTCACTTTGCTATTTTTTTGTCTAGTATCATATCTATCAGCAAGGTTTAGGAAGAGGTAGCAAGACAAATCTTCACTTGCATTTTTGTCAAATGTTTTCAAATTCAGGATAAGTATAGATTTTATAGCCTACATTTACTTTTCAGGAAATTATGTGTTATCCTTCTAAATTAAAAAAAAGGCATTTGGGAGTTCTACTCCTTGCATAATCATTACAGATACATACATATAAAATTAACTCCATAAATTAATAAATATATAAAAATAAAATATATATATATAGAGAGAGTAATTTTTGTCTCCCCTAGTTATGATAGGCTCTGAGGTTAGAATAAAGACTTGAACAAAAAAAGTCTTGTGCATTTTCATTACCTGCACAGTTTTTGAATACTCTGACATTATGGGTTGTGAAATCATACGGCCGTAACCGAGGCCAGGATTAGTGTTTTGACTCTGGAAAGGAATTACTGAAGTCCACAATTTCTTGCAGTTACTATAAACACACACAGAAAGCACAGCAAAACAAGTAACACCCCCCCCCCCCCCCCCCCAAAAACAAAGGATGACAAAGATGACGGCTGCCTGAAGTGGCTTCAGAAAATCCTGTCTGAACAGTAGTGCAAGCTGCAAGTCCTGAAAGCTAACAGCATGCCTAGAAGAGCTAAGGTACTGAGCCTGCCCTATCTCCAGCACACCAGTGCTCACCTAGAGGTTATCAGAAGAAAAGACTCTGCAGGTTTTCTATGGTCTTTTTGCTGCTCAGAGAAAGATGCAGTTTCTCAAATACCAGCTTAGCACAAATACCAACAGTACAGAATGGAACGTGAATACAGAATCAGCAACACCGCAGCAGATTTGGCTGTATTGTTAACTCCATGCTCTTCGCAGACAAAGCCAGGCACATTTAGGTGCTACTGAATAAACAGGTGCAAAAAAAAAAAAAAAAAACCAGGAAAATTTCACTAAGTGAAGGGATGTTACGCTTCACCTACTTTTTCATGGGGGGGGCTCACAAACAGTGCTTCAGTGACTTCCCTCTTTGCAAGGAAGTGAAGTGGCTAAAGATTAACTTTCATCTTCCCACTACGCTGCAGGTAGGAAACAGAAGGAGAATATTAAGCTCCTTGCTCTCCATAATGATCTTCTGATCTAAAGAAGTTTTTTTACTCCTTACAACTAAAAAATATGTGAAATAAAATAAGTGGAATTAGAACAAAATCAGCTCCACTTCAGTATGCAAATATCTTTATGAGTTGAGAACTCAGAAACAGCACCATGAATACAAATATATTTCATTTGAACTAAAGGAGACTTTTTATCAATACAGAAGAGGGGAACAAATCCCCAAATTGGGTGAATGGAGGCTCTCAAAATACTAGGTTGTGAAAGTGCACTTTGGACTTATCTTTATTCTTAATGGAGGGCCCATTCCTGCATTTTTTAGGGAAATCTCAAGGGGGAACTGCTCCAAAGGAGCTCCAGTACAAGGAGAACTTTACATACCTCCTAGGTGCGGTGTGCTTTTCAGATAAGTGTTTTTATTGCCTTTTTTAAGTTACAGAAAACATTATCTCCAGAGACAGAAAAAAAGATAAATTGTTTACATTATTCAAAGGAAGAAAAAAACCATCCCATCCAATATAAGATCTCTAAATATACCTGCCTTGCCAGCATATCCTGTCTCAGAGAATGGATCAAATTTCTAGCATCAATAACTTTGCAGAGATGATGTATTATCTCCTCCCACAACTGTTTACCAACAGGAAAATAATCTGTGGGGAAACAGCATGAAAATACCAGGAACTCAAATGCTGAATACTCCAAATAACGATTCCCACCAGTTTCGTCAGTAGAGGGTGCTTAAGTGAACAATCGCTCTTCCTGTCCCAGCTCTTAGCGGGGCTGGCAGACTTAGATACCCTCTTGCCTCTGACTCTACATTACCTATTGCTTTCTCATATTTAATCCAGAAATTTGTTAAGAAAAGTCAGATATACTTATGCCAATGCTCTGTTCCTGAGTCCAGCAGATATCTATATTCTGCACTCAGACTGAGAGCTTGTGAAACTTGTGGTGGTTAAACACAGGCAAAGGAAAATGATGCATTGTCTTGAAATGCTGTGCTACTATTTAATATTATATAATTTTCTATTATAAAGTGATTGTGAGGATTTCATTTGTAATGCATATCTCTGCTAAAAACAAGGGTGCCTATTTCCCTCACAGTTCTCCAAGGTAATACTTCCTATTAAAACTGCTTCTTATTAAAGTTGTGTTATATCGCCTTTCCATAAGGAATTTTGGCATTTGCTTTCTTGCCAGATCTGAGTAACAAGTTGAAATGTCACAATTTACAGCAAAATGAGATTTCAGAAATATTTTCTTTCAGAAGGACCAAACTGATTTGTTTCCAGAAGGATTTTTCAATCTTCATTGCATAATAGCTGAAACAAAATGCTACCTTCTAATTTTGACGCAAAAGGTTCCAATGATTTCCCATAGCATTCTGATAAGACCTGACGCATTTTTGGTGAAACGTTTCTATTTTGCCAAATCACTATTATCAGATAGAAAAATGCAACCACCAGCACCACTCACTCACCTCTGAATTCAATTTCACTTGTTCCATTGCTGCACATGCTATTTTTTTCTCACTTTTTATCGACTGAACTTTGTTCATCGGATTGCAAAAGTGTTTTCCCAATAGTATCTTTAGAAAACACAAGAAAAAAGGTTCTCAGCTGGTGGAGGCTGGCAAAGCTCCAGCAAAGTCAATGGGCCTCAGCTGAGGCACTAGCCCTTTGTGAGTGTTCACAGAGGCTTTTTATATACTGCGGAGATGCTGGATTATGCAGAGAAGTCAGGAAACTTCACTGTGTCTCCAGTTTGCAAATATTATAGGTATTTTAGTAGTCACCAGTCATGTAAGGCTAACAGTACGGTGACAGTTTTGGATAAAGGGAAATACTCAGTAGGCTCCAGATAACACTGATTGCTTTACTTGACCATACATTTTCTTCCCTGCATTGAGTGTAGCGCTTAGTGGGTTTTAGGAGAGTCAGAGAGAGAATGTACACTCAAGCAGACAGGTTTGTATCTGGAAACTACTGAAAGAACCACCTGCTGCTTCTTGCTTTCATTTTCACTCTGGTTGTGAGCAGTTTGAAAAAGGAATTATTTACCACAAACCTGTAGGAAAAACATTCTGTGGCAAAACTTGCAGGAGAGGACAGGCTTCTGTTGCATTAAAGGGCAGAGCAGTTTGGCAGAAAACAAACCCCCTTGCGTTCTAACACTCCTCACCGATGTGGGAGGCTATGTGCGGCTAGGTTTGAATTCTGAGTGATGCCCAATAGGTGTTAAAGAATGAATTAATTTGGCAGAAAATAAACCCCCTCGCGTTCTAACACTCCTCACCGAGGTGGGAGGCTAGGTGCGGCTAGGTTTAAATTCTGAGTGATGCCCTATCCACCACTATCAGTCCAGTCGCGTTTAATATATGTTTATTAAACTATCACAATTCTGGATACACTGCACCACAGTGGACTGCACCTTCAGTCTAGTCGTGCTCATGAACTACCACGGCCAATTTTGTGGTCGCATTAAATGAGAAACCAAAAACGACCAGCTACTTAAGCAGCGCAGTTTATTTTAGCAACAGGTAGATAAGTTCTTATGGATTGCCGGTGACAAATACACTGTCTGCAAAGCACGTGCAAATAAAAGTGTTGTTAGTTATACAAAACGCGCGACAAAGTTATATACAATACAGCCTGGCTATAAACATAGAAAAAAGACTCTCTAGAGAGATTTCTAAGTTTTTCGAGGAAACACTTGGTATAGTCTTGATAGAGGGAACTAACACTTAAGGGCTAATAGCAGGAGGAAACATGCTTAACGCAAAACATATATCTATAACCTTGTAGCCATTGATTCACTTAAGCCATATCTAGAATTATAACCTTGGCCATCGTGTAAGACGTTTAATCGGGAACTAGCAGAGGGGAGTTGCAGAGAAGAACAGAACAGTCATGGCCGGCCTTGCTAAAGAAACCTGCTGGAACTGACCTTGCGGTTGTGGAGTCTGATAAAAGAGAGACTGGCCCTACGCAGGAATAAAGAGTCACTTGTGATGATGAAGAAGAGTGGGTTTGCCTTCATCCTCTCAACCCTCAATGACCACCACCAGAAGAAACTGCGCATGCTCGGTGGGGAGGAGATCATGGAAATGGATCATTTGCATACGAAGCGGGATAGATAGTTAATATGTATAGGCGTATTGAGAAACCTTATGAATATGTAACACTTTGCTGCATAAATACGATATGAGCTGCCGCGTTAGGTGCGCACGAATTTGGTGGGATGACCCCCCCGTGCTGCCCAGCGCTGAATAAAACATACCTACTTTACAACCTTCTCGGTTGTGGAGTCTGATTTCCGCACGTCAGTCTAAGTCTTACCCAAAGGTGTCCCTATAGGGGGGAAGAAATGCTCAGCCCGTCGGCTGGTCCCGGAAGTTGAAGGCAGTTTTGATGGAGTCCTCCTTGACTTGTTCATGATGGTGTCTTCCCTAATAGTCCCCCTTTTTTGGGCTATTTTCATACTATTTTTACCTTCAAGGTGGAGTTTGAGTGACTTTAGTCATAAACACTTTTATTATTATTGGTGTAAAATTCTCTTGCTTCACATTTAAAGGTATAGTTCACCAAAAATTCAGGGTGCAGACTCAAGGAGGAGTGGTCGCACCTTGGAGGTGGGTAACCTTTGGGATGGAGGTGTGTTTAGGTACTATAATGACATTATAATGAGCAAAGTTCACACAAAGGACAGCATTTTGTCAAAATTTGACAAACTGTTGGCTCAGGGTAGCAAGCATGCAGCTTATCAGTTCCATAGGACCATCTCGTTCCCATATCTGCTGATCATCACAGGGCTTGGCCATGGAATCTCCACCCCACTCCATCCCCGTGTTCCTCTGCGAGCGATACTGTGCAGGGAATCACAGATGTAGTGGATTCTTCGCATACCAGCTGCAGCTGTATTCTACCCTAGGAACCTTTTTGATTTTAAGCTTTTTCCTTAATGTGTGAACAATGCTGTGTTTTGGTTATTTTAGTAATTATTCCACAGCTTCCTGCAAGGAAATTTGCTATCTGAGAGGCCCTCAAGCCACTAGATCATCCTATCCATGAGGCTGTCTGAATGTTTGATGAACAGAGGAGGGATCCTGAGTGTAGCCTGAGGATCTGAAGACCTTCTTCCTACAAAATTATCTCAAACTAGCAGAAAGCTTTCCATGTTGGATCTTCCTGTATCTAGAGCAAAGGCTCGAACTGATGGCATTTCTGCATATATTTGCATTATTTTTTACTGTGGAAATTGGCGTACAGTCCCCAGGACTTTCATTGTCATGGCTTTTTACCATAACCTTTTATTGCTTATCTGCATAGAGTGTGGCATGGATGGCCGTTGCTTGCAGACAAAAATTTATTTGCCTTCCACAGTACCCCAGATTCATCCTGTGGGCTATGGAGAAGTCAGAGTTCCTCAGAAACCTTCATTCACTCCTTCACCTTTCTGTCCTCTGTGAACAGACGAAAATCAGTATATCTGCACTAGCCACACTTAAGAAGATGGTGACTCAGCAACCAGTAGAAGATGGACAATGAAAGAGCAAAGAAAGAAAGAAACATGACATTATAGAAAGAAACACGGGGATCTAATGTGATAGCTGGTCTTGATCCACCCGAACCAATACCACCCCACCCCCCCCACCCCCCCAAAGAAAAGAAAAGAAAAAAGAAAAATCTTGTTTGAGTGAGACTGCAGGGGATGAAGCTTTAACTCTGCCAGAAGCAGATACAAATGCATCTGAGTGACTGGCATCAATGCAAAACCGAAAAACTTTAGAAAATATATTCTCACAAAATTTTTTGGAGATCATCTAGGTTAAAAGTCACGCTCCTAAATACTATAAATGTAGTAAACTATTCACTGGGAGAAACTGAGCTCCAGTTCATAGTATACAGAGATTTGATCAGCAGCCCCTTGAAATCAATGGAAAAAGCCCTACTATTGACAACAGTGCTCTGACCAGATTCCACAGACTACAAGGCAATAAGTACTGAGACTGCCCCTCTACTGGGTGTAGGGAGAGACAGAGCTTAAGATAGCACTGAAATAAACAATTTAAGGAAAAGATTTACAAAAATGCCATTCTGAAGTACTGTAAACACAGACAATTCACCATAAAGCTTTGTAATAGCTGCTCTGCCCAGGGATGACGAATGCTACCTCCTCCGCTGAGAGACGGAGAGAGAGATCAAAAATGTCAGCTGTTTTTACTGTGTAATGTTGCCTTTCAATCTTGAAAAATATCAGATATTAAGAGAAACATGCAGGAAGAATGTAAGCAGTCATTCAGAAATTACCCAGAAAAGATGCTGGTGTTATTTTAAAATATCCTGTGAGAGGTATACTACCCTCATACAGCAAAGAAACGAGAGAGAAAAATTAAAGCTAATAGAAAACTTGCTATGTATTCCTCTGACATTGTAAAATAAAATATAACATGTAGGAAAGTGAATGGCAGATAATGACATCTGATTGCTGTCAGACCTTGCACCCAAATGTTAAGGTTACGGGTGCTCTAAAAACAATAGATGCATTTAGAAGTGAAGGAAAATGGAGGGAAAAAAATGGAAAAAAACAGTTGAGCATATTTTCAAAAACAGTACAGGAATCTGGAGGATAAGCCTCTTGTGTAAATGTCATTTAGTACTTCTCAACATTTTACCATCTTACTTTCTTTTCCTATATGCTAAACAAACTTTTACTTTTTCAATACATTCCCAATTTGCTGTAAGGGGGCACTGCAGAGCTGGACTGTAGCTGTATCTTGTCATTAGTGTCCGAGGAGGTGAATATTTCCTTCCTATTGCATTGAATTCCCCCAGATATGAGACACATGGTCATATACACACAACATCAAAATACCCACTTACAAAATAGCCTGTGTGCCAAAAGCTTGAAATGGTATTTTTGTATGAAAGCTTATTTCAATACATAGACTTCTGCTGAGGACCTTCCTACATCTAGATGTTATTTGAATAATCATTTGATGTATAACTAAAACTTTCTAAATTACATATTCCCAGGGATGATTTATTTTTACATTTCCTTTGTTTAACAGTAGATTATTACTCGTGTGAGCCAGGATCTGTGCCTATTGAGGCACAGGACCCTTTCCTACTGTTGTATCTATGTCGAATTCATCCCTGGAGTAACGATGTCACTGGAGATGCACCAGGGGCAGCCCTGACGTGCTGTTCTGTCACTCTGTCTCGTGAAGTTGTGCATGGCCAGGCATCTCTTTATGACACGTTGTTGTAATTCCAGAACTCAGGGAATTGAATACAGTATTTTTGGACTCAGTCTGGCAATCCATTGAAGAACAACACACCGGGTTTTCTGAAGTTTTCCTGAAGCTTTGGCAGCATTTGCCACTAACCCTGATGCAGTGGTGTTGCTGGGGCAAGTTGATGGCATTTCTTTGTGTTTAATTTTTTGGAACAAATAAGGGAACTGCTGGTTTGGGGGGGTGGAGGCTGGTTATTGTTTGTTTTGTTTTGTTTCGTTTTTAAGTTTGAGAATACAGAAGCAAAGATGAAACTAGCAGACTGAACTGATAATAAAAAACTGCAAGTGCAATTTCTTACTTGCAATTAAATACCAGTAAGAGTGAGTGTTGGCAAGGGGTTAGGTTTTCTGACATGGATCATGGTCACCAACTGTTAATCTTTCTGCCCTCAAACTAAATCACATATCCACTGCCTCAGTAACTACTGTTTCACTGCCCACCCAGCCAGACACATATTCAGTGCCTGTTGGATTAAAAACATTTAATATGTTGAATCTTTCAAAATCTGCCTGCAGATTTGCCATTTCCAGAAGAAGGAACTAAAGCTTCACATCAGAGAGAAGAAAACGTTCCTTCAGGTCTTAGCCGTACTCCTGCAGATGAAGCACTGAGATAAACTCCAGCTCCTATTTCCTAACTATACAGGGTGGAAGAAGGCACAACCCTTACTGATGTTTGACGGAGTTGCATAATGTGTTTTCTGGTGTGCAAAGTTTCAAGCCCTTCAGACCATCTTGTATTTTATGATACAAGTATTTGCTGTACCAAAAAAAGCATCCAAAGTGATGAAAAGTAATTCCTTTCTTGTTAGACTACAGCAGAAGCCTTCCCAATTCACTCCCTGTGTGCTCTTTAGCACATAGCAATTTACTTTTAGTTTGCCATTAGGGCAAAATATTTTTTTCTCATAATAGAGCACAGGAAACTTTTCAAAGTGGCACAGGATGATGTTACCAAAAGAAAATGACATGCTTTGAAAAGGACAGTTTCTTTTACAGTCTGAAATACCACTTGCCTCTTGTGACAGTGTTGGCAAATCCTAGACTCAAGATCTCTGAAATTAGCCATTATCTATCTTAGGCACTTTGATCTCAGCTGAAACCCAACCACGGAAATGGCAAATAATTAAAAAGAAACAAACAAACAACCCCCCCAACTTTTTAGGTTTACTGCTATTGTTAGTATTTTATTCTATGGGGAAATGCCGTCAGTTCTTGGGAGCCAATGGTCAAGAGCAACATACTTCAAAATGAGCAATTTTTAAAAAAGACTTATAGGCCCTAAGTCATCCTTATTGCATAGGTGTGTTTAACAGATGCAGATTTTACTACTTCCCTGACTGCAAACAGTGAATTACATCCACTTCTACCTCAAATTGCACTTATCGCAGAGAGGCAGCTCTTCCCACACTAAGTAAGAGCTAGCACAGAAGGTAATGTAAATAAAAGCAATCAGCGGCATTATACATATTATGCCCTCCGCTCAGCCATTCACTTCTACTGTGAATCTTCCAAACGTGGTTTGAACAAAGTCTCCATTTTCCTAGATATGTTTTGTACCATAAATAATTGTAGTCCCAAATGCTACCTCCTGAGTATCTGCTCATTGTACCTGTCAGCAAATGTTCAGCTGCGTAGAGCAAAGACACTGATTAGCGCAGAGGGAAATAAGATGGAAAGACTGGTTTGTGTAGACCCCGTAAGTGACATACATAGGAAGAGCTCTAGGAAAAGACCAGGTAGACAGCTATTGTGAAGAGGAGCAGCATGCTGTTCTGCTTCATCCATGCCAACAGAAGCATCTCAGAATAGTTATTAGTAAATAATTTGCTTTAATGGTGAGGAGAGAAGCCTGGGACTGGAAATCACTGGGTGGTTTCCCTCCTCCTCAGCTACAGCACAGAATACCAGAAACATCATATCTGCTTAATATCATGAAATGATCATGCTTTTTCACAGCAAATACTGCCGGATAAAAGTCTACAAGCAGAGATAGTTATTTTTGTTGCTCAGAATACTGTAAATATTAACAAGCCAAGCATTTAAATTAACAGAGTACTTGATTTTCTATGGCTGTTTATTTTACTGTCTTCAAACAGGAAAATGACATTTCAAGGATCAGCACTTTATTATAAACTAATACCTTTCCTAGTAACTGAGGTTTTCCTGTTATTCCCAACATGGCTCTCACACTGACTGAAAGGCTGAGTTAATTTCTCAGTGGAACAGCAGTGGAAGACAGGGATAGGAGAAAGAAAGAAATCCGAGATAAGGCTGAATAAACCCCAATTTTCTTCTGATTTGGTAAAGCCAGATTGACTGACATGGTATGAATTTTAACCAGATCTTGGTATAGAAGAGATTACGAAAATTATTTCAGCAAGCAATGAAGAGAAGTCCAAGTCTGTTTTCAAAATAATTTACATGTGAAAAAGCTGGTGATTTGCTGCTTTGTACTGGGGGATATTTCTACAGGTTTTATTTTGTTGAAACCTTTGTGGTATGTCATAGAAAAGGAGGGGAAGATTCAGCACTCCAGCCGTCACACACAGCCCAGGAGCCTCACTCCTGCCATAACTCCCAGCAGTATCGATGCCAGGCAATTAGATTTAGTGGGACTTCTGCCCTCAACTTAATAGGGTCAGACTTAAGCACTTACTAGAGGTGGACTTTCTCACATGGTATTATAGAAAAGGGTCTTCTTCAGAAATGACCTGGAAAAAATTAGTGACTTCCTTACAGCTTCTGGTGACATAATGAAAGGCTTTCAGAGAACTTCACTTATCTGGCAGACTCTTTATGAGCAACTAAATTAACAGTGTTTGAGTACTTTGCTGAATTGGGGCCCATGATAGAAGAGAAGAGTGCTAAGATTTCTACTTTTATTTTTTGTTAACTCTTGACTATTTCTTAAGATTAAAGCTTCCTTTCAGTCAGAGACTTAAAATTATCACAGTTAATAATTTGTTTTCCTGTTTATGTCCAGAAGTTGTTATATTTTTGGATTCCTATAACAATATATACCTACTGATACTTTCGTATTTACATAAAAGTGACATGTTACAATGCTTGACTTTACTATTTTTTTGCTTTTAAAAAAAATGTTTTTGCTATTGATTTATTGATCTTTATAACTCAACTGAAGTAAAAGGGTAAAGTACTATGTCCCAAGAAAATGCACTACCACTCATTTTTAAATACAGCTTAAATAAAGTATGACCAAAGCAATACATGCTAGACCATAACAAATATGCTATGAGATAAATCAATGATCATAACTTAAGAGTTTCCATGTATTAAGCACCTCCTGCAAAATGCTCCTATTCTAATTTTTCTGTTTCACCTAATTCCCTTAAGATTATCTTTATGTACACTATTATAAATTACTTTTCTACTTCAGATTTTAAATTCCTTAGGACAGAAACCAGACCTTATTTTATATCTAAAATATCACTCTTATTTACATTGCCAAATGGAAAGAGAAGTAATAAATTTGAGGCTAGCATGATCTTTCAATACTATCAGCTCCATTTTCTGCAATCTAAGTTGAAAATGTGTGCACTTGCAAACTCTTACCTGAACCACTGCAGAAATGGTCTGCCAATAGAGTAAAACACACCATGCTGCAGACCAAGGGTTTCAGCCTTCTGTCAAGTTGCTGTAAGCTGTTGCATAGTGCCTGCAGCTCCTATGCAGCCCATAGCGTGCTGGCGCTGATGTGCAGCATGCTACAGTAAGGTCCCTATACATATATAAAAGATATATATATATACACACATAAGATAAAAAGGCTTTTTTTACTGATATACCTTAGAGTAAACCCAAGGCAGCTCTAAGTTATGATGTGGTGTAGTTTGGGATATTTCCTTCCCTACTCTCTCAAAAGGAAAAGAGACTTTCTTGGTAAATATCATTTGCTCCTGACCTGGCAGCTGCCCTTATGCTTTATGGTACACGATCATACAGAATAGACACCTACACCCCATGTACAAAGTAATTCCTTACCACTGTACTCCTACAAGATACGGAAGGTACAGCAAAACAGCCATCCTACCCCTGTGGAGCAGCCACAATAGGGCTGCTGGTGTGTGATCCATGGGCAGTAACAGCCATCTTCTGTGCCTCATCAGCCCTTGCCAGCCTGTGCTTGGGATGCAACATCCCTGGGTTGATGACAGGACAGCTTATCAGCCTGGCTAGTGTAACATCTATTAGTTTTGTTAAAAGTCACAGAAGATTTCTGTTGCAATGCATGCAATTTTCCTATCATTATACCTTTGCACCCTCTTGGGCTAAATCTCACTTGTCCCTATATGCATGTAAGTTTGCAATTAATGCACAAGCCCCTGTCAGCCACAGCAGTCCTATTAACAGGTTGGAATCAGATCACACATGTTAAACATGCTGTTTGATAGCTAAACTACTGTGATTTCAATAGACTTTTTGCTGTAATAATAACTACAATCAGCAATCAAGGTTTTCTTCTGAATTTTTGTTGCTTGCATTATGTGGCAGTTTAATTCATTGTATACTAATTCCAGTTGTGCATTAATTGTATGTCTCTGCACAGTAATTAACTAATCACTATGTCACTCCCTCCCTATTATGAATAACCTCATTAATTCAAGACTGAAAGCTTGGTGCCTGCTGCCATTGCTATCAATTTTTTTGGTTCTTTCTACTGCTTCTTCACTTATAATCAAATATGAAACTCATGTATTTTTAAATACTTTCTCTTTTGTTTCTCCCACTGAAAAATTCATTGTGTTATCAAGCCTTTTAAAATAATGTTTATTCATTATGTATTTCTTTCCTAGGCAATCAAGAGCTGTTACAATAAAGTGTGTGACTTGCTCTCTTTATGGCAGTACTTCTGCTGCGTCAACATCTCCATTTTAATCCCGAGTTTACTAGAGATTAGAATTTAGATCTAACATTTAGCTCCAAGATTAAAGTCACCATCAGACATCTTTGCATGAGGGCAAATTTCTTTCTTATTACTATTACATGATTTGACATTTTTAGGTTATACCTGTGGGCAAAAACTTGTGGACACACTACACTCAACAGTGGCAGTGGTGCTGTGCATGTGTGCCTTCAAGGTCAGAGCCTGGCCAATGGAGGCAAGTGCTGGAAAATGCCCACAGAACAGGTATGCAATTTTGATTAAGGGGATACGTGAACTGTTAAGACTAGTCATGCACAGCACTGAAGTGCTTTGCTGTTGCAGCCTGGCAACTCCTAAGTTCCGGACTAAGCATTACTTCAGAATTTACTGAATCAAGGTCCTGCTCCTCTAAGAAATTTTCTTTAACACAACTTAGATTTCGCACAGACTATTCAGAGTACCCTCTTATCCTTTTTATGCTGAAAGGCAACAAGGGGCTTTGATTCCTGCCCCCCCTCAAAGGCAATGAATTGAGATTCTAAAATGTGTGAACAGCTCCGATCAGGAGTGGATGGGAAATCTAATGATTCTGCACATGCACACGCATGTACATACACACTCCTAACCCAAAACCATTGCAAAAACAGCTGATGTAACTGTACTTACCCATTTTTAGTAAAGAATTCAAGTACCATTTTTCCAAACAGAAGTAAATATGCTTAGAATTCAAGGGGCTAGTTTCTCTGGTGTTACGAGTTGCTGCAGCTCAACGTAGTTCAAAAGGAGAAGTGTAATTGCAACAACTAAGAGACCAATGCAACTTTTTATAAAAGAAAAAGGCATTCCTCTTCAATAGAGGCTGTAAAAGCCTGCCTGTAGTCCAGGAAATGTATTATGGAATGCATTCATCCTTCAAGAAAGACAGATTTGGTGCATCCAAAGTATTTTTCCTTAAAAAACCTAAATGACTGAACTAAACTAACAACTAATGACTAAAAAACTAAAAGAATATCTGGAAATTTTAGAATGGTTTGATTACTACCTCTTACAGAAAGGAAAAAATGCACCTCTGCAGAAAGGACTGCTGCTAACGAACAGCATGGCTCCAGGGCTGCTAAGCATGCACAACTACTTCTGTTTCACCACGCCACTGTGCATCAACATTTATTCAAACACATATTTGTACAATAGACCATAACAGTTTGTTTGCTTTGTAACAGTCTATTTGGCTGCCCCTAAATGAGTGGTTTGGGTGCGCAGTGAAAAGAGATATTACTGCTATTGCTATTTTGGCATCTGTTCCTGTCCTAGTTTCTACTATTTCTCTCATTTCTGCCTCAGATGCTGCTGCTCCTGCTATTACACCCATCAACCTCTTTTTTGCATGTGCCTTCAAATCTGCCTTTTTATGAACACCTGATGTTTTCTGCTAGTCTTTTTGGATATTTCCATTTTGCCCTCTCTTTTTTTACTGTTTTTGCAGTTTATGTGAACTCATTCATTTCTGTTTGCTTTTGACTTATCCCAGTTGGAAACTTTTATCTTGCCCACCCAAACTGCATTATTTGTATTAAAAGCAGGTATAATTTTGTTCAAGTTAATTAAGAACTGGCCTGCAATATCTCCACTTTTTAGAGTTCAACTGAACCTATAGTCATCGTTCATGAAGGCAATTTTTTCTTAAAAGCATTGTTTCCCACTGCACAACTAAACAGATTTGGCATGAAAGGAATGCCAATAATTGTTGCTAGGCATTGTTTATACCATTCAAGGACTTTTTTCATCTTTCCATAGAAGCTGAGAAGGAGCATAGACAGAACAATGGAATATTCCATACCATAGACATCATGCTCAGTATATAAATGGGGGTTAGGCAGGGGAGGGGAATCCACAATCACTGCTCAGGAATGTGCCAATTCACCAGGTGGTGGGAACAACTTGTGTCATTATTATTATTGTTGTTGTTGTTCTTCTTTTCTGTTATTGTTCTATTAAACTGTCTTTCTCTCAGCCCAGGTTTTTTTTTTTCCCCTTTCCTTTCCCCTCCTTTTCTCCCTCTTCTCCCTACCCTTCTTGGAGGGGGGAAAAGGGACAACTGCATGAGCGGCAGTGTGGTCCTAGCTGCCAGCTGGTGTTAAACAACAAGAAGAAGGAAATGCAGAAGATCTGCATAGCTATAGATGTATATAAATAAAAGGATGACAATGTCCTGCTAGCTGAAAAGAAACTTTGCACATGAGTTGCAATATGTTCATTGAGTCCATGTGTGCTCCTCATTAGCCTACTCTGGTCAGCATGTACTCTGGACACCCATGGTGGTGCTCACGCTGAAGGCAGTAAGTCTTGTCTTGGTGACACTAAATGAGAGGTTGCAGAAAGGGAACTATAAATACCTGTCATCCTCTCCCTCCCTTTTTCACAGGGAGAATTAAATTGTTAACAAGGGTGACATGTAACTGATTGCACTGGACAGCTGATTAACATTGTGCCAGGACAAATAAGGCAGCTTGCAGCTCTCTAAACTATCATAGCAGGTTCCCTTCAGGTTTAGTTGACATCTTCCATCATTTAAAATGAGTTCATTTGGGAGAGGCGGGGTAAAGGGGAGGTCTTTAACCACGGCCACGGAGACTGCATGAAGGAGTACGTAGAGCAGAAAAGGTGGCATGCCATCAATTCACAGCACATCTCACTTCACCCTGATTTCTTCACACAGGAAAGCATTTATACTCCATTTTAAAAGGGAAATTGAGACACTGCACAAAAAAAGTCACTTTGAAACAGTCATAGTCTTCTGTATCTTTATACCCCAGCCTAATCTGTGCCCTGCAGTCAAAATAAGAATCCAAACTGCTGAAGAGTTTTATAAGAAAGCAGACTTGCAAGCATTTCCATGACTTATGTCCCACTTCCCCAGACTTCAACATACCTAAGGATAAGCTTTTCAAGATTGCCAGTCCCCCTGGACACAGTCTGCCCAAAATGATCTGTATCAAATTAGTATGAAAAGCAATAAAAATGCCCATATGCTTAATTGCCAGGAATTCCAGAAGCACAGTCTATGTGAAGCACTCAGTGTCTGGCACTAACCTGTAGGTTTTGGAAAGTAAGGCACACTCTCTGTTCTTCTTCTGTGTTTACATCTGGGTCATATGTATAACTGCTTGATTTTAGAAATATTTGTATAGTTTTATAGGATTTGTAGTTAGTTTTGTGGTATGAAGAAGATAAAAAAAAAATGTTGCCAGACTGCCTGCATGATGTGTTTACTGCCCTTTAAGGCTCAGAACAAACTTTTTATATTCATTGAACGGCTTTCAAAGAAAAGTGATCACATGTCATCTACATACTGTAGCTACAGATTAGCTAAGCCTTATTTGATGAAAAAATAACACTGGGAAAGCCGCTACAGGATTTGTAGAAACCTTCACCTTTGTACATTTGCCTTAAGTTATTTAAAGCAATTTGTTGTGCTTATTGCTTATTTTATGTGCTTATCCTATTGATATAGGATATGGCATTACATAACTCCTCAGCAAAACTGGGTTGTCATGATTTCAAGTAACAATGTTGTTAAAATTTATTAACTTGTTACATATGATTAGAGTTCCTACACCAGACATCCCAGAGCAAAGTTAAGGGCAAAACCTAATGGGGTATTAGAAAAACTCAGGGTTTGAATTTAGTCTTGGAAAAAAAAATTTACTATGACTATTTTTGGATCCAGGTCTTATTTCACCTTAACTGCAGGCTTTATAAAGAAAGATGCTTTACAAAAATAAACCTAACTTTCCTTAATTCAAATCTTTCTCAACATATACATAGAACTCAGATGCATAGGAGAAGCCTCCTGTTTTTAGATTGGATCTATAGCTATCCTAAATAAACCACCATTTACATCAGTCTTGCTAAACTGCTTGCCTGTTTCTCTGCAAGTAGCTTTTCAAATTAAATTACAACAAAGTAATTGTTTCTATTGACACCGTGTGTCTTTGCACTAGGGAAGGGAACAGATATTATTTGGTTATTGAAAAAACACTGATGGCATTTTTCTCAGCATAACATCACATTTAATTTTATATATTAAAACTGAGTTTGAAATTCTGCACCTATATTTATATCAGCTCCAAGTATTTTCTGAAGCAAACCTTGACTGAACAGCAAAAAATGGGCAGATAATGCCAATGAACTGAATCTGTGTTTGTTCTAGAGAATCTTCACTTAGTGTCTCACAAGATAAGGTGTAGCAGCAACACAGGCCCTGGCAGTTCTACAGAAGAGAACTGGCAGCGGTGGAGTAACAAGCAAGTGGAATTCACCTTCATTCCTGTGCACGAACATAGGTGATGCTGGTGACAAAGCACCATCAGGCAGCTGGCAGCATTTACCAGCAGCTCATAGCCGGTGAAAGAGTGCCATGCCACAGCAAGCCCACAGGCCCAGCTCCTGGCTGCACCATTTCCCCTGCTCTCCCCTTCATGCTTACATTGGGATTGACTCAAAGAAAAGTCTCTCACAGGAAACTTTGGCTGTCAACCAAGTTGTGTTTCTGTGATCGGAATGCTATTCTTCTGCACTCAGACTACGGCAGGCTAGAAACAGGCTGGGAGCTGATCATGGACAACTGGATTTGAATCCTTCAGCACATGGATACTTATTTATCCATTTCTCCAGAATATCTCCCCATTAAAAAAAATGGCCCACAAGGAAAAGAAAAACCTCAGCAGATATAGTTACAGTTGATACAAGTGAAACATCATCAGTTTGGCCTAGAGTTAATGGGACTACATCTCCCCAAACAGAGCAGGAATGACAAAAGCTTTAAAGAATGAAGACTGTCAAAGCGTCAGAGAAATAAATCACTGAATTTTGTGTTTTTCTCCTAGCCAGGATAACTATCAGAGATAGTTAACACTTTAAACAAAATTAAGACTACTCGCAGCAAGCCAGAAGACATCAGACAATCATTGACCCGCAGGTCTCAGGAATCAAACAGAACAATGTTTACAGAGCCTCGGACGATTAGCTAAACCACAGTTCTAAGGCATAATGCACTTGGAATAAAAGTTTCGGTCCTATCGTTGTCCAAACATTCCTGCTTTCTTTTCCTCCTCCTATATTAAAGATGAGGGGTTTTGGTTTGCTAGAGGACATACATGCTGTTAAGTCTGCTTGCTTTCTCTATTAATAGACTTCCCAGGACAAACCAAATTTCAAAATAATTTTGGCAAATCACAGCAAAATGCAGAGAACCCAGTAAATGGGTTGTGTACAGTTCATTTTTGGATAGTAGATTATCAAACAAAAGAAAAAGTTGTTTTGAGTTAGAAAGGATCAATTGGGAAACATAGTATAGGAGATACAAGGACTGGGCTAAACCCTAAAGACTCTCCTTCCTGAGCTTGTCTTCGCTGAACTGCTCCTTCCCGTAACCATATGTTCAAGCCAGCCTAATTCAAGCAGCCAAGCATAGCTCTGGACCACTGAGTGATGCTATTTGCAGCACAGGACAATTGTGTTAACCAATGATGAATTGCATAAACTCAGCTGCAGCCTGTAGTTTCACCTCATCAGTTGTACCAGCTTTGGGCACAGCCTAATTAACTTGCTATTGCTGATCCTAGCTAGGCAGTTTCCTATTGCCATCTTACTATAAATTCTAGACTGATTCCTTCCCTAATCTGGATCATTTCACAACATTGTTTTTGAAAGCATTTAAACCAGCAAAAATCTAAGGCAGGATTTTGCTAGTGGATGGGAGTAAGATAAAGAAGCAAATTCAGACTCTGGCCTGCTGAAAGGACATAACCTTTGGGTTTTTCCTATAATCTTATTTTGATAACCTCTGATGTGAAATCAATATGAAATCACTAAAAAGTGCTATAAACTTGCAATGTGATTTCAAAGAACACAGAAACATCACAATATTATTAGGTGCTAACATTAGAGATTCTTTTTTAACCTCAATTCTGAGGTCAGTCTATAGAGCTTTAAGGCTGGCTAGAAAGAACAGACAGATTTTTCTTGTTATCATCTAAATCACACCACATACCATTTGTGCCCATACTGTCAAAGTGGCTGTAGTATCTGCTCTGTAGTTTACCGGTATTATTCAGAATACAAAGTGACTTTCACCCTGCTCTCTCTCACTTACAAAGGTCAGTTTTGTAAAACTTGTCATCTTGATTGATATTCTAATGTCATTTTTTAATGAATTGTTTTGTTGAGACATGTAGCCATTTGAAGTGGATGTTTTTCTCCAGATTATTGAGAAGAGCGAAGTCTGCAACAAGTGCTAAACAGTGATGAGGACCATCAACATTTGCCTTGAAGAAGGGAAATCTAATGTCCTTCCTGAAAGGAACCACAGCCTGACTAGCTCTAAGGAGTCTCTTCTTCAGGCTAGAGAGCGAGCTACCACTTAGAAGTCAGTTTTTCTTCTCAGGAAGGCAACTGAGAAACTGGAAAACAGTTGTCTGAAATGCTCCCAAAGGAGTTTGGACTCTTGTTTCGTATTTCCAACCAGGGAAACATGCACACAGGCTTCCTGCTGTATCACACAACCCTCTGGGCACCACATGTAATGGAAGCATATCCACAGTGCTCCTACTGAACACCTGATGCAGCACTGAATTTGCTGCTCAGCAGCATCTCGTGGCACCTCTGAGATGCTTCCAGTGGAAACATGCCAATTCATCTAGCTTTTCTTGTGCCTGGCTGAATCTTTACCAATACCAGCCCATAAGCTTCTGGCAAAATGGTTTCTTTTAATTGGAAAAGGCAGACTCATCAAAACCAAATCCTTACAAGACCATCAGTTTTGATCCTCTCACATAGAAATACTGTCATGTCCGCAATAAAACTTTTGGTCAGAATGAGATCTCATAATACTCACAAGTTCCCTATGCTTGCTAAGATAAGAGATACCTGAGATCAAACATCACCTTCACCCCAACTTTTTGTTGTTCAGCATGGACACTTGAACCTGTCTATTCCTTGTCTTAGCAAGTTCCCAGAACAGAGGTAAACGAAGAGTGAGGAAAAAAAAGTCCTCATTTCATTTTGACGTGAAATAGGATTTTTTTTTTTGATCTTGACAAAGCCACATGCACCTAAATGCCAATCAATGTTAATAAAAATATTATGCATTCAAAAAGCACTATTTCAGTAGGCTGAGAAGGTCAGAAGGACAGCATCTATTACAGCATTAACTCAGTTTGAAATTCTAGGAAGATACCAAGATTTACTGAGGAAAGGATCATTTACAACCTCGATAGATAATACATATACAAAATGTTAACATTCTTTATAATGCTTATTGCAGGATTTGAACAAATCTCACACATCCAATATAAGTCTCAAACTTCTGGACAAGAAGTGGCTAGATAAAATTTTAATAAATATAAAAATGCTAGAGGTCTCAACATAGTCCCTATGTTTTACAAAAAGATTCTTTCAAAACCTGTTCTTTCCTGCTTTCACTCCTAGCTTTTGTGTTCTAGGTCTGTATATGAAAATGTGTGAGAAAAAAAAAAAAAAGATTCAGAACATGCTCAAGCAAAGTTGGAAAATAAATGTCAAAAGACAAAGAGGTAAAAATCAATACATCTCAAACGTGAAGCTACATAGTCTCTTAACATGACATTAATTCAAAAATTGGCTGCCATGCAACTGAAAAATAAGTATGTCTTTCCGCCTTTCCTCTCTAATCCTAGTAAGGTTTGTTCTATTAATACATTGTACCTTTTTTCTGAGCACACTCTCAATGCAAAGCTTTAGCCTTTTTTTCTCTAAGTGCTCTCCTGGAGTTCTTCATATCACTTTATTACCTTTGGAAAACTGGATGAACCACTCTGAAAAAGCAAGCAAATTATTCTGGACATACCTTCTAACTGCAGATGGTCCCTAATATTTCCCAAACAAGCAAAATAACACATGAATTAATTTCACCCACAACTACTTATCAGAAGTTTTCTGGTGCAATCCAGATACATTTTTTATATATTTTTGGCAATAACAGAGGAAGCGTGTAGTAGTAGGGCTTATAAGTTTCACAGTTTCACTCCAAAGAGGTCCTCTGGGCTTCCATTCAAAAAGGACAACCACCAAGAACCAATCACAATCACCTGAAGATTAACATAACTAATTATTTGTCATTCTCTTTCCCTTTGTTTGTAAAATTCAGGATGTTAACAGCAAGCTAGACCATACACCCCCAGATCCCACACTGAGTTTCATATCATATGCACACACAAGATACGTTGTCTTTGCTTAAATGTATCATTGATTACTCCTCTTACGGCAAACTACAGACCATGCGTAGCAACTACAATCAGGCTAAGGGTGCTACAGAAAGAATATCTGTATTAACTGTACATAGTAATTATTGCATACATCACTGTTTCCTTCAATATAGCTAATTCTCATTAAGATGCAAATTTACTTAGTCACAGCAATTTGAAGGAAAAAGTTTGTGACTCAAGAGCACATACTGATTGGAAGCTCTAATGTTTATTTGGGATCGGACTGAGGTCATTCGCCTCAGTGTCCTCAAGCTCCATTACGAGGTGGTATGCTGCAATACTGTTGGGTTGTCCTGCATCCAATGGGAAATCCATGGAACACTTCTTGAAACTGTGGTTATCTGTTATTAGGACAGGAAATACTTTAAGAAAACTATTATCTTTATATATAGGAACAGCACGATATGACTAAACTACATGATGGCAGTAGAACTAGCAAACAGTGTCTGCCTATCAAGCGCAGTTTGTTAGCCCCATACCACTCCATGAGGAAGAACCACCAGGCTCACAAAAATCACAGTCAATGTTTCAGTCTAAGCATGCCATCTAGATGCTTTATATTTAAGCTGAAAAATCATTATCTATTATTATTGTATCCCTTCTGGAGCCAATACCTTGTCTTTTGCAAGGAGAAAAGCAGAAAAATGTATAATCAAAGGAAAGAGGCTGAAGAAGTGGATGCTTAACTGTGTTATGGACTTTCTTTAATTAAAGCCTCTCTTAACCTGCTCTTAATCAAAGCAAATGGCAAGTGGCATGCTCAGCAGATGGGTGCAGCTGTACATAACAACCATCCAGGTGTTTAATTTTATATTTGGCAAGTACAGGAAGCAGCATTCAAACATTTGAGGGTGAGGGGGTGGTTAGTGAGGGAGGGTTTCAGAGACACACGCCACTGAAAAAGGGAGATTATTCTACCACTATTAAGTTACTCTATCAACTTTGCTACTTTTGTGTTAAATCCCAGTTTGAATTACAGGGGCAGATGTATAATCTGTGAGGCTTTCCAGAGTAATCCCTCTTCTCGTTTCCCCCTGCCCTGGTTTTTGTTTGTTTTTTTTTTTAAGGCTAACTGTACTCAACTGCAGCTTTCTGTCTTCTCACATACCAGAAGCAGTTCTTATTCTTTGTCTCCTATTCCCAATACAAAAGACACTGAATGAGTCAGAGGAGACAAAAACAAACCCATCCTAGGCAGAAATTTATCACTGACGGAGCCAGGAGGTTCCAGAAACACGTGAAGAAGGCAGTGAGAGAGGTTGCATGAACAGAGAAAAGAAACTCAAACGCAGGACTTTCCAGACAAAGTGCAAATCCAGGAAAGTAATTATGGAGATTGTCACAAAATAAGAAAAAAGAGTATGTATTTTAACTAGAGGTCTGCCACAGATATAACTAAAATGAAAAACAGTAATTCAAAGCAAAGCCAAAGAATGCTAAATTTTGCATTTCACAAATATCACTAATCCCCTGCACCCCCAGTAAAACACAGTAACATTTACCTGCAACAATAAAATGGAATAAGGCCAGGTAAACAAAACACATGGAAAATGGCAAGTATTTGGTATCTTGCATATAAAAAATACCAAAGGAAGGAATTTTGGCAAAGCAAAGGATGAGCATAAAAACACAGCTTGTAAGGGAACAGTACTGAAAGGCAGAAGTGGCAGTACCATCAGCTGCATTAATAGGTATTATCCAGACATTTATTACAGCTACAGACAAGCAAGGAGGCAGAATGTGGACGAGGCAGAACATGTAATTTCAAAGCACGCTAGTCAGTGTTGAGGTTAAAGTGATTCAGAGACTGCTGCTATTACTTTTTCCACTCATTTTCACGTACTACAGTACATTAAAGGCTAGCTAAAAATAGGTTACACACTTTCATAATATTGCTTTCCCACATATTCCCCTGATATACTATACTCTTTCAAATTAGAATAGAAATATCCAGCAGAGTCCCTCTGTGTTTTTCCAGGCACAGAAAGAAGTTTAAATACCCTTGTTTAACAACCTGAATATACAGAGGAAAGGAGCTGCTTAAGAATTCTTTCCATCTGAGAAATGCTTCTCAGACTTACTGAAAATACAACCCCCCTTTTGGCTCTTTGTTTCTACCTGCTTGCAAAGTCTGAGATAGTTGGTAAAATATTTTGAACATTTTAAAGCTTTTTCTGCTAATTTCCAGTTTCTTTGGCATGCTTCTATAGTCTTCAAAAAGTAGTATGGAACCCCACAGCTGGAGAAACAGTGACTTGGATGACTATCGTAATCGAAGCACATAGGAGTTTAACACATGAATTACTGAATAAGGTTCCTTGTACTAAGCTGAAGATTTATAAACATATAGGACTCTTTCTTATGCAATAAAGGAAACATTTATTTTGCTTTCAGTCAGAGTAATTGTTAATGTACCCAACTGCATAAGCACTTCAGGTGCTATTCGTGTGATTGTGATTCCTATGGTAAGGAGTGCTACACCACCCAGAGACCCCTAACCAGTCCTGTGCCAAGAAACTAAACAGATCCACAGGTGAACTGCCAAAAGACCAAGTTCTGAGAGCACTGCTGGGAACAATTGCCCTTTTCTGGCTTCAGTTTTTACAGTCTGCAGGGGGAATCTTCTGCCACTGTTGAGATACATTTCTGAATTTAAACACAAGGTTCTGAATCATAGAATGGTTTAGGTTGGAAGGGACCTTGAAGATCATCGAGTTCCAACCCCCCTGCCACAGGCAGGGACACCTCCCACTAGAATGCAAGGATTTAGGAGACTAAAACCAAGGTACCCAACAGACCAAAATATTTTACATATATCCTCACCGTGCGTATCACTAAATACTTGCTACTAGGAAAAGAAGCTTTCTAAGGAATAACATTATACAGCAAGGCTTAATTTAATTAATCTTCACCTTAAATACCCAGCCTACATACTGAATTTTTTTCTTGATATCATTGAAACTGAAAAGCCCAGAACTTGAAATACATTTTAATAGTTTTCCTGTTATTCCTAATAGCCAGAATTCAAAGATCAGTGAACATTCTTTTCCCAAAGAATACTGATCAAAATTATTATCATCTAGTTTGTTACATGGATGATAACCATCTATAAAACTACTGTCCCAATAGTAGGTTCTTCAACTACCAATGAAGCAAATGAGGTTACCCTTAGGTTTTAAAGTATCTAGTTTATCTTAAAAAGATCTTGCTGCTGTCTCTGTTGGGGCAACAGAGTGCAAAGTGGTGCATTTAAAGGGCTCCCCTGAAGAACTGCTCTGTACTTGGCAGTACAGAGTTCCTGCAGAAACTCACAGGAGCCACACAGTGATACCTACTGGCCTCTCCCCACCAGAACAAGATCATTAGTGCTATGTAATATAGCAGGTGAAGAATATGTTTGCACAAATAAATCTACTTAACTCTTCCTGACTGAAGTAAAACTGCACATGTCTATATACAGAACAGTTTATATCTGTTTGATAAACCAAACTGTTCTTTTGTCTGAGGTCAATCCAATCCAAACCATTTAACATTAGATTTCCAATACTGAATTTTCAACATTAAATATTACAATTTATTGTAATAAAAAAAATGGTAACTTTTCTTAAGTAAGTGTTTTTTATTTTAAAATTTTTCAAAGATAATTGCCTGGGTGGTTTTGAAATGCAAGTTTTTAATGGCAAGCATGTTAAACGTGAAAGAGTAGTTGAGAAAGGGAAAAGTTAAAATTAGAGTGACTTGCTTTACTTATAGGTTGTAGCATAAACGAAGTACAAATAACCATTATACTCAGAACACATACAAATGAGACAAAGTTTTAATTCATCGCACATTTCTTAAAAACACAAACTTTATTTAGTCAGCATTTTGATTTCCAAAATTTTTCCTGTTCTATTTCTGCAATCATAACATGATTTTGTTAAATATTTAAAAGCTTCCTTCTCAGCAATAAGCAAATTGTCTATTTGAATAGCAGATGAAACACTAGTTAAACCTTGGAGAATTACAAATATAAACAGAATAAGCATTCAGGTCAAAATAAAAATAAAATTAGAGTCTAGAAATGTTTGTAGGAAATAGCACAATTTATGTTTACCAAATTCATGTAGAATTAAAGTGGAAGAAGCTGTGTACCGAAAGCTAACTTTTATGACAACCTATACTTCCATAAATATTTATTATCAATACAGCGTATCTAACCAGCTAAACCATTCTAGCCAAATTTGCATTTCAGAGTGATTATTTTTGAAGCTAGAATATTAATTTCCTTGAAATGAATAATTTATTGTGGTTATTTTTCATTTCTCCCTCATGTGTATTTTCAAGAAAATGGTGTCCTAAGGCTTGAATAATTACCAGCCAAATACTAGATAGTTACCTTAATCTTTGCTCAAGATACATGTATGTGTGTGTGTTATCCGGGCTTCCTAGTATTTTCTCCAGCAGATAATATTAGGTAAGACTAGAAAATACAGCTACAAGATGATTCAAATTTTTTTTGAGTCAAGATGATTCAAAGTTTCAATACCAACAGTATGCAGTTATATAGGGGCATCCCTTTTGGTCTCTCAGATTATTTGGGGCTGTAATTTCAATTTACATTCTCTAGTTTTGTCACAGAGAGAGGCAGAGCCAGGTGAAACACAGGTAAGATACTGTAGGGCCCCTCTTGAGGGAAACAGGACTGCAGTCATGGAAAGCAACATTGAAGTTTAAAAAAAACCAAATCATGACAGCTTCAGCAGATGCTGCTATTTTTGAGGGGCATTTCAGGTTTGGCACTAGCACATCCCATCTGTCCTGGCAGCATACCTCTTCTGTGACTGCCTCCATGTAGAGGACCGCACAGACTCTCACCCCACATGGCTTCTCAGGTCAGAGATCAGCACGAGCAGCTACAGACTTAGCACTACTGTATGGAATCTGCCACACTGTTCTTGATTTGAGTGGATTATACTTTTGGTTGAAAAAAGGAAAAAAAGGGGAGGGGAAAAAAAACAATAGCAAAGGCTAAAACAATAGCTGGTTTTCTAGCCAGCAGTACTACGGTCCCAGGCACTGAAACTCTCTGTTCTTGATATTTTTATGTTCCTCTCTTAAAGCTGCTTGGTTTTGTTCTACATGTTTTGAGCAAAATCTATGAAAAATGTCTTAAAATTTGAAAACTTTATTCTTCAGTTTGTCCATCCCATTTGGCTCTAGGCAGAAGCAAAGCCAGGCTCAGCACAGCTGAGGGAACGCAATGGTGCAGGCACTAGTCGGGGATGCTCTGGACTCCCACTGAACAACTTCTGTGCCCAAGGACCTGCCAGTGGCAGATCCAGATAGGTCTGAAGGAGCACACTGGGGTAGAGCCAACATGTTCCCACTTCCACTGCTAGCCCAGAGTTGGTGAATACACTGATAAACATGACCTACTGGGGAAAAGAGAGCCTATATTCTATAGAGAGAAAATTATGTGCCTTACAATCAGTGTCCTGCGAAGGACACTTCCGAAGGAAAAGTGGATAAGGGTCATCAGTGACTAGAGAATACCTGGAGCAATTAAATGTTTTCAGTGAGATCCCTCAAAAATAAACAAACCAACCAACCCCAAAAAATCTTCTATAGGAATAAGCACATGAACCCAAATATAGACCAGTTGTGAACATAAAGTAGGGCTTTGTTCAGGAAAATCCATTGTAAAGGTGGGACAAACAGTGTAAGGAAACCGTATGCCCCCCCTGCTTTCCTGCCACCATAGGGCCCAGCCTCTCTGTCTGCCCTGTGCCCATGATACCCAGCCTCCTCTCAGCTTTTCAGCCTTGTAGCCCACGCGCTGACTCCAGCTGCACTTCTCGCCATGCTGCCTGCTGTCTCGCTGCCCAGATGCCACCCTACAACCCCTCTGGACAAGACTTAGGAAGATGCTCACCCTGCTTAATTATTAACCTCAAAAGACAACAATCTTTTGGGGACCTTCTGAGTGTGAATTAAGATGCTGCTTGCTCTGTTTCAGTTAAGCTGCCGAGCAACAAAATCTCTGGAAAATGTCAGAATCTGAGTATTTATTATAGTTCAGTACAGGCACTACACTTTACATGCAGTGTTTACTGTCTCTCAGCTTCATATAAACTGCAAATAGTTATAATATAGTTAGCTCTTCCAGAGGGCAGAAAAATGCATTTTCTTCACTGTAAATTACAAGTAAACATAAAATGGCAACTACTCAGGTAATAACATGCAAGACATATGCTGATACAGTAACCAATGCATAAGGGTACAAACTGCATATCCACTACTGCTGTTTCTTACCCAAACTTCTTAAGTATGAATGTTAAATAGATACTTGCACCAACTTCTAGGCCCTAAACTTGTCAACTTTCCTTATAAACATCTTAAACATTTAAACAAATTCAGAAGGTTTTCATAAGGACTAAAGCATTAGCTGTTACAGCATAAGGTAAAGGTGGAATTTACTGCTATCATTCTGCATCTAATGTTTGCACAAGTCTAATCGATTAAGACTTTCCCAGATGGTTTTAGCATTTAACAGGATCTATAGAACGACAAAATTTTTAATACTCACAATCACAGAAGAGTGGCATCAATAAGACAAATTGTATGAGTAAGTGGCATTAGAATACATTGGCAATGCACCCAAAAAGTTATTTTTAAGGACTGTAACAAGAAATATTCCAATTAGACTACGCAAATTACCAGAATGTAACCATCATTACTGAAAAGAGAATTTCCCTTGTTACCATAAAAAGAACGCATTGTACAGACGGGAGAAATATATACTCTTTGGACTTATTAGTAAAATAAATGCAATAAGTTATAATTAAATGGGTCTTAAATTGCAGTAATTACCTAGAAACACTGAACAGATCAGCACAGGTGAACAGTACACACATCAAAGCATTCAGCGAGAATGAGAATAAATGCTTGCTCTCTCTTTTAAATGCTGCGTCTTCAAGTAAGCAACCTGATGTCAGCTCAGCCAACCAACATAGTCGATGTAATTAAACAATGATACAGGTTTATTATATAACCAAACGGAAAGTGGTAGACAGGTCTGAACAGCACTGAAAGAAGATTTAATTAAGTTTGCAGAAGATCTAATTATGCAATGCTGGAACCAAACTGTACAAACTGGATCTGTTCTGCTCTGACACTTCTTTCCAGCTTTTTATTCTAGAATTTCAAAGGTTATTTAAAAAATGATAAAGGAGGAAAAAAAGGAGCAATTGGTCTGAAATAATGAATTTTTTGTATCAAAAATCAGCACAATAAAAGGAAGGTACTCTGAAACAGAATAAATGGCAGCTGCACCAGGCACAAGCTTTTATATTTAACTTCGCAACAAGCAGAATATTCATTGTTTTTCATAAAAAGAAAATGTGAAAATCTAAGCAAATCTCATAGTTAAATGCCCCTTCCTAATGCATTTCAGGTTGACAAACACATCCCTAAAGTCACTGACATCAGTGTAGTTCAGCTGACAGCCCCCTGCAACCCTCCTGCAGCTCACCCAGCGATTAGCCAGTTCTCTTGTCTCTTTTCCCTGCTCTGCTGTTGGCTGTTGAGGGGACTCTGTCATCTCTCCACTGCCAGCAGGCAGGTGGTCTGGTCTCCTTCTCCCTACATACTTCTGCTTTCACCCCATGACATGTTGCCTCCCAGTAACACAGTCCCTTGTCTCTAGCTACTCAAGCTGCCAGGGAGCAGAAGGGTCTTGTAGGCAGTTTGCCTATATAAGCTCCCTTCTTTGCTCTGCTTGTCACCCCCTTGCAGGACTCCCTTAAGCCTTTCAATAGGACAGTCCTGAAAAGCTGCATGTACTTTATTTAGACTTGAATGATTAGCTCATCAGGTTGTTTCTTGGAACAAAATCTCCTTTTCCAACAGCAGAAGTTAACAATCAAGATCTATTACAATGGTGGCCTTTTGCGTCGGGAACGTTCACTGTGCTCCAAGCTGTGTACACTGTAAGCATCGCCACACACACCAAGAAAAAAAAAAGTACACAGGGAAAGAAATACAGAAAGGAAAATGGCAATTTGACCGAGATGAGAATGGACAAAAGGGCCAAATCAGTTGTGCAGTGAGACCATACAGCAGCACCAAAGCATGAGCAACATGTTGCAAAGGACCCTACGCACTGCCTACCCTGCTCACCATGCTGCCTTGGGGGCACAGGCAGGCTTCCACCCTCCTCTGCCAGCCGTGCTCCTCTTACACCAGCTGCCAATATGCCTCAGCTATATTTTTATTAGCTATGATTTAAAAGTATGATGAAAAATGCTTTTAGTAAACACACAAGTGACATTTTAAGGACGTCAGTGAAATAAATTGGTGTTAAGAGACATTCCTTATTGTCTAGTTTTGTCCAGAATACTTAAATTAGTTTCTCCACAGTTTTTTCTGATTACTGTTTGGTAGTTGCCTCTCTACTTGATCAGTGATTTCTTTTTGCTCCCTCAGTTTTTGTCTATACAATGACATGCTTAGACATATCTGAGAAATTCAAGTGTCTCATCCTCCTCACTCATGTCTATCTCAATTCCAATCTCTTTCAGTTCTCTTTTCCTCTCAGACAATTCCTTGTTAGTATAAATCACCTGTCCCTTATCTTGATAGATTTAGTTGGATCCAAACTGAGAAAGCTGAGATAATTCTCAGCTCTCACCATAGCATTTTTTATTTTTTTCATGCTGACATTCCACATAGCAATACTACAGCTCCCAAACTTCATTTTAATATCATAGATTGTGAAATTACAGATCTGTTAAAAGGAGTGGTCTGAGGGAGATTTATGACTGCTCCATAGGTGTTTTGAAGTACTCTTTTTAGCCATGATTTTCACTGCCTGCCAAAGAAATGTGTTTTCAGGTACCAGCATTACAGGGGGAGACTCTACATGCTGAAAAAATATGCGTGTATGGAGTGTCATAATACCATTCACCTTTACTGATTAAAATAAACAGCATGAAACTACAGTAAAACTTTAAAATTTTGGGTTAGCCTGAGACATACACAGTATTCAGTCTACAGTATTTTCAAAGCAGGGCTGAGGGTGGCCAGCCTGGACCCACTGCACAGTGAGGCCAGGGCAAACCCTTTACCCATTTCAGCCCTCCATCCTGCTTGTTAGTATAAAATTAAACACATGAATGTGTGTATACAGAGCAGCACTTTAAAACCTCTTTTTTAGGTGTCGGGTTTTTTGCTTGGTTTGTTTGTTGTTTTTTGGATATTTTTTTTGCTTGCCCATTTGAAATCTTTGCAATGATTTTGGACTTCATGTGCCACCTCCCTCCCACCTGGCAAGGCTGCTGATACCTAGAGCACAATGCAGCGAGCTCTGCGGCCACTCTCGCCTCAATGGGATCTTAATCTCAGGCATCTCCCAGCTGCATTTGGTGTGCAATGCCAGCCCGGCCTCTAGTCTTTTCCTTCTGTTATTCTGATAGAGGGATGACTTCAGTTCAGCCAACAACTCTACTAAATGGAGTCACTAAATACTATGTAAAGAAGCCAGTGCCCATTAACAGCAGTAGGAGCTTCCCTGGTGATTTCAAAAGAGCTTTGGCTCAAGCCAAGGCTGCCTTTGTCTTCAAAGGAGAGGAAAAATTTAGGAATAACATATATTTAATATTCAGAATATGAATAGCTCACTAATATCAACAAGTTGACACCACAGAACAAATGAATGAAATAGAAGATAACTATGGGAAGCACAGTAACTATTCCATATAGCAATAAAAAAGAGCACTTCTCTAAATACTGGTACAAAAAGCTGAAGTTTAAAGAGGTTTCCCTTTCCACAAAAAAAAACCCCAACATTATAAATAAATTATGGCTCACTATAACATGATTTGGGCAGACATTAATTCATTAGGCCTTCAGGGATTTGGGTAGAATCCTTTCGGATTAATGCAATCAGACTTTTGGTTATGACACATTCCTAAAATCATGCCACAGTTGTTGGTTCAATTATACTTTTTTAAATACTCCTCAAATATAAAATGATAAAAACTTCTTTAGCAATATCTTTACAGTTGTGGCAATGTGTTATGATTTAATTCCAGTGCATTCACACTGAAGGTATCCATTCTCATCCTCATTTAATACACTATCCCCAGGAGGAGTGCTCTGGTAATAACTTCAAAAATTACGATACACTGCAAACAATACTCTTAATTGTGAAAAAGTTCATAATTTTGGAAACAGGGACTTAACTATGTTTGTAATTCCTAAAATTCATTGGCTACTACTCTGTTCAAAATTTCCAAGCTAGTAAGGAATAGCAATGCCCTTCTGGTAGTGCTGGCAGCACCTTCACCATACGGAGATTATCTTCAACGCAATAACATGATGAAATCAAAGCACATTAAAAGCACTGCTGGAAGAACACAGGAAATCCTGATCTTAAGAAAAGCTAGAATAGGAAGGATGTCATTTAATGTTATGGACATCTTCAAGAGAAATTACTTTTCACTTAATTATCATGCTATCATTTGTTTTAATCAGATATCACTGTATTAATATATGCATTTAGCTGTGCAAAACAGGAAAAATAAAGGGGGAAAGAACACTAAGCCTCTGTTTTCAAGTGTCGGAGACAAGCATCGATTGACTGCAAAACAATGTGCACTGACAGCGCAATTAAGTTTAAATTATGTAATATTAATTTTGCATGTCTATGGCACCTGCAGTGTACCAGATACTGACTCAATGACAACATGCACAGAACTGAATTTCACTGTGCTGGTTTTGAAGCTGCTTTTCTAGACTAACCAAGAAGCATGGCTGTGCTCCTCTGAAGAAGCAATCAGGAAATCTCACTAACTGAAGTCAGGTTTGAGAGACTTAGAGAACCATCAGTAAGAATTGATCATCCACTCATAACCATTCATAACCTTTTTATACAGAAATCCTCTAAATGAAAATACTGAATAGGATCACATCCTTTCACTTGGTAGAAGTTCCCATTAAACTATTTTAATATTATCTGATAACAACCAATAATCTGAGAATTATCAGCATGAAAAGGAAGTTTATGATCTCAATGCATTTTTAATTTGCAAGACACAGACCGTTAGCAGCAACACTCTCATGTACTGGCAGAAAAACTTGATGGACAAGTCAAGTGATTTCACACCAGGAAAGAAGGTACCAACACAAAGCAATTTTTTAACTCGAAGAATGTGCCTGTCCTGATATTAAGAAGAATGGGGGCAGGAAGAAAAAGGATGGAAGTAGGAATATGATAGGAATAGCTATACATGAGAGCAAATTTATATATATTATTGGCTTAGTTTAGTGCCTACAATTTATAAGCAGCTTTGAAAGTTGACCATGGCAACAGTCAGGTCCCTTTTTGATAAATCATAGAATCACAGAAACATAGAATTACCTAGGTTGGAAGGGACCTTTAAAATCATCAAGTCCAATCATCAACCTAACACTGCCAAAATCACCCCTAAACCATGTCCCTAAGCACCACATCTACCCATCTTGTAAATACCTCCAGGGATGGCGACTCCACCACTTCCCTGGGCAGTCTGTTCCAATGCTTAACAACCCTTCTCTGAAGAACTTTTTCCTAATATCCAATCTAAACCTCCCCTGGTGTAACTTGAGGCCATTTCTTCCTGCCCTATTGCTTGTTGCTAGCGAGAAGCGGTCAACCCCCACCTCTCTACAACCTCCTTTCAGGTAGTTGTAGAGAGCGACAAGGTCTCCCCTGAACCTCCTTTTCTCCAGGCTACACAACCCCAGTTCCCTCAGCTGCTCCTCACAGGACTTGTTCTCCAGACCCCTCACCAGCTCTGTTGCCCTTCTCTGGACACGCTTCAGCACCTCTATGTCTGTCTTGTAGTGAGGGGCCCAAAACTGAACGCAGTACTCAAGGTACTCAAGGCCTCACCAGAGGGGGACAGTCACTTCCCAAGTCCTGTTCACCACAGTATTCCTGATACAGGCCAGGATGCAATTGGCATCTAAGACTGTGAAAGAACTTAAAGAAAAAGATCACTGAAGTTACAGAGTGAAAAAGGAACACTACATTGCACAATTAGAGAAAAAACGCTTAGTAAAAACGCACTTTAAAAGCCTTGCTGAAGTTTGGGGAGTTTCTTTCAAGCTTAGGACATAATACTGTGGGGAACAAAAGGGACTGAAAATCCTCTCTAAAACCTTAGGTCTCAACATGGCATATGGACACATCTAGCATTACTGTCATGGTTTGAATTTTGCTTTGTTGGTACTAGTACTCAAAATTTATTAAAAGAACCTCCAAATTTTGGGGGGCTTAAAATAATCAGTTATTAGGTTTTTCTTCTCTCCCTAAGAATATTCTTTTTGATTTTGAACCTCTAATGTTCAAGTTCTTTAGCATTTCTGAGTTCAGAAGTTAATTGCTCAAAGAAATAAAAAACTGCTACACAATCACCAGCTTTTGGATTCTGGTAAGAAAAAAAAAGGACAAAATCTTACATACAAAAGACTACATTATTTAGGTAGTGCAAAGGATTTATGTAATTAAGTTATGTTTTGCAATTTGTAATTATTTGTGAGTTCCTAAGATTTGGCACCATGATCAGGTAGGTACTCTATATACTGAATTTTGCAAAACTTGTGACCAAAAAGTTTACTCATGAGAAAATACCAGTTTACAGCAATAGAAGAACTTTACTGAGCAAAGATAGACACAAACGTAACAGGTAGAGGTATTTGGGTCTGAATGCTTTGACAGTAAATCATCGCCTCCTCTGCATATCAAAAGGAGCAATATTAAATCCTTTAAGACAATAATGGGATTCATCCTTGAAAAAACCCCAAATTTTATGCAGAAATACTGAAAAAAGTTGACTAATTAGATTAATTCATACCGTCTAGTTTGAAACTACAAATTTCAACATCTAAATTAGGATCTTGTAGAGCCAGCACAGAGGGGCTCCTGCACAAGACAAATCAGAGCATCTCCTAGTCATGCCTCTCTCCACTACTGACCACAGAGCAGATAACATTAGCTGTTCAGAAAAGCACTCTCCCTTCTCTCTTCAAGTAACAGACTAAGAACAGCCACTGAATCAAACTAGATTTTTTGCCAGCTCTGCAAGTCCACAAATGGTTGACCATCTAAGCCTGTGGTTTTGCAAAGTTTGCTTTCACTCTCCTTCCTAAGTGATTTAAAAAAAACAAACAAAAAAAATCAATAACCTATGCATAAACAATCATACTAACCGATGTCCAACAGTGTCTATTTTAAATGGCAATAAAAATATTGCAAATGGATTACAAAGTAAAATACATTTTGTACATTACAAAAATGGCACTCTTGGCTCTACCTGTTCTTACATGGTAGCAGTTATATAAACTACAAATGCACTTCTACCATTTATTCTATTAAATGCTCTTCAAACAAGGGATTTTCTATTCAGAATACCTGCAGTTTATAATGGAATTTTATTGTGAGGAGACTGAGAAAATAGAAAGTTTCAGGACCTCACTGTTGAAAACCTACCGATAACTTTTGTAAAATGCAGATACATCACAACCTGTGTTAGATAAAAAATGACCCTTCTGAATACAGTCTATAGTTAATGAAGGGTAGCACAGAAGAATTATTCTAATGATGGTTTTTAATTCTCTCAGAGTTACACTCTTACTTTTCCATAACTCTGCTATTTATAGTATCTGAATTTAGAAGTTAGTTCTGCTATGGTTGAATTGGCAAGATGTTCAGCAAAACATTTTGGCCTTGACCCCAGGAAAAAAAACAGAAACTTTTTAGAAGACGAGACCCACCAGCATCTCTGAGAAGTTACTTACGTGTAATAGTAAGAAGTTACTTACATATGCTTACTATTAAGCATATCAATCTAATTGCTTTGCTAGGTTAAGATACTATAGCACTTCAGAGGACAGGTATTAATTCTACACCATTTTACAGATGGGAAAAGCATGCAGCAGGTCAATGAAAAATTCTGGACCAGGAGAATGGAGTCTCATGTTCCAGCCAAGTTTCCATCCTACTTGACCCAGACTGTGTCTTTCTCTTACTCTTTATGCAGCAGAAATCTCACAAGCTTTTTTTTCAATTAGAACTGTATGAATAGCTTTTTACAGCAATTGCTTCCTTTTCGTCTTTTGCTTGCAACTAACAGCAATTCCCCTCTCTACTTTCAGACCATGTAACTTGTGGGCATATTCTCGACCCTAGTACCCCCAATCACATAATCCCTATTTGTTGTAAAAGTCTTACAGAACTATTCTTTCCCACATCCAGACATATTTTCTGTTGCCTTTACTAACACCTGTGCTACAACAGTTATCTTCTCCCTGTGCCACTTTCTCAGTTATTTAAGGCACCAAGTAGGCAACTGCTTTCCATATTGTTACACGGCATCTTCTAGATATGTTTTTTTCTATAATGCACTTAATTTGACATGCTTTAACTTTGAACACCTTACAAACCATTTCATTATAGCAGAAGAATAAGATCTGAACAACTAGATTACCTGGTCACCTGTGGAGCTCCTTCTCAACTGAAACCTTCTCAATATAAGAATATCATTCACTTGTTTCCTTCTCCATGCAGAAATATTTTTGTTGTTGGGTTATACACAACTTACAGAAACTCACATGTTTAATTAAATGCCAAACTGACTGAAAATAAATAAATTACTCTGCTACAAGCCTCAAACCTCCACTGCGCTCTCTATAATACATGATATTTGCTCTTTGGATGGAACCACAATTGACTCACACAAATATAGGTATTTTCATTTAAGATTCTTACCTTCCCCTTGTTAGTCTGACTTGTATTTAGCTGCAGTGGTGAAAAGCAGAGAGGCAATGGAACACTGGCAGAAGCTCTTCTTCACAGGAGCAACCAAATCACATCCATACAGGTCCCATGGACTCTTACCAGCTGAATGACCTCTTCATCCAGCCGGAGACAGGTAAGCACAGAAAATCAATTCATTCTCTGCACAGACTGCACAGGCTTTGCAGGGAGCTCTCTGCCTACAGTACTACCCCAGGACCATGGGATATGGACCTCGAAACCACAGGCACAGACCACCTGTAACAGATAAAAGTTAAACCTAGAGTCATTCTTGTATTTTTACAACTCTGTGAACACAACAGCAAAATTTAAATGCCCAAAAGCTTCCTAACACCTTGGAAGCATAGAGAAAGCCTGTGTTACATGCTGAGAAATTCTGGTAGAGAGAACAGCAACATCTCAAAGAGTCAGCAAAGGGATGATGATTATTACTCCCCTCAGGGTACCACAGAATAATAGAAGCTCATTTGAAAATGGATAAAACCATGTGGGCGAATGAAGTTGGGCCTCTACTATGGACTGAGACTTGTAAAAGATATGGCTGGTCCTTTTAGCAATATCTGCAGTACAGTTTTATGGTGTACATTCAGTTTGGCTGTCAAAAGAGATGTTATAGCCGAAATAAAAAAAGACCCATTCAAAATAATATTGATCAAATTGCAAGATCAGTGAACAGTGAAACAGGTATGTCTTCCTGTAGTTCTTTGTCACTGATTGACTGTAGAGCCATTAGTGTGAATGTGCTTTCCTAATGGGTTAGCACTTCTGAATGACAATGTTTCTCCTCCAGGCTTATACAGCCCCAAAAGTGCAACGAATGAAATTTTGCTGGACTTCAAAGGACAAAGGTCATTTGTAGGCATCAGATATATACTCTCACTGCCCCACAGAGAACTCGATTTCTTTTTGCAAAGAAAATATACTTGACAATAACTTGTATTTTAATTGTGACAGTTAATTAGAAGGAAATTATAAATAAGACTCTGACAAAAAGCAAACCAACATATATTCCCAAGTTGTCTTCTGTACTTTGCTTCTGTTTTCTTATGTATCAATTACACACACATCTCGCTTTGTATCTCATCAACAATAGCTTAATAGCGCTCTAGCAAGCAAGCAGGCATGGTAGCTCTCCAAGAGGCTTACCAAAGGATCTTTAAATGTGGGGAAGCAGATTAAAAGTTCAGTAAACAATGTGAAAGAACTGAAAAGGACTCAAAATGGCTCAGCAAAATGACAATGGTGTAACACTGACATGGCTTACAAAGACACTTTCCAAATGGGAATCCCCAGCGCACACACCCCATGAGCTGCCAGCCTGCAAAATCTTCCTATTCAGCATCCACACCCACACACCACATGGAAAGTGAGATAGGAGCTATAACGGGGACCAGAGGAATCTGTGAATGCTTGGGGGCCACTGTGGGAATCGACCCAGTGTAAGTGAAGTCAGTCTGGCAGCAGTTACACTGCAGCAGCTGCTGGGCTCGCTGCTCCTAAGGACACTTACACATGCATTGTTTTATGCACGTCAGCAATCCAGCAAACTGAATTTTTCTGCCCATCTTCTCTACAACCATACAGAGTTAAGCTATTAATGGAGAAAGAAAGAAAATTCAGCTTAATGTCTGACTGGCACAGCTGCCGGAGGTCCCACGGAATATTTAACAATTAGGTTTTACAGAGCATTGTAGGAAGAAACCCTGAAGCCTGATCAGGTTTAAAGTCAGTATTTCACTGTCAGAGACAAGAAATTGCTCTGGTTTTTGGCTCATACTGACTTCGTGGCCAGTTAACAACCATACCCTGTAAATTGACACTTCTGATATTCTTGTCATTTGCAGGGATACTGCAAATTTTCATGCATTTATATAGTCAGTAATTTATCAGATACGCTTATAAGTACTCGGATGATCCAGAGAGCAGTAAATGCTTAGTTACTGCTGAGAAGCACTACAGAAAATCTGAAAGATTGGAGTGGAACAGTGTCGTCCAAATAGCTTGATTCCGCAGCTCTGCCCTGCTGTAGAGTGCTGCATTCACATGGTGAAGCTTCTGGGATCTTATAGATTACTCTTTAAAATTTCATCTAGTAAGTGCGGTTCAGTTTAATAAACCGATAAATATTCCTGAATGAACATAATACATTGTTATAATATCTGGCAATAAAATTTAGGCATAGATAGGTGCAAATAATATAAAAGATTAAGTTCTGCCCTACCAATCAGGAAGCAAAAAAAATCGTCTTGGCTTTTATCACAGTTTCCCCACTTACTGCCTCAGCCAATGAAACAGGAGATAGTGGCAGTGGTATTACTGTTGGCTACAAACCTTACCATAAAGCAGATACATCTTCAGATTAATTTAGCAGTTACCATCAGAATCTTAGCCATAATTAATCTCCTGAAGCTGTTTGTTTGGGGTTTTTTTTAGCACAGCATATTTGACAGTCACACACAATTGAAACATAAGACAGATATAAAATCACTTTTCTGTTTTTTAGCCTGCAATTAAAAAAATACATAGCAAGCTTTCTTGTCAGCGACTACTGAAAGACACAAATACATAATTTTTAGAAATCAACCTAAATAGATTGATTTTATGATAAAATTAATTATTCAACACTGACAGTGACCAAGGGGAACCCAACACAAATAGGAAATATTTAAACATATATTGCAAATATATAAATACTTTAAATAAAAAATTAGAGACAAATGTGTTTTGTCTGTCACTTAAAAAATATATTTCATGGTGAGAACAGATGTGAGAGAGAGATATATATACACACACACACATATCTGTTTCCTTGCCAGAGTGCTGCTTAAGTCAGTCTGAGCAGCAAAAGTAAAACACTGCTAGGTCCAAGTACGAATAATTGGAAAAAAGCCTTTTACGCATGAAATTGGGGTAATAGCTTCCTCCCATGAAAATGGGAGGTGGAGGCGGACCACTAATGACAATATAACATCCAGGACTACACTTCTAAGAAGCCCTATAACCAGAAACTTATTTTTGGATCGATGGGCACAGATTTTACCAGATTCCCGGTAACAGACCAGTTCAAATAGAAACTGGCTTGTTCTTCTAACTTCTTACTGTCTGTGCACGGCAGACTGAGCAGTCCACACAACCATGCCCTAAGCGCAGGGGCAGCCAGGCGTTGCAGCTGTAGCCTCAAGCCAAGGAACAAAGTAGAGCCCTCTTTTTCCCAATTACAAAACAAAGAAAATGTCTTCCCTAGTTATGCATCTTCCTAACAACCACCTTCTCTGACTTTTCACTTTTCTAGACTCCTCTATCACAATAGATTCTTCTACTTAAAAAGAGAAAAGAAAAACAAATCACAATGAGCAAATTAACCTTGTTTTTACGAACAGCTTTTGTCCTTTCTTTGAAGACTAAGTTCTCAGGCCTCTACAAGAAGGACAAGTTTGTTTTTGCAATCCTAAATCAAGGACCCTTTCCTCTTCCTTTCAGTCCCTTTCCAACTCCATGTTCAGACCACTTTCCTCTCACTGAGTTAGAGAGAATAAATAGGTTAGATTCATTACAATACCTTTCCTCCTCCAGAAAGGCTCCCAATAAGTTTTGTATACTTTGGCTTCAAAGTTCTGAGTGGTCCCAACTGCTGATAAAATTAATGGGAAAAAAGTGCACTGCAACTTGCAGAATGTGGTCCATTCACTAACAGTCAGGCAACATCAAATCACTGTTCTCAGTGCAGAAATGAAATATAGAAGAACAACATCCTTTTTCCCTTCCTATTCTCCAAATACAGCAGCAGATCCCAAGTGGGAGGGGAAGGGGGGAATGGTCACCGGGTTTGAATATATGTCTCTAAAATAGTTTCCTGCTTCCAAACCTCACCCAGTATGACACTAAGGACAGAAAAAAAAAAAAAAAGAAGCTGTGTGTCTAAGTTCAATAATTAAGCTGCCTTATAGTTTGGAATAACAGATATTGTACACAGACTACAATCTCCCCAAAAGGAAAATGCATCACTGTACAAACAATAATATGAAGTCCTAGAATCACAAAAATAAAATAGATAAGAAACCTGACAAATCTAAAACTAAGAGAAAAAAGGTATCAACAACTCTCAAACAAATAAAAGCAGGCTCAGCTGGTACTTTTGATAATGATCCAAGTTGTTCCTTGAGTTCCCTAACCCCTGAGCTAGAATACAGGGATGGGGAGCAGAATGAAGCCCCTGTAATCCAAAGGGAAATGGTGAGGGACCTGCTTCAGCACCTGGAGGTGCACAAATCTATGGGGCCGGATGGGATCCATCCAAGGGTACTGAAGGAGCTGGCGGAAGTGCTCACCAGGCCACTCTGCATCATTTATGAACAGTCCTGGATAACCGGGGAGGTCCCAGCTGACTGGAGGTTGGCAAATGTGACACCCATCCATAAGAAGGGCCGGAAGGAGGATCTGGGGAACTACAGGCCAGTCAGTCTGACATCGGTGCCTGGGAAGGTCATGGAACAGATCATCCTCAGTGCCATCACACGGCACATGCAGGAGAACAAGGTGATCAGGCCCAGTCAGCATGGGTTTGTGAAAGGCAGGTCATGCCTGTCAAACCTGATCTCCTTCTATGATGAGGTGACCCGCTTAGTGGATGAAGGAAAAGCTGTGGATGTTGTCTACCTGGACTTTTGCAAGGCTTTTGACACCGTTTCCCATAGCATTCTACTGGAGAAACTGGCTGCTCGTGGCCTGGACAGGTGTACCCTTCGCTGGGTAAAAAACTGGTTGGATGGCCGTACCCAGAGAGTGGTGATAAATGGAGTTAAATCCAGTTGGTGTCCAGTGACAAGTGGTGTCCCCCAGGGATCGGTGCTGGGACCGGTTCTCTTTAATATCTTTATTAATGATCTGGATGAGGGGATTGAGTGCACCCTCAGTAAGTTCGCAGACGACACTAAACTGGGGGGGCGTGTTGATCTGCTTGAGGGTAGATTGGCTCTGCAGAGAGATCTGGACAGGCTGGACAGATGGGCTGAGGCCAATGGTATGAGGTTCAACAAGGCCAAGTGTCGGGTCCTGCACTTGGGTCACAACAACCCCATGCAGTGCTACAGACTGGGGGCGGAGTGGCTCGAAAGCTGCCTGGCAGAGAAGGATCTGGGGGTGTTGGTGGACAGCCGGCTGAGTATGAGCCAGCAGTGTGCCCAGGCAGCCAAGAAGGCCAACACCATCCTGGCCTGCATCAGGAATAGTGTAGTGAGCCGGAGTAGGGAAATAATCATCCCCCTGTACTCGGCACTGGTGAGGCCTCACCTCGAGTACTGTGTTCAGTTTTGGGCCCCTCAGTACAAGAAGGACATTGAGGTGCTGGAGCGTGTCCAGAGAAGGGCTACCAGGCTGGTGAGGGGTCTGGAGGACAAGCCTTATGAGGAATGACTGAGGGAGCTGGGGTTGTTTAGCCTGGGGAGGAGGAGGCTGAGGGGTGACCTTATCACCTTCTACAACTACCTGAAGGGAGGTTTTAGAGAGATGGGGGCTGACCTCTTCTCCCACGTGGCAAGTGATAGGACAAGAGGAAACGGGTTCAAGTTATGTCAGGGCAGGTTTAGATTGGATATTAGGAAGCATTTTTTCACTCAAAGGGTTATTAAACATTGGAATGGGCTGCCCAGAGAGGTGGTGGATTCACCATCCCTGGAGGTGTTTAAGAAAAGGGTAGATGAGGTGCTTAGGGACATGGTTTAGAAGTGGGTGTTTTTAAATCAGGGTAGGTTAACGGTTGGACTTGATGATCTTAATGGTCCCTTCCAACCTCACTTATTCTATGATTCTATGATTCTATGATTTTGGAAAGCATAAGAAAATCAGATTAAATATATTATGAAATAGATATTCTACTAAGAATTAAGAGGCAATTTAAAACAGATATTGAAGGGCTATATGATACAGAAAATCATAGGCAACTGCTAAATTGTAAGTATTCCTAATGCTTTGTCATGCATGAGTTATAGGTCAGTCCCTAACTCCAGACCTTATTCCATGTTTTCTTTCTATATAATAGTGGCACATTTGTACTGCTGTAGAAAAGGTTTTGTCAGTACTTCCACTATAAACCTCTTACCAGGACTTGAAACTTTGTCATAAAAATATGCCTCAGGATGAAAATTGGCATGGAAAGTCTCAGTCTATTAAAACTAAAGTAAGCGTGTTGCAAATATAAAATCACAGAAAGGATGAGGTTGTAAGGGACCTGTGGAGGTCATCTAGTCCAACCTCCTTGCTCAGAGCAGGGCCAACTACAGCAGGTTGCTCAGGACTGTGTCGAATTAAGACTTGAATAACTCCACACATGGAGAATCCAAAACCTGTCTGGGCAACCTGTTCCAGTGTTTGATTACCTTTACAGTAAAAAAGATTGTTCTTATGTTTATATAGGTTATATTTTATTACAGTACCTATTTTATATTTTATACGATATGTAATAAAATAAATTTTAAGCTAGCAAGAACTAATGCTATTGCTAACTTACCATATGTAACTATCTGAAAAGAGTGCAACTGGAATTCATTACTGAGGTGCCTCTGTATTTGATACAGGCTTTATGTACAACCACATACTGAATGATATCGGACTGTTGACATTCTCAGTGCTAAATTTGACATGGCCTGAAATCCAATTGAATTTGAATTTTCAAGCCAAAAGACATGCCCCTGGTGTTTGAGAAAACACCATGTAAACTTTTAAGTGTCTAAAGGTGATAACTCCTCTCAGCAATCCAGCTGTAAGGAAAAAATTCAGCAGAACAATGTGATTTCCTTTAATCTCCTTGACATAAACAATGGAATCATTTTACTGAAATTTAAAAAACTAATAAAGATGGCAGACAGTACCCTAAGTGTTATGGTTTGAGGAACCCACAACAATTTATTGTCATTCAGACAATTATTCTATCACCCAATGACCCCTCCCCACCTGGGAAGGGGAATCGGAAAAAACAAGAAAAACCAAGGGTTGAAATATAAATACATTTAATAGAGTAAGACTAAATCATTAACATTAATAATACTAAAGAACCAATATTGATACCAATATAAAATATACAAGGATTATACTCAGCCAACTCTATCAGTAGGAAACTGTGCACTCCCAGCAGTGGACAAACATTGGACACTGAGCACTACGGCTTCAGGAGGAAGGGAAGGCCTTGGGGGCCCGGTAGTGGGGCAAGAAGTTCTCAGGGTTGCAGCCATCAAGAAAGAGAGAACTCCTCAGCAAACTTTCTAATTTATATTGAATGTGCCGTTCATGGTATGAAATAATCCTGTTGGCAAGCTTGGGTCAAGTGCCAGGGTCTCGCTTTTCCTCATCCCCACACCTGACTAGCTCAAAAACACTGAGACCTTGAAACCCATATAACATAGCTGGCTATGAAGTAAATATTTTCAGAAATTCAGATAATAGAGTCTTCTGAAAGTACAGTTTTCCCAAGCATTAGAACAGAAATTAGTCCCGTGTTTCTCAAACCAGGACAATAAGAGATTTCAAGCAAGATTGCAAAAGGGTAGAATGATAATAAAATAAATCCAGGAACATACAAATGAACCTTAGCATTTAAGGAACCTGTACTGGAAAGGAAAATACATCCATTTATATACAATACCACAATACTACTTCAGTTTTTTGAAAAAGAAAAAAAAAAACCCCAAAACACCACCAATTGGGAGAATCTTCCCAATCTGGTAACTCCTGTACTATCTGCTCATAACTTTTTTTTCACAGGCTGAACAAAAACTGTTTGCTTACAGAGAATCAGTTGCAGAAATAGGAGGTTAAACAGAGACAGAGGCTACAGAATAGAGCAGGAGGAGGACCAGCCCCAATCCAGGTAGCCACATCCTGCTCCCATGCATGAGAAGGAAATGCGCAGCATGGCAGCGTGACTTCATTCCCCCAGGTTCACCAGCTCTGCCCTTCAGAGGAGGCCCTGTCCAGCTGCAAGGCTGTGTGAATGCCATTGCAGGGCTGCACTGGTAGGACCATGGCAGATGGCTGTATGGCACACTACACAGCTGTGGTTTTTCAGCATCCCACCATATGAATGTGTCTTAAAGGTCTCAAGGCAAAGAGGCTTTTGTGATGAGAAAATCAAAGTATCACACATTTTTCAAAGATAATTAATCAGTGACACAGATGCAGAAGAAACATTCTGATCTTTTCTTGCTGGAGCCTTAATTCATGCACATCCCTGAGATTTTTTTGCTTCTGCTTGTCTGTAGCCTCTCACAAGAGCACAAATAGAGAAGAGGGAAGCATGCACTGTTACTAGGATTACTCTGAAAAACATTTTTTCCACTTAGACTTTGGTTTAAGTACATCAACTGAAAATGTACAGTGATAGTCAACTCATTAATCTAATTTCCATGTTGCTTTAACACAATTTTACTATGTTTTGATCATTTTCTCAAATTGTATAAGCTAAGTTTTCAACTTGGTTTTTGTCAGTCCACTGTGGAAAAGTTATTACTAGTGACAAACTTTTAAGTCTTACAGGCAATTGTAGGATCAGCCATGCATTACTTTTTACCTGCTTGTTCTATCACTTCAACCTCCGTTCCAAGCCTTCCATTATCTCAAACAGATGCTTACAAATCTTTTGTACAGTTTTGCCTTTATCTGTGGGAAGACTGACTTCTCTTGGTCCCTCTAGTTTTCACTCGCCAATGCTCATTGTTTGATTGATCATCACTGAATTTGGGGGATTTTTAATGATAGGGAAAGACTCGTTTGAAAATGGGGTTATTTATGGCATTCCTTAATTCTCTTATTACTCATACATTTCTTGGAGGCCAAAAAAACAATGTAAAATCTTATATATGACATGTTTAATCATACTTGTATACTGGGCTGATACAATGTGTGCAATCCGTACTCTCAACATGTACCTTGGAAACAATAGATGATTTTATTTATTGATTTTATACAGGACTTCAGACACTGGCAAAGAATCAGGTATGAGACTGCTCTTTGTTTTTCTAGCCAACTCTCTCATCCACAGAACAGACAGAGCCTTCCTCCCCAACAAAAAAAGCCACAAGTTTGCATTCTGTGTCTGCAAAGCCAGTGCTGCCATAGAGCACTTACTACAGACTTACTTAGTTGCTTTAAGACCGATTCCACTCACATACACACAGAAAGAAGAAAATCCATATTGAGAGAAGGCTCTAATTAACAGATCTCTCTTCAGCACAGATGAGTACCCAGAGATGAAAAGGTTCAGATTACCTACTTCATGCTGACAAAGTGCAGAAATGAAACCCTGATCAGCTTTGGAAAGGCATTCCGTTGCATTTAGGTAAACCATTAACAAATGTACATTTCATAACTGACATTAAAATAAGAATGATGACATAAGTTTTGGTACTTTGATCAGACATCTTACGGTCCTTCATAGGATCAATATTGTCTCCCTTTTTTTCTTTCTTTCTTTTTTTTTTTTTTTTTAATTATCCAGGCTGGTAAGGCTGATGTGTGCTCTTTAGCATCCTTAGTATTGTATCAAAATCAAGATCTTTCACATCCTTCTGCCACAAAGCCAGTGTTGAAAGCATTGGTATATTTGCCACTCTGCTTCCCACTTCCCCAAAACTAATCATCAGTCTCCAAAAAGAGATAACGTTTTTCATTTTAGAATCAGACACAGGTTTTCTTCTTACCAATTCACATGCTGAACTCAACTTGACCTCTTTACTTTCCTTCCCAAATTTCAGTCTCATCAGGCCCTCAGTCCAACACTTGCAAATACATATGCAAAGACCCAGCAAGGAAACAACAGAGAACATTTCAATTTAAGGAGTCTGAACTCTAAATGTCTCTCCCACCTTTGGTGTCCCTGGTCTGGTGGAGTACAGCATGCTGCCAAGATACGCATGCCAGGCAGTGCAACTACTAAAGCATTTCACTTAGTCATACAGTCCTATTTTAAACAATATGTATCAGGTTTTCTTTTTTTATTAGGTGAGGAGGAGGGACTGAAAACTACCTTGGCTGGTATATGAATTCCATGCTCATGATGGACTTACCTCTTTCTCATTCAGGCTTTGGGGACAATAGAGGATTTTAGAGATTGTTGGATTATAAATTTGAATCTTAAGTATTGGCTTATCATGTTTCACACTTCTTGTACTTTATTAGAGCTGCAAGAAATTTAATGCTTGTTTTCGTCTGTTTGCTTAGAATTAAGCTAAAGGGTTCTCATTATAACCAACATTCGGAATAACCTCCCTTCCAAACCGTGCTTGGCTTTTTGCATTGTCAGTGTATAATAGCCTGTCTTGTGCAGGCAGTTGAATTTGTTCTAGATTTTGTCAAGCGTATGCAACAAACGCACTTTGAGAACCTTAAATGGTTCCAACAAAAAGATTTGTTCCCTGTGTCCCTTACTTAGATCTGATAAAGGAAAACATCCATAATGTTGACTATGTTGATAAAGGCTTTTGTGAAGGTGAAGCAGGTGTTCCAAGGACGGAGAGATTTTGCTGCAATGTAACTTTGTGTATGCACGTGCTACTCGGGACAAGCCTTTTCTCTGTTTCCAACATCCACTTGCACAAACACTTGCAGACTTGGTCAGAAAGTGTAACCCCAGAGCCTGAGGGCGCAAACTCAGACTCATGCCAGTTCCAGCACAGATCCCCAGAAAGTCCAGTATAAGAGTAGTAGGTTTTTTTTAATTCCTTATTGTCACATCAACATATCTTGATGAGAAAACCTGATCCCAGTTAGATTACCTTTACTTTTCCTTCTACATCCTCCTTTATCAGTTTCTCTCTAGGTTTTCCTCTGTTTTGGGCACTTTTGAAGCAAATATCCCAGTCACTTTTGCCTTGAAGTGCAGGCTCAGAGAGCACAAAACAGATTCCTTCGATGCGAAACAAAACTGGAAGTCTGCCACTAATGTACTTCAAACAGTAATTGATATGTGATCCATAGGACCAGACAGAGCTTTTCTGAAGTGCTTATAACATGGGCGATGGGACCTCAGCACTTAACCACTCCACTTTACAGCACTGCTCTCGCTGCACCACACTGCTTTAAATGAGGGCAGTCTTGCAGACTCCCCTTGATGTTCTACTCCCTTGAGCAGCCTCAGCTTCACCTTTTCAAAGGCCCTAACCCACTGCTTTATCACCACACAAAATGCTGGCCAAGGACCACGCTTAATTTTTTTGGTGGGGTGCTTGTACTTTTAAATCAAATGTACCTCAATGTTTCATGTAAACAGTGTTTCAGAACAGACAGGTGATTTATTTTGAAGATGTTCAAATTTTAACATTAAGACAATAAAAATTTAGCTGAAGCTACTTATTAAGAAATGCAACAAGGAATAGGTGTCGTGTTTGGTGGATTTTTTTGTTGTTTGTTTGTTGGGTTTTTTTTTGTTTTACTTTATTTTTTTACCAAACTCTGAACTGTTCACACAAGGTGCAAAGATTATTTTCAAGCTTCTTACAACTTTGATGACTTTTTTTTGCTGGTCTACTCATCTAGCCATTCTGCTGATCTTAAATGAGAACCGTGCATGCCACATGGCCCCAATTTACCTGTGTAGCTGTAAGTCTTCAAGGTATATGTGGTTGGTTTCCATCAGCTTTGAATTCCAGTTATCTACAGACAAATGTGGCTCTCCATCCAGCCCTGGGTTGTTCACTGTCCTCCATACACATGGAAATGTGAGCAACAATGCACAGACTGTAGAAAGGGATCCTTCATATACAGAGTTGAGCTATGAAAACAGTCTGGAGATAGAGAGACCTCGAAGATCTCTCTCAAAGTCTCTCCCCAGAATCTCTAGCATCCCTTTATGCTTTTGTCTGCTTTTTTGGTACTTCGGGCTTTTGTTTCTGCCTCTGCTTTCCTGCAGCTGTGCACTGTCTGTCCTGTTCCAACACCTCCTGCAAATCCCTTCCAAACCAAAAGCATAGAGATAGCAAAGCCCACACTGAACTGCCTGCCCCACAGCCAAGATGGTCTTTCAGCCCGGCGTCCAACATTTGACAGAAATATTAAATCATGACAGTAAGTCCAAGTGGGGCAAATTCAGCCCTCTCAGGCCTTACAGTGAGTCTCTGAACCATATGACTAGTCCTAACGCTTAACAAATGTCTTCCAAACACCGTGGAAAGACTATACACACTTTCATTGATACACTGTTCTGATAGATTTGTGGAATGAAAGTCATGGCATAGCTGCATTCCTGAAACAAGTTTTATACCTCATTAATGCAGTACATAAGCTGTACAATTATACATCCATATGTCACTGCCAAATTTATACACTTTTACATACTGTTAGATTAAGATGGTTTAATTTCATTGGTCTGCAAATGGACTTTTGAAAGCATATTTCGCTCAAATTTTTGTATAGCACTGACAGGCAAAACACATGAAAGACATGGAGGTCCTTGTGTAAATGCAGCACCTACAATGCTCCCTGAAATAAAAAATGTGGCATCAATAAACACTGAATTTTTACACTCTTTCAATACAGTGACCTTTTCAAAGTGCAGTCTGCAGCCCAGTGTCCTCTTCCCCGACCAAGAGGCACCATTTTAGAACCAATTCCACTGGATTATGCTATTATGTACCGCAACGTCTCTTGATCTAACCCACTTCTTCAAGTCTGATGGTTTTTTTTTTTTTCATACTGGAAGACATCTGATCCAAAGCAGCAGGAGGATTATAGCTCTAAATAGCATAACTTTTCAATTTATAGTAAATAATGAATACACATCATTGGACACTGCTGCCTAGTGGACTTGGCAAAGAACCAGCAGATCTGGGTTCTGCCCCTTAAGGCAAAAAGGCAAAGAAAATAAAAGAAAAAAGACAGGCAGACTTCAGCTGGTATTATATATCTAGCTCTCCATCATGCAGCCCACTTTTACACCTTTGGTTGCCATTTCTTTCCCTCCTCAAAGAGACCAATTTATTGCATACACTTTCATATCAAGAGACTAGGCTATGAGCTAGAGAAGGGCAGAAGGTTCACTTCTCATTTGATAGGCAGTTAGTGCAAGACAACCACAGCCGTAATGCAGGACCACAGTGTTACAGCAAGCAAATTAAAATTACTCTCCCCATTTAGTTGTTGGTGTGCTGTATGAACTTAAACACAGCACTTCACATCTTGTGTTTTAGTGCTAGGGAGTATGCTGAGATGATCTCTGAGAGGTCTGAGGTACTCATAGGGCTCATCTTCCCAAGAGTGGCCAAGTAGCAGAGGTTGCTGGTGCTCCAGGTGCTCTCACTGCCCTTAGTTCCCCACTAAATACTGTCCAGACAAAAACAGAGATACAGTTCTTTACCTGTACCAGACCAAGAGACAGAGCTACAAATTTCAAAGGCAACATTGCAAGGCAATCTTGGGAGTGGCTTAAGTGTGCCCCTAAAACCGACCCATTTGCAAAGTTTGTATAGTTCTGGCAAAACCAAAGCCATAAGTGTTTGTGTAGAACAGTGTCAAGAAACCCTACAGGATCAGAACCAGGGATAGGAAACATACTAAGTAGTTAAGGGAGGGGAGAAGTAGCAAGTGGTAGTCAAGAAAGCTTAAAGGAATCATGAAGAATAATCTGGACAGATTCTTTCTAATACATGACTGCAGAATGTCTCTGCAATTGCTCTCCCTTACTTTAAGAATAGTGACGCATTTATTGTATGTACTCTGTTCTTATGGCAAAGGCAGATGGAAAACACATAGGGCTGTTAATACAACCGCTTACACGTGAATCTGCGTTATATGAAAAAAGTTGCATGAAAAGGATCAAAATGATGAAATGCATTTAGCTTAGCACACAGCAGTAAACACCGGCAAATACATTATGGTAGTTCAATTACTGATGGAATACTAGAGCCTATTCAAGACTTAATATTTAATTATCTTTCGACTACTTTAGTTGTTAAGCTGTCAGCAGCATATGTAGAGGGTACCTAGATGGACATCTGCTGCAGACTAAGAATGCCATACACCAGCAGAGCTGTCTGCCACAAATACACAGAAAGAAATTCAGGAGCTGGTATTACAGCCACATCTTCCACATAAAACATAGTTACAACAGACACACATGGCTTGGATCACACTGCTGCTGGTAGGAGGCAGAAGGACAAACTGCACTGACTGGGGGCTCACTGGAGGTTAGCAGGAATCCCAGGACAAGGGAGATGAAAGAGCACCGTTTAAACCGTCTGCACTGAACCACCCAGAAATCCAGCTGAAACTAAGCTTACATACCTCTCTCGCATGCAAAACACCATTGTAAAAGATCATTCAGGTTGCAACTCAAGTCCAGTTAAGCTTAATGCTGCTTCTTTGAATAGATGCCTTCTTTGCTTCTCTCTTCACTGCTCGGGCCAGCTCTCGGGAGTCCCAGACTTTGCAAGTAACAGAGAAAGTCTGGAGGAAGGAAAACTTTCCCTTGGTTGAAGAGGAACAAGTTAGAGAACAATTAAGTAAACTGGACACCCACAAGTCCATGGAGCCTGACGGGATGCACCCACGAGTGCTGAGGGAGCTATCAGAAGTCACTGCTGAGCCACTCTCCATCATCTTTGAAAGGTCCTGGAGAACAGGGGAGGTGCCTGAGGACTGGAGGAAAGCCAATGTCACTCCAGTCTTCAAAAAGGGCAAGAAGGATGACCCGGGAAACTACAGCCCAGTCAGCCTCACCTCCATCCCTGGAAAGATGATGGAACAGCTTGTTCTGGGCGTCATCTCCAAGCATCTGGAGGAAAAGAAGGTTATCAGAAGTAGTCAACATGGATTCACCAAAGGGAAGTCATGTCTGACTAATCTGATAGCCTTCTACGGTGGCGTGACTGGATAGGTGGATGAAGGGAGGGCAGTGGATGTTGTCTACCTTGACTTCAGCAAGGCTTTCGACACTGTCTCCCACATCATCCTCACACAAAAGCTTAGGAAGTGTGGGTTAGATGAATGGCCAGTGGGGTGGATTGAACAGTGGCTGAATGATAGAGCTCAGAGGGTTGTGGTTAGTGGTGCAGAGTCCAGTTGGAAGCCAGTACTAGTGTGTGTCCCTCAGGGGTCAGTACTGGGTCCAATCCTGTTCAATATATTCATCAATGACCTGGATGAAGGGATGGAGTGTTCCATCAGCAAGTTTGCTGATGACACAAAACTGGGAGGGGTGGCTGACACACTGGAAGGCTGTACTGCCATACAGCGTGACCTGGGCAGGCTGGAGAGTTGGGAAGAAAAAAACCTGATGAGGTTCAATAAAGGCAAGTGTAGGGTACTGCATCTGGGGAGGAATAACCCAATGCATCAGTATAGGTTGGGGGCTGACCTCCTGGAGAGCAGCTGTGCGGAAAGGGACCTGGGAGTCCTGGGTGCCAACAGGGTGACCATGAGCCAGCAATGTGCCCTGGTGGCCAAGAAGGCCAATGGCATCCTGGGGTGTATCAAGAAGAGTGTGGCCAGCAGGTCGAGGGAGGTCATCCTCCCCTTCTACTCTGCCCTGCTGAGGCCACATCTGGAGTATTGTGTCCAGTTCTGGGCTCCCCGGGTCAAGAAGGACAGGGAACTGCTGGAGAGGGTCCAGCAAAGAGCTACAAAGATGATTAGGGGATTGGAGCATCTTTCTTATGAGGAACGGCTCAGGGACCTGGGGCTTTTTAGTCTAGAAAAAAAGAAGACTCAGGGGGGATCTTATCAATACTTATAAATATTTAAGGGGAGGGTTCCAGGTAGATGAGAATAGCCTTTTTTTCAGTTGTGCCCAGTGATAGGACTAGAGGTAACGGGCACAAACTTGAGCACACAAGTTCCATCTTAACATGAGGAGGAACTTCTTTACTCTGAGGGTGGCAGAGCACTGGAACAGGCTGCCCAGAGAGGTTGTGGAGTCTCCCACACTGGAGACGTTCAAAACCCGCCTGGACGCCGTCCTGTGCAATGTGCTGTATGTGTCCCTGCTGTGGCAGGGGGGTTGGACTTAGATGATCTCCAGAGGTCCCTTCCAACCCTGACGATACTGTGATACTGTGAGATGCATCACAACAATGTGCATGCATATTTATATGAGCACATTCTTTTTTTCTACCACAGGAACATCATTTCATGGACAGCTCTCACAGACAGCAGCTCTAAGTACTCCTCTGAACTCAGCTGCTGATACCTCAATCACCCACTGCCCACACCAGCCATTATGTTGACTCATTAGTCATATGCACTCCTCTCCCTACAGTCTTCCTCCAGCAATTCCATGCGACTCCTCTCCTCACCTGACTACTTATTCTAGCTTACAGCATCCTTTGACCAGCCAAAGTGTCTGCCTTGAGCTCCAGTCCCTGCTCTATTTAGTGTTTGGGGCTGTTCTACATCAGAGCCACGGCAGAAGCGCTACAGCAGAAGTGCTACAGCAGTGGAGCATTTACTTACCCACTCTAAGTCAGGATACCTTACTGGTACCACAAAGCAGCTGCTGGTCTGAGCTAGGTCAGGTCCAGGAAAAGTGACATCATCTCACTTAGAAGCCCACTCAGCCTCTAACGAAGCACATGCAAATAAAATCAAAGTCAGTAACATGACTAGATTATCTGGATTCTTATGAGAAAAACAAAAAAGACTCACCCCCAGCAACAGAGCAACCCTCTAGACAAAGTGTCTGGTCTGAAATATGAAAGTGTAAGAGCTTTTCAGCCAACAATTAAGAATGTAGTCCCCTTCCAAGAAAAAGCTCAATTATTTTTGCTAACAAAGTCTCAAATTCATCCCATAGCAGCAGCCAAGCATACTTCAGCTTGACAAAGCTCAACTCAGCAGAAACAAATCTTACAAACTGGACATAGAAGGTAACCTTAACTCTACGGAGCACAACCAGCTATGCCTCTATCATATCTTATAGGCTTGCATTTCTTCTGCACTGAACACTGACAGTAAAGCACAGCGTAGCTAAGTGCATCACTTTTTAATGATCTTTTAGAAGTTAAAAAGGACAATGAATTTCTTCCTATCTGAACCATATGTCTAAAATGGTGAGGAATGTGAACATCTGCAGCGGATAGAAAACACCTTCTTGCACTCTATAGCATTTGCAGAATTCTTCACACTCTTCTAATAGGCACCAGGTAATACTGATGCTGCACTATTACTGTTCCTTTGCATTTATGAGACTGATCAATTAGCAGCAACCCCAGAAGCAGTGACATTGCTTTTCAAGTGGATTCCCTCATGAATTGTCCACATCTGGTGTGATCATTGACCACTTTGCCATTGCAAGTTAGTGTATGTTAACTATCTTTCAGGTCACTAAGTGCACTGGGGAGACTTATAGCAATTGATAATGGAAAAGGTGACTTTGCAATTTTGCAGGAAGAAGCTGAAACTTTTTGTTCCTTCTTGTCAGGTCTCCAGAGCCGTTAGGATTTTGTACTGTAAATGACCCTTAAAGATTTGTTTAAGCTAAAACTGGATTTGCCTATTTTTCATGGTTGTTTTTAATACAAACCCTTTCTTTGTACTTCTGTTCAACAAGGTCATAGAGCACAGATTTAGGGTTCGTTGGTTTTTGTTTGTGTTTGGTGGTTTTCTTAACATAATAGCTTCTTCCGCATTTTTTTTTTGGCTCTAACCATCCAGTGTGGGTTAAAGATGCAAATATTAAAATGCAAAGTCAAATGCAAGTTATTTTCACAAGCACTAATATAAAAAAAAGTCTATTTTCCCATTTTCTAGACTAATATTTACCATCTTTGACAGCCTTATTGCTGAACAGATTGCTGCATATTTCAGCATTATCTTTTAACAACTTGACAGATCCACCTATTTTCCTGTGATTACTTTATCCCAAGTTGGAAGCCTAATAGTTCCTTTTCGACACATTGAATCACAGGATTTGTAGCAGAGCATAGAGTCCTGTGATTTATTGTTAATATTTTGATGATGCTTACAGAGCATATTTGGGTTTCCAGCAGTGTTGCTTTGTTTGGTCTGATCTGCTCAGAAATACAGCCAGCAGCCTCAGTAACCTCAGGATGATATATATTCTATCAGCAGAAGCACAAGTCAGGCAGCCATCTGAAAGACTTGAATTGAAGATCAGAAGGTCACTTGGGAACCACTGGCTACTGCAATAGCAAGGAGTGTATGCTTTCTTAGAAGAGAAGGAGATTTTGAACAAGTTATTTCTGGATATTCAGTAAACGCCAGCAATTTCTATTGTCATTCATTTAAACGCACAGCATAGGAACATGGGATGGATACCTAAAAATGCACACAGATGCAGTACAATAGAAGACAGACTATATGGTTCTGTACAATATGTTCTGTTGTAAATGGAAGAAAAAGACATAAAGCAAACTGCTTTAATAGCAATTACCATTTCAAGGAAGTGCATCATACACAATTTTGCCACCCAAATCCAGAGAGTAAAAGACTCCACATTTTTCCTTCATTCACTTCAGCTTTCTGTGTCTTCAGATTGTAACTGGTAATTCTACTAATTATTTCCAGCTAGGTTCCTAGGGTTATTACAGAAATGATTTTGCAGCCAATGAAGCACACCAGAAGCTTTATTTATTTTCATAATGATTGCATATTCATAGGAGCTAAGACTGGAAGGGACCTCCTGGGTCATCAAATGCAATTCTCTGCTATCATAGGCAACCACATAATATAACCTCTTCATAAATGAGCAAGTTCCATCTTAGAAGTAATTTGGTTTCTTGTCCCCACTACTCTGATTGGAAAGTTGCTCCAGAACCTCACTGCTCTAGTGTTTAGCAATCTTCTCTTTACTAAATTAAATTTGTGAAAAGTTTATTCCAGTTCTAGTGCCAATGCTGGCCTTTAACTCAAATAACTTTGCTATCTTCCATTTGGCCCATTTATAGACAGCAACCACAACTTCTCCCATTCTACCATTGTTGTAGCTTATAAAATATGGTATATAACCACACAACTGCTTATGTACTAAACTAGCCTCATTAATTTACAAAGACTTTTTTTAAGCCCTGGAAAACTGTATCACATTAGAGCACCCAACCTCAGGGTTTTTTAGGCTGAGACATCCTGGTCTATTGATGTTTTGTAAGCCATGCCAATTTACATTAATTGACAATGCATGAAAAGAAACACAATGTCTAATGAATGTCTAATGGTACGCAAACGAGCACTAGGGAGTCAGCTGAAGCCTGCAGACACCTAAAATGGTGAGTGGAAACTGTTTATCACTTCTGTTAAGCAGAAGGTATATTTCTCCAGGTCCCTCATCATGCCAGCAGGTATGAGAGAAGTTTTTCTTAGCCTAACACATTCATGATAAGGCAAATACTTAGTCCGGGCACGTATAGGGAAGGGGAAAACTTACTGAGACCTCAAGGTCACATTTGCCTCTCTGGGAGTGGAGGCAGAGGATGGAGACACAATGCAAAAGGAGGGCCAGGAGGCTCCTAGTCACTGTGCGCTCTCTTGCCTCTTGCTGCACTCAATGCTTACGACAAAAGGCAGTGATATCAGTCCTCAGACATGAGCTCCAGGAGTAGGAAGTTGGAATTGTGCTATGCCAGGGCATTCAGCCTGCACTCTTCAGACAAGCTGAGTATTTCACAAGAACTCTGAATACTCGTGTGCATTTCCTATGTGCACCTGTACCTTAACACAGCTGTGGGGCTGGAGCTAAGAAAAACAGTTTTGAATCAATGAATTTGCAATATAGCCCCAGAGTTACACTGACATAGACCCGTAAGTTTTGTGTTAAAAACTCTCACTGGGATAACAGCGAGGAAATCATATTTTGTGATTTGATGACACCAAGGACAATTCACATAAAAACCCCCCCGGAAGTCTTTACTAAAACAACCATCAGGGTAGGTTGTTTTACCCTCCTTTTCTGTACTGCAGTATAGAAGATGACTTGTACCTACCTGTATAAACACACATACACAAATTAACACTTTGAGCCAATTTTACCAGTATATACATACATAAGCATATAAATAAGGACAATAAGCAAAAGCAGGCTCCTCTGGGAATGAGGAACAGAAAGGCATAGTTCAGAATGCCTACAGATGGGTTGCTACTTATCTCTATTTAGTCCAGGTAAGATCCCTTTCTTGCTTTTTTTAGGTCAGTATATCTGTATAAAGTATAGATGTTGCAGATGGTGTGGATATTTCAGATATTATACAGCAGTTGCCTCTGAAAGATACTTGATGGGGACTGGGAAGTCACAGACCGAAAACTCTTGCGTCTTAAAATGCATAGAAGTTTTCTTCATACTTAAAAGTAAGTTGAAAACTGCATAGTGGAGTCCTGGAAACCTTCAGAAGAGGGAAGATTCATTTACAGCAATGCTAACAAACGCTATTACTTAGCAAATATTGATTGTCTTAGAAGGGAATTTTGAGGTATACCCTATAACTAAATTAGAACATAAGAGCTTCCGGTTACAAATACTGTAATGCAAAATGAACTATTAAATCATTTGAGCAACAAGCTCTGAAAACTAGAAGAAAAAGATGAATGATTCAAAAGGATTTTTTGATCAACAAGGTCAAAAGCAAATAAGGTTGAAGTAAAACACATTACTATATATGAGATCTGGCAGACAGAGAATAAGAAACCTTAATAAACCTGTTTGTGTCAACAGATAACCAGGTAGATTTGAATCAAGATTATGATAATTTAAAAAGCAGACAGTTGGAAGAGGAAAGCAAGTTTGAATTACCAGAAGATACACATGCACAGAGTGAATTTTACGGAGAAGATTAGGAATACTTATTGTGAAATAGCCTGATACGAACTCTATAGCTTCCTTAATAAAAGGGTGTTAACAATAACATCAGAAATGAAAGAAAAGCACCTGTAAAAAACTGATAGGTTTGAACTGGGCACAGGCACTGTGGTAAGATTATGAGTTCTCTTAATATAAAGATAAGACAATGTTATCAGAAACTGGATTCAAAGAACAAAATTAAAGATAGGGAAAAAAGAATTGCTGGTAGGAGAGTTACCTTCTGCCAAGGTAAGGGGTATTTTTTCCACATAAAGCAGTATTTTTCCACATGTAGAAAAGGATACAGAGAACCAACAAGAGGGAAAAATATCTCTCCAATTACTGCCCTCAGCCCATAAGACCTCAGAGCTGGAGAGGTAAATGCCTGGCAGCGCTTGGTGTGGGGCTCACTGGAAGCAGCACAGCTGCAGCTCTCACACTGCTCCTCTGCTCTACAACTCAACTGCAAATTGCCCGGTAAGAGGCACCATGCTGGAAGCTGTCACACTCAAAACAGCTCCTGTTGAGTTCAGGAAGAGTTAAAGTACTAACATATTGTCTCAGACAACTTTTTATCAGTGTATTGACAGTGAATGGGAGGATACTGACTTTGGAGATATCAATTTAAATTATTTGCTCCACAACAGCACTGTTAGGTAACTTCAGGCAAGTCATTTAAGTTCAGGCTTTACAGCTTAGGTAAACAGAAACAGGAGCCCAAATCAGGTAAATCTTCATACAGACACCCCCAGAGCAGAGCTCTACACATACTGCTTCATCTTCCAGTGTATTTAAGTGCACAGAAATTTGCCACAGATGCAATTGGACAAATGCAAAAATGGAGGAGGCACTCACTCAATTGCAGCAGGTATGTCTTCCCTTAGGCTGAAATTATGGAAAATGTCTGGGAGAGATTTTAGCACACTTGTTCTTCCTTACCTCTGGGCATGATCCTAAACAGAGGGAGAGTCTAAGTTCAAAACTATGACAAGGTGGTCCTAGAAGAGATCTGAACTTTAAAATTAAAGTACTTCCAAAGTTTTCAAAGAAGTTTATCTGCATGGGTGGAGAGTGGTGAGAGATTAGGCCCTTATAGCTGAAAAAAATTGCTAGAAAAAAAGAAAGGTTAAAAATAACTGTTGTCAGCTCTCCTGCTGTCTCTCAATCTCCATTGAAAAAAATGGATATTAATATTGCCTAATTCACAGAGAAGACTGAAGTGATCCAGGATTACTACAGCATGAACTGCTATATAAGCATAACAAATGGCTATATATTCCCCTCAATTCATCATCACACACTTACAGCTGGATAAAATATTTTGTTACATACTTTTAGCTAAATTAGAGATAACTATAGCTTTCAGAAAAAAATCACAAGTACTTTGGTTGGGTGCCTTCAAAAGAATAGTCACAGAGGAAAAAGTATGTTCTTATTCATGCAAATCAAAGGAATTTCAAATGTTGCATTGGTTGAAATTGTACTTCTTTGACAAGCAGAGTGCTAACGTTTCCGTAAAATCCTTTAAAAAAATTAAATCATATTAGTTTTTTTCATATAGACATTTATATATTTGTGACTCCGAATAAATCTCATTCTTGGGTCCAAGTATTTGTAGTGTATCCTAAATGTTCCAAACAAAAATCAGGTATACTTGAAAGTAGCTTGCATATATAAGTAATAGTGTTCTGTAGGTTGAATAACTATAGTTCATAATTGAAAACTTGCCTTTTTCTGGAATGACAGCTGTCATCAGCAGACATCTTGAGCACTTAAAAAGAATATTTCTCAGTTTTTCCCGAGGCATCTTCAGGTGCACAAAGAGACAATATTGCTTCTGAAATGTGTATATCAGTGCTTCTGCCATTCTACTATCTATCTTGTATGTACCTACACCACGCATGTGGTCTGCGCTGCTAGATTACTATTTGTCCTTTTCTATTTGCTGGGAGGTTTACCTGGGGAATACTATCTCTACAGTTACTGTACAACTCGAGGTTACAAACTCAGTAACACATACTGCTATAATTACGTTTAGTCCGGTGCTTTAAAACTATTCATTTCATTAAATCTCCATTTGGAACCTGAAGCAAGGAGCTGAAAATGTTACTATGCACTGAATGTCTGAGAGAACAGATTTGAAAGTCCCAAATGGATTTCTTCAAATAACAAAAAAGAGCAACAACAACAAAAACCTTCAAAAGGTGCCTTTTCCAAACGTAGGGTAACAGCCCCTAAATTAAGGATGTAATTCATTTTTAAGGACTCCTCATTACACATAAATGTCCTACATCTCTAAGCATTCAGTCCATTCCATCTTCAAAGGCCTCAGAAGGGAGAGGAACAACATTTATTAGCTTCATAACATAAAGTTAGTAAATCTAGATTCTAGCAAGAAAGATTTGATGCTTCACAAAAGATTCCCTTTTCACTCTTCATGAGATCAATTTATCTAGAATAGACAAACTAATTTAAAGGGCACAGAAAGGAAAAGTTATTGCATAAAGTTATTATGGAGAATTTAAATCACTTTTTAGAAACTATACAAGTGCCGATTAGGCCTATCATTCCTACTGCTGAAATATTCCTACGAAAGAACCTCCATTTAATCCATGTTAATCCATAAATTGGGACTGTGGAGAGAGGTATAAAGCAACAAAAACAATTACACATGCTTTGAAGTTGCAAAGTTCAGTCTCACTCAGAACAGTTTCATTAAAAGCAATGACTTCATATTACATACATTGCACCAAGAAAGGGGTTGTTTTTCTTTGCATGAATTATTCTTAATCTGGAAAGTTGCTCACTGATTCAGGCAGTGTGCGTTCCAAGTCAGTCCTCTTGCAAGAATTGGCAAATGGGCTGCCAAAATATTGCTGTCTTTTCCCTGATGCTGCTGCATAGCCCCATCCATCATTGTACAGGTGAACTTGTAAAGTCAAGTCTCAAAACCTTAACCTTGATACAGTTTCTGTACAGGGATGTCCTAAGCTAAAAGAAATGAAGAAAAACAATAAATTGATCTGAACCTGTTCCTTCAGCTCCCTCTAAAATATCCTAATTCAGCCTTACATTAATGCTCCTCTCAAAGTTTAATAAGCAGAGTTGAATGCACAGCACAGAATTGTGTGAAGTAAGCAAAGCAATTTAAACTTAGAAAATACCTGTAAAAGTACTGGGAACACATTAACACTAACAGCAGAGAAACCTGTGATGCAGGAATTGTGGTTTTGTCCCATTTCTGGTGGGGTTAGTATGTGCTTGTTCTCAAGCCTCCTCTGTTCACCTCACCCTAGACAGGGTCTTCCAGCATTGTTGTCTCCCTCTGCTCCATGCTCTGTTGCACCCACTTACCAGTCTTCTTCAGGGCCCCATATGGTTCCTGTCTCCACCTCTGGATCCTGCTCCCCCAGTCATCTGGGTCTACCCTTCCATCCACCATGACATCAGCTTGAGTCTCCTGTCCAGGCAGCTCTGGTCTACTCCAGCCTCACCAGACTGCAATTCTCAAATCACGTCTTTTGTCCGTCTCTCATCTGCCTCCCATCTTCCTTGCTTTTGCCTAACCTTACGTCAGCAAGGACAGGAAGAGCATCTCTGTTTTTGCTTTAAGGTCCAGTCTAATCCAAACCCCTAGCCCCAGGGCAAATGTGCTGGGAGAGCTCAGCTCAGTCCCTGCAGCCCTGGAGTAGTGCTTGCTAGACAGCCGCAGAATCCTCAGAACATTTGTTAGCCAATTCTAATCAACCTTATGCATTGTGTAGTTCTGCCAAAGCTGGGAAAACTTTCACACAAATAGCAGCAAGAACATTTCCTGCATTCCCATCAAATTTTAATCTCTTCTCATAGGAGGACACTACAGTTTATTAATGAAACATCTGCAAGTATTTTTAACCAGAATAAAAATGAGTGCCATTCATTCTTTGGAACATCTGAATCTCTTTCATTCAAAGCTTAATACACTTTTTTTTTTTTTTTTTTTTGGTTGTCAAACACACAGGAAAGAGGCACAGTTGGAGTGAAGTTAATTTCTTCAAAAGCTCAGTTAATTTTTTTATATAAAGTTTGGAAGAAGTATTGTCCAAGATCTATTGGAACTCTAGTATTCAGTATTAAACAGTTCAGATACCATTTGTACCAAAAGTTTAAAAAGAAAAAAAAAGGAAAAGATTTTCACTAACAGAATAAGATACTTTTTATGTCACATTAGAACTATGTACTAGCACAGAGCTTTATCGCTACAGTAATGAGTAAAGAAAATGATATATATTTAACTCCAGTATCATTAAAGATTTAAGATTATTGCAATAATTTTCTGCTTCTCCTTTGCTTTATTGAGCTTAGTCAAACTGATATATTGCTGTGTACTTCATTCATTCCTGCTGATGGATGATAGATGTAGACAATGCTGATGTCCAACTAAAAAGAGGAATTACAGAAAAGAGAAGATAACCAGTTGCAGATGATGAAGTGCTGATTAATAGATTACTCCCCTCCCCATCAAGTCCAGGGTCATATTTTAAACTGCCAACAGTATTGCAACTGGATGAACAAGTATTTCTGGAATCCAAAAAATGTTGAGGAGCTGACCTTTCTCAAAATTAATATTTATCAGCTTCTTTCAAGATTTATTTCTTTCTCTTAGCTTTGGACCAAATCAGTAATTTCATGACCTGAGCTTCATGATTTCTAGCTGTTAGCGTATAAAGTACTTCTGCCCTCGAGGTGGATATTCTTGCCTTAGTTTTCACATAAGCAGTTCAGGCAGTACTGCTGACTTTCATAACATTCATTAAGTGTGGGTTCAGGAAGAAGGTGACATAATGTAACTACTTGCCTTGAGTCACTGAATTAACACTGACTCATATCAGTAGTAACAACAACTGAAAGCTGTTACTAACCAGTGGCTTTGGGGAAATGAGATAGTACACCTACAGCTCCACTTGGGCTTAAGAAAGGAGAAGGGAGAATGTTTTAAAGGATGAAGGTAGCTTCTGGGGAATGAAACTCACTGAAGGACTGATGAAATTCCACAAAACACGCTAACCAGCGTGGCTTCCTGGATGAGGAGTTAAGACCCGCAGAGTTTCCATCCTGACATAAATGGAGTTTCTTCATCCTTACTACCAAGATCAGAGAGGCCTGTGACTTAGGGGTGAGGCACAGTGATAAGCTGCAATTTTCCAGATTCACTTTGCACCAAAACATTTGCCCAGAGGTACTATAGGGTTCAACAGCCTATACAACAGCATGGAAAAAATGCCCAGATTCCCCTCATTCTATTTATGTTATAAAAAGTGCAGAATTCGTCTCCAGTCCCCTCCCCAGTCTTGCTGTACGAATGCACCTTAGAATTTCTCTCAAAGGGAAAAAAAATCAAAACCCCCCAAGAAACGTACCAGGTTGGAATACTACAGAGTGAGGGACCGGAGACAAACCTATTATCTGCTGTTCCAGTAAGATGAGAGGATATTGTGTAAATTAGAAGATTTGTATATGGATAAAGTTCTGTCTTTCAGAGTGATTGTTAAGTATATTTTTGATTTATGAATAGGTATTGTGCTACCCTATACTTTGGTCACTACTGAAGACATTCTTTTAATACAAAGAATATGGTTCTTTTAGACCATTAGAAAATACTCCTAGTTTAGCTAGTTATATGGGAGACAGGAGTGGCTTAAAAAGAAAGTTTTGTATGTTTCTATGAAAAATTTATCCTACACAAACTAAACCATAAGAGTCAAATAATCAGCTGGTATAAGATATCCAAATCCCCTTGACTTCAGTTACGATATATTTTCTATTTTCTTGCTCAGCATTTGCTCCCAGAATTCTATTACATTCGATTAACTTTAAAATAGAGCTATCTTTTGGATATTCCTATAAGGCATACACGTAAAGAGATGGCAATTGAAAATATAAACTATCCAAATACAGAGCACAGAGCATAAGAAACTGTATTTTTCTGGAGGGTCCTTAAATGACCAGAAGCCCATATATAAATACATGGAATGTGGTGCAGACAGAGTTACATCATCTGAATTGCACCGTTGTAGATGCATCAAATATTACACGTGCACAAACAATTTCCAGTGAACACATACTGGCAGGGTGAAGCAATGCATTCAGAATGCATTCAGCCATTCAAAACACAAGATAAATTTAGCAAAGACCCACAATCAAGACTAAATCTGAAAATAAATACTGCTTGCAGGACAACACTGAAGTAACTTCATCGGAGAATTGCCTATTTTCAACTGCTACTGCAACCACTGTAAATATTGTTCTATCTTATTTCCAGCTGTTCCTTGAGCAGGTGAATTTATGCAAGTTCAGATATTATCTGTGACAAACTCCACTTCAACATTCCACACACAGCCCCGTCCCTTTAAAATCTAACATTCAATTCTAAATGGAAAATAATCTTTTATTATCAATTTTCCAGGCACTGACTCTTGTTTTGTTCTACTATACATAAAAATTCAAGCCCAGAGGAATGTTTTTCAGATATATGTGAATTCCACCAACTGCTATTTGACTCTTTTTTTTTTTAATACATTTGCCCTACTTTAGACCATACATTCGCTTTCTAGTATGATAAATGATGATGCCACATAAATTAACCAATTTTTCATTTGTATTTTAATTATTGAAAAGTCATAACAGCTTGGCACACTACATTATGGCATGACATACAGCATGTTACCTATGCGACATGGCAAATAATTGTCCCTCAGTGATGATGTAAAGCCATTTTATGTGCTACATATGGTTTCTGCTAGGCGGGTTATATCCAAGGGGACGGCATTTGGGCTGAAGGGAAAGGTTAAAGGGAAGACCGGCCTATTAGTCAATGACAAGCTAAGATTCTGTGCCCACATGACCATGGAAAGCCTCTTGGAGAAAGATGTGGAACTAGCTGGCAACCAGGCATTATCACTTCCCAGCTTGCCCAGTTCTGCTTCTCTAATCTGCCACTGTATGCCACTGTTCCATAGACTTTACTTTGTGCCCATCTGCAGGTATGGATTTATCATCCTCATCAATCCAATATTGGGCCAAATTACCTGATTTTTCCATTCCTAGTACCTGGGAAGTCCTAGGTGGATGTGGATGGGACTGCAGAAAAATTGCTGAAGGGAAAAATCCATTCTTACTTCTTGTAAGAAATGGGCCCACACCAACTGGAGCTGAGAAATCTTCTGTGAGAAACCTCTGATACATTTCTATTCCAGTTTTAGACAAAGAAGGTAAATGCAAGCTGAATTTGAGATTACATGAAACGTAGAATGTAATACTGCCTCAATGAAGACAACGGCTGAAGTGCCTCTACGCAAATGCGCGGAGCATGGGGAGCAAACAGGAGGAATTAGAGATGTGTACACGCCTCCAAGGCTACGATCTCATCGGCATCGTAGAAACTTAGTGGGGACGACTCCTGTGACTGGAGCGTCAGGATGGAAGGATACAGGCTGTTCAGGAGAGATAGGCAAGGAAAATGAGAAGGTGGTGTTGCCTTATATGTCGACGAGCAGCTGGAATGGATGGACCTCAACCTAGGGGTAGATAAAGAGCCAACTGAGAGCCTATGGGTCAGGATTACAGGGAAATCGGGAGCAGGGGACATTACAGTGGGAGTATGCTACAGGCCACCCGACCAAGAAGACCAAAATGGATGAAGCCCTCCATAGACAGATAGGGGCGGCATCACGTTCACAAGACCTTGGTTCTCATGGGTGACTTTAAACCACCCTGACATCAGTTGGAAGGGTAACACAGCCAGGCACAGGCAATTCAGGAGGTTCCTGGATTGCACTGAGGACCAACTTCCTTCTCCAAGCAGTTGAGGAGCCAACGAGGAGAGGAGCCATGCTGGACCTTGTTCTTACCAACAAGGAAGGGCTGGTTGACAATGTCAAACACAAGGGTAGCCTGGGCTGTAGTGACCATGAAATGGTCTAGTTCCAAATCCTCAAGGCAGAGAGGAAGGTGTGCAGCAGGCTGACGACCCTGGACTTCAGGAGAGCTGACTTTGGCCTCTTGAAGAATCTGCTTGGTATGGTGCCGTGGGATGAAGCGCTGGAAGGAAGAGGGGGTCCAAGAAAGTTGGTTAATATTCAAGGACCACCTCTTCCAAGCACAGTAGCAATGCGTCCCTAAAAAGACGAAGGCAGGCAGAAAAGCCAGGAAGGGCCTGCATGGATGAATAAGGAGCTCCTGGAAGTGACTAAAGAAAAAAGGAGGTCCACAGGGAGTGCAGACAGGGGCGGGTAGCCTGGGAGGGATTACAGAGGAATTGTTCAAGCAGCCAGAGAGCAGGTTAGACAAGCTAAAGCCCAGTTAGAACTAAATCTGGCCAGGGACATTAAGACAAACAAAAATCCTTCTTTAAGTATCTCAGCGAAAAAAGAAAGACTAGGGAAAATGTAGGCCCTCTCCAGAAGGAAACGCAAGAACTGGTTACCCGGGACAGCAACAGAGCTGAGGTACTCAATGACTTTTTTGCCTCAGTCTTCACAGATAGGACAGCAGCTGCACTGCCCAAGACACAGAATGCAAAGGCGAGGATTGGGAAAATGGAGCACCGGCCCACTGTAGACGAAGATCAAGTGTGAGACCACCTGAGGAACCTGAAGGTGCACAAGTCCATGGGACCTGATGAGATAACAGCCACGGGTCTGAGGGAACTAGCAGATCAAGTTCCTGCCGACTGGAAAAGGGGAAACATAACCCCTATTTTCAAAAAGGGAAACAAGGAAGACCCGGGGAATTACAGGCCAGTCAGTCTCACCTCTGTGCCTGGCAAGATCACGGAGCAGATCCTCCTGGAAACTCTGCTGAGGCACATAGAAAACAAGGGGGTGATTGGCGAGAGCCAACATGGCTTCACCAAGGGCAAGTCATGCCTGACAAATTTGGTGGCCTTCTACGAAGGGGTTACAGCGGCAGTGGACAAGGGAAGTTTCTACTGATGTCATCTACCTGGACTTGTGCAAAGTGTTTGACACTGTCCCACACGATATCCTGGTCTCTAAATTGAAGAGACATGATTTGATAAATGGACCACCCGGTGGATAAAGAACTGGCTGGACGGTCGCACTCAAAGAGTTGCGGTCAACAGCTCGGTGTCCAACTGGAGAGCAGTGACGAGTGGCGTTCCTCAGGGGTTGGTACTGGGACCTGTACTGTTCAACATCTTTGTTAGCGACATGGACAGTGGGGGTAGAGTGCACCCCTCAGCAAGCTTGCTGATGATACCAAGCTGTTTGGCGAGACAGACATGCTAGAGGGGGAGGGATGCCATCCAGAGGGACCTGGGACAGGCTGGAGAGGTGGGGCCCAAGCCAACCTCATGCAGTTCAACAAGGCCAAGTGCAAGGTCCTACATCTGGGTCAGGGCAATCCCAAGCACAAATACAGGCTCGGCGGGGAAATGGCTGGAGAGCAGCCCTGTGGAGAAGGACCTGAGTGTGCTGATTGACAAGAAGCTCGACATGAGCCAGTAATGTGCAATCACAGCCCAGAAGGCCAACCGTATCCCTGGGCTGCATCAAAAGATGTGGGGCCAGCAGGTCAAGGGAGGTGATTCTGCACCTCCACTCTGCTCTCGTGAGACCCCACCTGGAGTACTGCATCCAGCTCTGGAGTCTCCAACACAAGAAGGACATGGACCTGCTGGAGCATGTCCAGAGGAGAGGCCACGAGGATGATCCGAGGGCTGGAGCACCTCTCCTATGAGGAGAGGCTGAGAGAGTTGGGGCTGTTCAGCCTGGAGAAGAGAAGGCTCCGGGGAGATCTTATTGCGGCCTTCCAGTACCTAAAGGGGGGCCTACAGGAGGGCTGGGGAAGGACTTTTTACTAGGGCATGTAGTGATAGGACGAGGGGGAATGGCTTTAAACTGGAAGAGGGCAGGTTTAGATTAAACATTAGTAAGAAGTTTTTCACTTTAAGGGTAGTAAGGCACTGGGACAGGTTTCCCAGAGAGGTTGTTGAAGCCCCATCCCTGGAGGTGTTCAAGGCCAGGCTGGACGTGGCCTTGGGCAACCTGGTCTAGTGGAAGGTGTCCCTGCCTATGGCAGGGGGGCTGGAACTCGATGATCTTCAAGGTCCCTTCCAACGTAAACCATTCTATGAATCTATGATTCTGTGCACTCCAAAGAAATGTTATATGTATAGCTATACATATATCTTTTCAGCTCAAAGGGCTGAAAAGGATATATTAATTTCAGTAGATGCTTGGCTAACCTGGGAGGTCCCAGTTGACGCGGAGGTTAAGCAAATGCGATGCTCATCCACAAGAAGGGCCAGAAGGACGATCTGGGGAACTACAGGCCTGCCAGCCTGACCGTGGTGCCCATGAAGGCTACAGAACAGATCATCCTCAGTGCCATTACGTGGCCCATGCAGGACAACCAGACGATCAAGTCCAGTCAGCACGGGTTCATGAAAGGCAGGTCCCGCTTGAAAAACCTGATCTCCTTCTATGACAAGATGGCCCACTTAGTGAACGAGGGAAAAGGTGTGGATGTTGTTTTCTTGGACTTCAGTAAAGCCTTCACACATGGTTTCCCCACAGCATTCTCCTGGAGAAACTGGCTGCTCATGGCTTGGATGGGTTGTACTATTCACTGGGTAAAAAAACATCTGGATGGCCCGTGCCCGGAGAGTGGTGGTGAATAGAGTCAAATCCAGCTGGTGGCCGGTCACAAGTGGTGATCCCCAGGGCTCAGTATTGCGGCCGGGTTCTCTTTAATATGTTTATCAATGACCTGAACGAGGGGATTGAGTGCACCTCTCAGTAAGTTTACAGATGACACTAAGTTAGGGTGGGAGTGTTGATCTGCTTCAGGTAGGATGGCTCTACAGAGAAATCTGGACAGGTTGGGGTTAAATGGGCCAAGGCCAATGGTATGAAGTTCAACAAGGACAAGTGCCAGGTCCTACATTTAGGTCACACGTAACAATCCCATGCAGTACTACAGGCTTGGGGAAGAATGGCTGGAAACTGCGCGGTGGAGAAGGGACCTGAGGGTGTTGATTGACAGCCAGCAGTGTGCACAGGCAGCCAAGAAGGCCAACGGCATCCTGGCCTGTATCAGGAATAGCGTGGTGAATAGGACCAGGGAAGTGATTGTCTCCCTGTACTCGGCTCTGGTGAGGCCTCACCTCGAGTACTGCGTTCAGTTTTGGGCCCCTCACTACAAGACAGACACAGAGGTGCTGAAGCATGTCCAGAGAAGGGCAAACAGAGCTGGTGAGGGGTCTGGAGAACAAGTCCTGTGAGGAGCAGCTGAGGGAACTGGGGGTTGTGTAGCCTGGAGAAAAGGAGGTTCAGGGGAGACCTTGTCGCTCTCTACAACTACCTGAAAGGGAGGTTGTAGAGAGGTGGGGGGTTGACCGCTTCTCGCTAGCAACAAGCAATAGGGCAGGAAGAAATGGCCTCAAGTTACACCAGGGGAGGTTTAGATTGGATATTAGGAAAAAAGTTCTTCAGAGAAAGGGTTGTTAAGCATTGGAACTGACTGCCCAGGGAAGTGGGTGAGTCGCCATCCCTGGAGGTATTTTACAAGATGGGTAGATGTGGTGCTTAGGGACATGGTTTAGTAGGGGTTTTGGGCCAGTGTTAGGTTGATGATTGGACTTGATGATTTTAAAGGTCCCTTCCAACCTAGACAATTCTATGATTCCATGATTTATTTCTTTATGTTTCCATGATTTATTTCTTTATGTTTTCAACGGCCAGTTATATTGAGTCAGATCATCAATCTCTAACCAACTCTTCTCCAGTTATGCTTAGAAAGGACTTATGGGGTATGGAAGACAGCAGGCAAAACTGGGTCTCAAAGGCACAGAAAGAGGAAACCACTATAACTATAGATACATTTACAAAGCCCTTGTATGGGGATAGGTGAGTCTAGTACAGCTTATTTCTGTTAAATGGTGTGAGCTGGTGCTGACTTTTAACTCTATGTTATTAAAGGAGCAAAATTCCCAGCACTTCCTTTGCCACCCTCAAAGAGCAGAAGAGGATTACATAGATCTCTGCAGCCCAGACCTAGGGCATCCCAAAGGGATCTTCCCTGACACATGCACGCTGGGTGCACATCTGAAAAATGAGCACATGCCCAAAAGTGATACAGCCACCCCTACAAGCCAATGTTACATCTGCTTCAAGCTGGTTTCAAATACTCATGTGGTGTTTGGCTGGGTATACTCTCATTCTCACTAATAGTTACTATGAGGCCAAGCAGGACTGACATTTTAATCAGAAGGGAGCTTAAACAGTCACATGTGCTAAACACCTGAAAATAAAAAGCCTGTGAGCATAAGCAAGGATAAATTAACATTCCCAATTTGCTAAGCACTCCAACATTGTCCAAGTGGAAAACTAATTTTTCCCCATAGACAGTAAACCACAAGTACATTTATTTGTTCTAATTTATTAGACACATTCATTTTGGCACTGTTAAAGCAAGAATGTCCAGTTTACCACCTCACCTTTAAGCTATATGCAAAGAGATTTTGGCATAAAACCAGTGTGCTATTTAATCAACACACCAAAAAAAAAAAGCTGTTAAGTGTAACAAAGCTTAATTTTTCCTGAAAAAACATGCAACTTTTACAAGTCCCCACAGTACAGGTCTCATACAAGGTCAACGGGTCTTTTTTGAGAGCAAGGATAACACAGTGAGGATCAGAGAGGGATGCACAAGCCCAGCTACACAAACACACACACACTCCCTAGGCAGGATCACCAGGTGCTCTTTGATGCTGGAAATGTCCTCACTGTACAGCAAGATGTTAAGGAAGGATCGCTTGCTCCTCATGTCCCTTTAAAGATTTCTAGTGTTAAATTTCAAGAGAAGAAATCTAGGTCAACAGAGAACATTTTCTAGAGAAAAAGACAGAAACACAACAAACACTGTAGCAACAAGAACAACAGATCCTTGCTGTGAAATTCAGTCCAGGTCATCAAAACTAAACACAAAGGCTGTCCTGCTTCAGTCTTACATATAATTTGCTACTAAAAAAAAAAGAAAAGAAAAAGGAAAACGAAGAGCTCTACATTGTTCCAAATGACAGATTTAAGAAGATACATATATACAAAAGAAAACAGATTTTTTTTTTTTTTAAGAGAAGCCAATTATATCAACTGTAGATTACATGAAAACATGTTTATTAAAGTTGATAAGAAATAAATACTGTTGAGAACATCTCTCGTTTCCTCAGGACAACCTGAGACCCCTTTTAAGTTCTATCTTTCTCAAAATGCAAAGATATTTCAACATTACGGGCTAAGAGTCATAAAAGATCCAGTTTTAAATTGAATTGAGTTTTGAAATAGATGTCTGGAAATGTTAAGACAACATTTAACCTATAGAAAAATATTTTAGGTCAGTTTATAATTGAAAATACATATATAACGCCCCTTTTGATATAATGCTGCCAAACAATGCCAGTAACAGCATTGTTTATACTATTAGGACGAAAAGCAGCATAGCAAATACTTATGAAAATTTAATTGCTCATACAAGATTTAAAAGCAAACAAAAGAACCATACATCTGACCATACCACCTTTAGAATTGCAGCACTGGAAACATAACCTCAAGAATCAAGGAAAGGCTTCATTTTATCAAATATTGAAGAGAAGATTTCACTCTATTTAAAAAAGACAAAATCACCCACAAACCTGAGTCACATGCTCAAACACTAAGTGTCAAGGGACTATAGTTAAATTCAGTGTTGAGCAGGCAATTAAACACATCTGGAAAAGATTTCAATCTATCATATGCTCATGTATACAATACATTGCAAACAACGTCCAAAAGCATCTGAAAAATAGCTTATTACTAAAGACAATGGCAATTAGCTGAGGCCCCTGGGTAAAGGAGAAATTGCACCAATATAAAACCCCCATGTGCCAGAGTCTACCTGGTCAGTACCTTTGTGGTCTATATGAAGCATTTTGGTGCATATCGACAGAGTGAGGCTAAGCATTACCATACTGATTCATTAATTGTTATTAAGGAATGTTTTATATTCACTTTGCATTTTAAAACTGGACTTTAAATCAGCTATAATACTGTAAATGTGATGAAAACAAAAACCAGGTAATGCACAGAGCCATCAACAGCTAATCAAAGGCTGCTCACAGCACACCAAACTGCTTTCCCAGACACAGGTGTACTGCATCATTGATCAAAAACAACGATATTATACCTTCCTGTATGGAAGCCCCTGTCTGTACTCTGGAGGACCCTCCTTCTCTTACAGAACTCCACAAACCATCCTAAGAGGTAACCATTCAAGAGGCAAATGGGATGCACCCTCAACACAATGTAGAACAGCCAAATGTGTAACATACTAATACATAATCTTTGTAGCTTCTTGTAGGGCATAGGCATCATGTTATAACCACCACTAAAGAAACTATCTTTTACTTGTACATAAGAATATTTACAGACACCTCCACATAAACCCATTCCCTCTCTACCCAGCCTGTTTTTCATACTGCTGGCAAGGCACAGCCTGTGGCTCACGGAGTCAGAACAGAGAGATCTATTTGTACAAGGAGGTGGTGGTACCTCAAACAAGATATATTTTGTGGGGGGGCCTGTCTCAGAAAAACTTGATAAAGCCCATTACCTGATTTCCAAAGTGGCCAGTCTTTAGTTGCAGACTTTTACATTGGTAAGCCTTTCATACCAAAGAAACTAAGTCTTTATTAGACTGAGAGTACTATCAAGTAATTTTTTGAACACTTTTCAATGCAAGGAAATTTCTATTATAAGCAGATAAACTGTAGTTATACCAAACAAGCATTCTCAGGTAAGCGCAGCTGTTTTAATACAAACAGTCTGAAGCCAGAAATTTTAAAAATTGTTTCACTTCAAGTAATTACATATATAGAAAATTACATATAAATAAAAAATCCTGTTCCTTGAGCACTAGTTGGGGTCAAGAATAAGGTCCTAATTCTCACCAAAATTTCACTTTTCATCCTTCTGAAGACAACCGACTCATGTGAAAATCAGCTGGCAGGGGGAACCTTGCAGGAATTTGTTTCCATTTTTGCCTTCATTTGTTTGTCAAATCAAGAATATTTTCTTTTCTAGTTTAGTACGTGGTATTGCTTAATAAAAGAGGAGATTAACACAAAGTCTAATATATTCTACATTCATAGGAATAAGACTGACAATTAGCAAAGCTAAGATTAATTTAATGTCAGCCTAGTAGCTCCTAGAGTCTCTTTACTAGAGCTTTAATCATCGTGATGAATATTGAAAAAGGTTTACTGAGAATCTTGAAATAATAGGGCAGTGATTAAGCAGATGTCCCTGAAATTAAACTGACCTTTTCTGTAGAAGGGAAGTACTCAGACCAAACACTGTGGATTTACTTGTGCAATTTCAGTGAGAGCTCTCCAATACTGATGTGCTGGAGCGTCAAGGAGGCATTTTTTCCCTTTCTATCACTGACTGCAGTGAATCTTAGATAAGCAAGGGACATATGCATCAGCTTTTCCTGCAAAAGCACAGCAGGTCTCATGGAGATGAGTGGCAGACACATTTCTGGGATTGCGTGTTTTAATGGGAGGCAAATGAGTGCCCATGGCTGCTCCTTTGCTTTGCACACTAAACAATCTTGAAAGGGCAAGAGCGGAGCTTTCTCCTCTGCTCCCAGTCATTGAACACAGAAGTCAGGATTTATACTGGCATCTGATTGCCTCTTACGTGTCACTTGAGAGGATAGGCAGTCAGAGCACAGAAACAACCACAAACCTGCAGGAACCTTCTGTCCTTCCTGCTTTGGTCTTCCTCACTCAGTTATTTTGCAAGAAGCCTGGAAGTTGGTCCCTGCACATCAGCTGCCTAAGTTCTCTGCAAGTGTTTCTGAAATGAGGTCTATCAATCTTTTCACATATATTTCTTACAATAAATCTTCCAGCAGTGAAAGTAAGATAAATGGTATCTATAACAGCAAACATTCACAGAGGTCTGAAGCAATCTCACAGCATTTATTTCTGGAGATGCATTTTAAATATGAGGAACAAATGAAAAATTTTAGTAATGACATTAATTACTATTTTATGTCAATAAAAGTTTTCACAGTACATTTCTCTATTAAAACAGTAAATACTGTTGAAAAGTGCTGTTAATGACACTAAGTACACTATTATATCAGCTTTCCCAAGAGAGGCTGGGACAGAATTAAGACCTGAGAACAAACTTTAGTTTGTGTCGCTAGTCGCATTGCTGCTTGCAGAGCACTGGTTCCTGCCCCACCACTTTGGCTGGGAGGAGGATAGAGGCGAGTGATAGGGATGGGTTGGGTTGACAGGATGGCACGAGATCATGCGTTATCTACTGTTTGAAAATATCTTGTTCTAGGCATGGAAACATCTTATCTGTTTCAGGCATAGAAACAGTGGTTCTCTCTGCTTTGCTATTATATTAACTTGGTCTACTGTCCTACTATGCAGAAAGCAATCTTAATGTAGAGTCCTGATTCTGACCCATAGATTAACAAAAAAAAGAAGTATGGTATGACAGGAAAATTGGCCACATGTCCACAAATCTTGTTTCTAACTCATGAAGCAATGATGTATAATGTATTTTCACTTCAAGTTTACCATCACTGTCCACCTTTAATACTGAATGCAGTTTTTGTCTCTCGCATCTGTAAAAGATATCTCAGTAACAGATATCACCGAGCAGATAACATTAATAATAGGCAGAATGACAAGCAGAAAGAGATTAATTAGCAGCCTTTCTCAGTTCAGAAAAGAGATGATTACAGAAAAGTCACAAATTGCATGGAGAAGAGGGCCAGAAGTAACAGCTCCCATCAAAACAAGGCAGCAGGTTTAAACATATATTATGCATACACACATAATGAAAATATACACATCTACACTGTACAACTTACTCTTGTAATAAACAAAATTGCTCAATATGATTATTCTTGCCATTTTACAGTTTTCTTTTTAATTGTAAACAATGAGCAAAGTTCTGTAAAAATAATTACAGCCCTGCAAAGCAATTTTATAGAAGCACTACAGTTTTATGATACTGCGACAGTTCAACTTTAACAGTTTATAAATGAAAGAAAATGTGAAAAAGGATTTTATTTATTTCCCAGTAACCATATACTGCTGAAACCTTGGATGTGTTCTTTACTGAAGAATCAAACCAGGTAGATTTGAGTAACTTATTTGATTCAGAGAGCATATTACTAAATATACTTACAAAAGTCCAAATTGACTGCTCTTTAGCTTTTTGTTTGAATGAACAAGCATTTTCAAAAGAAATGTTAGATCTAAGTTTGTAACCAGCCTTAGAAAAAAAACATGGAACTAGTTGCTAACAATCTGGAGGAGAACACAACAACTGGGCTTCCCATCTCCTTGGGATATTGCATGTTGGTCCCATCCTCAACAGAAATAAATCAAGGTCCTGGAAAGACTGTCTTGCATGGTAGCTGAAAACAAACTGCAACTGGAAAAGAGCAGTAATAATCCAACAGTGACTCCTTTGTTACGAAATCCCAGTAACCAGAAAAACTCTCTGAAATTATCAATTCCATTAAAGGCTTTAATGAGATTACCAAATTTAATTACTCTTCTGTGCTGCATTAATTTATAAAGGGTGGGTCCTCAATCTGAACATTTAATAGTTTCCAGAAATAGTGAATCCCATTTGAAAAGAAGCAGAATTTTTTTTTTTTTTTTTTTTTTTTGTTAATTGAAGTAATCTAGCACCACGATAAGGCCTTTGGGCAAGATTTCTAGGAGTACTATAGTGCCTAAAAAGGCTGATATTTCCTAAGTGTCTATTTTAATTGTGAAAGACCTTTGAAATGTTCACCCTCTGTATGCTAACCACATAAAAAGAATGAAGAAGGTTATATTTAGGCTGTTTCAGTTTTATAAATGTGATTTTACAAATTATACCACAAGAAAAGATAAGTAGAAGTCATTTTTAATACACAGCAAGATGCTTTTCTAACCAGATTAAGCAGCTGTTAACATTATTTTTCTGCACAGCAAGAGCAAATGTCTACAATAACTAGACCTTAAAGGAAGAGGCAATCCCATTTGGTGCACATTGTATACATTTGATTTTATTCCCCAATAGTGTTCAGGAGGAAATAAAAAAGAACTAGATAAGGAAATTAATTTGCAGTACTTCAGACATGCACATTTGCAAAAGCATAAGAATTTTAAAGATGTTAGAAAGAAGTCTTTAAGAAGCAAGAACAAAAGGATAATACTCAACTCCAACATTCAACTTCAGTGCCAACTTCTTCCCATCTAAGAGTGGCAAGTAGGTACCAAAAAAAATATCAAACAACAAAACCCCCCAGATATATGTGATAGGGAATATGAAGGTAGGCATTTACAGAAGAAGTTGAAAGTCTGCTGCTAAAACAGAAAACTATGTATTTCTTGGGACTCTTTCTATGCCCCCGTCCTTAATTTTCCAGCAGGACATCATCATTTTGCTGAAATGCTGAGTGTTAAATCAAACAGCAGCTGTTCCAGGAAATCCACAACAATGACAATGATGAAACAATAACCAAGGTGAGGTTAAGATATAACAATGAAAGGTGTGAATGAAACACTGAGGAAGCTGCTAAATAGCAGCTACATCCTGTAGGGCTCAGTCCCAACTAGGATGGTTCTACCAAGCTGAAAGTAATAAAACCACCATTAAAAAAAAATCCAGGCAACAGGATTTGATGGTAATGAAATATATTACATTATCCAACACATGAAATACCCAAAGGATTTAGCAAATGAGCCTGTTCCTATAGAGTTTTCTGAATATTTGCTTTCTGTAACACTAGTAAGTTTATAATTCTTTATGGTGGTTAAAATAATTTATAGACAGGAATTAATTTCTTATTAAATGATGCAAGACTATCCCCTTCACAATTTGCTGTCAGTATGCCTGTTTTCAAGGGACAGCTGAGGTCCCACAGAGCCTGACCACCACTCTTTACTCAGCTGCATTGACTATTGTGTTCTGTAGGCATGCCCCAGGACTGCCTTGATGGGCACGCAATGCCTTCCAGGCAGAGTTGCTCCACTAAGTATCTTGGGCAACTGTATTAATTGCCTTAACGCCTTCTAAAAATCACCCCTAGCAAAAAGATGGCTTTGTTCACGAAACTATGTATAGGAATCACAGATTGGAGTTTTCACCTTGCCAAAAAGATTTTTCTCTGCAAGGTATACTGGAAAGGCACTTGCATAGTGGAAATTTCAGAAAAAGTTGTTTATAGTTAAGACCTACTAAGAGTTTTAAACACAACACCTAATTAACAGTGATACTGAAGTTATGGTCCTGCATAATAGGATTCAGCCAGCTTCAGATGCCTGCATGAAATTTGTTATTTCAGAAGTGTGCAATCGCAGCCCAGAAGGCCAACCGTATCCTGGGCTGCATCAAAAGAAGTGTGGCCAGCAGGTCAAGGGAGGTGATTCTGCACCTCTACTCCGCTCTCGTGAGACCCCACCTGGAGTACTGCATCCAGCTGTGGAGTCCCCAACATAAGAAGGACATGGACCTGCTGGAGCGCGTCCAGAGGAGAGCCACGAGGATGATCCGAGGGCTGGAGCACCTCTCCTATGAGGAGAGGCTGAGAAAGTTGGGGCTGTTCAGCCTGGAGAAGAGAAGGCTCCGGGAAGATCTTATTGCGGCCTTCCAGTACCTAAAGGGGGCCTACAGGAGAGCTGGGGAAGGACTTTTTACTAGGGCATGTAGTGATAGGGCGAGGGGGAACGGCTTTAAGCTGGAAGAGGGCAGGTTTAGATTAAACATTAGGAAGAAGTTTTTCACTTTAAGGGTGGTGAGGCACTGGAACAGGTTTCCCAGAGAGGTTGTTGAAGCCCCATCCCTGGAGGTGTTCAAGGCCAGGCTGGACGTGGCCTTGGGCAACCTGGTCTAGTGGAAGGTATCCCTGCCTGTGGCAGGGGGGTTGGAACTCGATGATCTTCAAGGTCCCTTCCAACCTAAACCATTCTATGATTCTATGATTCTATGAAGTGCAGTATAGGCTAGTTTAATAGTTAATTATACAGTTGAACTTAATTAAATAGTTTTGTTTCTAGTACATAGATCTCTGCATTTGTATAGGTCCAAGCTCCTTTCCCTCAAGCACTTTTCCTTTAACCTGTGTCCCAGGATGAGCAATATGTGCCACATTCCAACCAAGAACACCGTAATCCAGTATCAGTTTTATAAAACAGTAAATCCTGCTGCAAGACATTAAGGTACATCTGTCCAGCTGAAATCCTCTTAGAACAAGACATTCATTACTGCAAGCAGACAGTGCTTAGCAGAAACCAGATCAAGGCCTCGTGATCTTACACAAGTACAAATGCACAGATGAAACTTGCAGTAAGAAGGTAACATATACTGTTTTCTGACTTACAACTTAAAAAAAAGTTGCTATATGGCAGTTATGTAGAAGTATTCTTTAAAACTGGACAAGGAAAATCTCTCCCCAAACCAGAAAATCCTTAAGCATCCCAAATAAATTCTTGAATGGACAATTACTTTGATTAGATTAAACAAATAATTACCACAAACAGAAATGTAGTATTCTTTCTGCAACCAGTGACTGTCTAAAGTTATTTTAGTTTTAGCAAGAAAAAGACAATTTCTTAAAGAAACTCTCATATAGTTTATCGCCATTCACACACTGCAGTTTGTACAGACCAACAAGCAGGTCTGCCCCTCTCTCCCCCATCTCACCACGGCATTAACAGCCAAATGCTGAGGTCTCATTATTTTGAAGTCTTCATTACTTTTCAAACCTATGCCATCAAATCCAGGCTCCAAAATATTATGAAACATAAATAATCAAAGCTAAATGTCAGCTGTCAACATAACAAACACTGCAAGAGGCTCATTTACCAGGGAATGGAATTGAAAAGTTGATTCATAAACTACCTTTGCACTTCCGTGACCACGAACCGGCACATCGCAACAAGAACCATGGTGAACCCTGCCATGAGATGGAGAGCAAGAAACAAGGGCAGTAGTGGACTGCTCGCGGCAGTCCAGCAGCTCCCTTTCCGCAGTAGCATTACTGGAACCACTGCCAGCCAGAATTGCCAAAAACAGCTGTGGAGACCTGCAGTTTTCCCCAACTGTTCCCCCATTTCTCAGGCTCAGAACAGACCTCCCAGCGGCTGCTATGAACAAGCAGTTCTGCTGTACGCCACTTCATAGTTTGGCACAAAATGAAAGATAAAACAGTTTAAAAGAAGCTTTGTAGTCTCTTTTTCAAGCTAAGATGAAAACAAACAAGACAAAGGAAAACAAAAGGGTAGAATACCCCTGAAAAGAATGAAGAGACCAATGTTTCTTCTTTCCTTATCCCCATATCACACTCCCACCCAATATCAGAAGAGGTTTCCTTTGCTCAGAAAAATATTTGTAGATTTACTTTCACTAAACAGTCCTCTACTCCATCTGGCAACAGCCTGGTTCAGTGTATTGAAATGATATCCTCTGTACTGCTAAATATTCCTGCTGATAGAGTGCTCGCTGGAGAGCTGCCAGCATGTTTAATTACAAATGGAGAAAGTGTTGCCCAAATGATTCCTTTATTTCCAAAAGCACAGATGAGGGTCAGCTCAGGAAATTTCTTTAGGTTGTGAAAGATTAACCCTCACCATGATTTTGAGTATCTCCTGTTTCAGCTGACTGTCCATATTCATCTCATGTGAAACAGAAGCAATGGAGATCCAACAGTGCTTAAGCTCAACTGTGTGAAATCAGCAACAACGGATCTGTCAAATTTATTTCCTTTAAATTTTTCATTCATCTCTGCCTATAATGATGATTTGAGTAAAACAATTATCTACAGACAAATCACAGGAAATAGCATCAGGAATCTCTGTCCTCACCCAATTCCCCTCCAGCCTCCCACGTAAGTGGCCTGGCTCCCCTGGCAATGTGCCTTGTCAGCAGGGCCGCATGCTAGCCAGGAGGTGAGGCAACAGCCTTCTCTTTCCATCCTTTGACAAGGAATTAAGTGAATTTACTTTTTCTGCAGCAGATTTTTTTTTTTCCATCCCCATTTAGATATTCTGCCTTTCTCTCCAACCAAGAAATGAAAAATCAAAGATTATGAGTGTGCTTGCTTTTGGCTTCCTAGCAGCAATACCTTGACAGATTAAAAAAATAAAAATAATTTTTCAAAAGTGGCATCACCAAATCCTGCGTGGGTAACAGTGCTGAGGCCCTTGCACACAACCGCGCAACCAAGTCCACATCTAGACTCACTGCTGCAAGAAAGAAGGCTTGAGATATATCTTCCAAAACATTCCTAAAGATCATGGCATCACCAATGACAAATGAAATTATGTTGCTCAGCACAAATATAGCAAAACACATTTTTGGCATCAGAATCATTTTGACTATGGAGGGAACAGTGCAGACATTAAGGAAAACATGTACTTTCATTAATTATTGAGGACTGACACTCATCAGCAATTTTATTTTTGAACAGGCCACATAAAATGATAATAAAAAAGGCTCTCATTTCTTCACTCCTTCCAGCAGCACTACACAAGAGTATGCTATTGCATAGTGCAAGAGAGATTTTAGGAAGTCTAGCTTTCTGTATGCACATGTGTCGTGGTTTGGCCTGAGCCGGCAGCAACGAACCACGCGGCTGCTCGCCCAACCCCCCACAGCTGTAGGGGGGAAAGTTTAACAGAACAGCAAAGGGAAGAGAAAACAGTAACAATAACACGGATAAAGGAATATACAAACGCGATCAGGCCACCGCCGCTCACCGACCGACCCGACCCGCGCCGCCGCAGCCCGCGCTGAGCAGCGACTTCCTGCCCCCTCCCGTCCCCTCCGTCCCCTCCCCCGGCAGCTGCCCCCGGCAGCTGCCCCCCACAGCCCGGGCATGGCTCACATGGTGTGGAATACCTGTGTCCCCTCCCATCCTTGGGGAAATTAACCCCATCCCTGCCACAACCAGGACATTATTCACCCCTTATTCCATACCATCTGCGCCATGCGCAGATCCTACAGTTCCCAATCATTTACCACCACTTTCCCCTGTCTTTATATATACATATATACATATGTACATCTATATACATACAAATTTAATCCCCACTGTCCATGGGCGATCCCTCTAAAATGTTCATTGAGTTAATTTAGTCCATCACTGTGGGCCGCATCTGTGAAAGCAGTCTCTCAGGGCAGGCGAGATGGTGTGTGGTGCTGGACTGGTGCATGCTACATTTTGGAGCTCGCGGCTGGTGTACCCGGTGTGGCCCATGCCCGCAGTTCGCAGGTTGAAGACGTTGATCTCAGGGAAGTTGCTGGGCGCCAGCTGATGAGGTCAGTTTTTATTACCTCACCGCTGCACTTTACTCCGCTTTATCAAAGTCCATCTGTCATTGGTTTGGGAGATTCTCACTGTAGTACCCTTGATAGCAGTTATAGTAACGATGACACACAGTGACAGGGTTATTTAGCACATACCATCATAAGATTTGATTCATTGACTATTCTCACCTAGAATCAAATCCCCATGAGGTACACATCGGACCTCCCCATCCTCCCGCATCACCCACCACGTGCACCCAGGTCCTTATGCAAAAGCAATCCCACAGATGGGTTTGCCTTTGCCTGAGGCAGGGCTAACCCAGACTGTCTTCCCTAACATATTCTTCATGTGCACTACAGGGACTTTATCCCCTTCTACTGTACGTGGAGGTTTTGATTGGGCAGGGCCAGCTCGGTTGGCAGATCCCCTGGTGTTGACTAACCAGGTGGCCTTTGCTAAATGCATATCCCAGTGTTTGAAAGTTCCACCACCCATGGCTCTCAGGGTAGTCTTTAACAGTCCGTTGTATCGTTCTATCTTCCCTGAGGCCAGTGCGTGATAGGGGATGTGATACACCCACTCAATGCCATGCTCTTTGGCCCAGGTGTCTATGAGGCTGTTTCGGAAATGAGTCCCGTTGTCTGACTCAATCCTCTCTGGGGTGCCATGTCGCCATAAGACTTGTTTTTCAAGGCCCAGGATAGTGTTCCGGGCAGTGGCATGGGGCACAGGGTATGTTTCCAGCCACCCAGTGGTTGCTTCCACCATTGTGAGCACATGGCGCTTGCCTTGGCGGGTTTGTGGGAGTGTAATATAATCAATCTGCCAGGCCTCCCCATATTTGTATTTTAGCCATCGTCCTCCATACCAAAGAGGCTTTAACCACTTGGCTTGCTTAATTGCAGCACATGTTTCACATTCATGGATGACCTGTGCAATAGTGTCCATTGTCAAGTCCACCCCTCGGTCTCGAGCCCATCTATAGGTCGCATCTCTTCCCTGATGGCCTGAGGCATCATGAGCCCACCGAGCTATGAATAATTCACCCTTGTGTTGCCAGTCCAGCTCCACCTGAGCCACTTCAATCTTAGCGGCCTGATCTACCTGCTGGTTGTTGATGTTCCTCAGTGGCGCGACTCCTGGGTACGTGGGCATCTACATGACGTACTTTCACAACCAGATTCTCTATCCGGGCAGCAATATCTTGCCACAGTTCAGCCACCCAGATGGGTTTACCTCTGCGCTGCCAGTTGCTCTCTTTCCACTGCTGTAACCACCCCCACAGAGCATTTGCCACCATCCATGAATCAGTATAGAGGTAAAGTACTGGCCATTTCTCTCGTTCAGCAATGTCTAAAGCTAGCTGGATGGCTTTCACCTCTGCAAACTGGCTCGATTCGCCTTGTCCTTCAGTGGCTTCTGCAACTCGTCGTGTGGGGCTCCACACAGCAGCCTTCCACTTCCGATGCTTCCCCACAATCCGGCAGGACCCATCAGTAAACAAGGCATGTTTCCTCTCATTTTCTGGTAGTTTGTTATACGGTGGAGCCTCTTCTGCACGCGTCACCTCCTCCTCTGGTGATATTCCAAAATCTTTGCCTTCGGGCCAGTCCATGATCACTTCAAGTATTCCTGGGCGATTGGGGTTTCCCATTCGAGTCCGCTGTGTGATCAGTGCAATCCACTTACTCCATGTGGCATCAGTCGCATGGTGTGTGGCAGGGACCCTTTCTTTGAACATCCAGCCCAGCACCGGCAGTCGAGGTGCCAAGAGGAGCTGTGCCTCAGTACCAACCACTTCCGAAGCAGCTCGAACCCCCTCGTATGCTGCCAATATCTCTTTTTCAGTTGGAGTATAGCGGGCTTCAGATCCTCTGTATCCCCGACTCCAAAACCCCAGGGGTCAACCTCGAGTCTCCCCTGGTGCTTTCTGCCAGAGGCTCCAGGTAGGGCCGTTCTCCCCGGCTGCGGTGTAGAGCACATTTCTGACATCTTGTCCTGCCCGGACTGGCCCCAGGGCTACTGCATGAACTATTTCCTGCTTAATTTGTTCGAAGGCTTGTCATTGCTCAGGGCCCCATTTAAAGTCATTCTTTTTCCGGGTCACTTGATATAGAGGGCTCACAATCAGACTGTAATTTGGAATATGCATCCTCCAAAAACCCACAACACCTAAGAAAGCTTGCGTTTCCTTTTTACTGGTTGGTGGAGACATAGCTGCTATTTTGTTGATCGCATCCATCGGGATCTGACAGCGTCCATCTTGCCATTTTATTCCTAAAAACTGGATCTCCTGTGCGGGTCCCTTGACCTTACTTCGTTTTATTGCAAAACCAGCTTTCAGAAGGATTTCAACTATTCTATTCCCTTTCTCAAAAACTCCTCCTGCTGTGTTGCCCCATACGATGATGTCGTCAATGTACTGCAGATGTTCCGGAGCTTCACCCTGTTCTAGTGTGGTCTGGATTAGTCCATGGCAAATGGTGGGGCTGTGTTTCCACCCATGGGGCAGTCGATTCCAGGTGTACTGGACACCCCTCCAAGTGAAAGCAAACTGTGGTCTGCACTCTGCTGCCAAAGGGATTGAGAAGAATGCATTGGCGATATCAATTGTTGCATACCACTTGGCTGCCTTTGACTCCAGTTCGTATTGAAGTTCTAGCATGTCTGGCACGGCAGCGCTCAGCGGTGGTGTCACTTCATTCAGACCACGATAGTCCACCGTTAACCTCCACTCTCCATTAGATTTTTGCACTGGCCATATGGGACTATTAAAGGGTGAGCGGGTCTTGCTGATCACTCCTTGAGTCTCTAGTTGATGAATCAGCATATGGATGGGGATCAGAGAATCTCGGTTAGTGCGATATTGCCGCTGATGCACTGTCGTGGTAGCAATCGGCACCTGTTGTTCTTTGACCCTCAACAAACCTACCACAGAAGGGTCCTCCGAGAGACCAGGCAATGTAGACAGCTGTTTAATTTCCTCTGTCTCCAAAGCAGCTATGCCAAAAGCCCACCGGTATCCTTTTGGGTCCTTGAAGTATCCTCTCCTGAGATAGTCTATGCCAAGGATGCACGGAGCCTCTGGGCCAGTCACAATGGGATGCTTTTGCCACTCATTTCCAGTTAGGCTCACTTCAGCTTCCAATACAGTCAACTCTTGGGATCCCCCTGTCACTCCAGAAATACAAATGGGTTCTGCCCCTCTGTAACTTGATGGTATTAAGGTACATTGAGCTCCAGTGTCCACTAGAGCCCTATACTCCTGTGGCTCTGATGTGCCAGGCCATCGAATCCACACGTTCCAATAAACCCGGTTATCCCTTTCCCCCACCTGGCTGGAGGCAGGGCCCCTCTAATCCTGATCATAGTATCCATTACTCACTTGTTGCAGAAATGACTTGGAGGTCCCTTCAAGAGGATCAGAGGTAAGATCAGGCCTTCTACTCTGTCTGGGGGGCTGCCTGCTGGCAACGGGAGCAGCACTTTTCCTGGAGGGATCCCCTTTTGTGATTGTTCTTCCTTGCAACTCACGTACCCGTGCCTGTAGGGTTGAGGTAGGTTGTCCATCCCACCTCCTCATGTCCTCACCGTGGTCGCGCAAGTAAAACCACAGGGTGCCTCGTGGTGTGTACCCTCTATACTCTCCCTCTTGAGTAGGGAAGCGCTTGCTCCTAATAGCTGAGATGCTGGCCTGTACAGGTGGGGAGTAGGACATATTCTCTTCAAGTTGTTGGACCTTCTGAGACAGTTTCTCCACAGCTGAGACAAGGGGGGAGGAGAGACTTTCTTCATATTGCTGGAGTCGGCCAGCCACCTCATCCACCGTTGGTCCCTCTTCGCCTTTCCATTCCATCACTGCCAAGGAGTTGGCATACGATGATGGTGCACTCCGTACGAACTTCCGCCATATGGGCCTTGTGCATTGGACTTCATCAGGGTCTGTGGGTAACTGCGCGTTATCTGGGTCATAGTAAATCATCTCCCGCACAGCTAATTCCCTGAGGTACTGGATACCTTTTTCCATGGTGGTCCACTTGCTCGGACGGCATACAACGTCTTCACTGAAGGGGTACCTATCCCTCACACCTGACAGGAGTCGCCGCCAGAGGCTGAGGGCTTGTGTCTTCTTCCCAATCGCCTTGTCAATGCCCCCTTCCCTAGACAGGGATCCCAGCTGCCTGGCTTCCCTGCCCTCTAATTCCAGGCTACTGGCCCCATTATCCCAGCATCGGAGCAGCCAGGTGACAATGTGCTCGCCCGGAAGTCGGCTGAAATCCTTTCGCATATCTCTCAGCTCACTCAGGGATAGAGATCGGGTGATTATCTCTGGTTCCATCTCTTCCTCCCTTTCCTTTGATGGCCCTGGTTCATCATCATCCCTAACTAAGCGAACTGATTTCTTGGTGTATATCTTCTTCTGTACAGGAGCAACTGATACGGGCACGGGTTGGTTGTCTGGTTCAGCTGCAGTGTCCGCCACTGGGGTTGGAGCGGCTGCATTGTCTGCTACAGGGGTTGGAATAGCTGCAGTGTCTGCCACAGGGGCTTGAGTGGCCACAGGGCCTGCAACCGGGGTGGGAGTAACTGCATTGTCTGTCGCAGGGGTTGGGACAGCTGCAGTGCCTACTGGTTTGGTTTCCCCCTCTTTCCCCTGAGGGTGCTGCATAACACTGAGCAGTGTTTGGTAGATACTGGCCAGGGCCCAGCACAGTGCAATGAGTTGTGCATCTCTGGAATAGCCACGGCATTTTCCTTTTAAAAATTCTACCACTTTATCAGGGTCCTGTAGTTGTTTGGGGGTGAAGTCCCAAAACATTGGAGGCGAGAAATTCTCTAGATACCTGCCCATGTTCTCCCACATGTCATGCCACCCCTGACTATCCAGCCTCGGGGCAGATCTCTGGGTGGTGGTCTTAAACAGTTGTTTAACCCTGAACAAGACCTGAAACACATTCAGGAGACATAGCAATAGGAACATGCTGGTTTGAGCATCCAGAGGATATCTGAAATTCTCAAAACCTGGCCCAAAGGAGAAAAGGGGGGCGAAAGAGCCGGGGAAAATATCCCCCCCTGTTTCCCCCATAGATTGGGTGCGATTATTAATAAATTCTGAGAGACGGTGACCAAGGTATGGGCAGGACAGCAATACCGCATAAATACCCCAACACAGCTGTTAACACATGAGAATGTTTGTCCAGAGTTAGTAAGAACAGAACAAAGCTTGCGGAACTGCTTGCGAAACCATGTATTTGCTTTACGGGAAGCTGATGCATAATAGACCAATAGAATTGGTTGTATGAATAATATACCATATATGGGAACCAACAAGAAAGATCGAGAAGAAGATACATGAGGAAGACTACTTACTTCAGCCCATACGACCACCAGGAGGCAGAGGACGACCCCCTAGCAACAAGTGGAATATGCGCAGAGTACATCAGAGTAAGAAAACGGGAAGTCACGTACGCGGAAGAACGAACCACTTAAAAGACTCGTGTATCGGGTAAAAGCTTGCGACAGGTGGTGGACGCAGAGTCCCCTGTCAGCCCAGCGCTGTATTGCCTCTTTGCTCTTTGCTCATATTAATCAATAAAACTTAATAATTGGAATTTTGTTTTTGTCTGATAATAAAATTCATAACAATTGGTGCCGTGACTCGGATAGGAGAAGAGACTAGGTTCTGAGGGTTGGGGAGGCGCCCCGCCATAACTGGCGGCCCCACTCTTGGTTCCCTGTCCTACTCCTACCGACGATCCGAAATTTGGAACAAAGAGGCAAGGAAAGACCGGTCGACCCCTTAAATTTTGTGCACAAAAGTCCGGACGAAGACGCAGGACGCGTAAGTAACTGCCACTTTGGCAGGGGTAATCCGTTCGGTCGGGGTCGGGTATCCCGGAGTGTACCGAGTGGTGTGTGTATGAGAGGGGGCCGGTAGCTCGGACTAACCCAAGCGAGTGTGGACCCTTTAGTAGTGCGGTTCTCATTGCCTGCGAAGGCCTGAGCCACGAACAAGGGGAAGTGAGTGGAGCGCACACACGGTTGATTGAAGGCACTCCGGAAGATGGGACAGGGAAAGAGCAAATCCCTTGTAACCATGAAACGTTCCCCAGTTCCAAAAGATTCTCCTCTGGCGTTTATGTTAGAAATGTGGAAGTATTATCCTGGGACTGGGAATAAGAGTAAAAATAAGATGATTCATTATTGTGTAGATGTTTAAAGAAGACTAGGGAGGTCAGGGGCTTTGCCTTTTGGGGACTCAAAAACATCGTGAGCCCTTGATAAAATTAAAATTAGGTCCCCAACAAGAAGAAGTAGAGTTTTTAGTGGACTCAGGGGCTGAGAGATCCACTATACAGTAACTGCCCTCCGGATGTAAAATATCCAGAGAGACAGCCCTGGTGGTAGGAGCGAAAGGAGAACCCTTTAAAGTGGAGGTTGTTAAAAATGTAAAAATAGAAACTGAACTTAAGGTAGGACTAGGGGATTTTTGATAGTACCTGAGGCCGAATTTTATTTGTTGAGGCGGGATTTAATTATTGAATTGGGGATAAATTTAGAAGTAAGGAACAGAAAAATAAAGATTAAACTCTGTCCATTGAGAATAGAAGACGAGGAAAAGATTAATCCTGAGGTATGGCATACAGACGAGACTGTGGGGCGTTTGGAGATACCTCCCTTCCTGGTAGAACTTAAGAATCCCGACCTCCCGGTCAAAATAATACAATACCCTATTTCGCTGGAGGGGAGAAGAGGCTTAAAGCCAGAAATAGAGAGACTCACGAAACAAGGACTATTGGATCCATGTATGTCTCCTTTTAACACTATGGAGAACTAAAAAGACAACGGGCAAAATTAACGCTAGAAACCAAGCTTTCATGGATAAAATGTATCCCTCTAGCATTACTCAACATAAAGGCACAACCTAGGGCAGACATAGGAATTTCGCCCTTTGAAATGCTATATGGGATGCCGTACGATGCAGGGTTCCTATGACCATCCAAATGTCATGGATAAAACCATCAAATATCTTACATCAGCGATGTTTATGAAATATCGACAAAAACTATGGGGAAAAAGAGACAGATTAGCGGGGGAGACCTCAAAGACCTCCTCTATGATATATGCTACATCAAGTAAAACCAAGGGGATTGTGGTTCCATATAAATAATCATGGAAAGAAATAAGCCTTACCAACCCAGATGGGGAGGGACCCTATTTAGTACTCTTACACTACCGACTCAGCAGTTCAGACCTGCAGAAAAAGGGTGAACACACCACTAGTTGCATCAAGGGACCCTGTAGAGAACTAACGAGTGGAAAGTGCATAGCCCGCATGGAGATTTTGAAGATAAAGTTGGTCTAAGAAACCAAAGATAGAACAAAAGACCATTCTATGTAGTTTACAGGTGCCTCCGAACGGAAGAAACCAACATAACCGTCTGAAGAATCGCCGACCCATCAGCGAAAGTTAAAGAGCTAAAATGTGATTTAAGGGAATATCTCTTTGTGATATATTGTTTTATTATATCTATGTATTTTAGTTCTGTACAGCATTTTTTTTTTTTTCTGATTTGAAAAAGGATGATGTATGTAAACAACAAATTGATTGTTATTTTTGAGATTTAAGCAGAGTATGTATAAGGACCAAATGATAAATGACACAACCCCAAAGAGAAGTCAGGCATAGTTTAATACCGTTGTTTCAGATACCACCAGGCAACACCAATACGAGAGGTTCATTCGTGGCTCCCTGGGATTGAGGGACGAATACCAAACCAGACTGGGGGTAGTGGACTATATAAACTAACAGGTACCCCCCCAAGTCTATCCCCTAAGTTGCGAAGTGGAAACATGAAATACCGCAACTGGATTGAACAGTAAGACATTAGATATATTCCCTGTTTGCAGGCTGGGTCGTTTGCCAGTGTCTAAATTGTAACAAATATAACAGGGGCAATCATATTGCATGAAATGGCCGTAAAGTTTTGGGGCATATTTGGGTGACCAAAGGAACAAGTAAAAATTAGCAAACTGTTTTGTGATGGGAATTGTTAATACCCGAGTTGTGGGAAATTATATGAATCTAATTGGCATAAGGTCGTAAGGACAGTGTACTATAAGATTTGGCTGGAAGCAGAAGAGACAATTAAATAAGTATTTAAAGAATTAGTCCTCAAATAATTACAACTCCTACTCCTGTGGAGAGTGCCTTGACGCCCCCCCCAAGAAAATGCACCCTGTCTGAATTGTAAACTTGGGGTGAGGTTCTAAGACGGTGCGCCGTAGAATTAACGGAGAAACCTAGATTATTGCCAAAGGATACCAGCTGAGTTCCCCTGAAGACTACCTGCTGCTGTCGAGAAGATATCGAAATCCGTTGCTCTCTGCAAAAGAGTAGACGAGGAAGACAGGAGGGGTTACTAAAACCTGTGGGGAAGATGAAAGCTGTTTATCTTAATGAGTCTAATCCTCCAAACCAATGTTACAGCGGGGAGCACCCTCTTTTAAACCTGACCATTTGCGAATTACTACGCTCCGTAACAGGCGGCAGGGGGCAGGGGAGAATGCCGTCCAGCACAGATGCACCAATTGGGGAACAATAAATCAAAAGGCAACCTATTGGTGTCCCAGTTCAAATCCAGGAACAGGTTACTGTAATTTCCCAAATCATTATTACTGTGCTTATTGGGGCTGTGAAACTATAGCGACTGGATGGAAAGTCGGAGTTCCAGACCGATATCTTAACGTAACCTGGCTCCCCTATGGTTGCCAAAAGCCAAGCTACGCTTCTGATGGTGAAGAAATCCCCAAAGGTGTCGGGAATTGCCAAATCCCTGAAACTCTCAGTATTACAACCCCAAGATAGTGGATAGTTAATAGGAAGAAACCTGGTGGAGTAAGGCTTTGGGGAGCCCGGAACCGATAGGGGCGGGTTAATAGTAGATCCAGAAACGAGAAGTAAAGACACCACAGTCTATAGGTCCTAAGTTTAATCTTAGGAGGAAGAGGGATCAAATGCCTCAAGCTAAATCCAATCCCCCACCACCTGAAGAAACCGAAAGAGATGATGGTAGGTGATAAAAAAGACCTACGAGCCCTATGGGAATGAATGCAGGCAGCCTACCAAGCCTTAAATGTGACCAAATCCAAGCTTTACTACTTCCTGTTGGGTTAAGTTATAATGTAAATCCTCCTTTTTATGAAGGAATAGCGGTTGCCTCCCCCTTTAACACCTCTAATGAAGCCAGTCCCTCTGTATGCAATTGAAAGAAGCGGAGAGTGGGAATTACTCTCCAGCAGGTTAGAGGGAGTGGCATGGTATATAGGAAAAAGTAACCAATAGAACAAAAGCTCAGTGTACTAACCAGATTCAGGTTTCTGCTTTAAATATTAAATGGGTCCTGCCTAGCCATGGGGCTATTGGTGGGTCTGTTCCCTAACTGGAAATACCATCATGCCTTCCACTGCAGATCCTAAAAGAAAGGTCTCAGAATTTTGTTGTACAAGTCACGGTGGTGCCTAGAATACTTTTACATGGAGAGGAGACTATGTATTTACACTGGAACAACTTAGGACATAAAAATTAGTAAAAGAGAAACCAATATCTGCCTAATCACTATAGCTACTCTGCTCGGTTTAGGAATAGCTGGAACTGCTACTGGCGTCGCCTCAATAGCACAACAACAACAAAGACTTACCTCCCCTAAGAGCTGCAGTAGACGAGGATCTAGCCCGAATAGAAAAATCAATCTCGTACTTAGAAAAATCGTTAACCTCCCTATCGGAAAGTAGTGCTACAAAATCGACTCATAAAAACCCGGTTGACACCACCAAGTTGTTAATCTTGACACAAATGAACACACAAAAAGAAACAGAAGAATTATAAGGGTTATGAAAACTAACGGACAAACATTCAAGGAGAAAAGAAAAAGGGGGGAATTGTTAACACATGAGAATGTTTGTCCAGAGTTAGTAAGAACAGAACAAAGCTTGCGGAACTGCTTGCGAAACCATGTATTTGCTTTACGGCGAAGCTGATGCCAACATAGACCAATAGAATTGGTTGTATGAGTAATATTATACACATATATTGGGAACCAACAAGAAGATCCCGAGAAGAAGATACATGAGGAATGACTACCTTACTTCAGCCCAATACGACAACCAGGAGACAGAGGCACGACACCCTAGCAACAAGTGGAATATAGCGCAGAGTACAATCCAGAGTAAGCAAAACGAGCAAGTCACGTACGCGGATTGAACGAACCCAACTTAAAAGACTCGTGTATCGGGTAAAAGCTTGCGACAGGTGGTGGACGCAGAGTCCCCTGTCAGCCCAGCGCTGTATTGCCTCTTTGCTCTTTGCTCATATTAATCAATAAAAACTTAATAATTAGAATTTTGTTCTTTGTCTGATAATAAAATTCATAACAACAGCGACCTGAGCAGTGATGCTATTATATCAATACGCTGATATCGCACAGGACAGCAAAATGATAATCCTGATCCCTCTCCCTGAGGTAACAAACACCATCACGGGGAGTACATAGAGCACATAGGAATTTACATAACACAGCCACGCAAACAAAAGAAGCAAACATTGTAACCAGCCTATTATCTAACTACATAAATAAGAAAATATATATAACAAACTCGTGTTAACAATCTCGGGTCGGATCTGTCGTTATCTCAACCCTCGGGCCCCACGTTGGGCGCCAAAAAGGACTGTCGTGGTTTTGGCCTGAGCCGGCAGCAACGAACCACGCGGCCGCTCGCCCACCCCCCCCACAGCTGTGGGGGGGAAATAGGAAGAAAAAAGCAAAACTCGTGGGTGAGATAAAGGCCGTTTTAACAGAACAGCAAAGGGAAGAGAAAAACCAGTAACAATAACACGGATAACGGAATATACAAACGCGATCAGGGCACCGCCGCCAGCACCACCGGACCCGGACCACCCGCCGCAAGCCCCGCGCTGAGCAGCGACTTCCTGCCCCCCTCCCCCTGGCAAGCAGCCCCCACAGCCCGGGCATGGCCTCACATGGTGTGGAATACCTGTGTCCCCTCCCATCCTTGGGGAAATTAACCCCATCCTTGCCGGAACCAGGACAACATGCTATTTTGTTTTCTTGATGTGTACACTTGGTTTTTCACAAATTTTTTAAGTCAAAACCATGCATTCATATTTATCTGCATGAAAGTTTTTAGTCAAATTTTATGAAAATTCTTGACCAGAATCCCCATGAATAAAGGTGTCAAATCACCCAGGTAAGGCAGGACAGAAAGCCGACAGTAAAATACTCGAAAGTCGCATGTGACAACTTCTTTGGAAGTTTGAGACTTTTTCAGATCTACAGTTTCCTACTTGCAGTTATTGCTGTAAGACTTTGACTGTTTGTGGGGGTTTTTTTTCCCCCCCTAAAGATTTCCCTGTGTTCATATCATAAGCTTATGCGATTAAATACTTTTTCCTCTATTACAAGATGCTAATTGGTAAACCCAGGACTTTATTACAGCAGCTTCTCATTCTTGGGAAAAAGCTTTTGTCGGAAATCAATTACAAGTTCAGGATGGGAATTGCTACTCAAGAAATATGATAACAAGGATATTAGTTCAGGGTGGTCCACATCAGGTAAGTGCCCTGGGCCACTAAATCCATGTCATCCCATCAGTCTCTAGTCCCACAGTATGTAAATCATTCCATATTCATCCCTGCTAACTCAGAGTTACTATTTTGCAATCCTCCTCACTTTTCGTGAAATATTTTCAAATGCTTTATTTGTCCCAGTTCAAAGATCCCAAACCTTATTACTTATTATAAATGTTACTACTTTTCACAGTTCTTGTTTTCTGGATAAACACAATTCAATTACTCTACAGTCCCACACCTGATAATTTTGCATAGGAATTCACTTCCTGACCACCACATTAAATATTTCTGAACCCAAGTGAGTTATTATGAACATATGAAAGTCTATTAAGCTATAAATATCAGCTATAAAATAAGCAATGATCAAATATTCTTCAGGAGAAAGCACTTCATGCATATTTTTGTAACTAAACTGGGTGTGTTTAAATCCCAGAAAGTAGAACCATACACGAAGACTGCCATGTTTGCTGCACTGGCCTGGAGCTGCGCACAGACTACAGAAGGAATGCTGCTTCTTGCTATGTGAGTGGGGATCTCTGCTTATTGGTTTCTTGGGACTATCCAACACAGTGCCACACTGTGCCATGTGCGTATCTCTTATGAAAATTTTCCAATAGCACATAGACCATGTTTTTTCAGAGAAACAACTGGAAGATGGTGCTGTTTTTTTCCGTAATAACTATTCATAATAATTGAACCCCACTAATCCAGTTTCATCTGAAATCTAAGATCTTTGGATTGTAACGAGAGCTTCAAATCCCTAAAGAAAGTTAGAGACTGAAACAATTTGTACATTTGTTTAGCCAGATTATTTTTATTCATATTTCATTGCTACTTATTTCTTGCAACTTTAGCTAAGTAAATGTATCAGAACTCGACCCTCTCAGGAATTTCTGTTCCTCTGTTTCACCATCACAAAATAAATTTTATTGTTTGCTGTTTATTAAACATCCAGAAGTGAACTGTGGAGCCACAGATATTCCTCCAAGGTATTCTGTACCATAAAAAGATATATAGTCCACAGAAACCTCTTTAAGTTTAAAAAGCAGACTATAAATTAAGACTTTCATGCTTCCCATCACCCGATAAAGAGCATCACGAAGCTGGCCAGGCCCCACAGAGATACATACAACCCATATTTATTTTATATAGAACTAAGTGAAACTTGTGCATAGATTTAACTTCTAGCATATCAACTAGTCATTTTTATCACAGAAAAAAGAACATCAAAATACCTCCAAGGCTGCATAATGATAATAAAAAAAAATTTATTTCTATAAATGCCATTTATTACCTTCATTTTTGTATACCTTTTGCTTTCTAATTATACTGCAATATCTGTATTTGTACTATTTTGTCAATTTTTATACCTTTAGATACTGTCCTAACTGCCTGATTAAACCAACTTTTAACTTCACTTTATCAGCACCTACTCTGCACTGTGTGAATGAAACAATTTATATAAAGAATAAAACCCAGCTTCTGAAAAAAAATTCTACCTTGTAAAATTTACATTTGAATCACTTCTCTACCATCCCCCTTCAGATGATCACAGATAAGCTAATTTTAGCAGCTAATTAGTCTGCCATGGTCACCAAAACACAGTAAAGGGGAGAAATTCAACAGGGAGAAGAGCACCTCAAAAATGAAACAGCAGACATATAGCAAATGAGCCTAGAAGTTTTGTTGCTTGAAGTGCTAAGTGTATATTTATGAACCACACGCATTCTATGCAACTAACTTTCAAACTTTCTTAACCACATCCAGCTTCAGTCTAACCTAAAATAAGAGAGGAAAAAATACAGCTCAGAGGAAGACAGGAAGAAAATAACTTCAAGTTTACTTTAACAGGATGATTTTTTTTTCCAGCAAGTAGTTAATAATCACAGTAGTTTTGGCCCTTTCTGAAGCTGTTATGTTGAACGTTTTTTCCTCATATTTGATGCCTTGCTCAACTCCAAAGGCAAAAAGAGGGCAAAAACCCAACCCTGAATTATATTGTAGATAATCATTAAAGTGTTTTTCAATGCGCAGGATAGCAGCAGCAATTTTGCTTGGAGGTACTGAACCATGGGTCTACCAGACATTATTGTTTCTTAATGGTCAGTGTTTGTTGTTTTTAACTCGTGTGATTTCTTTTATAGCTACCAATAGAGTTACATACTGCATTAATTCTCACTGAGTCAAAATTTGGCATGATATACATTGGAAACCACCAACAAGAAAAGTTTTCAACACCTTTTACTCATCTTTCTGCCATTTCAAGTGCCTAAGGTAGAAGCTGAGGAAGTATGAGGAAGAAGGCTTAGAAGGATGTAATTTCTGAAATTATTTTAGAGCCAACTCAAAATATACAGAGAATTTGACACCTGCGGAGTTGAAGACATTGGTATATTTTGAACAAAAGCACATGAAGACTGCAGAGTTGTCTCAAAAATTTCACATTCTTCATCTTTTACAGAGGAGAAAGAGAGAGGTGGAATTGTATCCTATTGTAATCCCCCACTTTGAGGTGCTGGTGGCCTTAAAATGATCTTTATCATGTTGCTTGTAAGATGCCCAGAAAGTGAAGATAGTCGTATATTGAGAAATTAACTTCCTATTGAATGGTCAATCACATCCATGGTGTTGATTAACTGCTGGCAAACATTTATAGGTATTTTGGGGTTGTTCTTAGGCATCCTTTTGTCTGCATGTGTTGGAAATAAACTTGCACTGTTCTCTGTGCCTGGAGCATGAATAATTGATCCTATTTTACTGCTGTCATCTGTGTGGTTTATTATGAGATGTTTATGTACTGTACATATTTTGTTTTTGCCTTACTTCAAGATTGATCCTTCATCTCCTCCTCAGGTAAGAGATCCTTTCTTATATGAGGAATGCAGGCTACAAAATCACATTTTCCTTTTCAGTGGATTAATTATGGTTCATCTTGGTTATATCTGATGCAAATTTCCATTTGTGAATTGAACCATTTTTCAGTATTACATAGAAAGCATTCGATATTTATTAACAAAGACATGACAGTTATTGTACTGGTGGACTTTGGCCCTGGAAAATCTCAACCACAATAGCTAGCTTAATTGATTTGCAGGCACAGGGCTTTACATGCTGTCTGTATTTAAAACAGGAAGTGTGTTCCCTGTGCCACTGCCATTTACATTGGGAAGCCCATTATTCCTCAATAACTGAGTTTGACACCACTCTGGATGAACACCTGTATTCTATTTAGAACAGTCTACTTCATTTTCACAAAGCATTAGCAGAGTCATGGATCTTTGAGCACTCATTTGGAGGTCCTTATTGATGCAGATTTGTGTATTAAAAGGAAGAAGCCAGACTTGTGGAAGCTGTGTCCTGTATGCAACTCCCAGCCACAGTCTTGAGACTTCTGGCAAAGATCAGGTTTTAAGGTTTGAAGTGAAGTCTTAGAGCATGTTGTTCTGTTTGAACACATCAGGAAAAGTATTTTCTTGATCTATTTTTATCTACAAAGATATGCTGGCTGTACCCTTTTACTTCTATATTTATGCATTAATAATGGAATTAAGAGGGCTCTGTACACTAGGAGAAATATTCAACAGCTAATTATCTTATTTTTTTGGCAAATGAAAAATATGGATTTTAATGTAGCCTCTCAGTCACTTCATCGTGTCAAAATTCAACAGAAAAAATAATATAATGCAAAAAAAGGTGACACCAGATTTGGACCTGAGAGTATAAACCCCAGTACATTTCCCAATTTTAAACATCACAGCCTTTAAATATACAAATGAAAAAACAGAATCATGCTCGGAGCAGACTACTGAATTTATTCAACCTATAGGAAGGCATGTACACTAAACATCTTTGTGATACGTTTATTCACTGAAGAAAACTGCAAAAGAGAAATTACCCAAAGGCTCTCCAAAAAGGCCAGTAATTTTTCAAACGAATTTCGGTGCAAACATGGACTGTGTTTTCCCTTACACACAAATTCTTTTCTGAATCCAGCTCCACTATGACCCACGTTTAGTGTATTTTACCTACATTCCTTAAATCCATATATCTGAGCTTTTAAGCTATTAATCGCTTCTCCTCTTCTCTATATCAGACTCTTGACTAGAGCACACCAGTGATACAGTATTGCACATACAACAGGGCAGTGCATCACACCACTCTATACAATTCCAAGGTACGGCATGGATTACAGGTGAGGGGTTTGGCTGCATTACCAGATCCCGAGCCCATGTGCAAGCAGCAGGGTGCTCACTGAAGCATCCTTCTAAATAATTCTTTAGATGACAAACCAGTTTGGTTTCAGAAACAGTTCATAACATGAGCCAGCACACAATACAGAGAACATTAAAAATAAATACCAACAATAAATAAAGAAGTTTTCCTAATATGTAGCATAAACAGAAATTGCCAGATGCAGATAAAAGTGACATAGGTTTAATAACATCATTAACATAAGACATATAGTGCCAAATTCCTAAAGCACAGATATTTCATCCTGCCAACAAGGAATTACTGATAGGGTAGCAAACTAAATGTAAAGGCTGACACTAGATGCAACCTTTATGCCTGCAAAATGCAAAACACCAGTTTCTTTGTAGCTGAACGGCATCAGTAGGGTCACTTACTCTATCTGTTTTTGTTCATTAGTTCTTCTATGGCAAAAATAAATCCTAAAAAGAGTATGATGAGTGTGGCTTACTATTGAGATCATGGTTTATATACAGATCAGTATTAAAAGAGTCTCAACAGTGATTCAGCCCATCTCAGAAAACACAGAGAATTTTGAAAAGTAAACAGGCAGAAACCTGTTGGATTCCCGAATGGTACTGCTATGGAATATGTGATCTGAATATACATTTAAAACATGGAGTAATGAGGAACCATATACCAGGTATATATTTCTCATGTACGTAATGGGAAGATGAAATACAACTATCTTTGTAAAGATGATTTCTCCTACATTATGAAGATGGTCATGTAGGCCACTAGTTTGTCCAGGTAGTATGACAAAAAAGTGTATTGCTCTTTCTACTTGTACTTCTTATTGGATTTAGAAGCACAAGACAGGTCAGGTACGTGGCTTATATAAGAACAGACATACAAGGTCCTCTTCAAAAGTCCCCAGTATGACCATAAAACCGGGTTCACCTCTTTATTTTAATGATTTTGCTTTGAATGAATATGCATATAGGTGTATTAAGGATGGAGAAGGTGGCAATACTGTATTTGTATATGAAATATTATTCCTGGACACATACTTTTTTTTTCTGGAATGCCTCAACACTGGCTAATCCTGTCTCTAATAAAATGAAAGAAAGAAAAAAAAAAGGTGTTAATTAACTTTTCCAAATAATATGCAGGAAAAAAAGAGAAAAAATATAAAGTATTAATATATTGTTCAATGCTGTTACTATTAAAGATGTTTTTGTAAATCCTGCACAAGAGAAGGGTCATTAGGAAATATTTACCATTTTCTATGATGCAATTTTTGAAACATGTCACTCTTCCCTGGAACAATCACCTCTAGCTGAGGTTGCGGCTCACATGGTTAAACAATTCACTATACGCTGCTAAAACACTGCACAGCCTCCATCAACTAAACGTGTGGCAGCTTCCCTGTGCCTGATACACAGAGGTCCCCACTCACTTTGCACTAAAGTTACATCCTCACATTAACTGACAAGTGAGATAGGCATGACATTTTAACTCTGGGTTTTGTTTTCCCAGAAGATACTTAAAACATCTCTGCTCTGTGCAAACCTCAGCATTCAGTCACTTCTGAAAGCAAGATGCAGCTGTCTCAATGCTTTGGTCAGCAGAACATAGGTGCCTTGTGGCCTCCTCAAAGTTCTTTCCACAGGGCCAGAAAACCCAAGGCTGAAAAAAACCTCTACTGCATCCCTGAATCCTGCACCTTTTTGCTAGCTGCAATAGGGCACAAGCTATCCCAGCTGTTTTGTATTTGAGCATTGTATTTCTGTAATTGTTTTCAGTTTTGACAAGCTGTCAGGTCTCTGAAGAGCAAGGTCCTGTGTTGCAGCTCAGTGAACGTCCGCATTAGTCTGTCTGCAGTTATTTTAGGGACGCACAGTCTTATGGACTGAGGAGACCTGTTATTGCCAACGAGGACATTCATCCATCATTGCCTTTACCATCTAGATACAGTTTAGTGGTATTAAGTCTGACAGTCCTATGTGTTGTAATGCTATTACTGCATAGCTCAGCAGTGCCACTATAGTTTAAGGTCTGTTGGTATTACTACTATAAAAAGCACTTTTCAAGGGGCTGATAACTTTGCCATTTGAAACTGGACAAGGCTAAAGCTCAAAATACAAATTGTCATTCCTCCCCCCTTTTAAATAAAGTGAGCTCCCAACCAAAACGACAGGTTCTGTTTCCGTTTGACAACACATCTGTGTCTGAAATGTTTTCTAGGTACTTTCAGACACTATTTTGTCCTCTCCATAGTAGGTAAAAATATCCATGTAGCTGCCATGTCTGCCTCTCTGACCCACACCACTTAGAACCTCTGAAGACAGTTCAAAGATTACTTCTGCAATTTACAGGCGTACACAAACACTGCAACTTTGGATTCAGGTAAAATACACTTCCTTGAAAGTCTATTTTTGTGCAGCTTGGCAACATATAGAAGAATAGGCTTCTCTTATATTTCCCACCTCCCCTCTTTTCTTTTAAAACAGCTACAGTCATGTCCCTATGCAGTGTTCTGGGCAGGTGTTTCACAAATAAGCAGGAGCTAAGGGGCCTTGACTGAGTTCCTTTAACTACTAAGAGGTCCATGTCCTAAGTAGCAAATCTAAGTAACAACAACAAAAAAAAACCCAGACAAAAATCCTGCCCTCAGGGTGGTATCTCTTCCCATGGTTTCTTAAAACATACTGGCAAAAGCCAAGCTTCATTAGCATTGAAGAACTACAAAACCCTTATCCAGTCCTCAAGTCCAAGGGAGGAGAGTAGCTGATATTTCAAAAGAGAAAATGTGCCGCTAGCATCTGAGAACACTGTTACAAGTACACCATACATTTTTCCTAACCCCTCAAATCTACCTGAAGGAAGGACCAAGACAACTACAGGAAAATCCTTCACAGATCATACAGGCACAGAAGTGCAGCCATGGACCGTTGAATATTTAGGGACCGTATACAACTCATGATTATTCTGCATAAACTTCCCTTAATTCTAAATTTCTTCAAGGATTCATTCTAAACAACTTGCCATTAAATCTTTGGGGACCCATGAACAGATGGACATAAAATGATGCTTATACTTAAGTTACAGATGAAAAACTTCTAACACTGGAAGAAAATCGCTGTGGATTTTTAAAGACAGCAGTCTATTCTGTGGGTAAGCTGAAAGTGAGCAGAAGGCATACTTATTTGCATATGCAGGCCATATAAATGTATGTTTTTAATATGTATCTACCCTTCCTGAAGTGCAGCTACATGTAAACCATGTCTAAACAGTGCAATAGTATTCCTTTATTTTTATGAGTATGAAGGAAACAAAATGGCTGTGCAAAACTTGGCTTCACATTAAATTTAAATTCAACAAGTGAAAAAATTGAAAATAACAGTTATATGGTAAAAAGTATACCTTGCAATAAAGAGAGAGGCAAAAAGAAAGAAATCAAACCTTCAGAAAACTCTTGATTGATCTTAAAATGACACAGAAATAGTAGCAAAGTGCATTATGCAAGGTCAAGGAGAAACAATGATGCAATAGGGAGCTGGGGGTCAAATATGGCAAATGTGAGAACTGCAGAATTATGGGCAAGCGAAGTGCTGTGTGGCGGACTACATCAAAAGCCATGCATAATAACCAAATTAAACTCCCAAAACAAGTACACAATCTAAATAACTGTTACTGTTTTTAAGGGTCTTTTTCAGGTTGGCATGGCACTACCTGCAGTCAACTGAACCCTCAAAAAACTTCAGCTTTTTAAACCTGTACTTTTGTGCAGTTCCTTCAAATAATCTCAGGTCTGCACAGAGAGATGCACACTCCTGGCGAAGTGCAGAGCTGTTGCAGGTACTGTTTTCCATGTATCTGAAGACTAAATAAATTTATCTTTATAAATTTACCTTTAAAAAACAGAATTAACACAGCATGTCTAAAAAGTGAAAGGCACAGTGATTGCTGCCCTGATCTCTTTTTAGTCTTGCAAAAAGTCTCTGAAATACATACTTTTTTTTCTCTACCAATTCTCAAGACCCATTCTTTTCCCTCTGTCAAGCATACAGCTGAAAAGATCTGTAAACAATTTATCTTTATGCAATTGCTTTATGTAGGACATTCAGATCCCAGTATTTCCTGTTTTCTAATAAGCAGCTGTAATTCACATGAAGCAGTAATCAAACACAAGTAGTTTAGAGAAGTTATTGAATCTTAGATTTTTTGGTTTTTTATCAAGTTCAACATTTGCTTTCTATGCGAATCTGAACAAGATAACAGCAGGTGTTGGTTAGTACTTTCTCAAAGATTCCACGAGTGTTTAATAAAAGATGACCCATTTTCTTATTTATTGTGAAATTATTATTACATTTTTTAAAACAATGTTTTATAAAGTAATTCTAAGCAAATAATTTAAAATAACATCAATTTTTCTATTATAATACCAATTTCAAGATTTTTTTTAAAAAGTTCCATTAAAATAATGTTTGCAGAATGTTGGTTTAACAAAAATATAATTTTCTTTTCAAAGAAATTTCTTTTTCTTTTCTTTTTAAAAATTTCCAATATAAGTGTTACTGACCTCAAAACCAACAACACAGTTAAGAGTCCACAAGGATATCCTGTGCTTGGAAGGATTTGCCTTTCTTAGGGATTTGATATTTCTCAATGAGTAGCTTCCAAAAAGAGTAATGAGAAAAAATTGTATGGAGCTTGGTGTTTGTAGTGTAACTGCTATATAATTAGATCTCTGTACTTTTATACATGCAAAGTATCATGCAAAAAGAAGAGATAGGGCACTGAACAAAGTTACCAGTCTTACAGAAACTACTTAATATGAGAACATCAGTAACTAAATTCAATTTAAAGCATTATTACTTGACTCTCTCCAATACAATCCAATATGTAATACTACTCCTAATTCTGTAAGTTATATGCATAAAGAGTGCTCTGGGAATGAAGTCAAGATGCTCACACAGTGCGTATTGAATGCTAAATGATTTCCCAATCCTATTTGCATAACAAAAGAAAAGAAGAAAATTTGATTTAAGCAGGTAGAAAGGAAACCAAAATGTATGTCCCTGCATACAATGAGAATATAGGTTATATTCACTCATGTTCACAGCTTAAAGAACAGAAGAAACCCCAATGGAAACACTTCCATTTCAAGAAAGGAAGAAATAATCTGAAGTGTTCATTCTCCTTTTTCCTTTCTTCAATTTTGATTAATACAAACATATCTATAAAAAAAGAGGAACCTGTTTAGATGCTTTTGGAGGCCATACACTCCTTCTGAAGTCACAACTTTATGCAATATACCAATTTTCACAGCAACTGCTTAACAGACCCAAACAATATAAATACTATGCTGAGGATTAACTGAAATAGGAAGAAACAAAAGATTGCATTTTTGTGCAAATTTGATCAGTACTAAAGCAAGGAAAAAAAAAAAAGTAAGAGGATACAGAATTTACTCTGCAACAGCAATTATTTAACCTTGAACATTAACATGCCATCTATAACCTCACACTGATTTGATACTGAATTTTCCTAAATGGTTTTGCTTTATAAAATGACGACTTGTCAGGAACTATGACTGCATTGATTTCCCAGACCTAGGATAAAATTTCAAGAGTCATGGACCTTCTTCTCCCTCCCTTTCCTGTTTATTTTCACGCATCTCCTAAATCCACCAAACAGAACTGAACCATCTGTGGCCCTAGGAGAAAGTCTTTACCTCCATGCTGACCACATGTTTGAAATCTCTTTGCTCCAAATCAGGGAAAGTCTTCCAATAAAGTTAGCCCTGGAGTCCCTCAATCTGATTTTCACAAAATATAAACTGGAAAGATGATACATGAAAAATAAATTTGCTAATAACAAGTTTCAAGTATCCTAGTAACTGATAAACCAAATAAGATTTTGTGGCCCTTCTTGGAAGCAGGGAGACAGCTGTAACAGCTTTTGTTCCAAGTCCAGATTCAGAAACAAATTTGACACAAATAATACCACTTCTGATTTATGTTTCTTTTTGTTTCAGTGACATGAACTTAAAGACTACAGACTCTGAGTCCTCAAGTAATTCTGTCAACAACTTGCCTTCTCTGTGTGTTTAGACATCCCATATACAAAAGTGGTTACTGAAATAGCCACTCAAGGAAACAGTTATCCGCGAACTGCATGCAGCCACATACCTTGCTCACACAGAACTTCACAGGGCTTAAACTTGATAGAGGAAAAAAAGAAACTCATAATGCCAGTATTACTAGGAGATATATGCCTATAACTTCTCAGTGCATTGTTTAAAAACAGGAGTCATGAAAGCTGGCACACTGATGAAGTTTTCCTGTGGTTTTATCGCTTGAGATTGATTGAATTTTATTATGTCTATAAAACCAGGCTTCTCCGTGGGAGATGGCACCCACTGCACAGCAATCTTCTTCAAAAACCCTGGGCAACTCTCATGCAAGAGAGGATTATCCAGTATGTACAAATAGAAACTTGAAACTCAAGTTTTCCTGCAGAAGGTGGTGCCAGTTTCTCATATTGGCTTTCATTGCATCCCCCTCTCTGTCAGGACAGTACCCAGGCAATAATGTGATGGGAGCGGGAAGACCACAACCGGTCCTGTTGTGTTGCTAGACAGAGGCTTTCCTGAGGACGCAGTTTTCTTTAGCTCAATGGCTTACATTTTAAAAAAGGACAGAACTGAGTTAAAAAATTGTCCCCAGGTCTGCCTTTTTCTCTTTTCTGAAAATGAAAAGAAATGCCAGAATAGATAACTTCAAATGAAGAGGAAAACAGGTTGCAAAACAAACAAATCCTAATATTTTCCTGCTGCTGCTTCTCAATCAAAAAATATTCAAATCAATCAACATTACACTCCTAGCACACTGCAAACATAAATCATGCTAAGACATTGTTTTTGTTATCAGACACACTATTTTAATAAGAAATACATAAATTCAGTTAATTTTAAGATTCTACTTTTTTTTTTCAGATTACCTGTTGCCATTTCTAGCCCTTCACAAGCCATTTTGCCATAGCTTATGGAGGCCAGAAAGCCCGTGCAGCTCACAGGCTAACAGAAGACACTGAAAGATGTGAAAAGAAAAACCTAAAGTGATATGCACGTAGGCAGAATTAGCTTCCTCCTCTTACAGAAAGCACAAAAGATAGAGAGGTTCCACACAGGTAAACCTCTATGAAAAGCAGTTTGGCACTTGCTCCTGTCTAGGAGCTAGATAGACAATAAGCCACTTCCTTATGTTTTAACACCAGGCAGCAGCAGCTTGAGTCTGGAGATCCAGACTTTTTGGAATCCTCTCCAGCTGCTGACAATTCAGCCAGTGAAATCTGATTACTTCCAGGCATGGAGATACCCATGCCACAGCACACACCTGGACCTGGTGGTCCTCGGGACAGTAACTGCTGCCTGTACGCAGCACTGTGTGTGTGAGAACGTATCCCTGAGAGAGAGAATGTGCTCGCCAGAACGGAGTTGAAGTGGAGAAGTGAGAGGAGCGACACAATCAGTTTCAGTTTTCTCTAACAGTAAGAGATTTGGATACTGTCATGATAAGAAATCAATAGGGTCCCAACAAAACGAAACAACATCCCAAAACCAAAAAGAAAACCAGCAAAGGCAGAGCAGGTCTGTCAGGTCACTGTTGTGCAGCTGGTTATTAACTCTGGAATGACACTCAAGGGTTGGTAATACTTTTGCAGTTAAAGAAAGATACCCCTATCACTAAGAGAATTGGGATAAAGGAGTTGAACTCTTCATTTAGATTTTAGGCACTTTTTGACCTTACCTACAATTCCTTCCTAAAGGAACTTTCCAGAACTGGCTTCTATACCTTCTCCTACAGTCCCTCCCAATCTCACACCCTTCTTATTCCAAATTTAAGTAGTACATCTTCCTCTTCACTCAGTATAAGCTATTACTAAGCCTAAACATGGTTACCGTATGTCTATCTTCCTCATTCACCAAATTCCTCTCTGGCTTCCCAAGATCATCACCAGCTGTCTGACAGTCCAGTCTGACACAAGCAACTTTCCAGACCCCTCGCATCTCCACTCTGTCTAACTCCTCTTCCATAATAACACCTCTGAGAGAGTCTCCCTCTTCCTTCTTTGCTAGCAAACTGCTTATGAAATGAGAGCATCATAACTCAAATACTGCAACAATCTGACCTGATTTTTAATGTGGGATTTGGAAAAAAAAAAAAAAAAAGAGGCCCTTAGAACATTTCTTTATTGCTAACTGACTTATTATCTTTAACATCCTTGCCCTGTTCTTCATCACCATTCATTTATTCTCCTGCCTTCCCCTGAACCTCTAGTGAGAGGTGTCCCTGCCTATGGCAGGGGGGTTGGAACTCGATGATCTTCAAGGTCCCTTCCAACCTAAACCATTCTATGATTCTATGATTCCATGAAATACAATGCTGCATCACCCTAAGGCCTCTCAGGCTGTCTCTGTAACTAGACTGTAATGTCACACAGACTGACTCTAGCTGCTGGTCTGAAGCCAGTCACTGCCTCTTGAACACGAGAGGCTCAGAGGCTGTATCATATTTGCAGGGCTGTAACTATGTCCTGCAGAGGCAATTTCAAAGAAACTAAGAGCAATTGAGAGATGAAGGTGTGAAGGAAAAGAAATCAAAAAGGCTCCAGACTTGTGGTATTTAGTTTGGGTCTTAAAATTAGCAGGTACACCTGGGAGCTTTGGACAAATGGCTATTTTTGGGTATTACAGATGATGGATGATGGATAATGTTATGCTGTTTGTTTGCACTGGGTTTAGTGGATAGTTTGACAAGCTTATTGCTTTTGTACTTTAAGAGACTAAGATACTGTAGAACTTCACATTCAAGATATTTCATCATAAACCAAAGTAACTAAAACTGCAAAGCAAGTAAAGAAAAAAAATAGCTAATGCTAAGCTTGAAGATATTAAAAATGGAAACTGTTCTAGTTACCAATTAACATTTAGATTGCCTGTATAAAGGGATGCCATAAATTCCCATAACTCAGGTACAATAATTCCTTTTAACATCTCATTGTATCGCTGCCAAAAGACTGTCTCTTTGCTGTGTACCGTTTCAAGGAACATTTGTGCACTCTTTGGTTTCCAGAAAGCATTGGTGCACATGAATGACATCAGCCAACATATTTCTCTTTGTAACCTAACTAACCCACAGTTAGTTTCTTCCCACAGAACCTCTCCAAGAAGCAGCAGAGGCAGCTGTAATTCTTCTGAGCATTATTCAAAAGGAAAGGTACCAATTTAACAGCACTGAGTAAATGCAATGCTGTTAACGGAAAGAAGTAATTTCCTACATTTCTATTGCTAAGTTCTGCATAATGCACCCATAAATTTCAGCTGCAGCCTGCACTGAAAACAGAATTTAGCTTTGCCTATACACTATGTTCCAAGCTCATTAGACCTATGAGTGAATATCTGAGAATTCTTTCCACTGTTTTGTTTTGTGTCTCTATTATTTTTTGGCACTGTAACAAAAGTACTATTCTGAGCATTTGTAGAAGCAATTTTCAGTCACAACTTCAAAATAATTAGACTTTCACGTCATGGAGTTTCTTAATGGAAGTTCTGTCATAAAATCTCCCACTGTGGTTTAAAAGATAAATCATTTGGAGAAGGGTTATCTTATTAGCAACAAGCACATTAAATTTTACCTTTTGGTTTTGCACTATTTTGTGTTTGGTGGATATATTCAGATAATGTTATTATTAAAAAAAAAAAACCAAAACAACAAACTGGTGAAAACTGGAGGAATTTCAAATTAGTAACAAATTAATCCCTTTGCGTGCACAGCAAGAATGTTCACAACACAAGTAACTCAATGGGTCGGAAACATCCCTGTCCTTTAGTCACTCTGTTGTTCCAACTACCTGTAGACGTGATCTTCGACAAAAGGAGAAGGCAGTCAGCTCAAAGTTCGGTTTCTGGAAAAAGGCTAAAAACATAGGAACCAACTAGAAAAAAAATGCACGACAGCAATAAGATGAGCAGGCTTAAAACGTGAATCACAAGGAAAAAGTGAACGAGCTGAATGCAGAGTGGAGCAGAGAGAGAAGATGAGTATTATGCTTCAAATATTTAAAGGATTGCTACAGAGAATAAGCAAAGAAAACTGGTTTTAGGACCACTACTGGGAGGAGAAAATTAAACTGGTGCAAAGACGACTTACGTTCTGCATAAGGAAGCTGCAAGGACAGCAAAGCATAGGAGGTTTTGTGGTTAGAAGTTAAGAAGGCATTAGGTAAGTACCTGTTAAGGGTGACACCAGGTTATTGCTCCTGACTTTAGGCAAGATAAGCACTTCAGGCCTCTTCCAACATTGTATTACATGATTACTAGGAAATTATGTCCGGAAGCAATTCAGCCCTCAGCTTGTAGGTGGCATGGTGCAACGTGCTTCAGATTTCTGTCTTAAGCCTTATTTCTCTGTTAATTTGCCTGTTGCCAAAGCAGCTAAGATGAGCCTACTCAGACCTGACAAAGCAGACATCTAATGCAGGAAGCTCAGATATAAAGTATAATGAGAGTTTAATCAGAAAACCTGCCCAAGATTCTGCAGCAATTAAACACTACCAGAAATCATCTTAAATGCAATAACCCAGTTATTGTAGTAGGTTTTCTAAGGATAAGGCAAACACCAAAAGAGAAAACGATAAAAACTGGAAAGCATGCAAAAACAAAAATCTAAAATACCTTAAGCATCTAAAATACCTTAAGCATCAATCCCAGACATTTCATTTTTGAATGGGGTCTCTGCTGTTGAAGAACCTAGAAGAAAAAAACAAAATAAGAACTTAGCCTTAACATCTGTAATTCAAACAGATCAAGTCTTGGAAAGAAATTAAAATGAGCTGGCAGACAGGAAGAGTGCTGCACAGCGCATTTCAACCTGGTCTCTCTATACCACACAGAAATGGGCTTTAGCCAAGTCTTTTATAAAATTAGCTTTTCTATTTCCACACCAATACCTTGCACCCTCCCTTTCCCAGCTATGTGCAGTCTTGGCCTTCATTCAGACATTTTGACATTCAAACCTCAAGAATCAAACCCATCACTATTCACTCTAGCCAGCACGATCCTAAAGTAATCATCCCTTCTTACTTTGAACATAAAAATGTCAAACTTACTGACTTGTTCTTTTCATTAGCACAGAACATTTACAATATAAGAATATTCCCAATTATTTTTGTCCTTTGGAACAGGACAGGTACTTTGTATGTAAATGTATAGATGAGTGTGCATGCAAATGGACAAAATATACTCAAGAAACAAAATGCAAAAAGAGGAAAATTCTGACTTTATCCCAGATCACTGTGTCTTGGTAAATCAGGAGTCTAGAAAAATCACGTTACTTGTAAGTAACTCAGAGTCTGTGTTATTCTTGCACAGTAAGTTTTCCAGAGCCATAAGTTACCCTTGATGTAATCAGAGAATTTAATTGACAGCATCAGCAAGGGAAAGTTACACCATGACTGGGTACAACTAAGTGTTCGGGATTCATAGAATGGTTTAGATTCAAAGGGACCTTGAAGATCATCGAGTTCCAGCCCCCCTGCCACAGGCAGGGACACCTCCCACTAGACCAGGTTGCCCAAGGCCACGTCCAGCCTGGCCTTGAACACTTCCAGAGATGGGCCTGCACAACTTCTCTGGGCAACCTGTTCCAGTGTCTCGCCACCCTCAGAGTGAAAAATTTCTTCCTAATATCTAATCTAAATCTACCCTCTTCCATTTTAAAGCCATTCCCCCTCATCCTATCACTACCCGCCCTTGTAAAATGTCCCTCCCCAGCTCTCCTGTAGGACTCCTTTAGGTACTGGAAGGCAATAAGGTCTCCCTGGAGCCTTCTCTTCTCCAGGCTAAACAACCCCAAATCTCTCAGCCTGTCCTCATTGGAGAGGCGCTCCAGCCCTCAGATCATTTTTGTGGCCCCTCCTCTGGACTCGCTCCAACAGATCCATGTCTTTCCTATGTTGGGTGGGGTTCTGTGTTTTTGTTTTTTTTTTTTTGTTGGTGGTGGTGGTTTTGGTTTTTAATTAAACCATTCACATGTAAGGAGGTTGATTCGATCTGTGGTCTCTTCACTTCTCCATGAAAGAGGTACTTAGGAAACTCTGGTGTCTGCCCCACAAGAAGAAACATTGTGGTAACCAGCATTACAGGCTCTGTGAAGGGGAGACCAACACAATGATATGAAAAGCAAAAGTTCAAAAGACGAGAAATAAAAAAAATACAGGCAGTTGCCAATAGTCATTTCAGTTAAAGGAAATATTCAATTACAGTTTCCAAAACCTTGGGGAAGTTGGGTGCTTCCTTGGAGAATTCACTGAAAGTTCTAATTTTTTGCTTAAGAATCATTTGCCTAAAAGATCTCAAGCAAAGCTCAACTTTTTCCATATCAATGACTGTCTTAAAATCAAGAATAAAATAATAAGTTATCAGCTACACCTGCATAACTAATTGCTGATATTAGTCAGCCTCATATTAACTTCATCAGCTTCACTGGAGTTGCTTTTACTGATGTAAGCAAGATCCAAATCTGACCAAAAAAATTCAGGCTGGCTTTGGTTCCAGTTCAAAGCTTTCCTTTCTGAAACATTTGTTCAATTTTTGGCAATAATTGCAGTAGGTTCTACAGTAGATAGTTACTGTAACTAATTTGTACTTACATGAATGATTATGAATGAGAAGAATGCTTACTTACGGTACTCTGTCACATCTGGAGAAGACCAGAAGCACAAGAGCAGCTGTCCAGATGCTGTCATGAATTTGTTGCTATTTATTCACTGAATGCTTATCCTTTTCTCTCCTGATGATCAATGGTCTAATGGAACCTCATACATTTCCCATCACCTTGCGTCATTGGTTTAGTGAATTATTGAACAGGCAAATTACATTCACTTGACAAAGATAGTAAACAAAATAACTACTCAATACATATTAATATCTTCATATTAATCAATACACATAAGCTACCTATTACAGAAAGTTGGGTTTTGTTTTCTTTTCATTTCTCCATAAGCTCACATGTAATCAATTACTACTTCTTACCTGCCTGAAATAACTTTGGGGCAAAATTGTTGGGACAAAACAATTGCTTTATGCCACACACCACCACACCCCCCCCCACCATCCCAACACATTGGCACTGCTAAGACAATATTGGATAGCCTCAATTCAAAAATAAGATGATAATGGGCTGCAATAATTGAGCAACTTTCTGCCCCCCCCCCCCCCCCGTGCTTTTTTCTTGGGCATTTTAATTTCATTTTTAGTAATTTTCTCTTGGGAGAAGAATAGGAAGAATCGGCCAAATACTGCCTCAAATCCTCGATTTATAATACATGTAAATTAAAAATCTATTATACAAAGCATTTTTACCACATGCACATCTACGCTTAAAAACAAATACATTAGCATTGGGTTTGTTTCCATGTTTAAAGGTAATCAACACCACCACCACGACAAAAAACACCACGCTGCATTTTAGACTTTCACCAGAGAAAATAAACAATAGCTTTGAATTACACAAGTTTAAAACAATTAAGCTGTATGAACAATATGCAATGCTTTTCTAAAGCACTTCAGAAAATTACTGTTATTGAGCCTGCAGTCTTTGAGGCTGTAACTCAAGTGCTACAACTCCAACCACACAGCTCAGGTCAAAAAGTAACAAATCAAGCTGACAGAAAGCAAGTTGATGAATTCTTACACGATTTTACAACACAGACACAGATAGACAAGAATAGAAGCCGGTATACAATAAAATACATCTGTGCTACTGTTGCTGATGCAAATATCAGCTTTTATTGCTGTCACTGTCTTTCACAGACTACAGTATTCTCACATATTTTAATTAATCAGGCTTTCTAGCCCCCAACTGCTTTCCTGCATTTCAGCATATGAGGCAACAGCATAGATTTACTGCCCGTGAGAAGTGTGCAAGAAAAAAACCAAAACATCCATAAATTAAAAAAAAATTTTAAAAAAAAATCACTAAGCTGTCCTATGAGGTGAATTGCATTGTGCAAAATCAGAAAGAGCAAGTTTGGGGCTTTAAAAGCTGACTGTAGTTAAAGGCACATTGGAGAAACGTTCACATTTTATCATTATAAACACAACAAATGTTCGCATGCGGACTAGGGAGTCCTACATTTCAGGGTACTTAAACAGGATTACTCAAACAAACAAAGGATTGGGTTCAAAACTGAGGAACTCCTGTACATAATTTTTTTTTAGAAAAGAAAGTACAATACTATTGCAGTACTATTTAAAGAGTGAGGCCAAGTAGAGATCTTAAATTGAAACTTCAAATATTGTTAAAAGCTTTGTACCTCCGATTTCCACAGCAGTCCAAAGCTCCAGCCAGCCCAGCAAAGGCTCTTTTGGGATTTTTTCCCACCTGTGCCTTCTTTCCTGAGGAATACACAAGCAGGAAGGCATGCCCTGGACAACACAGTGCCAACCTGCTGTGGCACCCAACCTGCTATCACTAGCTATACACTCACCAGTTTCCACCACCATGCCCATCACCCCCAGCAGCCCTTTCCCTACCCCTTACAGCTTTCATCCATCTGTTTTGAACGTGGATGCCCAGAAGGCAGCGACTAGCACAGCGGCACCAAGTCTTCTGCATACCTGACACATCCTTGTCTAACTCAGTCTTAAAAACCTGCAGACAGGCAAAGGCTCTGCTCCATCTCAGGGAATCTTTCCTAGTGCACCACAGTTAAGCTTACATTATCTCCTGTCTCTAAAGAAGGGAGACAGAAATTTATCCCTTCTCTGCAATCACTTTGGCATATGTATAAAAATTCATGAAACTACAAAGAGCAAAGTGATGGGACAGAACTATATGCCCAATGTTTCTTTGTAAATTATTTTTTCCAGACTTCTGATAATTTCTCTGATTCTCTCCTGGATTCTGTCCATTTAGACTCCAAATTTCTTGTGGCGTCACAACATGCGTGCTCAGAGTCTTCAAAGAGCACACTTTGTATCATCGAGTTTCCACTCATTTCTATTATTCCAGCACTTCAATTCTTCTAATTCAATGCATGCAAATGAGAGCTTAAGTTTCTCAAGAAACAAACTGGATATATATTAATTTACCACTAATAAAGGCGTGTTCAGGCCTTTTCTTATCTTTTTCATCCTGAGATAAACTGTCAGACAACTAGAATGTCTAGCGTAATATAACAAAGCCACAGGGGAAACTGAAGGACTAACATACACAAAACACACAGGGTCAAAACTGAGCTAGGATATAAAAGTTTCTCAATTCCAGCTTGCACAAAACAGCATTTGGGCCCAGAGACACTATACATCCCCAGAAAATATTAATCAAACCAACAAAATTAAAGCCTAGTAAAACCAGCATGAATAGTCACTTAACCTTATAATTTCCTCTACATTTAGGTATTTGCAAGAAATGGTTTCACCCTAACACAGGATTAAGGCCTAGATTTCACAGAATACAATAGAAAAGGTTTTTACTTCTGTTTTAAAACCACTGTCCAAGCTGCCAGGTAGGGTGCTATAAAACAGTTTCTCTGGAAGGTCTGAGGCTAATAGTACAGTATTGCTCCCTACTGTGTTTATTGCAGCATTAGAAAAGAATACGTGCTTATTATTTAAAAACAGCTTCAATCTGTATCATCTTGTCTGCATGACAGAATCCTTTAGAAATATATCAGTCTATGCAGAAACTAAAATGGCATTGAATCAACTTTATATGTGTATTTCAATCTACTTGTACTGTCCTCTGCCTCATTAGCATTTCACAACAATTTCAGAAGCAAAATTTTTGTGACAGTGTGCAATGGCAGAAGAATCCGTATAAGAATATTTTGAGCTACAATAAACAAAAGCACTGAAGCAAACTGAATACCCAAGACAGAACAGCCATCGGTGCTACTATTGCCAGATGCCGAGAAAGCCATTGCACAGAGCAGCATCTTCCACCTCAGCAGGCCACAGCAGCACACAGCTGATCAATCATTGTTTTTAATTTCATTATCACCCCCGGGTTTTCTTTTCCCTGAAACAAGTTCTCTTGCCCTTTAGTAGCTTAGGTAACCACAAAAGTGACTAACTTTAAATGACATTGTTTGCCTCCTTCATTTACACACAAACTTTGAGATAGTTCAAATTAAAGAAGACGTGTAATATGTCATAACGATACATATATGTCTGCTGCTAGCACTCATTAAAACCTAAGCAACTCAATATCTGATTGCATTCCAATAAAGAACAGTACAACAGAAAACATTCAGTTCTTAAAGCTTCACTTGCAAAGGAGGTAAGTGCAGTATAGCATCTAAGTTTAGGCTAATGGTGTGCTCTTAGTATCAATATATAGAGCACATATCTAGTCAACCACAAATAAAGTATTTCAGCACATTGCTTTGGAAATAAGTTTCAGGATAATACACCAGTCTGACAGATGAACATTTAAAAAGACTCAAATCTCAGGGTCCCAAATCAGTTCAGCTATTTTAAATCATTGTTGTAAATATTGAATATTAAACGAATAAAATGAATTTAACAACAAAAACGCTGCTTATTTCCTTAGAGCTATTTTATATTTAATTCTTCCCAATAAAATATCTCTTGAGAGGTCTATGACAGCTCTCTGCAAAGATTTTACAGCAAATGGTGAGTTAACCTATCACCTCTTCCCACACGATACATGTCTTTCAAAAGCAGAAAACAGGCACAGAGCGTCAACTAATTGCACAGCCAGTTGGAATCACTGCTGGCAGGGCCAGCCCTTCAACCTGTAAGAGTACCTGCACCAGTTACCACTCCTATCTTGGCCCAGGTGCTAAGTTGATAGTTTGACAAGGTTTCAACAGTTTTATCATGCAAGGAAAAACACATCTACAGTAGAAAGAAATCCAATCTCTAGTCAGGAGACAAGACCTTTTTGATTTTTAATTACTTTTTTTTAGGCTGGTGCATTATTACCACAGATTTTTAAGAGGAGATGCAGCCTCAAGAGCTGGCAGCAACAAACAGCTGCCCTGCTCCTCTCTCCCTTTCCTGGGCTGAGTTACGTAAAAAAAAAAATTAAAAAATAAATCAGTCCCTTGGGAGACTTCCAGGTACTAACAGAGGCCTTGGAAACATACAGATGGGAGCGTTCTCCTCCAAGCCCTTTGGGAACAACCTCCTCACTGGATAACCCATACTGTTTAACTTATGGTAGATCAACCATGCTAACTCCCCTCCTTATATAAGGATTCATATATCACAAGCAAAAACATCCAACCATCATGACCCCAAACATCCGCACAAATGGAAAAAATCCTTCCTAATATTATCCACTCTTTCCCCAAACACAGCTTCATTAGATTCTTGGTTAAATGCTCATCAGAGGCCATGTCCCAGCCTCCTGACATGGCAGACTAGAGCTGGAGCTGGCTGCTGCCCTACAAAACCTTTCCTGCACCCTCCCACGTGCCCAGCACCTGAACGTTTCTACTTCCAATTCATACATCCATAGGCTTTTATTTTTTTAGACCGAAAGTTAAAACATCAGAATGGGGTGCTATCATTTCGGGAAAGATCTGACTGATTTGATGTAAATTTTCCCACTCAGAATTCAGCACTGCTGAATCTACCCCTCTCTCCAAAACTGTGAAATTCTCCAGCACCCATTGCCATCCAGCGCTATTAACAAGCTTTCCTCTACTACCTCCACTCTGCAGAGCAGCTACAGAAGAGATCTCGTCCTCCTCCATCCGCCACCAGCCTCCCATTTTCTTCCAGACAGAAACTGAGGTCACGTTTTAAGGTACTGATTATGGCTTTTCATTGGAGCTGAGCAAGAATTATTAGAACTGGACTTAGTAGAACATAAACAAATGACACTATAAACAGCGACACACAGGATGAAAGTAATCTCTCTCCTGGGGCTGAGCAAATGAAAAGAAGCAATTCTTGGTATTTTTATATACTCTTGCTGTACATGTACAAGAGAATTGCTCCAGAATAAATATCAGCCGTTTAGCAACAATAATATAATACATATACATACTAGCGACCATACCAAACAGCATCCTGAATGACAGGGAGTACCATTGTGAAATATTGTATGGATGGCTAAAACAACATCTTTAGCTACAAATTTTCAAGAACTTTTTATTGTGTGTGATCAAAACCCTCTACAGATGAGAATTGAAATTTGAATCTGTGTTGCCACATTTAATTACTGAATAAATCTTGAACTAAATCTTCTGAGCTGATTTTAATAATTGAAGAATTTCCTCCTACAAATCCTTCCAAAGGAGAAAACTCATATCATTTAATATAACTGCATGGCTTTCTAAGCTCTATAACATGGAATTACGAATTATAACTGTAAAACATTACTGTAACTCTGGAACATCTCATGTTTATTTATTATCCATATTTCTGTGACATTCTTCTGTTGCTTATCTTGCTGCACAGTTGTCCTGCTGTGGTCACACAGCTCTGGAGAGGCTTGACAGCTTTCAGTAGGGTTAGGCCTGAATTAAATCCCCAGATTTTCCCACTTCTATCTTTAAAGATCAAAGTTTAACTATCAATACAGAGCTGAATTTGGGTTTGAACCTCTTTAACTGCACCCGAGACTTTAACGCAGCTGAAATTCTAAACAGGGGAATGATTTTATAAGTAAACATCAAGCCTAGCTTTTCAGCATGGACAAGCCAGTACTAACTTGTCAGAGGATATTTTGCTACAACGTGACCAAAATATTGCTGCTAGATTGGTTTTATCCTTTTTAATTAAGCCTAAATTTTGGATTATATTTATTCCAAGGCACGTAGGCAGAAAATACCTAGGTATGCTAAAAGCTAAGCTATGCTAAGCTAAGGCAATTGCTTCCATTTTCTCAACAATGGATTTCTGTAAAATATGCTTACACACACACAGTCCGCTGCTACTGTCAACTATCTTATCGCTGTTTAGATAAAAATATGTCCCACTTTACTTCAAATCTGTAAAAGTCAGTGAATGATAGTTAATTGCTCAGGCATGTAGTGTGTACAGCTGGAGAGCAAATAATGTCTGCTCCAGTTTCCCAAGCTTGTTTTAAGTATGTTCTCATGGGTCCTTCTGTAATTCCCTCCATTCCGTCCCTTACCCAGACATACATCTCTCTCCATTTCCTGAACAATTTTGTTCTATTTTTGTTACTACTTCAGATTTAAGGTAATGATAAGACTTTTGTCCTTGGTCTCCAGACAGCTGAAAATCTGGGTCTGGATTCTTTCATCTGTTTCACGCATGCTAATGTGCCTGCACTGAGCCCCACTGCTTTCTGATAGGGTCCTAATAAGAACAAGTTGCTATACGTACATATCCAATTGCGAAAATCAGTATCCATATTTTCACCATACAAGTATTTTCAATATTTGTGATGCATAAATGTCTCTTTCAACATCAAGATGACCAATGAGAGCTCCTCATTTTAATAGAAACATTCCCACACATATGTTAAATACTTCAAAGTGCTTATAGATTACTGGGTACAGTATATTTTAATTCATGTATGTTTGCTAGTCTCACGACTATTTTTACGTTAGAAGATCAATAAAAGCACAGGCTTGCTAGGAATTTAATGCAGATGCACAAAGGGTAGTTTTAGTGCCCTTTTAAATAGTATATTCTGGAAACCTAAAAGGCAAATATTCTAAAATTTTTCTTCAGGTACTTTTGAAAAATCCCACTATTCAAAAATATCCCTCACTATGTAAATATTCCTATTAGGAATAAGACTTGAGAATTCATATGCTTCAGGCTCTCTGACAATAAAATTTCCATTTCAATAAAAAAAACCCAAAACACCACAAAGCCAGCTAAGAGAAGAAAATTTACATTTTTTTCCCCCTCCATGGCAATGCAAACCTCTAGATAGGACATCAGTGCTTGTAGTTGAAAATCCATTTTTATGTCTCATATTTTCTTCGCAAAAACTGAAATAAGTTACTACAGTCCGCAGTGTGGTACAACGAAGGTTAATTGTGAGATGTTTTATTTGTATCTTACAGTTGTCTTCTGTATTAGCTTATTGAATAAAAGATTAGCTGGAAATTCTATTAATAGTTTTGAGGCATCAGTTCAAAATGAGAGAGGTGACTGCTCAAATTTGGAGATTACGATTATGCACTAGCAGTACATTGGCTAAGAGACAGACATAATCTATGTTTCAAAATAAACCAGTTGTCATCAAATCCTTCTCCCCTGAGGTCTTGCACAGCAGCACTAAGGCAACAGATAATACTACGCAGCACAGATGAAGCTGTGCGATTTATCCTCATAACATGATAGCAGTGAGTTTGCCTCTTCTGTCTTAACCAAGAATCTTAAAATAACTTCAGAAGGAAGGGACCTTTAGGGGCCACTTGAAGAACGGCTAGCTCTGAAATCGCATGAGACAAGGGTCTTGTCCAGTTCCCCAAGAATGCGTGAGATCGCACATCTCCCAGGGCCCCTGCCCCTGTGTTTGACCATCCTCAGTGTGAAGAACTTCTCCCTGATATCTATTTGTAATTGCCCTTGCTGAAATTTGTGTCTTTTGTCTCTTGTCCTTTCAGTACACGTCTCTGAGAGGAGTCTGGCTCCACCTTCTCTCTAGCCCCTCATTGCCTGTTCTATAAAAGGCAGAATTTCTTCCCTTCAAATGATACTTTCATAATTATTTCATAAGTTATTTTCCTTTTATAGCAAATGGATTAAAAGCCTAATTAAGGAAATCATTGACAGACTGCAACAGTTACTTGGGGCAGTGACACATACACCCTCCCCCCCATACCCCAAAAAAACCAAAAAAGAGATTCCCAGAGCAAGGCAAAATAAATTCAAATGCACTGGGACATACCTCAGTCCATACTTGCAGCAGATGCTCTTATAAACCACCAAAGCTAACAAAGGCCACAGAGTAGCAAAGAGGTCTAAAGGTAGAATATACTGTCTGTTATTTAGTGTATTAAACTGTTCCCTAAACTATTACATCATTAAATGAGAACACTGCAATAGAGCAAAAAGGTTAATTCTTTGTGAGAGATCATGTCTCCATGCACTCCAGAAATATTCACAGTGCAAATATTCACACCAGCAGTCATAGCTTCACTACTATTTAAGTTATTACAAAGCAAAACCTTTTAAGAATACAAGTAGTCAAAGAACAAAAACAAGGTAAAAACAGTGCAGAATTTCTTTATGATTATTTTTCCACAGCATTAATTTATCTGTAATTTAAATTACTCACAGAAAGGGAACTCACCCCTCTCTTTCCAATGGGAGACTTTTCAGCCAGCAAACTAACAGCTGAAGATCTTTATCTCAGAGGCTAAAACACTAAATTATTTGTAATTTAACTATAACCTAATTCCAAAGGAATTGTGCTTGCGTAGCTTCTTCTAACAGTTGATGCAAGCACAGGCCAGCTGAGAACAAACAAGGCATGAACTGCATACAATTCCAGATTCCTAATTAACCATACATACTACATAGAGCAGCATCACTGCACTAAACGAGTTAACATGCAAATTATTCTTCTATCAAATCAATGCTACAGAGAAAACAGAATTTGAAAGCATGGCAAAAGAACCAAGACTCTGCCTTAAACCCCCTTCATAATTAGGTAATCCAATTTGTTTTCTTAAACATTTGTATAATAACAGCATGTAAATGCTAGAACCAGTCTACTCTGTTGCTTTTGGCATTGTACAGATAAAAGAATGAGTGTCAAAGGTTTTGTGTTTATGAAAAGTAAACATCTATTCCCACAATCTTTCATATGCTTTATAGATATAGTCAGTCATCAGGTGTACTTTTCATCTAAATGCCTTCCCATGCTCAGGCAATAACAAGACCTGCCTCTGAACTGAAAAATCAAAGATAATTTGAAAATATTTTTCCCGCTATACAAGGTTATACTCTACAGTTCAATACAAATTATTTAAAAAGTCACCAACAACAGTCCTTCTAGAAGAAACAGAACAAATCGCAATTGCTACACTTAGTGGAAGTACGTAATAATTTAGAATAACACATGAAAAACATTGCGTCTTCCTGAAATCAATCCTGTACATACTGTTCTGCGTCCATAAAAACAGAATACCATAGCATATACTGAAAATGGATTCTAAAACACACTCCCTCCTACCTCAAATGCAGGGCTGCAGGCTACATCTGGATTAACAGGAAAAACTGAGTAGGATTTAATTATTCCCTTTGCTGGGATGACAAGAACGGCTACAGGGGACGAGGGCAGGGAAGCAGGGAGCAGTGCTCACCAATCACTGGTTCTTCTGCATCCCACAGTGGTATGTAGACCTTATAACCTTCAGCTTGAGCCATTCCCTCATGCCCAGATCAACAATACAAACTAATTCAGCACCAGGAAGTAACTGGTGATGCTACAGGAAGGGTCATATCCATCAAGCATCACAAAAACCTGCATGGAAAGATTTACATGAGGCTTTGCAATACAGCTGCTCACAATGAGGAGGGAGCAGCAAAGATCTGACACCCTGTATATCAGTACTGAGCAACAGCAGAGTCCTATAGAAATAAAGGGCAATCAGAAATCATGCGTAACTTCTTTAACGTTTGGGTTCTTCTTTCTTCAAAGGGAAAGAATAACTGGAAAAAACAGTACATGCAACTACACTGCAGTGTTAAAAGTTCTGCTGGTAAAACAAAGAAATGCAGATGGCATGGTTAGGGACCACAACACAATTATTCCAAGAAATCCCAAAACTTGTGCTCATCATCAATGAAACCCAAACGCAACCCAAGACAAGGTTCTACTGGGGATGTAAATCAGTAATATAAATGCAATAAGCATTTTGGGTCTCATTTGTCAGCCTACACCTCCCATCTAAACCCTTAAGTCTGGTGGTCCCTCTTGGCTGGAAGGAGTATTTCCTCTAGGCCCTCAAGGAAGTTAAGTACCCACTGTCCGCACCTGCCTGCTTCTGCTTATCTTTTTCTTCTGATCCCCAGGGACTTCTTACAAGGTGACATGAGTGCTGAACGGTTATGGCTGGGTACCAGAAGGCCCACAGGTCTAATTCCATTTGAGGGTAGTTCAAAGCAGAAGAATGACACAAGAGGTTTGCACTGTGGCTAGTTCTGCCCTTTTTAAAGTTCCCAGTATTGAGAAGCAGCCAGATGCAGGGATTATTTAGATAGCTGCGTAAAAACATTGTACAAATGTCACAAATACTTGTGATAGAGACAGGCCCTTTCTGCAATACTGACTATAAACTGGTCTGAAATACTGCAGTAGAGAAGTTACGTCAGCGCTTTCCAGGGTTACAAAACCAGAAGATGTGTAGATTATGGACAGGAAAAGTGACAATAAAAATCAGCGACTACTGATTACTTACCATAATCATACCTGATTTAAGCCATTTCAGAGCAAGGCGGGTAATCCCTCTACTCAGGGAACATATTTTGTAAAAAGCTATTAACTACTAGCAATCCAGAAACCGTGGGCAGGACAAATAACCTAATCAATAATGGGTGCCCTTCCAGCAGTTACACAGCGCAGATCACTTGTAAAGAGAGACCTGGTTCCACGTTGAGAAAGAACTAGAAATTGGGGAATAAGGTCATAGTCTAACACTTACTACCATGCTAAGAAACCCCAAGCAGTTTAATCCTGATGTAATGCGGATGCAGCGGGTGCCCAGCAAAAGCCTGGGGAGGCAAATGCTAACTTCTACCAGATGGCAGTAACCAAAGACATCATGACCTGGACTTTGTAAGTTATTGCTGAAGAGCTCCCAGATGAGCTACATTAATAAAGCTCAAGCCTAATTAAACCACATCCTTCACATCTCATCCTCCCATGTGTCTGGAAAGATTCATGCAAACCAAGGCAACCCAAGTGGGAATCATTAAATGCATCTGTGAGCCATGCCAGATCAACAAACAATTAGACACACAATGTGCCAATCAGTGCAACAAACCAGCCTTATGGTTATGATCCTATCAGCTTAGCTTTCCTCAAGTGTACTTCAAACTACTTATAAAACATTTATATACGAACAGTGGCATCTCTAACTATCTACTTTAAACACTATTAACAGTGTCAATAGTCTAATTTTTGTAAGTAAACAACATAGCCTTGCTCTTGCCAGGAAAGTCATACCCCACTGAAACTTTCTGTGCCGTTCAGCAAGTACGTAATTATATTGATATAGTTGTAACCCCTGAAGGAAGCGTATGGGGAATATGTGTAAACAGAGTACCAGGATAATAAGGTTCCCCAAGAAACAGTGATTAACACATTTCAAAGAATATCAAAAAAAGAGAGAACACCTGTTTTTTTCAGAAACCCATTCAACTACCTATCTGAAGTTTAAAAAGAAAAATGAGAAGTACACATGCTACAGCTTTGCATTCACGGAGCTCCCAACTTTGCAAAAAGATCAGTGTTGCCAGTTTCTGGATTAGTGCATTTACCCATTCTCCAGATGGGTGCAAAGTTTGTGGAGCACTACATTTGCTGGACTGAAGGCTGGCCCAAGCAGACACAGCACGGCTGTGAGAGCAGAGAACCCCACACAGCAAGACTTATGCATTTATCAGGTAGGAAAAAGGTTTCTCATAAAATAAATATTCATATTTAATATACTGGAAAGAAGAGCTTTTAGGAGCTAGACCAGCATTAATAAGAAAAGAATGAAGCAGTATCGTCCGCATACCCTAGATGAGGCCTGCACACACATCTGCATACCCAAAAAATAATTTGCAAAAAAAATTGTGTGATTTAGACACAAGCCTTGTGCTACAGCTCCCAGTTAGTAAATACAGAGAATGCATTTGTCCAGTTTTGTGAAAGCACTGACGTGTTCAGGGGAAAAAAAAAAAAAAAAAAAAAAAAAAAAGGAAAACCCACCCCAAACCCTACCAACCTAATTAGATAGTCTAAAATATTACCATATACAGACCAGGTGGACTTCTTAGGCTGCAATACCAAAAGCAAGACATTTATTTTTACTTGCATACATTCTACTTTGTTTATTTGCTTTTAGTTTTCCACAGTGCCTTAAAGAGTCTCCCTTACTGGCATAGATCGTTTATCAAAATATATTTGAAGACTAGAAGAGTAGTAGTCAATTCTGATTCAATCCAAGTGGTTTCAGTGGCTGGATGTGTTTATTTGGTTTGCAATATTAAAAAAAAAAAAAGTTATCCACAGTTATGTACCTTAGCACTGCCAAAAAAAAATAATCCAGCTCAACGTAAGTAACTTTGGATCATATGCAAATTCACTGGGTCTCAACTCCTAAAATAAAATTCAATTTTCTGTTTAACCAGAAAAACAGTCAATTCAGTACAGATATTACAGGAAGATACACTAGGATAATATAACATCAACATTCCAGTATCAAATATTCACTTCAATCAATATTGCTTGGTAATAATAATAGCATATTATAAATTATAGGACTATCAAACTGAAGTCACTATTTGGTGTAAAAGGAGATACCAAAGATAAAAATATTGCAAGTGAAAGACCAGAGGGGTTTTTTTTCAGATTTATTTACTCTACTTAATGATGTTCACTGAGAGTTTTCTTGTGAAAGACGTTTGTGTCAGAAATTCATTTTTTGATTCATGGAAATTGGTGTTTGTCTACTTGTCATGCATGTACTTTCAGTGATTTCACATCAGAAAAAAAAAGAATCATATGGTACAACTTTTCGACCATAAAAGAGAAAACCACCTTTAGCATAGTTGGGGGCTGGAATATTGACTGCCAATACAAAAAAACTTCCCAAAATAAACAGGTTCAACATCTGTACGACTTCTTTATTTTTAATAACTAACACAGGGTGGGGATCAAATAATAGGAAGGAATAAGGCACACCCTTTCTGGGACAATCAGCTGTGTAGTCTCTGGCTATCAGGGATCCCCAACTGGGTGTAAGGATTTAAAGTTGTATTTTTCACTTCCAACTGACTGTCTTCAACCGTCACTCTGCACTCGGTCTGGCAGCACAACTTTTCCACAAAACTCCTCTTCACAATGAAACCTTTAAAGAACCAGCATCAGTGTGATTTAGATCAGAAGATTGCCAAATCTCACATCACCACAGGATGCGGAAACCTGTCCAGGCAGACATTTCAATGAAGTAGTATCTAATTATTTCCTCTCTTAGTGACTCTTTCTTACAGCAGAAGCTACAAGGAACTTAAAACAAAACCCACCAGTTATAAAACTATAGCAGGTTTATGACCTGGTATCTGACTTGCTTTCAGTTCTTTTTCTGAGGCTTAGCAAATTTCAATTTGATAATAGCTGCCTCCCATCCTTACATTTTAGGAAGCTCACACATTAGAACTTACCAAACGGAGCTCTTGTCCATGCTAGAAAATTGTACCAATTTGTTTATCTTCCTGCAAACAAAACAGTATAAAAGATGCTGTATCAAAATAAGAACAACCACACTGAAAGAAGTTGCTTATATACTGAGATAACTCCTACATTAGAGTCTTTTCCTGAAGCTAGCAGCATAACTACGTATTTCAGGAAAACCAAATCAAAATAAAACCAGGTAAACCAGCTAAACTGAAGCACAGTATTGTTAGTGTTACTCTTTACCTTAACAGGCACAAGATGCAAAAGCAAAAATTAAGACTTATATCCAACAATAAACACAAGAAGAATAAATAATACATCCTACAGCATGGCTACATTTATGCAATTTATTCATTTGTTTGTTACCATCATAACAACACTGTGGATACTAATGATAACCACAACATGATGGCTTGCTTGCTTCCTTCCTTCCTATTTCCTGCCCTATTTTTCTTCTCTTTCAAAATATTCAAAGAGATCAGTATGAAGAAGATAAGTCTTATTAAAGGGTTAGAAGAACATAAAGAGAAACTGGAGGTAACGTAACTGGCAACTAATATGAAGAGGTGTGAGGAGGTGTCAGCTCCACATATTGCATCGCCGCTTAGATAAATTGTAAAATGTATATAGGGAAACCGAGATATAAACAACAAGTTTTTGTTATAAAAGCTACATTTAAATAGGTGTGCTCTAAAGGAAGACAAACAGCAGGCTGTAAATGAAGACTGCCTGAAATTAATGGAAAACTTGCTCAGCCCTGATATATCAGCAAAATTGTTCAAGAACACTTCATGCACATGGAAACAGCCTCAGAGCTCCTCCAAGGTCAGCAGGATTTGGGCTGAACAGTTAAGGAAAGGCAACCTCTGAAGCTTGCTGTAGTTACATGTCCTCAGGTTTCCTAATCAACCAGGATACTACTCTTCAACTTGGTATTTCAGATGATGGGAGTCTGCCTGGTTTTTTTTTTTTTTTCTTTGTTTTTTCTTCATATGGCAGACTGGGAACTGCTATTCACTAGTTTTAGACAATAAGTAATTTTGAGGTGTACAGGACATTTTAATTAGGCCAACACTGTTTTATGCTTTGTATATTGACTTTGCCCTTTTTTGGGTATTAATTGATTTATTTGTTCCAGTTGAGGATATGAACTTATCATTGATTTCTACTAAGCCAAACAGTTGAAGGATGATACATATACTGCAACTTGATGTTTTTCCAGAAAATGCCGCTACGAAAGAAAATTTCCATTTTACCTAATTTTTCGAGATGAAATGGCTAAACAACTGCAGCCTCAATTCTGCAAAAAACCTCAGCATTGGATTAGTCCCACTGAGGAATGCGATTGCTGCCAGCCAGGGAAGGTGCTTATGCACATCATGTTGAATGGTAGATTGTAAACACAATTCATCACCAGTGGAAACTACTCAGTACGTTAAAACACATTTTTTTATTACAAATCATTATGCATAAGATAGTGTGAATAAAGATATTTCAACTCAGATCCTCTTCTTTGGCATTTAGTAGACTCAGCAGAGATACCAGACATCCTTTCTGTTAATCCCTTTAGAACAGAATCCTGTGATCAGGAGAGCTGAAGCGCCATACAGCAGAGGTGCAGGCTGTGCTTGAGGATTTCCTGTCCATCAAAGGATGACATTACATGAGGGCTTATATGCTGCGACCAAGACTTCCCATGTTCAGGCTATCACACAAACAAAGGAAGGGTGCTCGTGCCTGCTTTTCCTCACTGTATCTCACCATGCCCTAACTTTTCTCACAGCTGAACCTTTGTGAAAATTAATGACTAGTTTCCAGAGACACTTTTTTTTTTTTGCAAATACACTATATTTTGAAGGGAAAATGTGCCAAAGTCTCATTATTACACAACAGCTGCATACTGAATGCTTGCTAGCATATTTACAAGACTTGAACTTGGCAGGTTTGTCTACCAGTCCTCCTCAGAGACTATAAACTTGTTTCCAGCCACTGGGTGAGATTTCAGCAATAGCTTTTAACTCTTTGGAAATTTCAACCACCTGATATTGGGAATGTCAGTTCTAGAAAGAAAACATTAATCTGCTCAGCTGATCAATGTAAAAGATGCTGTAGCTGAAAAACAAGGCAACTACATGTTTACATCATAACACCTGTAAGTCTTTGCTGCAGAGCCAGAGAACTTGCTGAGATCCACTGTAAATCTGCCCTTGTAGCACTGAGCAGAAGAGCAAGCCTCGTATAGAGAGAGCAGGGAGATGTCTGGTCTCCTTAACACTGCACTTGACAGGAGGAGGACCTGTGACTGAATTTTACATGACAAAAGGAAAACTCCAATTTCAAAGTGAGCCTGACTGAGTTCACTTTAGTCTTGGTTGGTCACCCATCTTAGAGGAGAACCTCCAAACTCAAAACTGAGCAATTCTGAATACCAGTCTTACCAATTGCTTTTATGAAAACAGAAGACAGTGAAAGTTTGCAAGTCACCAGCTCTCATATGAAGGATGGTTAAGAGGAGGAATCCCCAGCTAGCAACGACAATTCTTCCAATATTTTCTTTTCATCAATACACCGGTCAGGGGTATCATTGAACAGAGTACCACAGAATGAGCTACTAATATGCTCCTAAAGGCAGTAACTGTTACTCACCTTTATAAGTCATGAAAATGTCAGCATTGAGTAGCACTAAGTAACTTAGAAGAGAGATGGAATTCAAAACTCTTAAAAACAACCTCCGGATATTTACATCAGAAATTCAATGTACTCTGGATCTGAAGCTTTCGTAATGCTTCTGAGCTATGTGTTTTGCAATATCTGGTTTTGAGATGGAATTTAATTCCTGGTGCAATGAAAGCAGAAAGACCTTCAAGATCCTTAGTTTTGCCAATTTGCAACGTTCTCACAGCCTCTTACAGCGCAGGTTGAACCCAAGTTAATATTGACTTCTTACAAAATAGCCACTGGACTAGTTTACAAGGATTGTTTCAGACATATGCTACATGACAAACAGGGAAAGAATACTTTTTATTTCTCCAGCAATAGTACAGATTCTAAGAGTTGCAAAATAACCGTAGCACTAATGGAGACCATCAGAGAGAGGAATCGCCATGTTAATACTACACAACTGTGTTAATAATCTATGCTTTATTCAGGAAGTCCAAAGAACTGTAGACATTTGCTCTTGTAATAGGTAGCACATCTTTTTGTATGTCAGGGACTCTGAGGCAAAGTTGATCTAACAGGAGTTTCACCTGCTAATATTTCCCCATTGCATTGCTACTCTCATAACTGCTGTTTTCTCAAATACATTAATTTCTTTTGCAGCATGTTTCCAGTTCCTGTGCACACCTCTACCTACAGCCCCACTGCACAATACTCAGCCTTAACCCATGAATCTGATTATTCTGACCTCTGACAGCCTGGGGAAAGAACACAAAGGCAGCACAAATACAGTTTTCCATCTATTCCGAGTTTTAACGCGAGATTCCATTTTGAGACTCCATCTATCATAAAATTAAGTTTCCATCCTTTGATACAGTTAAAAGAAGTAATGGGGAGAGAGGATGAAAAGAAAGGGATCCTTAGCAATGCTACTCAGCTCAGAGGGGTAAAATAAACAGCAAAACCACCTGCAATGGCAACAGTTTACTCGTGCAAAGAGTACAGCACCACAAATTTCTTGGAGCTATTAAGACAGAGCCCATTTTGCAGATTAATGTAAAATGAGAATGGAAACAATGCTTTGAATTGCAATAAACCTTTTAACTTATTGCTTTGAATCTTACGTATTTAATAGAAAGGAGTCTTCTTCAAGGCAAGGTCTGTGGGTATTTGCATTTAGGACTTGCTCTCCTCCCCTTTTCATACCCAGACAAATAGTAAGACTAAAGTGTAATGTTCCATTATCCTTTTTTTCACTAGGAAGAATTCAGCTAAATGTAGCAGCAGTGACAAAGCAACTAAGCTTAATAAATGAAAACCATCCCACATCATAGTGTCTAAGGCTAACTGGTAAATCAACATATCAATTTTTCACCAGATGTTTTGCTCGCTTACTAAATACAGTTTTGAGAAATTTAATTTGTCTCATTTTTTGATGGCTATGTATCAGGTTTGGATGCATGTGTTTTAATGCATTTGTGAATCATTAGTGGGGAAGTGTTGATACCGAGGACAAAAAGGAGAGGAAGAAAGTCTGTATCTATAAGCCATCCTCAGTATTCTCTCTCTCTTCAAAGAAGTAGTTAGGTATGAAAGTCACAAACCTACAGCAAACACCAGAATTACCAACAGGCTAACAGAATGCTTGGGACAATCTGCCCAGCAGGGTATTTTACAACCTGAAGGGCTGAAAATACTGTAATTTCAACATGAACAGCTGACCGTTTGTCCTAAACTTGTTGCTGAAGCAAAGACTGCTCACTCACATGAAGTACTTACTCTTGAAGTTGACTTTGACAAAGCACAACTCCACCAACGTAGATAATTTCTGCATCGCACTGAGAAGTACTCAGCTGTGCAGTTCAGTTGTCCATACCTTTCTAAGTCACTCTTGTCATATTCAATATCTGCTTAGTAATTTAGAAATGAAAAATATAATGCAGCACTTTAAAATGTTGCATAATCACCTCTTCCAATTTAGAACTTTTTTTTGCAACAGGTAGACCCCCGAATTGTGTGAAAATTCTTTATGACCTGTTGCACTGTTTTTTCAGTTGTATTTAATTCCCCATTGATTAAAAATAAGAAAAAGAATTAGCTGGGATTGGGAAGACTAAATTTAAAAAAAAACCCAATGTCCTATTGTTAACCGGGACCAATAGCGTAGATTTCTTTTAATGCTTTTAGCCTTATATTTTAATAATTATACTCACCACAAAATATTTATTTTTAAATAGTGACATAAAGCTTCCAAACCACCATGTATAATTTCCCCAGGCATGTCACATGCATGAGTTAGGGGCAGTCAAACAGAAGAGTAATCAAATTTGAAGCATTCCTTTAATAATGTTTGCCAGATCAAAAGTTCAAAAAATAGCACAGAGAAATGAGTTATTCTTCCAAAATGCAGTGTATTATCAATACTGCTTCAATAAACCATCTAAACTTTTTCAGATCCAAATGTTAAACATTGCAAAAGTTCCAGACTGAAGGAATTAGGAGTTCCAAAATCTCAGCTGGCAAATTCTGAAAGAACATGTGGTATAACCCAATTAATCAGCATCATGAGATCAATGTGTTATCTAGCTAAAGTAAGTGCACGTATTCATTGGCAATTCAGGCTCACTGCCTGGTGGAAGGAACAAGAATACCCAGGAGATGGTATACGTATCACAGTGGAGTGGTTTGGGTGTTTTTTAATAAGCATTACTTGTTTACATTACATTACTTCAGGGGAAAGATCAGATCCAGAGAAGAGTCTTTGTAACCTGCATCACCAGTCTGGATACAATACTTCCAAGAAGAGACTTACAGAAGGGGAAAGGAGGGCATCTGTCTTTCTACCATACTTTCTCTCAACCTCTTTCAGTAATCTTTTACTTCCTTTTTGCAACTTGAATGAAAACAGATCCAAATATAAATATTCCAAAATAAATAAATAAATAAGAAAGAAATCTATAGAAGTAAAGAATGCAGCATCAATATGAGTCAATAAAAATTATTTTACAGACTATCAGTGAATGAAATCCATAAAACTGCATCAGATCATACATCAAGAAACGGTGTCATTACACTAGAAACACACAGAACTCAGTTTGGAAAAATATAATGTTGGCAACCTCAGGGGCAGGAGAGAGAATCGAGCTATGAATATCTAAAACTCAGCATATTAAGTGACTATGAGACAAAGACTTAGTCCGAATGTTCAGCAAATAGGGAAGATATAAATTAGTATTGCTGTTTCAAATACTAATGTCATCCATCTGTCAAAACATTAATAGTTCTAAAGTTTTAATACAACATTTTATTACTTTTAAGTAGTGACAGCAATGAAAATAGCACAAGAACTCCTGAACCCATAAAAACTCCAGCTAATTAACTGCAGAACTAAGTACAGAGCTACCCACAGTCTACTGATGGACAAGCATAGCTTTAGACATGAATTTTAACTCACAAATCCTCTTAGATAAATTCTGCTACAAGCTAGGGAGCTCTGTGGCATAATGCGAACACCAAATTCAGAGTTCTGATAAAATGACACATAAAAGTTAAGACTAGTTTCTGACACGTATCAAGATATGTATGTCAGCTTTAAAATGCAGCTTAGCCTAATTTTTCTCCCATCGTCTCATTATTTTTTTTCCCCCCTGTGACACATCACCAGTTTCAGAAGAGTTTCTTCATTTATGTGAGCACATACGCAGTACATTTAGTATATTTTCTTCAATCTGTTCCCTGGGAATGCACGTCAAAATTTGGGATTTTTAGACATGCCTTTAGGGCATTGCTCTACTGACTGACCAGCAACACATCCTGTCAAAATTCTGAAAAGGGACACTGTGTCCCCTTCAAAGTTCGTAAACATCATACAAAGTCAAAGGGGCGCTAAGGCACTAAGGGAGAGGGAAAGAGGGTCTAAATTCCTGAAAACATAGAAATGAGACCCTGCTTAAGGGAGGAAGCATTTTGTTTAGATGGTGTACTCTTAAAGAACAAGGAGGATTCTTGCGGATTGCTTTGTTTTGGAGAAATTTCTGACTAATCCTTCTGTTGCCTGTTGTATGCTTAACGGACTATTTCTGCTTGAAATGTCCCCTTATCTACTAGCAGTGATGTTTTTCTTTCTATTTCAGATAACACCTGTTACATAAAAGTGTGCTAAAATCTTCAAATTAAAATCTGAAAGTCCATATAAGCATGGCAAACACACACCATCTCCCTTCAACCGGAAAAGAGAAAGTTAAGACAAAGGATCTCTTAAAGCAGCAGCAGGAGGTACTCTGGAATCCACCGGAATGTCCACATCCTTTGTTACTCCAGAAAAAGCAGGCAGAAAACAGACAGGTAGGGTATCACTTCTCAGTACTATTTACTGAACGCTGCATTTTACAGACAAGCAACAGACCTTCTCTTGTCCCAAAAACTTTTACACACTCAGATAAATAGTTCAGTTAAAAACAGGGAAGTTAAGAGGTGATAATTTATTGGTCAAATCCTCTGAAATATATATTTAAATTTATTCCTGTTGATACAACCAACAATCAAAACCTTGTACTTTACTGTGTCTTGTCAAGCTCTTCTGTAATAAAACATACATTTTCCTTCTTCAGAGTTCATAATTGAATCTGCTGTTTATATAACTTTTATAAGAAATTATAAAATTTTCCTCCCACAGGCAAATCCAAGAGGTATTCACCTCCACAGTCTGGAAATAAAATGTCAACATGCATGAGCATGGTCTCTCACACTGAGCATCTGTAAAATGTATTTCACAGTGTTTTCCCATTTTTGTTCGGAAAACACATACTGTTTGCAAAGAAGTCGGTACATACATCTCTGACACAAAGCTAAGATGGTTCTTTAGAAGGGCAGGTAGATTTCAACAGTCAGAAAAGTGGTCTAGTCCTGCACTGGATACTTAGTTATGTATCAGAACACTATGAATTCCAAAGTTCCCTAGTTTTACATAGCGCAACATCATTTACTACTTATGCTGAAAAATAGCTAGAGCTGACTCAAGGCTGGATACACAGCAAGTGCTGAAACACCATCCCAAATGCAATTGTATAGAGCTGTGTGAATATTGTGGACACAAACAGAAATTATCTTTAGTTAAAAAGGAAAAAATACCTTTAGTAATGTAAATACAGACCTGTACTATTGCATACAATCCCATCACTACTGACGAAAACCACTACAGAAAACTTTTATACGCATGCGATAACACAAGTGCCCATGGAGAGTAAGATGAAAAGCAGGATGAATCCCTCAAGCACTCATCCAAGGACCAAAAAAAAAAAAAGTACATACACTTGATTGTTGCCATAGAGATTGCATAGAGGCTTTCAAATCTCTTCTAGTACCATGTTTGTTCAGTGATCTGTCACAAGGTATAGATTCTTTCCTTTATTAATACTGTGCCTTCTACATCTTCCCTGTAAATTCAAATAAGATGTCACAGGTAAAAATTGCTGCCGAGGGCAACAAGGTATTTCTGAAGTACTGTTCAATTAGAGATCAAACATTAAGAAAAACTAAACAACAGAATTATAAATTTTTTTAAACCTGGAAGGTGCTTTTTTTTTAAAATTGGCTTCAAAATACAATAGCTCATCCTAGAACACAGCAATTCTGGTATCAGTGGTAGGCAATATAATATTTACTAGAAAGTTAGATCACAGAGTGCCCAGAAAAACTCTCTGACAATAGTAGCCCCAGTCAGATCGATTTCTTGCACTGCACCATTGGCAAAGTTGGGACCAAATATCCTCCTGTAATTCATGCAGCTAAATATTCATCTACTGAGTCTAGCAAACCCTCTACAACTGCTCATTAGCTTTTCCACTTAAACTTTTAACGATCATTTGATCTCCACATGATTCCACCCTCCTGAAGAGCCAAGTACCAAACAGGGAGCTTTGCCTGATTCTGCAGAAGGCACAGAACAGCTTCCACAAGCACTGGCTGTTTTCCCTTCCTATTCCCTGCATTGGAGAACAAGAACACAAAACTTCAGCCTCTCTCAGGTGATGCAGAGTATATCCATCCTGGGATATATTTTACTATCCTAAAAGGACTGAACTTAGAGGAAGCAGCATCTGCCCCACTGCAGATAGGAAAGGTTGAGTATGTTGTCCCTGCATCAGTATGTTTTGTGTTATAAAATATGGAAGTTCAGTGGAGGAAAAAATTAATGCTGAAACATGCTCAATATCATACCAAGGGGGAAGGAACAAAGAAGTTTTTTCTCCTGCAGCATGGAGTTTTTGGTCTAACAAAGACATTTGTATCTCCAAAGAAGTAAAACAACACTTAGTTTAATTAAGATGAAACATCAGATTACATCGTGGATAAGAAAGATAAGGAAAAATAAAAGATTCGGGAAGAAATAAATTTGTTCAAAAACATTTCTTTAAAACAGCTATGAGAAATTCAAAAAGAGACTGGCCCCAAAGGCAGTGTGTGACACCAGGAAGAGACTACTCTGTTTCACTGGGAAACAGTAACATCAGGTTTACGTCCAAACTGTGAGGGACTCCATAACAACTATTAATTAGTAGTTATTGCTTTACCTTTCCTTGCACATAACAGATTGTCTTCCATAGTAGTTATTTGTTATCCTGAGATGCTTTTTTGCCAGATTGATTCTCAGCTAATTATTATATAGCATCTATCCATCCTCTCTCTTGAGCTACTGTTTTGTTATCAAGTTTTATTATAAACCTTGCCATAATTTAGACTTTCAGCCAAGCACTAACAACGAAATAGTGGCATAAGATTCCCAACTTTCATTTAAAATTATCACCTTGTTGACTCCAGAGACCAAAATGTGTTATCCACGTGAATCCAATAGCTTTAAAGAACAAAAAGTAGTAACGCGACTTCACTGGGGCCTGACTCGTGGGACTACACAAAATAATTATATCAATTCACTGAACTAATACTGAATGCTGAAACATAGAAAAATACTGAAAATACAGAACAAAGTTAGCTGCATCATTTCACAGATACTGCTTCACATGGAACCAAGACCTCTGCACCACAGGAATGCAGCACAGATCCCTTGTGTTTGCACATGCACCTCGTCACCACAGCCTACTGTTGGCTGCAGTAGCAAGACAGTGTCCAGGTGACCCATTCTCTGACCAGATCACACTTTTACTCAGGGGCATCAGTAAACAATGGCCTATGGTGCAAAGGAAGACAATTCAATAAGTGGTCAGAGGTGAGAGGAGCTGGGGTGGGAGATTAGCTGACTAACCAACTAACTGACTTCTAACTCCCTCTCTTTCACTTGATCCAACTCTTTTACCACTTATTACTGGCATTACCTTTGCCAGGACACTTGCTCTTGCCCGCATAACCAGACAGATCATCACCAAATCACTGTCTGTTGTCCCATTCAGAGCTTGCTCCGGTGCCTATACTCTCTACTGTCCAAGACCATGAAAAGAGACCCTAGATGCCAGACCAGCTTCTCAGTGGATTAGTCATCTTTGTCCTACATAACACTGTAGGAACCCTTCTGTAGCACTGCACTCAGTAAAACAGGTCCCAAGGCTGCCCTGCTGATACTACTATTATATAACTATATAGTGTTACTATTAAGAATAAATCACTGTGCACAAGGAGGAGACAGGAGAGTACAAACATTTGAAGTGTGATGTCTTCTGTAAACCCCGGTTCCAACACAAATGCCTAATCCCACTACCAAAGGATTAATTAGCTCAGTTTACAGCAAATGGTTTAATTAGAACACCGTCTGCCTGAAGTTTTTTTGATGACTAAAAGAGTCTAGAATTTGATTAAAACGTATGGTACTACAACAACGTTAAAATCATAAAGCAGCCAGGCTTCCAGAGAAATCTACAGAAGAACTTACATTATCTTTTTGCTATTAGAGTCAGAGCATTTGAAGACTGATTCTCCTTTATGAAATCCACGGAGCTTCTGTTGCTTTGTTAAAGGGGTAGCATCAAGACCTTAACACAGCAGCTGACTGTACTGTGAGATTACTCAGGAGGATCTCTGCAGAGAGCTGCCTGGAAGCAAATGACTAGTAGTAATACTAAAATATCTCTTAAAGAAAAAAAAAAAAGAAAAATAATAGGTTTTTTTTAAAATTATTTTATTATAGATGTCAGAGTGCATGCCTTGCAAATCTTCATTCCACTGCACTCCAGATTACAAAACGCATGTACCAGCCTGAGTTAAAAGAGTGAAACTCACTCCAGGAGTTTCTTAAGGTGGGAATTACTATTACTAATTATAGAATCCACTAATTAAAGATGGAACGTGTATAGAAGGGCCATGTAATCTAACATTGTAGTACATGCCCTACTGCTCTTCTCCCTACTCTGTAAGCGTACCCTTGTTAACATTTACGCCACTCCTGTATGTACATACAATGAATGGAAGAATACAATTATTCATCATGACATGTATTTTTCATATCTGTAAGATGGAACTTATAAGCATGAAGTAAAATGCAGTCTGCAAACCAGTTAGGTCAAATTACAACAATTTTACAAACAGGAGGTTACATCTTATTAAAAAACTAATATGCATACATGTTCTTTAAGCTGATATATGCAGCCAGTGCTCAGGCAATTATTTAGCAATACAAGATTTCTGTATTTCATGAATTGCTGTGAAATGTTCTACATGAAAGAATAACATTTCTAATTTTACTCTGAAGATGAATGATTTGTCATGCAGAAACGTCCATTAGATTTAACCATTACTAAAAACCAGGGTAATAAATCATCATTTTGCATCAAATGAAGAAGCAGCACCTTTCTTAGTTTGGTTGTTCAGTCATAATCGTGATAAATGGACATTGCAGGACAGGTGAATTTTAACAAGCATCCAATACACTTAGATTAATTAGATTTTGTTTTCTAGTTTTTGTTCTCTTGCTCTATGAATGAGAGACTAGAGTTGAAAGGAACATTGAATATACAAGTATTAATTGTTGCATTAAAAAGCTGTTTGTTCTCACAAGTGCGCTGAAGTCAATGGGACTTTACAAAAGTGCCGATAGAAGAACATGATTGAGCAGTTCAGAATAGTTGCTGCACCTTCAGAACCTTTCAGTTCTGAAGGGCACGGAGGGCCCGATTTGTAGACCAGACCCGCTATATAGGGAGGTTTGCTGCCTCCCTGGGGCCCGGGTTGATGATGTTAAGAGGAAGCTTCCCTCCCTAGTATGACAATCCGACTATTACCCCCTTCTAGTTTTTCAGGTAGGAAGTGACGACGTAGCGAGAAGAACGCTGAGGGCAATGAAGAAAGATTTCAGGGCCTTGGGACGACTGGTTAAGGGATCGGGAGCACAAGTTGTGTTCCCCTCTATCCCTCCAGTTGCAGGGAATGATGAGGGGGTAAACAGGAAAGGCCAGCAGGTCAATGACTGGCTCCGAACCTGGTGCTACCAGCAAGGTTTTGGGTTCTTTGATCATGGCCTGATTTATAGAACACCAGGGCTGCTGGTAGCAGATGGGAAAAGCCTATCTCATAGGGGGAAGAGGGTTTTAGGACTAGAATTAGCAGGGCTTATTGAGAAAGCTTTAAACTAGATTGGAAGGGGGATGGGGATGTAACTGGGCTCATCAGAGAGGCACCTGAGTGTAGTAGCTCAGCACTTGTGGGGCAGGATGTTGGAACTGTTAAGAATCAGAAAGCCCACCACGTCTCTAGGGCTACACACTCATTGGCCTCTCTGAAATGCCTATACATCAATGCACGCAGCATGGGGAACAAGCAAGAGGAGTTAGAGATCTGCGTGCAGTTACAGGGCCATGATCTCATTGCAATTACCGAGACATGGTGGGATAGCTCGCATGACTGGAATGCTGTCATGGAGGGCTATGTTCTCTTTAGGAAAGACAGGATGGCAAGGCGAGGTGGGGGAGTTGCTCTTTATGTGAAAAAGCAACTAGAATGTATTGAGCTCTCCCTGGGGGCTGATGATGAGCAAGTTGAGAGCTTGTGGGTAAGGATTAAGGGGCAGGGTAACATGAGAGATACTGTTGTTGGTGTTTATTACAGGCCACCTGATCAGGATGGGGAAGTTGATGAGGCCTTCTACAGACAGATGAGAACCGCCTCACAATCACAGGCCTTGGTTCTCATGGGGGACTTCAACTTCCCTGATATCTGTTGGGAAGGCTACACAGCTAGGAATGCACAGTCCAGGAGGTTCCTCCAGTGCATTGATGATAACTTCTTGACTCAGGTGGTGGAAGAGCCCACAAGAAGAGGTGTACTACCGGACCTAGTATTGACAAACAAAGAGGGACTTGGCTGTAGTGATCATGAGAAGATAGAGTTCAGCATTAAGTGCAGTATGAACAAAATGACAAGTAGGGCTGAAATGTTGGACTTCAGGAGGGCTAACTTTGATCTCTTCAAGAAATTGATGGGAGAAATCAAATGGGAGAGGGCTCTAGAGGGTAAGGGGGCTCAAGAGAGCTGGCTGATATTCAAGCACCAGCTCCTCCAAGCTCAGGATAGGTGCATCCCGAAGAGCAAGAAATCAGGCAAGGGAAGGAGACCTGCATGGCTGAGCAGGGATCTTCAGAAAAAACTCAGGTGGAAGAAGGGAGTTTACAAGATGTGGAAAAGGGGGCTGACGACTTGGGATGAGTACAAGAATGCTGTCAGGGTATGCAGGGAAGAAACAAGAAAAGCCAAGGCAGCTTTGGAATTGAACCTGGCAAGGGATGTAAAGACCAATAGGAAGGGTTTCTTTAAGTATATAGGAGACAAAAGAAAAACCAGGGAAAATGTGGGCCCGCTCTTGAACGAGATGGGTGCTGTGGTGATGGATGATGCAGAGAAGGCAGAGTTGCTGAATGCCTTCTTTGCTTCTGTCTTCACTGCTTGGGCCAGCTCTCGGGAGTCCCAGACTTTGCAAGTAACAGAGAAAGTCTGGAGGAAGGAAAACTTTCCCTTGGTTGAAGAGGAACAAGTTAGAGAACAATTAAGTAAACTGGACACCCACAAGTCCATGGGGCCTGATGGGATGCACCCACGAGTGCTGAGGGAGCTATCAGAAGTCATTGCTGGGCCACTCTCCATCATCTTTGAAAGGTCCTGGAGAACAGGGGAGGTGCCTGAGGACTGGAGGAAAGCCAATGTCACTCCAGTCTTCAAAAAGGGCAAGAAGGATGACCCGGGAAACTACAGCCCAGTCAGCCTCACCTCCATCCCTGGAAAGATGATGGAACAGCTTGTTCTGGGGGTCATCTCCAAGCATCTGGAGGAAAAGAAGGTTATCAGAAGTAGTCAACATGGATTCACCAAAGGGAAGTCATGTCTGACTAATCTGATAGCCTTCTACGGTGGCGTGACTGGATGGGTGGATGAAGGGAGGGCAGTGGATGTTGTCTACCTTGACTTCAGCAAGGCTTTCGACACTGTCTCCCATGTCATCCTCACAAACAAGTTTAGGAAGTGTGGGTTAGATGAATGGACAGTGGGGTGGATTGAACAGTGGTTGACAGATAGAGCTCAGAGGGTTGTGGTTAGTGGTGCAGAGTCTAGTTGGAGGCCAGTAACTAGTAGTGTCCCTCAAGGGTCAGTACTGGGTCCAATCCTGTTCAATATATTCATCAATGACCTGGATGAAGGGATAGAGTGTTCCATCAGCAAGTTTGCTGATGACACAAAACTGGGAGGGGTGGCTGACATGCCGGAAGGCTGTGCTGCCATACAGCGTGACCTGGACAGGCTGGAGAGTTGGGCAGAAAAAAAACTGATGAGGTTCAATAAAGGCAAGTGTAGGGTACTCTATCTGGGGAGGAATAACCCCATGCATTGGCACAGATTAGGGCCTGACCTCCTGGAGAGCAGCTGTGCGGAAAGGGACCTGGGAGTCCTGGTGGACAACAGGATGACCATGAGCCAGCAATGTGCCCTGGTGGCCAAGAAGGCCAATGGCATCCTGGGGTGTATCAAGAAGAGCGTGGCCAGCAGGTCGAGGGAGGTCATCCTCCCCCCTCTACTCTGCCCTGGTGAGGCCGCATCTGGAGTACCGTGTCCAGTTCTGGGCTCCCCGGGTCAAGAAGGACAGGGAACTGCTGGAGAGGGTCCAGCAAAGAGCTACGAAGATGATTAGGGGATTGGAGCATCTTTCTTATGAGGAAAGGCTCAGGGACTTGGGGCTTTTTAGTCTAGAAAAAAAAGAAGACTCAGGGGATCTTATTAATACTTATAAGTACTTAAGGGGAGGGTGCCAGGTAGATGAGAATAGTCTTTTTTCAGTTGTGCCCAGTGATAGGACCAGAGGTAATGGGCACAAACTGGAGCACAGGAAGTTCCATCTTAACATGAGAAGGAACTTCTTTACTCTGAGGGTGGCGGAGCACTGGAACAGGCTGTCCAGAGAGGTTGTGGAGTCTCCCACACTGGAGACATTCAAAACCCACCTGGATGCCGTCCTGTGCAATGTGCTGTAGGTGTCCCTGCTGTGGCAGGGGGGTTGGACTTAGATGATCTCCAGAGGTCCCTTCCAACCCTGATGATAATGTGATACCTTCCTCTAAGTTTGTACATCTCTGCCAGTGAATCTCCACACAGAGAAATACGGACACACAGAGCACATAGAGAACACAAATGCATCTAATATGTCTGAGCAGTCTAATTTGTACACAATGATTAGAGCTTGGTCTAAGGCTTCTAAATATCAAACATTGAGTTTCTCTAGTTCTGATCGTTCTAATTTTCCTTATAGAAAAAGAGGACATGCTGACAGAAACCTGCATTTTAGCTTACCTGCAGGGTCTGTCTCCACACATTCTATGAAATGAAACATAAGTAAACCACAAAAAATACCCAGAACCATCACAGAGAATGTCACCAGCACTGTACAATTGCAGCTGCAAAGAAAGCCTAAGTACTTTGAAAATACCGTTGTCCTACCTTCCAACAAGGGCTTTCTGATTCTGACATCAGCTGCTGCTAACTGGTAGTAGAGATGTGATCCTTGCCAGAAAGCATTAATCCAGATTCTTATATATTCTGCTTATATGCATATATTGGTCCTAATATAGAAACAAAACCCACAAATATATCCCTTTTCAAAAACTATCTCTATCTAAACTTCACCATAAAGTTTTTGCAAATCTACTTTATTTCACAACTTGCTTCCAAATGGGGTGGGGGAGAGTCCAAGGTCTCCCATATCCTCCACAGTATCTTCCAGAATACCACTGCATAAAAACTGACACCAGAACCCACTGTCTCAAAAAAACCCTTGTTTGCATGCTCTGGAAGAAAAATCGGAGAGAACAGGAACCGTAGGCAAATGAAAGCTATGGATGAAGTATCTAAACATTAAATCCAATTTCTTACAATGAAGGCATGTACAGGACAGCAGCTCAAAAGATCACCAACCAATCAGTGAGTGAGCATGCATGTCCCTTGCATATTTAGTCACCCAGAGTTTTTTCCCCAGGAGGTGAGGAATGGCAATCAGCAGGTATGACAACAACTATGATGACATGAAAGCCCAAATGAGCTACTGTTGGGGAATTTTATTTTAAATGTGATAATAAGCAATCATTATGATCTCCCAAATGAGATGTTCAAAAGAGTTCATTGTGAAGGAAAAAAAGCAAACCCAAAACAAACAAACAAACAAGCTGCAATGAGCTATCTTTAAAAAGTTACATCTGCCCAGCCTGGATAAAATGTGGAAGGGCCCAGCATCGATATGGGAATTGAATTATTTGTTTTGTTTGAGCTTTACTGAAGAAAATGGAATCTAACACTTCTTTCTATCTACCAGGCAATCTGTCAGTACAGGAAGAGCAGAGTCAAACTACTGGCTTTGCTGACAAAATGTTCTGTGTATTAGTAGCAAGGAAGAAAAAAACTAGTATCATGCCAACAAATGTTCTGACTTGAAATCACCAGTCACAGAAAAGACTATCTTGGAATACTAATTATGCAGCAGAAAAACAGAGATTGTCCTATTAAATACAGTGCTATATACTACACAAATGTGAACGGAGCTAATTTAGGACTATGCCAAAGGAACAGACAAGCAAAATCCCTCAGGCACTATTGAAGATTAACGTGGTCAGCAGAGTCAGAAAAATGTCCTGAACAGAAACTAAATGGAAGAGAAGGAGAAATAGATAAGTTATTAAAGAACACTGATGAGGAACGCATTGTCCTGGACCATAAGGAAAAATCCCGTTAAGCTTCACTTGTAATGAGAATGTGTTTAATCACTTATACAGATATATAATAACCACCTATTCCAGAACATTGGCTAGAGAAAAACATGCTGGAAACAGGCCAGATGCTGAAGTTCCTGGAAAGTACTAAATAGCTTTTATTGCACACGCAATATAAATATTAAATAAAGAAAGAAGAGAGCAAGTCAGACACCATTTACAAAACTCCTTTTGAAATTAATTTCGTACATGGGTTTCCAGGGTTTTATGAAAACTACTTAATTTCAATGTGAATTCAAAAATAATTAATATACACATTGTATATACAAAAAGATTGATTGCTGTAGGAACATCACCTTACAACACTAGCTCCAGGAAGCTCCACAATCTGCAATCATACTGCTGTAGTACCCTGATATTCCCTTTTTTCACATATACTACATGATCCACACTGAATGCCTGAAAATCCAGAATAACAACTCTGTCAAAGAAGAACAGTTCTGGATTGCAGTAGCTTAAGTCCTTAGGACAGGGACCTGAAACCCCTCTCTTATAAACACAAGTCAAGGAAATAAAGAATATCGAGGGTATATCCCTACTAACACTGCCCTCCTCACAAACTGGTGTTTTCTTTTCAATTACATTTATTCTGTGATGTATTGAGTATATATAGTATGATATATTAGCCAGAAGAAACACTTAATGTAAGTCTGACTTCCCCATATTCACCTATTCAGATGATTATGTTTATTAATAATATTCTGACTAGGAATTAATATTGAAAAGCCTACCAGCTCTTCCAAAGGGCTTAATGGTCATGACTTTCAGTACAGTCAAGCTTATCAGCAACCTGAATTGCAGGACCCTAATGGGGGACTGATAAAACAGGCTTTCATTTTGCAAAGGGATTTAAGGGAGGGAACTTCCCATTCTTCCACTGGATTACCATGGTGTCACAAAAAAAAAAAAAAGAAGATTAAGACTACAAACCCAAAATACAGAAACTCAATAGTTCCTACTTTTTATACAGGAAAGATGTGAACTAAGGTTAGCAAAGTGCTAGTGCCACAGGAAGACCAATATGAACCAAATTTTTAAAAATATAAAATAAAAAAAGCAATCCTCCCAAAACCCAGACTCTCCAGTCAGCTTCTGTCAGTTCTTTCAGTATCAACTGATGATACACTGAGATGAGCAAGAACACTTGGAAAACACCTACTATACAATAAACTTGTTTAGACACCTGCTCAGCCCTTGGCTTGCAGCTCAGGGTAACAACACAATTCACATTAAAACAGTTGTCTTGTGGAATTGGGGTAAACAAATCTTCTATCACTGACGGAATAATTAATGAGGGCAAACTTGGCTGGGTTAAGTTAACTTAAGTTATTGGAGAAAAAAAGAAGTCCCTTAAGAAAGAGTTATATATTACTAACAGACAATATTAGTACTACTTTAGGATAAACTGCTATACAAGAACCACGTTATCAGGGCATATAGCATACACAAACACTAGGATTTGTACATGTTATAACTACCAACTTGTATTAGAGACTAACCAATGATTTCTTCATCCACTTCCCTTTAACTCAGACGCTTCATCTAAAAACATTCAAGATGAAAATAACTGAGGTATGTAGCATATTTTTAGACATATTTTTAACCTTTTTCCCCTCAAATTAACCTTCTGATCAAGCAGAAAAATGTTTGTAATTCATTCTCTCATATATATATTTATAAACATACACAAATATGCATACATACATACATGAAATGTCTATAAAATATCTTTGACAACAAATGGTAGTGTCAAGCAGGAGCTTGACCTCGGGGCACAAGCAGATTCCTCCAGAAAGTCAAGATCCTTTTATTTTTTCAATAAAGATCTGAATGCCAGTCTAACAGCATTGCAACACAGAAACTCTTCTCATTTAGTTCTTTTGTCTCTCAGAAAGGTAGGTGATGTCCCTGGGCCTGGAGCACATCTGACTGTGCTGCAAACATGCAACAGAGCAGGGCCCACGAAGCGGCCAGTTCCCCCCACTGATGCAGAGCCCCAGCTCCCATGGTGTGACTGTGGCCAGTTGCTGGCCTTGGTGGTGAAGGTGAACACACACACACAGGTGAAGAGCTTTCTAGCACACAGACTCTCACCAAAATAAATGTTCCTGGTGCTTCTCTAGGAACTGAAAGAACTTTGCTCCAAGTACAGGTCTAGGTCTACAAAGCTCCCATTTATAGATCCATTCTAAAAATAAAGGGTGTTAAAAAATTTCACCATTACCAAGGCTCAGATATGACATTTTCAGGATTTCTTAATTTATTGAAATGGTCCATTTTTAGCATCTATGTAACAAACTGATTTTTTAATCTCAGAACCGTTTGAATAAAGCAATACTTCTGATGTTCCAACTAACATCTGAGACAAAATAATATATCCGATGTCATTCAGAAAAGAAAGAAAAAATAATCCACCAGATATGACATTCCTGATGCTAACGTTAAACCAGTAAAAATGCTGTAACTTGACAAATCAAATTAAAACCAAAGCATCTCCCTCTAAGGCAGCTAGCAAAAAGGCAAAAGTCCTCTGCAATTGACCTTAATGAAGTTACAGTGCTGGTATATTAAAACAGACAAATCTTTCTAAATAGAGTTTCATGGTTCAGAGTTACATGTGCAAAAGTCATGAAAATGAGAGTTATTCCCACAATTGTTCAACATGGTTCAGTGACTTCCTCACACTGAGAGTATCTTTTCCTCTCCTTCAGCTAGTGCTATTATCAACTGTACACACACATATATATAAGCAGTGATAAGCAATTATGTAAATTTTAGAGTGAAAACTATTAAATGAGAATTGTGACTTCAGTTCAGCAAAGTAACATTGCTTTGCTAATTAACAGTACAAAAGGATTAGATATTTCTTCTGAAGGGAATGCTGAGAAATTAAGCACATGCTGTTGTCATTGTAGTATTTAACACTGCTGTTGGTCTTAACCAAGGACATGCAAGTTTATTTTATCTATGTTAATTATTATGAAGCTAAAAAAAAAAAAATCCATTTGAGATCCTGCCCTTATGCAAGATAGCCTATATTATAAAAAGGACACTTACACTAGCCTAGACATTTTATGGCACTTTTCTAACTTCAATTATCTATAACCAACTAGTTTGAGAAAATACCAGGATCAAGGGCATTGGACAGTCCCTTAATGACGAGAAAAGTCACAAATTATAAAATTTTTGGGTACATATTTACTGCAGAGTTCTCCTGTATGACAAGGGCTAGAGCTTTTCTCCTCTAACTCCTTTTCATCCATAAATAAAACCCTTTCACCCAAACTTAATAACACTTTAAACTCTAATAGCAACCTGACTGGGATTTTCACTAAAACTATAGGATATTTGCAAGTCAACAAGTTGAGTGAAAAGAGGACCAAGAACAAACATTTCTACCCTGATGCCTCCCAAACACTGTCAGTTCAGAACCTCAACCACAGACCTAGGCTGACTGGTCAGGCCTTGTCTATGTTAACCTGCACGGCACTCTCTCATGTTTGCTGTGTGATAAAAACAGAAAAGCGTCCTGAAAATTTTCAAAAAATGTTTATCCCACAAACCACAGAAGCTGCAGTCCAAGAGTCAGGGCGCTCTGAACATCAGACCCTCGGCCACCACAGGTAAAAGTCTTATAAAGAGCATTCTCCATAGATGAATACAGATGTATTTTCCCATAAAGATGCCCAATACAAACTTGTTTCTTTTATGAACACGCATTCCAAAACAGAGTAAAAAGTCCCATACTGGGTATAATCACAGAATGATAGGAGTTTGAAGGGACTGCTGGAGATCATCTAGTCCAAACCCCCTGCCACAGCAGGGACACCTACAGCACGTTGCACAGGATGGTGTCTGGGTGGGTTTGGAATATGTCCAGAGTGGGAGACTCCACAACCTCTCTGGGCAGCCTGTGCCAGTGCTCTGCCACCCTCAGAGTAAAGAAGTTCCTCCTCATGTTTAGATGGAACTTCCTGTGCTCCAGTTTGTGCCCATTACTTCTTGTTCTATGACTGGGCACCACTGAAAAAAGACTATTCTCATCTACCTGGCACCCTCCCCTTAAGTATTTATAAGTATTGATAAGATCCCCCCTGAGTCTTCTTTTTTTCTAGACTAAAAAGCCCCAAGTCCCTGAGCCTTTCCTCATAAGAAAGATGCTCCAATCCCCTAATCATCTTCGTAGCCCTCTGCTGGACCCTCTCCAGCAGTTCCCTGTCCTTCTTGACCCGGGGAGCCCAGAACTGGACACAGTACTCCAGATGCGGCCTCACCAGGGCAGAGTAGAGGGGGGAGGATGACCTCCCTCGACCTGCTGGCCACAGTACTCCAGATGCGGCCTCACCAGGGCAGAGTAGAGGGGGGAGGATGACCTCCCTCGACCTGCTGGCCACACTCTTCTTGATACACCCCAGGATGCCATTGGCCTTCTTGGCCACCAGGGCACATTGCTGGCTCATGGTCACCCTGTTGGCCACCAGGATTCCCAGGTCCCTTTCCGCACAGCTGCTTTCCAGGAGGTCAGGCCCTAATCTGTGCCAATGCATGGGGTTATTCCTCCCCAGATGCAGTACCCTACACTTGCCCTTGTTGAATTTCATGAGGTTCCTCTCCGCCCAACTCTCCAGCCTGTCCAAGTCATGCTGTATGGCAGCCACAGCACTTCGGTGTGTCAGCCACCCCTCCCAGTTTTGTGTCATCAGCAAACTTGCTGATGGTACATTCTATCCCTTCATCCAGGTCATTGATGAATATATTGAACAGGACTGGACCCAGTACTGACCCCTGAGGGACACCACTTTTTACAGACCTCCAACTAGACTCTGCACCACTAACCACAACCCTCTGAGCTCTATCTGTCAGCCACTGGTCAATCCACCCCACTCATCTAACCTCATTCATCTAACCCACGCTTCCTAAGCTTGCCTATGAGGATGATGTGGGAAGATAGACACTATGATCAGCAGATACTATTTCCACTGCAGACATTAATAAGTACATTTTGCTTCTAGACAGTCTTTTCTAAAAAAAAAAAAAAAAAAATTAAAAAAAGTACACATCACTCCTCCTCCCCTAAAAAAACAATATCCTCTTAATAGTTCACATTTGTGTTTTACGTTCACACTGAGACAGACTTAAAAGAATCTGAAAGTCAAAATCCTACAGCTTCCAACATCCCAAAAGAAAACAAGCTTTTGAGATACCTCAGTATAAGAAAAGGCAGCAACAAAACAAAGAATCACATGCACTTGCCAGAAAATGTAGCGTTAAAGTTGTGTATTTATTCATATGCAGGAACTGTGTAGATAGGTAAAGGCTATTTGCTAATCCCAATTAGGCCAGTGTGAACCTGACAGCACAGATATTTGTGATTTACATCAATGCAAGCCTTATCAATAAGTGATAAAGTGATTGACTATTGGAATGCCCAGATCATTCCCCAAACATCAACTAATAAAAGTATATGTATTCATGAGGCTTCCATTAGTAATGTTTCACTGTACTTTGTATGAATTGGATTGAAAGCCTCTCCTTCAAACTTTTCTGAGTAAATGTTCTCTTTCCCTCCATCATAACAAGTAACAAATGGAAAAAAACCCAGACAAAGTTTCCAAAGCCCAAGTTAGGACGTGCAAAAAAACCCCAAAAATCCCACACCTCACTGTGTGGTTTCCTCTGCATCTTTTCTTGTACACTCAATTTAGAGGAAAAAAAAAACCACAACAAACCAAACCACTCAAACCCTACATGTTCATTTCAAAGATCTATATAGAAGTGTCTTTTTTCACACCACTCTTAGACCTGGCAGCATTAATAATCCTTTATGCTCATGTTTGCTTTGGTGTCCTGTCCCCCCAGCACACACAAACACACTCCCCACCCCTGGGAGCAGTAAGCTCATTTTGGCAATTCAGCGATACATGAATAGGTTTCTAGAATCCTGAGCCTGCCGACTACAAACTAGAAAAATTGATTACTTTGATCACAATAGCTGCATTTGCATGAATGAATTTTTGATTGTAGTGACAACTGTTAAGCCAGAATCCATGAAGCAGAGCAAAGTAATGGATTAGTCACCACAGCTTCAATTAATGGTTTTGGTTCCCAGTGGCAAATCAATGTCTATCAACTCTGACTTTCTTGTCAAATGCAGGCAGGCAACAACACCATCTATAGCGTTTAATTTACAGATCTTGTAAAATCTCGAAAGCAAGAATTGACAGAAACACCTGATTTTACCTCAGGACAACATATAAATTATACTCTGCTCTTCTGCTCCATCTTGAAAGGCTTTGGCTAGAAGGGTAGAATAATTCAGTATTGCCAAGTGCAGAAATAAGCTCTGGGTAATCATTGTCTTAAATCATGTTTACAAGCTCTAAAATAAACACGTTAGCTTCCTCTTTGATTTGGACAAATGTCTACTAAACAATTTTAGTCCAGTAAAATTAGGATACATATGGCCTAAAAGAAAAGGTTTGAATGAAAGAAACTGGGGGCTGGAGAAAGCATTGCATACAGAACCTGCAGTGATGATCACTTGTTTTAAAGAGCTTCTCAAGTAAAAAGCACCAGAAAACAAGAAGAAATAAGGCACAAACTCACACGCCACTTTATTTCCACATTAAGAACAGAAGAGCAGAAATATAACAGAGGATAGAGAAAGCTTTAGGGAAAAATTATTAAATGCTAGATATGGTGTCATATAATGTAATTGGGCTACTTGTTCATTGGTAGTAGTACTTAGAGTGAGTCATCTTACTACAGCGTACTTCTGCATAACAACTCATTTGTGTACAGAATGGTCCATGAACCAAAAAATTATGAAGGACTGTTTTCTCTTTGGCAGTTGCTTAAGTTAGCAGTAAAAACATCCACAGACCTCACATAAATTTTGTGGAAAGCAAGAGGAATGGAGCTCAACACTAAAGAGCAGTCAGTAAACGCACTGAAGGGCACATCTCAGAATTTTGGAGCTTCCCCAAATGTGTAAGTGCAGCAAACTGTGGTCAGTTTCTAATGGTGCAGCTCTCAGTTGAAACATGCTCAAATATACTTGACACAAACTTCTTATTACACAAACACCAGAGAAAACCACCTCACCTCTCACAAGCATTTAACATAGGCATCTCTCTGACTCATACAAGTGGCCAGTGCAACCTTCTCCTTAAGCCAAACTAATGCACAGTGGCTTCCCGGGTTTTTCCTCTTAACTACAAAAGAAACAGGACATGAAACTGCTCTACAGTCAGGATAAGGCAGAAGAAGGAAGAACTATGGGAGAAAGGTCTCGTTTTAAATTATTTTTTAACCAAAAATGTACAATTCCTAATAGGTTGCAACAGACAATAAAAGCATTCTTTATCCAAAGCCAGAAGTAACACCACTAAGGAAGAACTGCTGAGCTAAATAGGAGGAAATATCAGCCCCCCTCCGATTCTAAGGTAAGACAACAACAAATTGAATTTGCTTTGAAAAGGACTAACTCAAATTCACGAACTTCAATTTTAAGGAGTTCATATCTGTAGTGTCTAAGAAGTCCTTGAAATGAGTGAGTTTACAGTGATAAAATTGGAGCACCAGTTCTGCAACAATAAAAATTGAAGTGCAGTGGCTATAAAAGATTTTTTTTTAGCTCTGCTAGAAAACTTCTAGCCCTGATGGTAAAGCCATTTACACCCATATTCATAAGTGAAGTGTCAGCAGAGTTGTTCTGGTAGAAATAGGCCATTTTTGCCACATCAGCACATTTGTTTGTATGAAATCCCTACTGAACTCAATGGGATTCATGCCTAAAAACACATATGGGAAAAAATCAAACTTTTCTGAGTGTCCTTGTAGTCATATTTGTCTTTTCATAAGAATATTTTTTTTTCTATTCTCTCCTGGTTAGCAGCAGTTGCATACCAGCTTTGCTTTTCCATCTTTCCACTTCAACCTTTATAATCACTTGCATCCTTCACACATCCAACATTTTTCACTATTTTCATAACAACAGTTATGAACAAGAGATATGCGTTAGGCAGTCATCATTTCCAGGTTGAAAGTTTACCAGCAGAGAACTGCTTGAGCGGGCAACAACAAGCAACATCTATAATTAGATATATATTTCTGCAGCCTTTTGCAATGGAGAAGATGTGAGTGCATGGGATCACAGTGAATCCTGCCTAACTCAACCTTGGCTCAGAAGCAAGCCTTGGAGGTGTATCTGGCCACCGCAAATGGCCGACAGCCATATCAGAGTGCAGGTCCACTGAAATAAAGCACACAGTGTTTTAATGGTGTACTCTCACTCCAGAGCAATTTCTTTTCTCTTCCTTTTTTGTCTTTTTTTTTTTTCTTTCCAATGGCCCATACAGAGCATACAGAGCAAGATTGCTGATCCAACAAAACGACAAGTCCCGAATGAGAAAAGTTATTTTCATTGCTCAGTCCCTCCCTTAGACTCAGCGTAAAGCATTCATGTAACAGCATGTTTTAACTCCAAAGTACAAAGAGAGGAACAAACCCTATTCTGTTTTGGGCTTTTTTTGTTTTGCTTGGACTAGCCAAAATAATCTCCAACACACAGAGAAGACCATCTCATCATCTACTCCCCAGTGTCAGACAAGGATACGGATGGCACAGAGCTCTGTAGGATGGTGTTTGATGACCTTTGCAAAATACATATAAAATTTCTTGACTAATCTTGCCATGGTAGCTTATGACGGTTGTCATGCATAATGAACAGCAGTTACACTCTGTTTCTTGTTTCTGCACTGTGTACTGCAAATAATCCCATTTTACTAATTCCTCTCCGATATGCCCTTAGGCTATTGTCATACTATGCACTCACTTTTCTTCTGGGCTGTACTAATTCTGTTCTCTTGATAATATAGTGTGACCCATAATTCATCGCATAGGTGGATTTCATTACTCAGTACCTTTTGAATCAAACTCTTCTTACAGCACCTCATTTCAAGCCTCTTTAACAGCTGTCTACTCCAGTCTTAACTATAAAGGCATAATAGATCAATTGTGAAAATGTCTTACCCATGCTAGAAAGTTTTACACAGTACAGGCAGAATTCCAACAATTCATGGATGATCTCATTTTGTTTCTCTCTGATAATCAACCACATTGTAGTTGTTGAAAACAATGAACTCCTGAACAGTTGAGTAAGACTGACAAAAACTACTTTGCTACATGACAGTTTAGGCCATGTAGGACAGTTCAGGCCATGAATCTGCAAACTCTACGTGTCTCCTGCAAAGTCAGGCTCAGGACTGGAACCTTGTCACATGTACTTTGAGAGTGAACATGAAACACATGTATAATAGTCTTAGACAGTATCTGAAGATATACTAGCTCTTGAACATGACTGTGTTCCTATGCCATCATCAGAAGCCATTTTATCACCAGCACCGATGTGGTTAATAAATTAAAGCAATTCAAGGTCGGATCAGATAATCTAAATGGTCCCTTTCGACCTTAAAAAAAGAAAGTTTAAAATAAAAAAAGAATATTCTATGAATGTCAGCTTTTTGCATTTAAAACAGAATTGAGGGTTGTTTTGTTTTCTTGTTTTGTCTGCTCTGCCTCTCTCCCTTTCTAGAGTAGACTGAACAAGCTGAAATGGCAAAATATATAAAGAAATACATTCAGGTTGGACTTTGTTTTTTTTAAACAACAACAACAAAAAACAACCACAAACCAAAACACAACCAAAAAAACAGTAGCCTGACAAACTAGCAAGTCAAATGCCACTCTGTGAGAACTTCCAAACTCATAATTCCATTATTTCAAGGCACAATACCCCCTTCTCTGTTATGAGATGTACACCTGCTCTACGGCACATAAAAAGCATTTCTTGGAGTATCCACCACACTTCTCATTGTGAGATCTTATTACAGCCCTTGGAAGACTTCTGTTGAACTACTTCAATTTTGTACCATAGCAATCAAAATACAGTAAAATGACAGGCTACAGTCTGTGGAAGGTAACATACAATTAGTCTGAAGAAGATCTCAAATCACCTACTCTATCTCCTGCGCTATGGGGAAAATCAAGAATACTTAAGACGACCCTTGACAGGCGTTTTCTTAATAACCCCTAAAGAAAAACTCTCTAAGGACATCCTACCACACACCTAGGTTCCTGCTTCTACTGCCCCACTATTTTTACAGTGGAAAAGTTGAGGTATTGCTTCTTGTTCTACCCTCAGAAAATACAAAATAAAACAAATCACAGTCTTCTTTAGAGTAACTTTTATAGCCTAGATATGTTTTACTGTGGTGTCCTTTACCCTTCTTTTTCCTAGAGCAAACCAATCTAATTTCCTCAAGTTTACCTCAGAGATCAAATTTGCTGAACTTCTCATTTCAATCTTTTTCCTTTCATATTTCTCTCATTTCTGTATGTCTGTCTTAATGGGTGAAGCTCAGGATTGCACCCATGTTCTACCTGAAGGCTCAAAAATCCCAGGAGAGACAAAGCAATGTCCTACTTCATGTTAGATACAAAACTCCAGTTAAGACACCCCAACTAAAATTAGCTTTTTTTTTTTTTCCTTTTTGGTAACAGCACTGCGTTTTTGCCACATATTCCATATATTCAGTTTACAATATACTACAACCACCAGATCTGTTTTTGCTGACCAGTTTCCAAACCAGATATTCTCTATTATCTGTGGGTTTCCTTCCTCACACTTACCTGTTTGATGCTTGAGTCCAGTTCTCCATGTTAGATCATATTGAGTTCTGATTTCTTTCCTCCAAAGTATTTGTGAAAGAGCCTTCCATCCACAGTTCATTATGACCCTCTTCATTTTTAAATGTATTCTTGACTCCATCAGCAAAGTCAGTCATGCAGCAATCATAACAGCATAGCAAAGCTCAGGAGATCCTGACATGCAGAGATAAGCTCTAGAGATTTTCAGCAACATAGGAGCAATACCAAAAAATTTGCTATACTTACAGCCTTAATTTTGCCTTCAGAGCAAAAAAACTAGTCCCTCTAGTTTTATCAAAGGAGCTCACTATCCACAGTTGCTTTTTCTTGATTAGAATACTGGGCTCAGTCTCACAGCTGCTGTGAGTTATGAAAGCCTCTTTAGCTGTAATGGATGTCACCTGAAAGTCCACCCTGTCCCTTAACAGGGAGAAAATTTGACTACTCCCCTGTCGTGGTTTGCTGGAACCAGGACATCCCCAAACCTAAAATATACAAAAATTAAAGTTAATATTAAAAAAAAAAATCTCTTGCTTCCACTAGCTTGGTAACTTGATGCTTTTCTTACTAAATTTGTAGTCACTCAGAAGAAATGTTTCTATAAAAAGAAAGCAACCTTTAGTTAAATGTACTGATTTCAGTGGGAATTACATGAGCAATGGTTGGCCTACTGCCTATAGCTGGTCCAAGCAGGTTTTTTTAGCACAGTGTGAACTTAAAAAAATACACATATCACGAAACTGAACCATTCATGGGCTGGTTATTCTCTCCTGGCTTACACTGGAAGTAGGCATCTAATTTATCCTCATCAGAGGTTACTCTGGTTTCCAGCTTTTCTAGGAGTTTCCTGTTCATTCCTGCGCCGTTCTGTAAAGGCTGCCCAGAAGAATACCATTGCTTTCTGAAAGCCTGACAAATTCTACCCTCATTTTGCATATATTGCGAAAGAACCTTCTGATTTAATTGACTTTTACTGCTAAACAAGGTCAAACCCATGCTGATTTGTGTCAAGAGTTGCAAGCCCACTATCACCTCCCAAACTATTGCACTCCTTCTCACAAGGTAGTTAATTCTTCTGCATTAAGAATCACTCTGTATAGATAGCGAACAAGACAATTACGCAAAGGCACACATGTATGGACATCATGTAAATATTAACTAGCTTCACTCTGAATGTTATAACTGCTGATTGACTTAAGCCGTTGTCACAGATGGCACTTAAGCTTTCTGAAACTGGTACTTTTAACCACTGTCCTTTACATTTAAAAACCTACAAGTACATGCTCCCACCAAAACCAGAAGCAAACACAGGGATGAGACTTGTGTGTGTGAGTTCTGGGCAGGGACAGGTAAGAAAGAGCTGAGGTGGAGAAGAATAAAAGACTTGGGTCCATCACATCTTTAAAGAACGTCAGCCAGAGGATGCCTTGAGAGAGGGCTATAAGGACAGGGCAGGTGTTGTAAGGCTCTAAACCTCTGTTGCTGCTTCTCTAGTTCCCTTCTCTTGATCTCCTACAGCCTTCCTTCTTCTAGATCAAATGTATGTAATTTCCTTGAACTTCCCTCTGAGGCTGCATTTTCTGATTTTTTTTTTTCTGTTGTTTTCTTTTCATATGTCTCTCCTTTGGTATTGCAGTATTGTGTATTTGTGTTCACTCCTCCTCCTGTGCATGCTATGAGTCACAGATGCTATTAGAGATGACAAACTCCATCATCAATTTTTCTTCCTAACTGGAATAATCTACAAAACTGCACATAGCTATCAAAGCGGGACTGCTGATAGTATTAGATGCAAACATAATTAAGATACTGTTTATACAAGCACTGAACTGCAGGAGTAATTTTACCTGCACAAGAACTATGAACTTGTCCATTTTAATAGGAACACTTTTATTGTACTTCATCTTTTATTCTAATTACCAACCATATGGCTAAAGATGAAACACACTTGGTTAATGACAGAGCTATAAAGAAATTTTCTGTTTCTTACTCAGGAGCTTGGATTCATAGTCCATTCTTAGGGGCAAGGGTAAAGCCGAGTTTTGCTTTTGCATCCATGCATAATGCCCTTGAAATGGCTCAAGCTGTGATTACAAACTTGTAACAGTACTTGAAAGCGCTTCGGAAGAAACAAATGGTTGATCAAGGTGGCAACATTAATGGGGTGGAAAAGATACACGGGTAAGCTGCATCAATAGGTATGTCAGGAGAATATGGGTTAAGATGCAGAAAATATTAAACTATTTGGTGTACGATCAAAGCAGAACAAGGGGTAAGACTCACAGAGTCTCCCAATACAGTTAAACAGCGGGGACCAAATTTATGGAGCTCAACAAAAGGGGCAGCGGAAACACTGATGAGGAAAATGGCAGAACAGAACAAAGAAAAATCCTAAGCACAGGACATGAAATAAGATTGTTGGCATAAGCAAAAATCAGGTCAATGGATACGAAGGCAGGAGAAAAAAAAAGCATCAAAAGTGAAGGAGTAAAAGAAACTGAGCTAATACACTGAAAAATAGCCCAATATTAGGCCAGTTACATCTGTGCAGATGGTGTCCATCACTCAGCAGTGAGGGAATTCAGCAAAGGTATAAGCAGCTACCCCAGACACAGGTTATGGCCAATCAGGCATTTGGCAATTACAAGGCCAGTCCATCTCCATTTGCTTTTTACCTTCACAAGTATGCTTACAGTAAGACTGATGTAAAACAAAATTGTAAAAGGTGCCTGCACTTAGGTAAAGAACTTTTATACTGAAGAAAGTAGGAACCTCCATATCATTATCTGAGAATGCTTTCAAGTCTGTTGCAACACATGCTTTTGACCTGTAACGTTTGCTGAGAAACACTTCACAGAACAGTACCAGTTCTCTACAAACAGGCTTTTTATTGCAGCTATACTGCAGGACAACTGAAGAAGAGAATATGGAGACAACCAGGGGCTTTTAAGGGCATTGCAACTGTTATGTAAAAGAAAAACTGTAAATGGATTTCTTTGCTGCAGTACACTTTTAGTAGTAGAGATGTGTACTAAGGTAGAAAACTATTAGTCTCTTGACTGCAAGAGCTCTGTATCAGTTTTCTCCTGCATGCCAGGGTGGTGACCTTTTGGATACAGCCTTAAAGAAAGCACTTTCTAGAAACAGACTATATCAGCCTAGAAAAGTCTTTCTGTGTTACCCATATTATCGATCTCATAAAGGACAAAGAGGAATTGATTACTGTTTAGAACTGTTTAGACTCTGAAAATTCATTCATCAGACATTTGCATGCATATATAGATGCGTCTCTACAGACATACACATACTCATACACAGTATATATACTTTTTAAATGAATCTTACAATTTCTACATTTCAGCTTCATTTTTCAACACTCATATATTTGATCTTGTGACTACACCTAAAAAGAAAAAATGTTCTTTTGCACAAGAATTTACATGAGGTGGCAAGCAAAAAACCTACTGTCAAAATCTTCACCATCTCTTCAGGTGACACACATAGAATTTGCCTCTTTTTGCAGAACTGGAGTGATTTAGTCTTCTAATCATCACCATATCAGAAGCCCTTATTAGGTCTTGGCAGTGCACAAGGCCTATCTTTGCCCAAGCCATTGGGCCAGCTCTCTGTAAAAGAAAAGTCTATAAAAGCTGATCCTGTTACTGTGAACGCTCTTCAGTACACAAATAAAATAGAACCTCATCTTATATCTGTATAACCACTGTCTTGAGGTTCCCAATGAGCTTCTAGATGTCATGTATTATAACACAAATTTAATATAGTGTAAGAAATAAATACCACCTTAAGTTACAGCCAATTTACCTTGTGTACTACCATCCAGCTAGACATGGCAAGTCAGCAGAATGTGGTGAAGTCTGTATTTTATGGAAGATCTCTGAAGAACTGCTCACACCAGGAATAAAGTACTCAAATACACTCAAAAGTGTTTCAAGATTTCATTTTTGCCCCTGTGAGCGATAAGGGTGAACACACACTTTTTTTCATCATCAAGTGGAATGTAATAATGATACCAGGCACTTTCTCAGGCTCTTCTGTTCATTAGAGTTTGGTCTAAAATAAATGTTTCCAGCAGCATGCTGAAGTGACAACCTCTAGATGAGAACCTGAGCCTACGCATTTCTTCCCCTACAGTGCCTGGCACGTAATGTTATTGTATGATGCCAAACTCTGTCCTGGTTAATTAAGTTTTGATTGCCAAACATTCTCTCCACTGCTCCCTCACTGGACACCACTCTGCTCCACATCTCAGAGAGCTGTGTAATGTCACTGGTTTTCTAGCTACTTCCTGTATTTCATTCCAGAATTAGCCACATCAAAAACGTACTTTACATGTTGGGGTACTGTAAAATTACGAATTACAGAAATGTAAAATATCACTATTCTGTACGATTACAGGTTTGGAAGTGGAAAAAATACAGCCACATTTGAGTGGCATATCATAGACTAAATAAACCAGGATTAAACACAGATACCGAATCTGCATAATCTGCATGTATCTGTATCTAAGCACAGGATGTGTCAAATTTCTTTTGCTCATGGTACAGAGGAGTCAAACAGTCCTATAAGAAGTAAATTTGATGTAGTATAATTTGGTTATAATAAAGGATTAATCTGAGCACCCCCCTTCTGATCATTAAATCCAATTTATCACAGCAGATACAGCTCTATAGAAGAGTGAGTTTTTCAAATCAAATGTGTGCACATAAGAAAAATACCCACCTGGTAAGGACACAGTATGTTTTTCTAGGAATTGCAAAGTTCCCAGGTCAATCTGATTGCCAAAGCAAGTCAATCAAGTTATCATTTACTCCAACCAGTACTCCCTTATCCTCCTAAATGTTTCACCTGCATCCAAGTCAGCCTCAAAGTAAATGCAAATTTTTTTCTCCTTCATGTGAAAAAAAGCCTAAGCCCAAAATCATAGAAAATCACTCCCATTCAGATGGCTAAAATAAGAACAAAAAGCCCAGTCAGTACAAGTGAAAGAAAAGCCTGGCAGCTCCCATACAGCAAGGTTTGAGTCAAATGATCGCAGTGAGTGTGACTGCAACTATGCTGGTTATGGAAGATGGCAATGGAAACGCCACTAAGGGGTAAGTGCTTCTCACGTAACCAGGCAGCCTCGTTCACTTGACACCAAAGGAATTCAGCATTGACAGAGTGAAGAGAAATGCAACTCCTTACATTTTAGCTCAGTGAAAAATAGTTCTGCTTTCTTTTTCCTTCATCGCCTGTCACTTCATTATGTGACCACCCATGATATTAAAAGCAGAGGAAGATTCTCAAAGCCAACTGCTAAATTTAGATACTTCTGTTAACACGTCACATGCTTGCAGAGATAAAAAAAGTTTATAGCGATGACAGGTGGAAATAACTACAGCAAAGAGTAAATAAACCCAGCAGCAGGCACAGTTCTCCCTCTTGACTTCGACTCAAAAATCAGCTGCATGTGCAAGGAGGAAATGCCAAACCACCCACCATTCTGCGAGGGTCTTTCATCTGCTTTGCAACACAGGCAGACTCCAGCTCTTTCCTGCCAAAGAGAAATAGCATTGCTACACGTACACGGCAATGTCGTCTGTCAGAGAGCCCAGTGCGAAAGGAAAGAGCAGAGACCTTGGCCAGTCCCCCGCAGGGTGTAGTCACACTGCTGTTGCAGAGGTAAAACAAGCTTGCCCTGATGAAAGCTAGCCTCAGGGTTGTAACTGTATCTGGAATCATGGAAAGGAAATCCACACTCTTCCATGGAACTCACTCCTCCCCTCTGGTCGTTCAGAGCTTACCCAGAGCTGTACCTGGGTTAACGTGGCCTTCCAGGTCTCTGTGGTACAGAAGCTGCTGCAGCCTTCGCCAACTGAAAAAAAGTCCTTCCCTGAATCAGGAACCTTGCTCCAGCATGGTTGCCATGATGGGGAACACTTTATGGTCCCCGAGAGCCCCTTACCTTGGGGACAAGTTCTTCTGCAGGCTTGCATTTACTGCTTTGTTTCGCTTTGTTACCACCAAAGAAATAAACGGCACCCAATTTTTCAGCTTCCAGTGACAAGATTTTGAAAATACAAGTATAAATACTATAGTAAATCAATGAGTTATTCTTGTCAAGCTCCCAGTTAAGAAAATGCTTGATTAGTATGTTATTGGGTGTCAGTGCCAATGTTTTCTGGCGGGTGGTGCGGGGCCTCCCTGTGAGGAGAGGGCGGGGCCGCCCAGGGCCGGTTCCCGCTGGTTCTGCAGCCACCCCCGCGCAGGGCACAGCTGAGCCCCTCAGCCGGGCTGGGGCGCCTCTCCCAAAACCTGTTTGAGACAGGGCAAAGTGCTGCCCTGCAGTGAGGGGAAAGTGTGAGGAACAGTGCAAAGAAACATGTGAGGAAAAGTGCAAGGAAACTCGTGAGGAAAAGTGCCAGGAAAAGTGTAAGGAACCGCCCTGGGAGCAGCGAGGTTTGAGGAGAAGTGTGTGGAGGAGATGCTCCGGGCACCGGAGCAGGGATTCCCCTGCAGCCTGTGGGGAGATCACAGGGGAAGCAGACACCCATGCTGCAGCCCATGGAGTGCCCCATGCCAGAGCAGGCTTGTCCTGGGAGGCAGCCCATGGGAACGACCCAAGCTGAAGCAGGGCAAAAGTATGAGGAGAAAGGACCATCAGAGAGGAACTGTTAAGGACTGACCACAACCCACTATTCCCCATCCCCGCTGTGCTGCTTGGCAGAGACGAGTTCAGAACGAAGAAGTGGATTTGAAATTGGGGAAAAGAGGCGATGGGGAAACAGTGGTGTTGCAATTTGTCTTTGTTTCTCATTATCCAAATCTATTTTAATTGGCAATAAATTAAACTATTTTTCCTCAAGTCGTGACTGTTTTGCCCATGATGGTACCTGGCAAGTGATCTCCCTGTCTTTACCTCGATCCGTGAGCTTTTCCATCTTATTTCTCCCCCACCCTGTTGAGGGAGCAAGAGGGCAGCTGACCAACGTCAAACTAGCACATAGTACTAGGTGGAAAAAGTATGATTACAAGAGTGTAGGGCCCCCTCTGTCAATATTACATGAAGTTTTTCTGGTCAACTTCTGCTTCATTTAAGCCTCACAGAAGGAAACTATGCACAAGAAATCCTCCAAGAGATAAACCAATAACATTTGGTATCTTTAACTGTCAGAATGCTGATATGGCTGGTAGCTGTCATGGTAACTGACTTATTGAGTTCAGATATAAGTAAAGAAATTAACGCCTTCTGCTGTACAAAACTCCACGGCCGAGCCAACACAGCACCCATGGTGGCACTGGCATATGCTGGTTTCTGGGATTCACTTCTTTATAATGATGTGGTAAGGAGGCAAGAAAGCACCAGTTTTACCAAAACTTAATGATTAATAGTTTAAAAAAAATGCCAAAAATTATGTAGCAAAAATTAATAAATGGAAGCAATTTCATCATATTGTTTTGCTTCTTATCTTAACTTTGGATGTGGAAGAGAGCCAAAGGAGAGTCATTAGTCTCTAATACAAATGAGATACATCTTTTTACTTTCCTGGCCAAAGACAACTCTGCATGATAGAATTCTGCCTTTAAAAACTAGAGGAGTTAATTTTCAATCTTAACAGCTGCTTAAGATAAACGTTCTAAAATAAGAGATGTTGCTCCTGGCCAAGCTACTGCTTTAACATATTAGATATTTGAATTATCCTATTCATTTCAATAGGAAGTTAACTCTGGGGACTAATGATGCCTTGTTAAGAGTCAGTCTCCAAATGCTTTTAGCACACATGCATGTAGAAGATGTCCATTTCACTTTTCTCCCATTTATGCAAAAAATTACTGCAACTGTACAGGCAAATTATTCTACTAAATAGGAGAACAGCTAACTAAGCAAAGAATACAAACAACAGGGCATCAACACTGCATTTATGTACCTTTTCTCCCTCTGCAATACAACTCTCCTTTTGAAAGGCTGAGCACCTGTGATGCAGCTCAGGGGGAAGCCAGGCTCCAAGGGCTCCAGTTCAGCCTCACCACAATGGCAAGCACTGTTGTTTTTTTTCTTCCCTTCAGAAATCCAGTTGACATTTAGGAGGATGGAATGACAGTTTGAGCCAGTTTCTGTCTCTGCGTAGTGACTTGCACTCTCCCTGGGGCCCCAGTCCAGGTAGCTCTAACAGGGGCCTCTCTGTCTTGTATGACAGTCTAAGAAGTGGGGAACCTTTCTGTTCCAAACACTGAGGTATCTTTGCAGGGCCACACTAGACTCCAGCCTTTGTCATCAACAGGAATACATATGGACTATGTTTGCAGCCCTGCCTGCAGGTCTTAACGAAAAGTGTCATTTTGTCTTCTTGCAGAGAATGAGTCTGACACACCAGTGAGAGCATACAGATCAGCAAAGGAAAATATTTGAGGGTCTATGTTATAACTCCCGCTCTATATGAATTCCAAGAATGGATATATGCAAAGGAAAAAGCAATGAAATGTGCATTTGATAGACAAGATGAAGGGAACAAACATCTGCCACTTACCTAATTAGCAACTGAATGCGACTTGTTCTAGAGATCTATAGCTAAAAAGCCCTTTTTATTGGTTTAAGAAATGTGTGTATATGCATTAGAAAGAGCAGCTATATCATGAAAGATTTTGGAAAAACTGGCACTTTTCTGCTGAAAGCATCCGCACTGTAAGTAAAAGTATCATATATTTGTTTAACTAGCTGTGTAAGAAGGTAATATATAACATCCCCGAGATCATCATTAGAAAACTTAGCACTTCCTGAGGTATAGACAGCATTTAGACCGTAAGGGACAGACACTGGCTACCTCTTCTCCAGGCAGGATGCAAGCAGGAGGAGACAGCCCTACAGGGATTAGCAAAGTCCAAGTGTTATCTTCCCCTGTTCTCAAAAGCCTGCAGAGTTTATGTGGGTCAACACCACTCAGTAATGCCAGCTGCCACCGCTTGGATGGCCATGGCAGACTCCAGCACAAAAAACAGGGGCAGGTGAACAGGGCTGCCTGGTGCAAGATTCCTGGTCCTGCAGACAAAGCAATAAAAGTAAAAATCATTGCTATCACTGCCAGGGAAAGTTTTAAGGGAATTATGAAGGATAAAACCATTTTAATGTTGTGCTTTGAAGGCTCACACATATTGAGAAAGATTGAAGACATCTGGAAGCAGATTGGAGCCTATTATTCAAGACTAGGAGGAGAGTATTTGACCATCCATACCACCACCCCAAATCTTATCTGCAGAGTGTGAGCCTTATCTGCAAGTGATATCCAGTCTGATCCAGCACCAAACCCAACATCATCACTGAGAAGAACCCCCCAAATCCAAGAACTTAGTGTAGAAAACTTTGCAGTCAGCTGCACACGTGGGTTTCCCTCTAACGCAATCAGCAGATACTGGCATATTGCAGTGTACACTGCAAGAGTATTAGGCAGAAAGTTACTGCATTTGCAACGGCTCTCAAAGGAAAAACGAGGTGGTAAAAGTCAAGTGGTAGCATGCGAGTCTGTTCTCTTTAATTAGTTAAACAAACTGTTTGAAAATCTTCAGGGAAATAAAGATTGCTGTTACACTTCAGGCTCTACCTTCACCATTATTGTCCAGAACCTATTGTATCATTCTATTAAAGCAACTTAAAAAATGATGTAAAAAGTCCATAAGAAAATCCCCAAAGCACATTGAGAAGAAATTCTTCCTTCTGATCACTTCTTTCCCAGATACATCTATCAATTTCCTAGGAAAAATGGCCTTGCAATTCAATCCAAAAGGTAAGAAACTTAATCTAAATGCTACCAGGCTTGGTTGCCCCATCAGGATAAAGATATAGCACGGGTCTTTCATTAGAATGGCCAACCACCTGCCCTCTGTAACTGTACTAACATAAGACAAAAGTACCACCTTATCAATAATATCACATCCAGTCTTGTATACAGTAGTTCTTTTTAGAGTAACCAGAGCCATGATCCATAGGAATTATTAAAAAAAAATAAAAATCAAAACCAAGGTTTTTATAGTGTACCTGAAAAGTAATTGGAGGCGACAGACACCTATATCACAAAGCATGTGTGAAACAAATTTCTTCAAGACATGCTGCCTAATAAAAAGATTATCACAGTTGCCCCAGCTGGGTTTCCCCAGTTGCGCTCAGCTGCGGGCTCTGTCCCCAGTGAGGCATGTTGCAGCACTCCAACCTCATGACCTGGAACATTGTGGCAACCTCCACATCTCCAATGCAAAGGTCTTAAAAGCAATACCAAGTGGAGGAAAAAGTGCATATGCTGCCGCTCCTCCTTGAGCATTGAACAAGACCACTCGTACGTTGCATGTCTGACATTTTCTCCACTCAGGGGATCAGAAATCCTCACTGCCATTTAGTCTAGGCGTTATTAGCATCCTGTCAACTGCCTTGCTCAGCCAGCCTTCATCCAAGTGGAAATCTCCTTCAAACACTATTTAAATCCAGATTACCATCAAAGGCAGTTGATAAGTAACTGCTTGTCCTAGTTTACTCTGTTTGTTTACTAGGTCTGCCAAAAAAAAATGAGACGGCATAATATTTGAAATGCAATACATACTTATACTTCTGTTAACTGCTCAGTTACTTAAAAATCTTTGTATGTGTAACATGGTTTACAATTACTTATATAAAGATTAATACCGAGCTATACATAGAGTACACTAAATTATTTCCTGTAATATTTTCTTCAGATATTAAGTGCAATCAAGAAAATACTTTCAAAATAAACGAGCATTTGACAGGGGAAAAAATTGTTCTTGAATCATTAATAAAAAAGAAAGGATATTATTAAGGAAGAATTGCTTTCAACCTTTCTAATTATGACCAAGCAAATACTTCATAGCGCTGAAATACTTTGGATCCATAGCAAGCCATGAGAATGATCGTTCTGCCAAGACAGTTATCTGCTGAAATCTGAGACATAATTATGGTCAGTGAAACTCCTAATCTTGAAAGACCTTAGATTTAATTCTTTATGCTATCAATCTCTCTCTCTCTGGACTTGCTACATGTTACATTTGGCATGATTAACTGTAATTGGGGGATAGGTCCACAGAATTACGTGCCATCTAAACTGGGACAAGGAAGGATTATTCAGTGCCTCCTATAAGAGAGATGTCTTCAGCGTTAATCTTAACCTCTTGTGTGCTGGGATATAAGGCAATGATAGAGACAAAAATCCTTTTCAGGTGGCTTATCAAATACACAAGGCAGGCTGGGGACTGAGCAGATGCCTGAAAGCACTGTGCAGTCCTATGCGCACACTACACATTGCTGCCATTAAGTCTGTACTGGATGTTGAAGCCATTTCGTCAGAGGGAGCACAATAGGTCAAGGCAAGAAAGAGCAAACTTTCTAACCATGTCATTGGGATCCAGCCACTGCAAGAGATGAAAGAATAGTGCAAAAATGACTGGATATAGCTGTGCTATCACCTGTAAGGCAGGCTGACATTCTAGGTAGACTGTTTTTAAGCACACCAAATATATATAGATACAAACATTATTTTTGGAGGAGGTTGCTGGCAGCAAGGACTGAACACAAGATCTGAGCTAAATTATCCAGATCCGGTAACTCAAACACTGTAGAAGATTCACAGCTTCATGTTGCTACTATCCACAGGGAGAAAGAAGTACTGTCTTCATGAATTACTATCGGTAAACTACAACCACTATAAGAAGCTGACATGCGATAAATTACGTTCCTAAACCACATGGTTACAAACTAGAAGCCTGAAGCTGTATCTTTGATTTTGGGAAATCAGTCTAGAATGCAGGTGGACTCATATTCTCCATTCCAGATCAACAGTACAGTGTTCATTAAAATGGATCGCACATCCAAGAATCAACCTCTACCTCATTCATGTGGATACTGATTTTTTCCATTTCTGCTACACTGAGCTTATCACAAGAGACTGCACCAGCAGCTGCAACTATGATATTCAGATTCCTTACCAGAGCTGATGAAATGTCTCAGTAATTCAGTGTTTGCTTTTTGCTTCCAAGTGACAAGAATAAAATGTATTGTCTGCACTCACCGCTTTTAACCACTGAAAGCTTATGTTCACAAATCACAATTAATTTCTTCTCCTTTCTCACCCAAAAAGACATATTAGCTGTTTTTCCATTACAATAAATTTAAACTGAATTTAATAGAAATTTCTTATTAATTTTTATTTACTTTTCCTACTAAAATACAAAACAAAAACCCAGCTATTGATTCTTTACTGTTTTGAAATAAAACTATAAGCTTTTTTCTTTGGTTTCAACAAATAATTCCAAGCAGGGACTTCTGATGAAGAGTTAGTAATTCACTATCTTATTGTTAAGTACTATACTTATTTTAGCTCTTGCCTGCAGAAATGTCAAGAGATCTGTCAGATTCTAATTCTGAAAAAGAAGTCCCAATATTTCCAAAGTATTTCAGCCTGGACTGAAGCTTAATGCTGATGTTAGCTCACTAAATCAGCCAACTAAAAGAGTAAAATCCCTGACAAAGCAAAAAACATTGGATGGTCACAAACAAGGGTCACGTCTAGAAACAAATGAAAAACACAGCAAGACTAAAAGCTGGGATCTTCCACTGAAGAGAGAGGGAGGATCCTGTGGGAGATATGTACAAAACTGGTGGTGACCAATTACCGTTCTGCATCTCCAGACTGTGTATCACTCCTCCCAGTGTGGGAATGTCACAGACAGTGCCTCCACGCTGGGCCTCTCACTGCATGCAGTCAGGACTGAATGCCTTCCAAACCATCATCTGTGCCTTCACAGAAGCAACAGCAGTGCAGCACAGAGGCATCATCGTCATTTACAAACAGATTTAGATATACCGTCAGTCTAGCCCTGTCAAGCCACAGCTTGATATTAGTTAATTTTCCCTACTGAAAACTTTGCCAGCAGAGTTTTCAATGATGCTACAGATGAATCCCAGCAGCAGCCCAAGTATTCAGCCAAGTAAGAAATCATTAAAATACAATGCTGTCACTCCTGTGAGCCTAAGGTAAACACAACTCTAAACTCTGTACAGTGGGGCAAACATCTGGAATTTGGTTTCCAAATTGCCTGGTTGGCTGATTTGCTTAATATTAATGCGAGCCCAAAAGAAAACTCGACATCAGGGCTCTCTAGCAATGGCTGCAGGGTATGTGATAATGGCGCTGTCAACTACAGAAACAGGACCTTAACTCCTTAAGAGAACTTTGCAGACACAGGAGAAGCTGATACCAGGTTGCATCCCTTGAGCTTCAGGGTTTATTTAAAAAAAACCAACCCAAAAACAACCCAAACAAAACAAAAAAACCCTCAAACCCACAAAAACACAACAGTGTTTTAATCTGCTCATTTGTATAATCCACAATAAAGTCTAATGATAAACCCAAGCAGTGACAAGGAGCAGACCATGCTCCCTCATTCTTCCCTCTCTTGGCCAGACAGACCCATCCCTTCTTCTTGAACTAGCTCTCATGTTCACTGGGACTGAATTTAATAAGCAAGATGACTTTTTATTTTTGCTAGGCTAGCTGGCTGAATAATTTCAAAAACATTCCATTAAGATCAGAATGAGCACAAGGCAGGGAGGAGGAATAGTAAGAAAAAGGTTTTTTCTTCCAGTTTTGATAAAGCTGTTAGACCATCTTACCTTCTTGTCATGTAACTTCACTCACCCTCCAATTATATAAACCCAGACACATTTCAGTGTTTTTCCCGTGCTTTCAGCCATTTTCCAAAATGCCTTTTCGCTGCTAAAAGGCTCTTCATCACTGAATAGTGCTGGCGAAAAAGAAGGAATGCAGGTATCCAGCTAGATGTGCATGATGATAAGCAAGTGAGTTAAAGGTAAAATTTGCATCCAGATTCTGCATTGGAACAAGCTCTACATTGCTCCTGGTAAGTAGTGTTTCTAGTCACTTCAAATCATGGCCTGTATGAAAGGTGCTATTTTCAAACACTTTCACTCATTAGTTGGTGCTGGGTTCAGGCTTGATGGATAATACTCTCTGTAAACAGTCAGGTACAATAGAAAGTACAAACTAACAGCTCCATTTATGCTTTTGCTGGACAGCTTAGAAGTGGATGCAAGCCATTTAAACAAACAATCAAAAAAACCACAACACAAAAAAAAAAAACCAAAACAAAAAAAACCCCACTTTTGGTGTTCCTTAAGAGGTTAGGCTGCCTACAAAGACACTGACAATGAGAAAACAGCTGAGTCCTACCCTGGGAATAAAAGATGATGTAACACTAAAATGTCCTGGGGAGGGATGCCAGAAAAAGGACAAGAAGGTGGCTATAACCTTCTAACAAGTTTAAGGTCTGCTAAAAAAAAAGTCCTGTATGTGGTAACTACATGAGAACAGGGCATCCAACAGCTGTTCAGTGACATGGTGATTGACATGAACATCATGACTGGCAGCAGAAAGTAACTGTTGAAAGTATTATCCCAAGAGAGGTTTGCATCTTGCTCCTGAGCACAACTTTGCTGAGCTAAGCTGTACCATCCCACCCAGCACAGCTCAAGACAAGGAGGTCACAGCCCCAGCAATAGTTTTTTATCATATTTATCTGTGGAGTTATCAAGTCCCACCTTTTAAATCACATCATTGAGAGCATAAGGGCTTATCATATTCATATTAATGGCATACTTAATGCTACCACTAGCTCTTTCCTATTGAACAAGTGCCTCTAAATTCACAAGCCTTTTGCCATTTATCTGTTTGACTCTCAAAGAACACCTAAATTAAAAATTGCACCACTAGGGTACCAAGATACCAGAAATTTCCCTCCAGGCACACCATCAACAAAACTGCTGAAAGTAGTGCAATGAACAGAGAAAAGCTTCAGACTCCTGTTTGAATCAGCTGTGTGTCTACCTAACCAGGTCAGAAGGAAGTGACCTCGGGACCAGTTAGTCCTCAAAAGAATAACCATTCCTCAGTCCTGAGCTGATCTCAGTGATACCTTGGCAAAATCTTGTTGACAAAGCAGAATAAATGGTTGCTATTCGAAGCAGTTCCCTGAGGCAACAGGTGAAGTCCCAATTCTCATACCTGGCTGCTGGTAGGCTGCTGATATTTTACTACAGGATATGCTGGCATCTAGCAAAGGTTAGATTCGTTTTCAGAATACTCAGCTCTTGCACATCTGCGAAAGATAGATTAATAATGAGTGTATGCTATACATATTCAGTAAAAGAATATTTCAACATGTCTATTTGTGTACTCAGGAGAAAGGCTAGAATAGAAATTTTTATAGTCTTCTCCTTTGACAACACATTTTCCAGGGTCCCCTATGCTACAAGCTCACATGACTCAGAGAGGAGTAATCTTTCATCCCAGCTCTGAGAATGGCTAGATATATGGGTTGCAGGCCACAGAGCCTGCACCACAGCACTCTTGTCATATAATACTAAATCCAGAAGTTTGCCAAGTCAAAATGGGCATCCTTTACCATGTAAAGTGTTTGGTTCCATTAATGGAAAAGACAAAAATATAAATTCAGAGATTTATACATCACCAATTTTACTTAAACAGAATAACGGAATCTGCCCACTTAATAGCAGAATTTGAAAAGGTTACTATTGCATAACATAGTAAGATACAACAGGCGTTAAACTACCCAATGCTACTGAAAAGTTTGGACATTTTTAAATTATAAAATGTGATTGTTCACCTATGAAGCCTTAATTTTTGCATTTTCAAGTGTCAATTCAGATTTTATGTGCTGTCATAAATCTAAGCCATTTGTTCAGCTACATGGCCCCGTGCACAGATTTTAAAACATCTTTTTATGCAAGTGTCCAGCACACGGACTCCAGCTAGCCTGAAAGACAGGAGTTAAGTAAGACTCATAATGAGGTCATAGAGGTTTTCTAATTCTTACAGTTACTGCTCCTTTGAATGAAACTATTAACAGAATTATAAAAAAAAATTAAAATTTAAGCATTCAGCTCACCAGTTGCTGCAGTTGTCCAAATGACAGCTTAGTATTCATCTATCATCCTTCACAGGTTGCACAAAATTCAGGAGGTAATGTCAGACAGAGATCTAGAAAACTCAGAAAGTAAAGTGTTTTAACATCTTCAAGCTATTTCTACATCACCATGCTATAAAAGTATTGCTGATAAAAAGAATGCCATATCAGTCTTTCAGCTAATATGAAGTTACACAACTGAATTGGGATATAAAAATGAAAGTTTTAGTACCTGTCAGCTAAGTATTAGCCTGAGTTAATCTGAGAAGATTAAAGTCTAATGGGGTGTCTTGATCACACAGATGTAATGTGAGCCCAATACAAGCTTGCTTTGCTATAGGATTTTTTTATATTATATTTTTAAACCTATCCTGGGGATTTGTTGACCTGATATGAGTTGCTGGTTGAGGAAACAGTGTTCTTGGTCTCCGCTATAAGACTGTATTGGTCCTACAAAATCTAGGAACGATGTTACACATTCTTGAACACCATTAGTGGTACTTTAGAAGCTTGTTCACAGGCTGACAAAGAATCAAGATTGAGCCTTTTTTCTGAATCAGAAGAGAGCAGAATCTTCAAATACAATGGCAGCAAAGAAACTGATGACTCTAATCCCACTCAGTTCCATTTCAGAAGTTGTTAAATAATTATAGTACAACTATTTGATGTATCTAAAATAGTGTAAAGAACTACCTAGTTGATTTATTATTTCTGTGAAATCTCTCAAGTCATGAACTGATAGAATATCAGCAAAAAAGAGAGCAATGATAGAAAATGAGGAGATGGCAGAGAATAAAACCATTTTTTTTTGCCTCAGTGTTGATCATACAGCTGTCCAGCATATAAATCTCCTCAATGGATATTCTTCATTGAACAAAACCACATTTTGTTTAGAGTATACCTGCAGAGCCAGCGATATACAACTGTGGTGCATCTGCTGATAAAGTTGGTTGATCGGCCTCAGTTAATTTCAGGTAAAAGAATTAGTTAAGACATGCAAAGCGGGAATTGACCCCCAGACCGACACACATCTGTGCAACGGCTAAAGATACATTCTGCTCCTTTATCTATACTTCATCCTCTGTCATTCCATTTTTATCACTTTTATTATCTATGCTAGCTAGCTGCTATCAATACATTCATGCTTTCTATTTACTCTGAAGACAAACCTCCAATGAAACAAATGCCTGGGTGAGATAATACTACTGGGTGTAGTGTATAGGAAAGCAGGTAGCCAGAAGATTAATTACTAGGTTTAAAAATTGATTAAGAAAAGACAGAACAAAATATAGGAACAAGCTTTCAACAGTGTGGTGAAAAAACACTCTGTTACAGAACCTCTGTATATTCCATAATAATCAGTTATCTGGGAAATAGAACAAACATTCAAGTGTTAAATGAAAGTGCCAATGGCTGATAAACATGAACATAAGTCTTTCTTAAACAATAACACAGCATATAAATCCTAAAGAGAAACATAGGAAAACAAACAGTGAAAACCCCTGCTGACAAAGCTGTATCACGCACAGAAAAAGAGCAAGTATAGACTCAATTTAGATAATTTCAAGGTTTTTTAGAATCTGTAATCACTCTGAAGAAGTGATGCAGTGTGACCAATGAAAAAAGCAAAGTAAGAGTGGCAAATGCTTGCCACTTATGAAAACTCCACCAACTGGAGAAAGCAGTACTTCTTAAGGATTATATAGCAGATCTTGCATCAAGCAAAATATATTGCTGTACCATTGAGGGCTTCAAGATACCAAGTTGCAATATGTGCCCCTTGACACTGTACCTGGACAAGACTAATGCATAGGCTAGGCCTGAATACTGGGTTTTCTAGAAGTACACATAGACATGTTTTTAGGACCCTGGAGGTGACAACAGACATGGATCAACTAACACTCAGCCTCAGGGATTTTGGCAATGTATGTTCCCCAGAGAACATGGCAAATGGGGAAATCCTAGTACCATTTGAAACTATCCCCCCCAGTAAAATTACAGTTGTTCTTCAACTGGAGTGAACAAAAGTTCATGTAAAAGTATCCTGAAAGAAAAAGATGTTTCAAGATTAGTAAGGCTGTTAAGCACCTTTAAAAGACTCATGAATATATTAATGAGAGATACTGAAATGGAATAGCACTGTGTTTATTTCCATGAAACAGAGCATTATAGCAAAGGCTGATACCCACAAAAGATAACTATCTATCTTTTATAGGTGTGAAAGGCCTACTATATAATTTATACAGCATGGGCATCTTTTAGAGTAATGCTCAGTTTATGTACCTTTACAATGTCTTTACACATAAAAATTATATACAGCCATCTTCACAGTTATAAACAAGGCATTTATGGCAAAGCCAGCAAACTTTCTTGGAAGGATTATTCTATTTCCACATATTAAATATAGTGAAAAGGGTATTTAATTTGTACTATTTCTTTACAAACACAGCTTCTTCGGCTGAGCCCTAGACAAAACAATATATTTGTGAAGCAGATACATTTTTTAAAAGGTCAAATATCAAGGACATATTAAAAATGTATCCCACTTTTCAAAAAGAAGAAAAGCCCTAGCTAAGTGGTTTGTTCATCAGCAGCAGAGAAAAAAAAGTAGGGAAAGATGTGGCAAAAGTAAAAACAGTAAAAAAAATAATAACTCCTCTTTGGCTTTTGTGATCTCCTAATGATTTATGTATTATTTGCCTATTTATATCTTCCCCCAGAAGACATTATCAGCTAGAAAGATATTGTTGAAGAGCTTCTATGCAGAAGAAGATTTCACACCTAGTATTTGATGTGCCACAGAATTCCCCATTTCCTTTCCATTGCAGGTGCTGCTCCTAACTGAGAATGCAGAGTCACAGAAAAGACCAGTCCTCCTTTTGCCTTGGCAACTTGGAGATCTGTTGCTTAGGATCCCTCTAGCCACACACAATACATCTACTCACGCCTCACCTCTGCATTCACAGATTTTAGTATCTCACAGAAGCTATACACAATGACTGATGCTAATTTCTCTTTCTCACATGCAACAGAAGTGTATGGTTTTAGAATAGGAGACTTTGTGCATGCAAACAAATAGCTTCTGACTCATTTAGCCGTAGTGGTAATTCAATTATCTGTTTCCTTCCTTGCCTAGCTTGTGTAAGGTCCCCAGAATAAGGGCCCAGACATTACCAAAGATTGCATTGGTAGTGTAGTATTTTTAATGCTGTGTTTGTTATCCATTCAAAGCAAATGCTAACCTCAAAAGTTGGATGTACCGGGGCACATTTCAGTAAACCATTAACCAACTTACTTTCAGAGCTCTTACCTCCTAATCAAATAGCTCCTCTTTTAGGACAGAAACAGCATCACATTGTGAGGCCTAACAGGCTACTATAACCAGCTGTGATCTTTACTGGAGTTAATGCCACTTCCAACGTTAATTACACCAGCATAACAATGGCAAAATACGTTAACAGAACAGAGACTTCAGCATGGCTGTCAAACCCCAATCAAGAAATCTATCTAATGCAAACACAACCTGTTTAAATGATACAGAACTTCCTTATTCATCCAAAAGATCATGTATTTGGATTAGACGTTGTATATGACTAAGATCTCAAAATCTTGGGATAACACTCGATGTTCAAGTTACGGCACAGTAAGACATAACATACACATTATTTCACATTAGTAAAAAGTTTCTGCTTTTCAGTAGTACAGATATGGCAAACAACTTCATCAGACACAATACTACTGTTATCCATAATATTCTGGTATGCTCCTCTTATCAAGCAGTAGTAATAAACGAGCAGAAAACATCACTGGTATTTTATTGACATCTGTGATAACATACTGATTGTTGTTAACTGAAGAGTAAAAAAATATCACTAACATCTTGATGTCATTAATGTTTTCAACTAAATGCTTACAATAGAAGCTCTCTATGCAACTCCTACCTAGCTTTATCTGAGGATGCTGGGAATTCACTATAAACAATTACAGTTCCAATGAATCTGCTATAATAAATCTGGACATAGCATGGGATGGTTAACTTTGCTGACTTTCATATTTGAGTGAGTTTCCCTTTGCACTGAAGAACTTCACCTGCAGTCACACAGATGAGAAACATCTCCAGCATTCAGCCAAAGCAAATTACATTTTAAGATATACAGTAATTTGTAGTAATCTGTTTTTACAAAGGATTAAATTGTTTTAAAATTACCAAAATGAGACATTTCAGTTTTCTTAAATAAGAGGGTTTTTTCCCCCTCTCCAGATTATCTTTTCAAAACCATCATCAAAATTCTGGTCTTCTATTGATTAATGAAAAAACAGACCAAAGGAAGGATATTGCAAATTATTTCCCACCCACCTCTATTAGATACTCTTCTTATATACAGTAACTAAGCATCTTTAATATTACTACTGTAACTGAAATCTCAGCAAATATGTCAATGATTTCTAAGATACCATCACAGGTATCTTGTACATTGTACATTGTAGTTGGATTCATCTGTGTAGTGTTTCTTGCTGCCCTTTTACCAATGCCAACAGAACATAAAGTATGTTCTGCGTGACAAGGGAATCACTTTGCCTTAGCATAACTCTCTTTCTGCCCAGAAAGTACAATAGATGAAAGGGGTCTTGGGTGGTTCGTCCACCCAAACAGAAGTATTAAACATATTACTAATCTGTCATTCCTTGTTCCTGCTTCATGACTCATTAGAATGTTTTTTTACTGACTCTATCATCTCTTGGGTTTTGGGGGGCTTTTTTGGGGGGAGTGGGGTGTTGTTTTTTGTTTTCAAAGATATTAAATACAGAAGCATGGTAGAACTACTTATATGTATACCAAAAAAATTTCACATGCTTGGCATTCTCATTTGACCACTTATCATATCCATAGTATTGAAAAGTTCTGAGGAGAAGCCCATTGGTAATGCTGGAGTCACAAAGTTTAAAGGTATAAAACAACAAGAAGTAAACACCAAAGTCATAGACAATGGCACTCTTCTTCTCACAAGTATACTTAAATAAGACATTAAACTTTGTTATTCTTATAAAATGTAGCAGGAACATTGTGATTAGCTTAATGGAAATAAGCTATGACAGATTTTGGTTAAAAAAAGATACAATTTTCACGGTGGGGGAAAATTATTTTCTCTGTAATATTTTAGTATAGAGATTCTGTAGAAACATGTAGGTCTAAACGAGGACAATTTGACCAATAATCATAACTCTGCTATTTGTACAAATCTTACTTTAACTGTATTCAGATACATAATATCTACAGAAGGTAGGAAATGTAGTTTAAAAGATTCAGAACACTGGTTTCCTTTTCAGTGATTTCCAAACCAGAATTTTTTCAAAAAATTATTCTTATGAAAAACTTTTGCCCTGCCAATCTAAGAAACTTTTTTCTTGGACAGACTCCAAATCCTATTAAAGTTGTGCATCACTGAGATTAATAGTGATGTAAAAGGAGTTGTGAATTTTATTACAAGAATGTATTATGTATTGTCTAGGGACAGCAATTAAGCACTGGCAAGTATTTCTATGTCCTAATTCCCAGTAAAAAAAAATTCAGAGAGCTTGAAATTATACTTGGGTAGAATATAAAGTTTGATAACATCCACTTGTTTGACCTGGAAATCAAAAGCCCAATACACAATCCTAAGTCCTTATACACACAACCAGTCTCTCCAATCATAGTACACTGAAGTTATTTCTGTGCACTCGAGTTTTACCTAGAAGAGAATCCTGCTGACATTAAAGTTTCTTTGCACAATTTGACATACTGCTTTGATTTTGAAAACTCATTTTTGCTGTCATTTCATCTATTACCCCAAAACTTTTTGGGACTTAAATCCTTTGCAAAAGGCAGCCAGCTGAAAAAAGGATTTCATATCTTAAGAGCCACAGCCACACATAGACCTGCCATGCCAGATGGCTTATATAGGGCATATATATTCCTCACCCTTCTGTAATAATATTTCTTTTTTCTGACATCCGCCTCCTCCTTCACTAATATTACAATATCACTAGGCAGGGAACCAGGGAAGAGAAATATAGACTACTGTCCACTTTAAATTCATTGCTAGCTTGTTGCATGTTACTCAGTAAATGAAGCATAAATACACCCTTCACACAAGAACTTTTGAGGATTCCCCATGCTCTTCTGTAGATACCAATGCAATCTGTAAGAATCTGGCTGGTAGTGGGCACGAGTGAGGAGAGAGTCTGGGACATCACAGGGACGTTGCACAAATCAGTCTCGTGCAGTGCAATACAGAAGCACAGCTTCCATGGGGCAGCACACAATAACCAATATTTATTTTGTTTGTTTTGGATCATTAGCAGAGAAGTCAACATATCCCACGCACACCAGCTGTTGGGGGCTATCTAGAGAATGGTTCAATGGGCACAGAACTGTAGAACTGGGAGATAAAAATGAGCCAGTCCGGGCCTTTTCAGAATAAAATTGTTTCTTACACAGCTCCTGCCTATGGCTTCTGCAGTTTAGTTTTAAAAGCCCCTGATAGTAACAAAGTACCTGATATCCAGCTTACCTTTCCCTTTTTCTTAATTTCGTCTTGGTTTTCCTAATTATATTACCATGTGCCACACTAATTGGTGTTCACACATGGCCAACTCAGCTACAGCTGGTCAAATTTACTGTGTGAAACACCTTGCACAATTTGGGATTCCTTAAAATTCCAGTTGCGTTAGTTATAAAAGGGAAAATACAATTGCACTATTTTCACAGTTCTTTTCCTTTTTCCAATGGTTTGTGCTAAAGGAAAGATGGGATCTTAATTTGCATACACCTGTTTCCCCCTGCTCCCCCCATGTCAATGAGCTCAAACTACCACAGATGTATTTAGGCACTGTCAGAATAGAAAATCCCAGTAAGCGGAGAGAAGCCCTCCACTTGCGTGCCAAACATCACACTCATCCCCCACCCTACTTCCAGGCATCCAGGATAAACCTACTAGCAGTTTTGTTTGTGATGTTGCTCTCAGATAATGATAACGTGTTTCACCAAGAAAGGAGCAGTCTGCAAATTTTAAAAAAACAAAAGCCAAGCATAAATCACAGAATCACAGAATCACCAGGGTTGGAAGGGACCTCCGGAGATCATCTAAGTCCAATCCCCCGCCACAGCAGGGACACCTACAACACGTTGCACAGGACAGTGTCCAGGCGGGTTTTGAATGTCTCCAGTGTGGGAGACCCCACAACCTCTCTGGGCAGCCTGTGCCAGTGCTCTGCCACCCCTCGGCCACCACAGGTAAAAGTCTTATAAAGAGCATTCTCCATAGATGAATACAGATGTATTTTCCCATAAAGATGCCCAATACAAACTTGTTTCTTTTATGAACACGCATTCCAAAACAGAGTAAAAAGTCCCACACTGGGTATAATCACAGAATCACAGAATGATAGGAGATGAAGGGACTGCTGGAGATCATCTAGTCCAAACCCCCTGCCACAGCAGGGACACCTACAGCACGTTGCACAGGATGGTGTCTGGGTGGGTTTGGAATATCTCCAGAGTGGGAGACTCCACAACCTCTCTGGGCAGCCTGTGCCAGTACTCTGCCACCCTCAGAGTAAAGAAGTTCCTCCTCATGTTTAGATGGAACTTCCTGTGCTCCAGTTTGTGCCCATTACTTCTTGTTCTATGACTGGGCACCACTGAAAAAAGACTATTCTCATCTACCTGGCACCCTCCCCTTAAGTATTTATAAGTATTGATAAGATCCCCCGAGTCTTTTTTTATTCTAGACTAAAAAGCCCCAAGTCCCTGAGCCTTTCCTCATAAGAAAGATGCTCCAATCCCCTAATCATCTTCGTAGCCCTCTGCTGGACCCTCTCCAGCAGTTCCCTGTCCTTCTTGACCCGGGGAGCCCAGAACTGGACACAGTACTCCAGATGCGGCCTCACCAGGGCAGAGTAGAGGGGGAGGATGACCTCCCTCGACCTGCTGGCCGCACTCCTCTTGATACACCCCAGGATGCCATTGGCCTTCTTGCCAACCAGGGCACATTGCTGGCTCATGGTCACCCTGTTGGCACCCAGGACTCCCAGGTCCCTTTCCGCACAGCTGCTCTCCAGGAGGTCAGCCCCCAACCTGTACTGATGCATGGGGTTATTCCTTCTTTGTTGAATTTCATCAGATTTTTTTCTGCCCAACTCTCCAGCCTGTCCAGGTCACGTTGTATGGCAGCACAGCCTTCCGGCATGTCAGCCACCCCTCCCAGTTTTGTATCATCAGCAAACATGCTGATGGTACACTCTATCCCTTCATCCAGGTCATTGATGAATATATTGAACAGGACTGGACCCAGTACTGACCCCTGAGGGACTCCACTTGTTACTGGCCTCCAACTGGACCCCGCACCACTAACCACAACACTCTGAGCTCTATCGTTCAGCCACTGTTCAATCCACCCCACTGTCCATTCATCTAACCCACACTTCCTAAGCTTTTGTGTGAGGATGATGTGGGAGACAGTGTCAAAAGCCTTGCTGAAGTCAAGGTAGACAACATCCACTGCCCTCCCTTCATCCACCCATCCAGTCACGCCATCGTAGAAGACTATCAGATTAGTCAGATGTGACTTCCCCTTGGTGAATCCATGTTGACTACTTCTGATAACCTTCTTAATATCTGCATTAAAGTCATGATAATGCATTCTAAAATGAGCTATAACAATTCTATGGTACTAACATCTGCCTCACTACCCATATAATTGTTTCACAAATTTAAGGTATGATTGTGAGCTAATGCGACATATCTGCAATGCAGGCAATTGCACATTCTACAGGATAGGAGGCCAAGTGATATAACCAGGGTTATATGGACAATCTGTATTAAAGCACAAATCAATCTCATGCTAACATCAAGCCACAGAAAATGTCTTCCTCTGAAAATTAAGTTACAAATTTCTCATAAATTGTACAAAGTTTAAACAGATGACCACTCACACTCATACAAATACCTTGCCACTACACTACCAAGCCAGCACTTTTCTTTCTCCCTTTGTCTAATTTGCAAGAACACAGTAATCTCCATTTTAGCATGCAAAAGGACACAGCACATCTCTGAGAGGTGCAGATTGAGATAAAGTCTGTTCCACCTACATCAGGGGACAGGGAGTAACTAATGTAGGTTAACACAGAGCAATCTTTGAAAAAAATCTCTAAGCATGCTGTCAAGAAAATGACTTTTGCCTAAGGCAAGCAGGTGGTTTGTGGGATCTCCCCAATTGCTTCTTCACCTCTCCATATTTACCACCAAAAAGCATATCCCTCATCAGAACAGCTGTACACAACAGGAGACTGGTTTAAAATTCAAGGCATATCAAACCAGAGCAGCAAGGCCGTACTGATTTGGTGAGTAGTGCATCTATTTTAGCACCACGCAAATTCACAAAATAGGTCATGATCTAACCCAGGTCACACAGGCTTCTACGGACTCAAAATCAGGCAGAAGAATCACAAGGCAAAAAAGCCCATGAGAGGGAAAGGTGCAGCGTAACGCAGTGCTAATGCCAAGGAAACGCAGAAGGCACCAGAGGAGAGATTTTCATCACCACAAATGTGTTGGTCTTCTTTTGGTAACAAAAAAGTGAATAAAAGTTATGTTTCTTTACCACAAAAGGCTTGCATTGAACCAAAAATGAATGAAAAACATTATTAATGATTGAGTGGGGTGGCATTCAACCGATACGAACTGTAAGTGCACTTGATAGCAGGCTTTATCCATACCGGTACTCACCAGGCTATTGCACATAGCCGTGGAACCGCTGCATCTTTCCTGGCAAGCGGCGAGGCTCTCTCGTGCCCTCAGTGGCACGGTGGCCGGTGGGTGGCACAGCCACCCCCAGATCACTCCCCAGGAGTGCACGGGAACTCAGTTAGCACAGGGAGGACCAGAAAACCATCTCCTTGTACAACAAAAATCTCCTGCCACCCTTGCCGGGACGTTACCATGTAAGCACAGGTTGCTTCAAAGGCACTTCATAAGAACATAATAATCTTCAGTACGTCACCAGCAATTACTAAGATTTACGTGGCAGCACTTGAGCGCAGACACCAAAGTGCGTCACTGTTCATACCTCAGAAGGACAATGTCCTGTGGGGTGATCTCTACCTGCACAGCCTTACCCTGGGTTTTGGGCGTCCGTGTCGATGTTTTCTGGTGGGCAGTGCAGGGGCTCTCTGTGAGGAGAGGGCGGGGCCGCCCAGGGCCGGTTCCCGCGGTTCTGCAACCACCACCACGCAGGGCACAGCTGAGCCCCTCAGCCGGGCTGGGGCGCCTCTGCCGAAACCTGTTTGAGACAGGGCAAAGTGCTGCCCTGCAGTGAGGGGAAAGCATGAGAAAAAGTGCGAGGAAAAGCGCAAAGAAACACGTGAGGGAAAATATGAGGAAAAGTGTGAGGAAAAACGCGAGGAAAAGTATAAGGAACAGTGCAATGAAACACGTGAGGAAAAGTGTGAGGAAAAGTGTGAGGAAAAGCACAAAGAAACACATGAGGAAAAGCGTGAGGAAGTGCCCTGCGTGAGGAGGGCCGGAGGCCATCTTCGTGGCCTTCCTCTGCCCTGCTGACTGCACCCCTTGAAGCCCCACTGAAACCAGAGGTAAGATGACACCAGAGAGGACACAAATGAGTCTTGCAAATGTAACAGAGCAGCAGGCTCTGTTTTACTAGGGAAAACAAAGGAAGACAAAACTTCTCCGTCTGACAGGAGCCAACGCCTGGTGTGAGGCCACTGCAGGTGCTTAGCCAGCCCTGCTGCCTTCCGCCACAGCCGCCGGCTGGCTACAGGGACACTGCCAGTCCAGACAGACGGACAGAGAGCTGGTGACATCCAAACCCATCTCTTATATGGTAAGCTCCCCAAATTGTCACACTCTTCAATTTCTGCATCCTTCTGAATGTAATGCATCCAAGAAGTAAACAAATGAGCACATCTTAAGATTGCCAAACCATTTAATAGGTATTCACGATTACTTAAGGAAAGAAAAAGCAGTGTCCGAGCGAATTCCAGCACTCAAACATACTGAGTACTGTATTACACCACACATCAAACCCCAGCATTAAGAAAAAATGGTAAAAAGCAGATTCAAAGGACTCTGCTTGAGTGTCTGTGAGTACAGCTAAATAAATAATCCTGCTAATCAAACACTTTTAGCATACTCGCGACCCTAGAACTATTTGCACAGCTCTTAACTGCTTGGGTGCTAGTCAGATGGATTTGAACCAATCGTTTTTGAACCAATTTGAATCAATTTGAACCACACAAACCAATCTTTTATTTAATTTTTTCAAAATGCTTGACAGATTATGTAATATTTAATAAACTACACCTAAGACTCAGTAATATACCATTCATGTATTTTACATTATATGGCACCATTTTTATTGTGCATGCAATATTTTTAATTTATTTTTTCATTAAAGATGGCAATTGGTATTATACATTTTTACAACAGAGAAAATATTCACCCATTTTTCCTTCATGCAAATGAGATTTCCAAATATTAAAGAAATTTGAAATTTCTTTATAGATTTCATATTACTAGTAGTACTCATTGCCATTGAACTGTATGGAGAACAAAAAAGGAAGCAACCAATTCACCTTATTGAATGTGTCCATAAATCTACTATAGTAAAATTAAATTCAAGCTGTAAAACACAAATATATTTCACTTCAGGGAAAAAAAACCTGGGGGGCTGAGAAGCAGGATAATTTTTAAAAAAAATCATGTAAGAAAAGAAGTGATAATGAAATGAATAAAAACATATTAATAATAGCAATGTTACCTTCAGGTACAGATTCATTTTAGTAACAGTGATTACCAAACATACTGGGCTTTGACTTATCAGAGATGATTTCACAACTCTGCTGGGTGGGTTCTTGTGCTGTGGGTGTTATAGTTGACACAATGAAACTGCATTTTCATCTGAATCATCCACATTTAAAGTATATTTTTCTCCTCCACTTCTCTAGGACACGTCTCTATACAAGAACAATTCCAAGTGTAAAGTTTGGTTTGGACCTCTCTGAAGTTCAGAGCTTCCCTGAACATTTAGATTCAAGACAGCTAATATTTGCCTAATATATCCTGAAAAAAATGTTTTAGTAGACTCAAATTCAAGTTTTTGTAAAGGTCTGTTGGCTTTTGTGTTGGTCCATTCCTATTTCCAAGGCCCAGCCCACTCATTTGTTTTCCATGCGCAGTTCAGACACCAAAGTAAACTGATTAGTTTCTGACTTTTATTATAGCATTGCCTTTTTTAAAAAAAAATTAGAAATTTTAATGTTAAAATGCAATCTATAATTTGTGTAGAACCAGCAACAGCATGAATGTAAAGCTAAAAGGTGATCAGACCCCAGAAAGTTAATAATGTGGTGCTAGCAAGAATGTTTAATTGATTTACAGCACAGCTCAATATATAATCACTGTGCTATGAGTAAAACTATGAGGTAGCCCATCAGTTCTTAGTGGGCTTCCTCAAGAGCTTCATTCACAAGCCTCACTGTCCACCATTCAGATTTAAATCACTTGTTTCCCATTATGCTGTGTACTATACACTGCAGGCCCATAAAATCAGGCATTAATGCTTCTATCAGCAGGGCTTCTGGAAGTCAACTTTAATTATTATAGGTGAAATCGTCCTAATCCTTGCAAACAAAAATGATTAAAATACAATGAAGTAGTAGTTCAGGGATAGTGTTAAACACTGGAGTATGGTATGGTCAAGTACCATAAAGTTTATTCCTCTTAGTAGGAAAGAACATTTAAGATGAATATATTTTAAAAAATGCCAGAAAACGACATGTTTTTTCATGCAAATTCAGACAGTGAATTGATAAATATAAGAGCCTTTCAAGTTTTTTAAATGCTGCATTTTTCATCATATGCTTTCTAGACTTGATGATTCAGTTCACATGAAAAATAAGCCAGACCACGGGGCTGAAACTGACAGCAATATTTGCTAAGTGTGTCACATGCACAAAATAATGATATCAAATTATAGTTAATTCTTTTTAATACTTAGTTATTCACTCAAATTGAATACTTTTATATAAAATGAATTATTGTATTAGTTAATGTAATGTTTCTCACTTATATTTGAGCATGGCTTTGATTTACATTGCAAACTAAGATCTACAGATTGTCAGTGTCAGCTTCAACAAATAAAAAAAAGCAAACAGGACAGGATTAAACAATAATATAACAGTCACAAATCAAATGCTGTCTACACTCCTGTGGAATACAAACAGCTGTTTCCTGGGTTTTTAAAAACATATTATGATTTCAATCTCCTTAACAATTTGACACAATAATTTTATAGCACTTTAAAATATTTCTGCAAATGAATCTGACAAGCAATGAAGAAAAAATGTTCTCAGTACCATTTCAAATCATATTTGTTCTGCAACACAAACAAGAAAATTTAGAATTTTGCTTTTAAGTTAAAGCTACATCATCATCTGTGACTTGTGATACCTAAAAGAGTATCAGAGAACAGCAGTCTTTCAGGCTCACATCCAGCTCTGAGGTTCACATTTTTCACTTACATTCCCTTGTCCAGTGTTTAGCCGTTACCTATTATTTCACTGAAAATACTACCACAATAGTAAAATCCACCTTTTCATCAGCCATGCTAATTAAAAATATTAAAAATTAACAACATGGGAACCAATACCTCCAATACACATACAATAGCCCGTTTAGGGATTCAGTCTTGCAAATTATCCATCAGATTAGGACTTAGAAAAAAATAAATGATGCTCTTAATAAGAACTTCCTTATTACATTATATAAGATAGAAAAATATAAACAAACATCTCCAGTGGTTTATATTTGGTATAAAATTTCCAACAGTCAGAGTTAAAATTAAAACCAAAGCAAATTACCCCAGTTGGCTATTACTAGACTTCTTCCACTGTCCTGTGAAGCAGCTGATGCTTGCTGCTCTTGGGGCAAGGACATTGCTCCTCCAGTACTGTTGGATTGCCTAGCATCCTATACTCTTTAAATCCATCTAGCAACAGCTAGAGAAAGTAAATAATTTCATTTTGTCATTCAAATGAAAACAGAATTTTTATCACTTAACTAAAAACTGAATTTCAGTTGCACTGAAAACAACAATTCATTGGGTCAGCACTCTGCTAAAGACAGTAAGCCTTACAGATGAGAGGGAGGAAAATGCTTATTGCAATACCTCTGAATTACAGAGGAGATATTGCATTAATACACACTGCTGGGTAGCATTTAGGAAATGTTAGAAAGAGATAAAAGCCCATATCCTGCTATGAAGCTTAATGCAAAATTCCCATAGATGCCAACACATAACTCTATCCCAGTGTGGCAGGTTTGGGGCCAAAGGCAGAACTCTTAAAGATACTTTGAAGATTACACCAGATTTTGACATTCCAAAATTAAAACACTTCACAGTAGTGACTACCATGAAAAGTTTGGTTACATTTTGCAAACCATGTATAATAAAGCTTTGTAAATTAATGTACAGAAGTACCCTAATCTATTATCCCCCTTGAAGTCAATGAAACGCTGTTGAGAAAAGCCTGACAGTTTCATTCTAGCTACAGTGTTATTAAGCAAAATACCTAGCAGATGTAGTAAATAAAACCCACATGTCAGTAGCTGATGACCCTCCCTTACACTGCGTACTAGTGCCACAGCTTTGTCTGGGTACATATTTTGCTGTTTTATTTCACATGTAATTGTGGTTCTTGTTCACTAAGAGCTTTGAAAATCTCTGTGAATCTTAGAAAGCATAAAGTTATTAACTGCGTTGTCCTGTCAGGATTGAGACTGAAGTGTAACTCCATCTTTCCACATGCCACGTCCTATAACAGAAGTATGCAGTTCTCTATTTCAGTAACTGCTTTGTTCAGGGACATTGAAGAACAGTTGTATTAAATATACATCTATTTATGATATGTCAGTCAAAGCCTCTAAATATAATAACACTAAGCTCCAGCAACATTCTTGCAGCACAATACTTCTTAGTAAACACTCATGGATGGATTTTGGAGGCTGTTTCTCTTTGCAGTAAAAAGCCAAGACTACATATACTATCATTGTTAATAGCAAATAAGATGTAGGACAGCTGATGTTCCTTTTTAGGTGACAGCATAAGCTCTGTTTTAGAGCTTTGAAGAAAAAAGCCACAGACCTTGAATTAATTCACATAATCATTTTAACACTGCTGAAATCTACATAACACTGATGAGGTATTTCACTTGTCCCATTCAGGTAGAAGAATCCTGAAGCCTGGAGTAGTTCATATACTATTTCACATGCTTTCCATCATCACCTTCCACCTTCAGCAAAATCATTTACTGTCTTTCACTCTAAAGGTTTATTAATTTGATCAAAGGCAAAAGATAGGTAGTATGTTTCATCAGTTAATAAAGTTTATAAAGCACTAGGGGATCTACTTGGATGAGAATCATCACAGAAATGCAAAACTTAATCAGACCAAAACCAGCTCCTAATGCCAGAGAGATGTAAAACTCATATAGAAATTAGAAGGGGTGGCTGAGCAAGCAGACAAAATTGAAAAGTTGTATTGGGAGACACAGGTACAAAAACTTTTAACCTAAGTTAAGGTTAGGCTTTTGAGGCCTAAGAAAGTACTGTGAAATGCACCTGAGGTGAGCAGTGGAAAGGATACTCAGACACAACGGATGTGCTGATCATAAGAATTTACAAATGGGGGAGCAGGAGGTTCTAGCTGAAAAAAAATATTAAAAAAAATATTTAAACACTGAAGCTCCATCAACATTATAAGCTAGGCATTACAAAATTTAGAGAGCTTTAAAAGCGTACTGTGTAATCCAATGATGGTTGAAAGAGTAACCTGCAAGCCAGCCTGAGCAGACACATCAGACGTATGGTTCTGTGTTCAGGATGGTTCTGGACTACTAGCCATATTCAGACTTAATAACAACATATCCATATGTGTAACAGTATTAATTTTTCACAGTATCATCAGGGTTGGAAGGGACCTCCGGAGATCACCTAAGTCCAGCCCCCTGCCACAGCAGGGACACCTACAGCAGTTGCACAGGATGGTGTCTGGGTGGGTTTGGAATGTCTCCAGTGTGGGAGACCCCACAACCTCTCTGGGCAGCCTGTGCCAGTGCTCTGCCACCCTCAGAGTAAAGAAGTTCCTCCTCATGTTCAGATGGAACTTCCTGTGCTCAAGTTTGTGCCCGTTACCTCTAGTCCTATCACTGGGCACCACTGAAAAAAGACTATTCTCATCTACCTGGCACCCTCCCCTTAAGTATTTATAAGTATTGATAAGATCCCCCCTGAGTCTTCTTTTTTCTAGACTAAAAAGCCCCAGGTCCCTGAGCCTTTCCTCCTAAGAAAGATGCTCCAATCCCCTAATCATCTTCGTAGCCCTCTGCTGGACCCTCTCCAGCAGTTCCCTGTCCTTCTTGACCCGGGGAGCCCAGAACTGGACACAGTACTCCAGATGCGGCCTCACCAGGGCAGAGTAGAGGGGGAGGATGACCTCCCTCGACCTGCTGGCCACACTCTTCTTGATACACCCCAGGATGCCATTGGCCTTCTTGGCCACCAGGGCACATTGCTGGCTCATGGTCACCCTGTTGGCACCCAGGACTCCCAGGTCCCTTTCCGCACAGCTGCTCTCCAGGAGGTCAGCCCCCAACCTGTACTGATGCATGGGGTTATTCCTCCCCAGATGCAGTACCCTACACTTGCCTTTATTGAACCTCATCAGGTTTTTTTCTGCCCAACTCTCCAGCCTGTCCAGGTCACGCTGTATGGCAGCACAGCCTTCCGGCATGTCAGCCACCCCTCCCAGTTTTGTGTCATCAGCATCCCTTCATCCAGGTCATTGATGAATATATTGAACAGGACTGGACCCAGTACTGACCCCTGAGGGACTCCACTTGTTACTGGCCTCCAACTGGACCCCGCACCACTAACCACAACACTCTGAGCTCTATCGTTCAGCCACTGTTCAATCCACCCCACTGTCCATTCATCTAACCCACACTTCCTAAGCTTGCTTTCAATAAAACACTAATAATAAAAAGGGGCAAATGAATGAAAACACTGACTTTACTGCACTTCAAGATAACTCCACTGGTTCAGGTGGAGGCTATTTTGTAAATAAATCGGGTGATGTAACAAGTGTTATTATAGTGCCATCTAGTGCGAATGAGGCGTTTGAATGAAGATGGCAGATGGGTGAAATCCCTGCAGCCCACAGCACCATCACTGCCTGCCCAGGAAAGGGAAAGCCTCTCCACTGGGGCCATAGTAGCTAGAGAGACCATCCTGCTTCTTGCTAGAAGTTAAGGAATCTGGCTCAGACAACAACTAGAAAAATATTTCCATTCTTACTTTTGGGTGAATTGTCACTCTGAGTATCAGTGTCACACATTTAGCATTTTTAAGTATCTGGATTATGTGCCTGGCTCCTTTTCTCCATCTTAGCCACTTGCTCGTCTCTCAGTCATACAACTGAGAAGAGCTTTGTGCTGACAAACAGAAAATGCTCTGAACAGGAGAAAATACAACTCTGATTTGCCTGAATGAGAAAAGTCTATGATCGGCTTAACAAGAAATAGTCTGTGAAATACTCACAACAATTCCCAGTTCACACAGACTGGTACTTGGGCTCTGGCCACTTTTGTACCTGCAACTGCTGAGAGATATAGGAAACCCAATCCTCCCGTGATACCTTAAATATTGACAAGGTGGTCAATGCATCAGGTGACAAGCTGACTAGAACAATAAGAGGAACAGTGGTTAACTGTGTATTTGCATCTGTTAAATTGTAAAGTGAAATTCTTAGATTTACCATACCACGGGGATTTTGCAAACTCTTTGAGGAGGAGATACAAACCCCAGCTGCTCAGAAAGCTTCAAAGAAAGGCTAGTTAGTTACTCTGCATGCAGGTGACCTTGGGGCATCTCACTCAGATCTGCAGGGGAACTCTGTGAAGGAAGAGCCTCTCCAAAATGCTGGCTTTGTTACGGAATTTTCTATTCCATTTTTTGTAAAGACAGATTTGGGTCCAAAATGAGAATGTCTGTTCATATCTTTGACATGCAAGTGACAAATACTCATTAAATCCACAGTAGTTTCCATGTGAACCCTGGAGACAAAAAAGTTCTAAGGCACAGCTGCCATACCAGCTTCAGAGCAGTTTTGTTCATTTAACTTCCTTCAAAATTATGCAGTCTTGTATAAATTTTGTAGGCAATATAGAAAAGCATGAAACATCCTATAAAAATTCTGACAGAATTGCTTTGTGACATATGGGCTGTCCCTGCTACTTCACAGGGAAGGGCACCCAAAATGCCCGTCTTGAACAAGTACAGGAGTTGCAATTCCACTAAGAGTACAGTGGAAACACCTTCTCCTAGCAGGACTGTATGAACCAGCTTCACTGCTTCACTTGCTATACCCACCGTTGCTCACTTTTTGATGTCAGAGCTCTGCAGCCTAAGAGATGCAGGCAATGAATCAAACTTGTTTTACACAAAATGAGAAAATTCCTCTTGAAAACACAAACCACAAATCAGGAGCACTACACTTCTCTCCTCTCCTGTCTACACACAAACATGCACCCATACATGTCTACTTTATAAGTAAATGTGATACAATTACTACCTGCCCAACAACCACAATGTATGCATAAATGTCTTCTATATCACTTTACTTCCCTAAGGTCTTTTGTTGAATGTTGATTCGTAAAAATAATGTATGGGCCCAACACGGTTTCGTTGGATGGTCTTAATGTCCAAAAGCCAAAATAAAGAAAGAAGACAAGTCTGTTTGGAGATCTCTGATCCTGAGCTGGTCAGAGACTTGTTTTAGGCTCTGCTCAAACTACATTTGAAACTATCGGTCCTGAATGCAAGGAAGAAATCCAGCATTTTTATTCTTCCCTAACTTCTTCCACTTAGACATTCTGTATAAAGAGGTGCCACATAAATCCCAAGCCCTTTGTTTTGCCATTTATGGTTCCCTACAGTCATATTACAATAGCTTTGATTAAAATACAAACCAAGTGAGTAATTGCAGGCTTTTTAATTTTACAGTGTCAGTTTGTCATTGTAATGGATATGTTGGAACACGGAAGTCTCTTAATGAATTAAAGGAAATGCATATTTAGAAGGACTTAAAACTGCCCATGACCAGAATCCTCACATATTCACACAAAAATAAGAAAGGGAGAACAACTTTTCTTGTCAGTGACACAACGACCCAAGAAAAATGATGAACTGTATGTCCTCCTGACTGCAGCTCTCAAAGTGCCCCGTGGCTTCACTGAATATCATTAAGTGGAACTCTTGTGTACTTACTTTGAAAAGGCCCGTCAATCCATATATATCCATAATGCTGAAAAAAAGTTATTTTTACAACAGAATTGAACAGAGAACAAAAAGGAAAATGCTCAGTTAATATTGTTTGTCCCCTCTAATCTATAACAGCTCATCTTAAAACAAGTAATACTTACATTTCAGGGACACTTGTTTTCCCTTCTGCATGTTGTTCATCGTTCAGTGTGCGTTTCACAAAAGACACAGTGAGAAGCATATTGTAGTGGAAGTGCTGGAATACCATTTTTATTGTGAAGCTCTAATAAGCAGATCTAATTGCACTTGGACTACCCCTCTGATAAGCAGAGTAAATCCAAGTATTTTTAAGGAAACTGATAAATTTTTCCTGATGCACACTCCCAAACAAGTAGGAAATCCATTTTGACAGCTGTTGTAAATAGCAAAATATAGGGTTGAATATTTTTTTGTTATTTAAAGGACAGCAGAGTGAAATAATCATATTTCACCCACACATATTACAAAAGTAATATCGGCTAGTAGAGAGCATTTCATAAAGGAGGGAACCAGTCCCACTCCATCTTTGCTACCAGTCTTTTAAAGCAACAATATGGAACAGCAGAAATACAATGTCAATGCTGCAGTCACGCCAAAAAAGTATTTATGCATCATTGTCAATACCACTATTATTCTTCAAATAACACATACCAGATTAAACTGAACTGTAAAGCAGAACATCACTTTTTCCTTCACAAAAATTACATGCACATGTGTGCACACAGAGTGGTAAATGCAGAAATGAATGCAATGCAAATTTTATCCCTTTCACGGAAGGCACTCCTGGGCACTGGAAAAGAAACAGACCTTTAAAAAAAAAATAGGAAAAAAAAAAGAAAATAAAAAAGAGAAAAGGAAAAAAGAAAGAAAGAAAAAAAAACAAAAGGAAAAAAGAAAGAAAAGAAAAAAAAGGAAGAAGAGAAGAAAGATCAGAAACGAAATATGTTTTTCCCCATATTCCAGAGCTACCAAGGCAGGAGCAGGGCTTTCTTAATGGCCCATTGCTCCCTGCCCAGTGCCTTTTGGTGTATACACAGGACTCAAAGATTTCTGGGTTTGGTGGTCTCTGCTTTCTATGGCAAAGCAATTTCTCCAGCTGAAAAAAGTAGAAGATAACACCACACTAAGCTGTTTAATGCAGCTGTAACTCTTGCCTAGACTTTACTGGCAATTTGCCAAGTCGCACTGTCAGAATGATTCAATTTTTTTCCTGATTTTAACTTAAATCCTCAGACGTGACAAGCACCTGCAATTCATAATGATTAGAAAGTGGGAAGTATTCAGTAACTCTTCTATTCCAGCCCCGAGATCATAAGCTTACTCCACACTCTAAAGATTTTAATAGCTTTTCCTTAGCATTTATGCATCGGCCTTTTAGGAAGGAGTTTTTCATTTCTGAGAGATGCAGCTCTGGCTGGACCTAGCCAAACAGAGTAGCAGGGCAGGGTGACACTGGATTTGGAAATAGGAAATACACATTTATACTTTGCATCTTCTTTCCATAGGGCTCCTCCCGCACTGACTAAGCATACTCCAAGATGATGTCATTCTGCTACTTTCTACCCACATCCCAAACCCTTCTTTTCGGATTTGCAGCTCTTTAATAGTGTCAACACCACTCCACTGTAGCCCCCAAGTTTTACTGAAATTGCTATTTACTCACCTTGATGATGACATTGAATACGACTCCAATTCCGCAAACACTTGTACACCCACTTGATTTGAAGTATGCACATGGTCCAATTGACTCCAGTGAAGTAAAGCATATGGGTAAGGACTAGGACTGAACGCAAAGTACGTTTACGGTATACTGCCATACAATCATAGTTAGTATTGCTTTACTTATGGTGACTAAACTTAACTAGATTTTTGTCCACAGGAACATCCAAATCCACGCCAACTACTCTGAGCAAAACTATTCACAGTGTCTGTTAAAATGATCCCTTCACAACCACTAATTTTATAACTTTGGCAAAAATATCTCAATTCCCCCACAACCACCAATTTTATAACTCTTGCAAAAATATCTGTCCCCCAATCACTTTTATTTGGCAAATAATTTCTAATACATAAAGGAAAAAAATATACTTTAACAAATTTACCTCCCTTCATTTGCATATGGTTTTCTGCTAAAAATCAGCCCTTTTCCCAAAAGCATTATGTGTTTGATAAGCATAAATTGACTCTGCTTCCATTTTTTAGCAGAGGGATGTATGTTAAGAAATAAAAATGCAAGCAATTGTTCCTCCTGCTTGCTATTCATTGCTCAAATACTGAAAGTCTCTTTATGAATAACATAAATTGATGTTCTTGTCAGTAGCAACAATATTTACAGAATGTACGTTACATTAAAGAGGAAATTGAAAGTAAAGATGTGATTCCACTAAAAGAGACATTGAAACATGCAGACTATCTCACCCTTGCCAAGTCTGCTCACCTTTTGTCAAGATGTTTTGCTTAGTATTCATAAACCTTTTATATTTGATGTTGACTATTTAAATCAGTTATTATCTGTCAAAGTGGGTCTCTGCAAACATTTGTGATATCAGAAAGAAATAAAAAGCAAGTTATTATAAAGCCTAACAAAAACCTGGGATTTTTCATAAGCTATAGAAATTTCCATCATTCAGCTAGGGATGCTCCTTGTGGGAAGCACAGAGAGAATGTTCTGAAAGTGAAATATAGAACCAAAACAGCTAGTCTGACTCACTGAAGTCTTTCAGTGTACCTAAGGAACTACTATAGGCTCCATTAGCATAGCAGCTTAGTGCCAAATGGTATCATTAAAATTGATGTAGAGTTGATCATAGTGCAGACTACAAAGGTACCATCAATACCAGTGAGCACAAGAGGAAGCCTCATCTGAATAAATGGATCTCCATGATTTTCAAGCTGATGGAACTATTGTGCTTTATTTCTTCCTGTTAAAAAAATAGTTTATTTTTCTTAAATTCCTGAACTCATGAAAGGAGAAGAACGAAGCGTTCAGCACATAGTTCCTAGGGTGGGCAGATAATGATCACATTTTCTTATTTACTTGGAGATCAACACACCTCTACCTAAGTGTTTTACACCCCCACAGCCATTGAAAATGCAACCAAAACTCTCAACTCATAAAATCCAAATTGCATTTCCTTTTCTCCATACACAGAAGCACGATGCACCAAAACAAACCACAAAAAAAAAAAAAAACAGTAATAATCCAGCTTTCTTTATATTACCCAAAACATCTTTTTGAGAAGTCCTTACTCATGTTCTTTGACCAAGGGAACAGGGGAGAGAATTCCAGAGCCAGAGACCTGAGAGCAGAGTTATTTTGTCAGCAGTGCCCTCTCCTCACTGAAGGAGACACCAACCCCCTTCCCAAAGGAAGGAGGGAATCAGTTAGTTAAGCAGATTGCTGAGGAGCCTTGCACAGACTCACCATAAAGAAAAAGAAGTGTAAAATAGTCCCCTTTCAAGAAATATTTTGAAATTACGGACTTGCTGATACAGACCACTTAACAGAATTCACACAGTAGATGTTAACAAAATACATCTGTGGGTAACCAACTCCCTTCACCTCAAAATACCTATGCCAAGTAACAAAGTGTAGTGAATAAAAGAAATGAATTAGCAAAAAAAAAAAAAAAAAGAAAAAAAAAGAACAAAACAGAACACCTGGAGAAGGAGGGAAGGTGTAGTTCTTATTTCACCACATTGTATTTCATCCAAAAAAAGCTACTTCAAAAGACTGATGGAAATTTAAAAAAAAATAAAATCCTAATGATGCTGAATATATGCAGTAGGGGCCACGCACGAATGGAGAGATGATGCCTTTAACAAGTTTTTCTGTTATGGTTATATTCAAAGCAGACAATTATGCAAATAAAAAGAAGGAAAACTCTGTAGAGGAAAATCCTTCTCTCATAGGAATGAAAATGAAAACAGTATTAATCATATGGCTCTGTAGAATTTGGTATTAAGCACTACTAGTGACAAAAGATAAAATACAATAATTCAAATGCATTTCAGCTGTCATACACACCATTAATATTCTTTTCTCTGAAATTTTATATTTCTCATTTCTTTCCTCAATGAAATAGGAAAATGCCTTATGAGGAGGGATGGAAGGCAAAGAAAGCAAATCAAATGGAATTGCAACAGGTAGGTAAAAAGCAAGCCATGCTTCAAGTCAAGACAGCTTCTTGAATGGATTTATATTATTGCATAACTGAAGTACTATGCCATGATTTTGGATATATTTGCTGAGGAATATATTCCCAAAGCCAAACAGCAAATACATAGTTACCCAGAAAATATCATAAGAAGTTTTCCTAATTTGTCCAAATAATGAAGTTGTAACACTAAAAATGCAAAAATGTGTATTTTTCAGTGAAAACACACTCTTTTTTTCCCCTTTTCTTCTTTTTTTTCTGCTTTTCAGCAGACAATTTCCAGAATTGGCATTGGCAGGCTCATACATCTCCTGGCAACACTTGGTAAACCGGACTGATGCCTATGATACTCTCCCTTTTGGTTGAGAAAAACAACATAATTTTCTTTTAACTGGACAGTGAAATGACGTACAAGTCAAATGGTAGAATACCTGCAGTCAGTGCAAGAAACAAGAGAGCAACAGTAGAAAAATCATGCTTTTTTATAATAAATATGAAATGGAGAGTCAAACTGCCCTTAACTAGAGGGATAATTAAAATATCATATCATACAGAGGTGAAGGTTCAAACCGCCTTTTGTATGAAACAGTTGACAAATCTACTCCAGTAAAAATACCATTCTGTTCCTACCAGCACTTCTGACAATGCTGTTATGGAATTCTACCTTTCTCCTCTTCAGTTCCTCAAGTAAGGTATTCTGCATCAAAATCATGACAAATATCTATACATATTCTTTTCCGCCACCAGCCCAGCCGATTCATCTAGACATGTGCATCAGTAGCATTCATTCTGTGCACCAAATCTGGTCCTTGTTCACATCTCGTCTTCAAATCGTGCTCTCATTACTCTTCCAGTATCTCATCCCCTTCGCTGTACCCATATAGATAAATGTGACTGAGCCTGTTACTTCCTTCATACACTGCTCTTTGGGTTATACTGTAAATTGGGACAGTTTGTTTATATAGCCATCTCGCTTTCATATGCTGCTTGCTGGCCCCTGTATTTCAATAAACAATTCCCAACAGAAATGGTACAAAGCCCTTTCTCAAAACTTACCTGAAATCCCCAATGACCAGGAATCTGTATAGCAACATGTATTTGGAAAAGAGGTTTTCCAGGACTTTTCGTGCAGCCCAAGTAAAAATTGGATGTTGTCTAAGAACAGTTCTTGCAACAGAGAATACAACCATTAATTTAGGAATGTGTTGTGTTTTATCAAACCCAGTATCTGCTGTATAAAAATATAATTCCCCTCCTACCAAGATGCTGACCAATATGTTCTGCTTCTTTTCACTGAAACTTAGTATCATGCTGTGTTTTCACGTTGAGATGAAAATTGGAAAATACAGGTTTATTCTGTCATCTTGACAATTTGTTTTTCCTTGTGATATTTTAATCCACTTTCCATACTTTCAACATTAACAACTTCTGAAAAACTTTTCTTCTCCCATGAAGATAAAATCCTCATAAATGACCTTACACTATGTCTGAGGCTTGGAACATGAATTTGTTTCCTTTTATCACTTTGTACTAAAAAGGAAGCAAATGAACCATTATTAAAAAGGGCTTTCCTCCCCTCCTTTTTAATTCTCCTTAGGAATAACAGCTTCTTTTCCTTTTATCTTTTCATTCTGAACTACAGGTACAGTCTTATTATATCACTTGCTGATGCCTTTAGGCATAATATTTCAGCTCAAATGCATTCTTAAATCAATGAAAGTGAATTAAATTAGTACCTAGAGGCAGAATAAATTAAATAAAATGTACAATAATACAATTCTAACACATTTTTCTCTACTCAAAAACATTAATATTCTGTGCCTGACATTCAAATAAACAAATTTATCCCATTAAAATGAAATATCTGTATTTTCAATTTTTTTTCTTTACTTATTAAAACTTAAGATTTTTTGAATGACAGCATTCCAAGATAAAAGGTAATAATCTATTTTCACCCAGAGAAAAGGAAGGCAGAGGATTCTCATTTACATTTTAAAGAATGTACCACTTACAAAAAATACTGGTTTTCTAGGACTGAAAAGTGAATTTCATTCTTTTCCCACAGAACAAAAAAAAAAATCAATGGTGGAAAAAGCAATCTGTGTTGTTTCACACACACATTTTTGCTATCGATGTGGTATTTTTAGGAGCAAGAAGTTTGTACGCATCTTGGTCTCTGCTTGAAACATGAGTAAGGGTTTGAATTTCTGATAAATAGAATTATCCACAAGAGGCAAGGCTGAGCACACATACACATTTAAAATGAGACACTGAATATTCATTAACATTGTCATCTGCGATTATTCTAGATAAAATTGGGATCTGCATCAGTTCTTATTGTTAAGTGTTAGGCATCACCTCCAACATCCTTGCTTATAGATTCTAAACAATGTGTTACGAACCTTTTCCAGCTGACCTACCACAACAAAAAAAAAGCATCTTGATTCAGAATAAAGGTCAAACTGCATTAGAAATTCCTTAAATAAATAAATAGTGAAAATGAGCTTTTTGACAACTGCTATTTCCATATTATCAACAATCTAATCTGTGTGATAGCCATAAATCCAACAGGAATTAATTATTTTAAGAAGTAATAAGGTTGCATTACTGCCGTGAATGGCATGCACACACTAGGTCTAGATCAAGCAGTAGTCCCAAGGGATACTCCACTGTTCCCTCTCTTTTCCTCCAAATCATCTAAAGGGAAAGGGGTTTATCTCCTAGAATTCATTTTTCCTTTGAAAAATAAGGAAAGAAAGGAAATACTGAAGAAAAATGAGAAAAGCTTTCAGACTTGCTTTCCTTTGCTCCTTTCTGCCTAAAGCCTACCTCATTACCTTATTTAGCCCCAGCCTCTAAGCACATTATGATTTTTCATGTATTAACAAGGCACATTCCAGATGAGGCACAGAGGCAAAGCAATTTGCCCAAGCTGCCTGCAAGCCCATGGATTTCTTAAACTCCAGCCTAATGCCATAACCAACAGGCCATCCACTGACTTTGCAACAGCTAAGAACCTAGAGCATTTTTCAAATGTTCATTTTAAGTTTCATTTTAGCATAGTTAATGCTGCCTACAAGAGAACTCATCTTATGTGAGAGTGCAGGAATCTTCTGCTGACAATTCAGCTAATGACAGCTCTCCAGAGTCCACATATCTCTGTGGACAGCCAGAGACTCCCTGCTGGGTATCAATGGGCAGCATTCATCACCCTGCTGCCAAACAGGGCCTGGTGTAGTGAAAGAAATCAGAAAGTTGGCTAGGATGTATTTAGGCAAAATGAAATCAATGGCAAACACCTGTTTACTGGCAGGCCCCAGATTAAACTTCATACCTGGAAGACCTTCCCTTTGAACTGAAAAAAGACAGTGTTTGTGGTAAGCTATTTTTTAAATTTTTGTGGTGGTAGTCTTTTCAAAGACCTGTAGAAGCATGACCTGTAATATCAGATGATGTCACTAATAGAAAGTGAGTGAGCACACTTTTTTTTCCGAGAATTTGAAACAGTCTAAAAAGAAAAATTATTTCCTCTTATTTTTTAATTAGAATTGCCCGCCCACCAGCAGGTGGAAGGACACTGCCTGCAGGAGCTATTTTGTTGGCCAAAAACTTAGTTTGTATAATCAGCATGGTAATTAGTGCACTCTTTGCTATTAAAAGGAACTCATTACTGCTATATTTTGCTGACTGATCCACACTCATGAAGCAATTTAAAAATGTAAAAAGCATTTTGTGAACCACTTAAAATAAAATCTTCAATATGAATATTGAGAAAATGTAACTGACAGTTATCTTTGACTAAACTCCAATCTATAATTCTCTAGCAGTTCAAGCAAATCTACGTGGAACTGGAAAATGAAAATAATTACCTTAAGTCAGATTGTTTTCAGCTACTTGTCAGATTTCCTGTGCAAGGGCTATGGCCTGTTAGGTCAATACTCGCCTCAGATTCTGTGACACTTTCACAGGTGATCTTGCAATCAGACAAACTAAGTGACCAACTTCCTACACAAGTAGTTGTAGAGCCACTGGATTTCCCTGGATGACTACAACTTGCAGCGATGTTGCTCTTTTCCCTGAGGGCTCCCGGGAGGCTTGCCATGTCCATGAAGTCCTATTAGTCATACGGAGAGATAGTCTTCTGAGAAGCGGTTTGAAAAGAAAATCACCTTTACTCAAAATTAATGATTAGCATGGACCTGAAACTGTTATAGAATGAGTTACTTTCAACTTTGTACTCTTTGCCAAGTTTTCTCATGTTTCAAAAAGAACTGATAAATTGTCCAACAATTTCTAATATTGAAATGCAAAGAGGAGGGAGAGATGACAAGAGGGTGGACACATGTCAACTGTTGAAATAATTTCCCTTATTCAGGGAAACCTTAAGTGAAATTCTGCCTCCAATGAAGTCAACATACAACTCGATGAGCTCAACAGTGCCAGTATTTCAGTCTTGACCTACTGCCTTGAACTTCATCCTCTAGTGCTCCTAATAAGCAGTCTATTCCTTTCTCCCTGACCAGCTCAGGTGCCACTTCATTTCCAAGCTAGCTGTGACTCTGAGGCTGACCCCATTCTTTTAGGCATAAAAAAAAAAAAAAAAATTTTGATTCTTCCATGACCACAGCAATCCAATCTGGTATTTATAGGCTTCACTACAGTGTCAAATCATTTTACAAACTGAAAGAACATCACTAGTAACTGAAACGGATACTTGTTTTGATAGGGATCATAAGTAACTATGGCTGGCCCAATTCACCCGCTATTAGAGTAAAAAGCAGACTTCAGCAAGGGCTGGGTCAGGCCCTAAAATCATGCAGCATGGTCACACAGTGCTTACAATAGGAAGTGAATATGGATTTCAGCTCAGACATCCATGAGAACCAAAGGAGGTGACTGTCGTGGAGGGCGTGAGGACAACCGTATTACTGTTCATGTACTTCTGTGTAAATTTGATGGGCACTTTATGTGGACAAGCGATCTCCCTGATTTATTCAGATAATTTTCATTCTGTGCTCCCACAGACACATTCTCCTGCCAGCACTAAATACTACTGATGTGCTGTTTCAGAGCAATGCCTTTAAGATAATGAATTTAAATATTTAAAGGTCTATTTCCCTACTCTGTTCCTTACCATTTTCATTTCTGGAAGAGGAAAGGATTATGCTATTTCAGCCTTTGCTCTTGTCTTTTTAGTGCATTAAGTACTTTTAGGTTCTTTTTTCCTTCCACAAAAATGAGTGCTTATAACATTCATTTTGCTTTAAGAGATTTATTCTTGCTTTCAGGCTGCGGAAACAACTCTTACTGAATATTATTTTTATCTTTCTTGGAGATGGGTGATTTATTTTTTATTGCTTCTTTAGGTCAGGATGCTGCTTACCAGTATGCCTACATTTACTGTGTTCATTAATTTAAGCTTTTTTAAAAAGTAACATGTCAAATCACTTTTTTTTTTCCTGGAAAGGGGAGTCATGGTAGACAGAGAGATCAATTATTAATCAGCATTAACCAAAAGTAAAAAAAAAACAACAAGGAGCATCTTAAAGACTCGAGTGCTCTTGAGTGAATGAATTTATACGAGATCATACTTCTCCACCAGAAGCTTTCCTAGGAAATTAAAGCACAGGGAGATGGAGGTCTAAGTCCTCAGAGCTATTGAAGTCCTTTATTTTTATTTCAAGGCCAAAAACCCACTTAAAATTAAAAAAATAAATAAAAAAGGAAAAGAGAAAAAAAACAAGGAAAGAGAAAGAAAAAGAACAATATCCAAAGTTACACAAAGATGTACATGGAACCAAAGACCACAGCCAGCTCTTCCAAATATTAAACTCAAGTTAATTCAAATTCAGCTGTCCATCCCCTCAAAGTTAATAAATTAGTATATTCATAGAAGTACAGAATCCTAAACCCAGCAGAATAAATTGTACCATCTACAGATTTCAACAGATGCAAGTAAATACATCCTTTGTTATTTCCTGCATTTTAATTTAACAAATATGAAAAAGTACATGCAAAAACCACAGAAAAACCCCATTGCTTCGCAATCCTACATATTTATTACATGGCTTATAGAGGAGAGCTCATAAACTGATTTATGCTTCTGCTAAGAAGCAATGTATTGAAAAAAAGCCAGTCCAGAACTGCCGTAAAAATGTGATTCATTGATCTTGTATTCACTGTGTTTTACATAAAGCATAAAACTAGCTTTTAACTCTAACTAATGACATTACTTTTTTCTTTTTATCCCGTATTTGGGAAAGTAAATTTGGACATAATACTATAACTATCACACTGCTGCTGAACTTTCGACCAGAGACTAAAGTCAGTATACAGATAAGAGTTCATCCATTTCTATAAATAAATATATAACAATTTGTATAACAAATAACAATTGGGAATTAAACTCTCCTAACAGATTAATTCTAACTTTGCATAACTAATGTTCAAAAGCAGATACACTAACATCAGCAAACTCTGAGTGGAGCCACCGTGTGTGTACCATGCAAGGAGCCCCCTCATTTAACACTTGCAGTGAAATCACTGCTGCAGGCGGTGCTGCGTGTGCAACTGCACCCAGCCCCGGTCAGGCTGCTTCAGACCAGGGTAACAGTCAATACAATAGCCCATCCCTGACAGCACACTCTGCAGTGTGTCAGATATCCAAGAAAAGAGTGCACAAACCATCCTGAAACTTTTCTTGATAAGGATAATCTTTCACTTTGAAGTACAGCATCAAACCTAGAAATGCAATCCCTTGTCATCGGGGTATATGCTGCTGAGCACCAACACTTTCTCATCATTTCCATTTTGCCAAGATCTGCTTCAGATCAGATCCCTAGAATCCTATGATTTGTGAGTCCTCATCTGTCTACCATTATTTCCTGATTTGTTATACTTTTAAAACTAAAGTAGTGGGGGTTTGTTTGAACCAAGCACAAGGCTGCTATGGAATCAGGGTGACCCCATTTTAACAATGTAATCAGAATTAATTTCCTCTCTCTTTTGTCAAGTTCTTTTCCTGCCCTTCAAGAGCTTGCCAGGACATGCTTCTGTGCAATATATTGCTTTATTTTCCTTTCGTTTCCATTTTAGTCAGTTTGATGCCATAGGCAGTTTTCAACTGAACAAATTGTATTTTCTCATTTTTCTAAGAAATCTGGTCAAGTATGTTCTACAGGATCCACAGTTTTATTCCAGTTTCTCAGCATATCTTCTGTCCTGCTCAGACTATCTTTTTTTTTGCCTCTTTTAACTGCTGTTTGTCTAGTATCAGCCAAGTCCCTTCCTCAGAAAATGTCACTCATGGACCTTCATTGCTGTATGAACCAAATATCTGAATATCAACCACTCTGGGAAACCCATGGGCTTAGGCCTGTACTAACACTTCTGTGACTTACTCATTGCTATAGGCCATACTAGGAAAGAAAGGTAATACAACAAAACAGCTAGATAAGAGTAACATAGAAAGAAGAAATCATAAGCTACAGCAGCATCATTGATCTGTAAGAAAAAGCAAAGCTGAGAGCATGTGAAATGCGTTTTTCTGGAACTACTCTTTCCAAAAACTGAAAGCAGAGAGCAAGACCACAGACTAGAAGAGGACAGTCAGCTGAAGAGTCTTGCTTCTCTGAGAACAGTAAGCAGGTCATTCTTCTGAAGATGTTAGAAAGAAGTGTATCAGTCCATCTGACAAAAGGAGATTAAGGAAGAAGAAAAAGTCAGTAAATGAGAAGTTTTCCATACATCCACATAAAGAAAGCAACCAGAAAAAAAACATTGCAAAAAATGGCTCATCTCTTAAGTACCACCTGTTAACTTTGTAGAGGTCTTGGTTTCTAATAACTAATTTATTCATTACTTCAGACTAACGTGCCTTTTATTACCAAATGAGTTTATACCGTCAGGTGAACTGACTTCCTCTTTATCAAAGAATTTTTATCTCATGGTCCTGACCTTGTGGACAGAAGTCAGTCTGTACCAATGGGCTGAGCGTCAGAGCTGTCCCCAGTGTGGCTGACAAAGACAGCACTAATGTGATCACGAGGAGCTGTAGCTTACTTTGGGAATGTATTCCAGCATGGCACTGTGGTCAATTTTCCTGCAAAGGCAAACCCAAGAAAAACATTTCAATGAGGCTTATGTTGCTGTTAAAGAACCAAACAGCATCACTCTGCTCACACTTTTAAAAGCTTCTCTACTTTTAGTGTCCCCAGAGTGAAATTCTGAAAATATAAAGCAGCATTTTAGAATCCCCAGTTTTTCCTGTAACCAACATCCTTGCACATACTTGCTGTGTCCAGCAAAACATTGGCTAAAGTGAGCCTAGACAAAATGCAAGATGATTTTTTTGCTCTGAAGTCTTATTTTAAGTTTAGATAAGGAATAAATTATTGCTCATCCAGCTACACTGTGTTCATGCTGTTCTTGATACTAAAGAAGGTAGCACTATGTTTTGAAGATTTTATATGGGGGGCATGAAGATGCCCCACATAAGCTAATGATGGCAAAGGGACCTATCAGTTTGGGATTAGTGGAACTGATAGCTTTAACCCTACACTGCTTTCATTCTGGACTGTAAGTTGCCTGCCAACACTTCACCTGCTCCTCTGGCACCTCTTTAAACTCTCAATTTTCAGCACAGGTAGTAATATATTCCTTTGGAAACATGACAATTTGTACTATCTGCTTTTTGAGAGACCCTTGCGACAGTAGCAACTCCTCTCCTTACCCTACATAAAACTAATGAAAAATGGGCTCATGATCAATTACTAACATTTCTCTTATATGATATTATCCATTTTACATTGTAAGGCAGCTTCCAAGTGCATCAGTCTTGTAAGAAAGCCAGCAACTTTTTTCAGGGAAAGGCCATAATGTAGAATTAGTGACGTGCCTCAGTGAAGGATACTTTGGAAACGAGACCCTTTTATAATGTGGTAACTTTTGTCTCTTCAGACTTCAGTACACAAGTGAAAATTTCAGATTTCTTCTCTCCTCAGAAAATATTTGTCTTCGTCACAAGGCCATGACGCAATTTGTCACCATGCAGCGTAACTGCAGTAACTAAACCTATTTCAAAAGAAAGAAAAATGAAAGAGACTGTAGCAGCATACAAAGAAAAGAGAACTAACATGAATGGAAAGCCAGTACCAGGCCTACTTGTTCTAGCTAGGACAATTAGTATTTAATGCTAATAATTTATATCTCAGGAAGACACAGTTACCACTGACAATAATGCAAGCCTCAATAACACGGGGTAAAAATATATACATGCATTTACATAAACACTTCAAACTTCACCCTTTTTCACCTCCTTTCACAGATAACCCCACACCAACATCATTAAACTTATGTATATCCCTGGCTGGAGAAAAACAAAAACCCTTCTGCAATTTTCCATTTCCTTTGAATGAGCTTTCAGTCATAATCTACATTTTTATTCATGTTAACGTCTTTTGCTAAATTTATAAGGGTATGTGTTTCAATAACTGAAATCACTGTATTTGCTCTCGATTGCACTGTTCATTTCAGAGTAGTTTATTTAACTGAACAAGCATTCCACAGTTGTGACAACCAAGATTGTCATCTGACTCCCTGAGATTACCCACAGAGACCCACTCACTGAACTGTTTTGAAAGTTGAGTTTGCCAAATTGAGAAAAATATTTGCGTATTCAGTGACACAGGAGCTACCTTCTACTTGCATGGGCATGCACAGTGGCTTTCTATAATAAAATTAGTATTTCCTGTATCTACTGAAAAACTCATGCATCCTAGTGTCCCACTGACCTATTTAATAGACACAGTGCACAGTTATACTTTGAGCACCCACCACCTATCTAGATCTTCTTCCTTCTCCTGTCACTTCCTATGATAGATCTATAATTTGTGGTAGAAACGTTTGATATTAATCTCTAAATGACCTTGTACTTCTTGTACTAAACTTCATCCTAGCTTTTAAAGTTTTCTAATTCTTTCTATATTCTATTCTGATTTTTCCCTGTGTAGAGAATGCTTCGCAAGTTTGCCTCAGCAGATTTCATTAGTATACATCTACTTCTTGCACCAAGGGTCACTACAAATATGAAAATATGAAATATAACCAAGCTGAAAACTTGGAGGAACTCCACTGGGAACCGCCTCAGTAGCACGATTATTCTCCTAACTATGCATAAAAAGACAGGAAAAGGCTCTTATTTATAATTTCTACATAGAAGGACAGAAAATAAAGGCATCGCATATAAAAACAAGCAGAAAATAAAAAAAAAATCTTTTGCATTATAGGCAGGTTTTCACAAGCTGCTATTGAAGCAAGTGCTTAGTAACAGTCATAAGAACATTTAGATGATGAAGACTACAGTATCCAATTAGCTCAATTCAAGTACACGTTTTACACGTATTGTTCCTGATTCCCTGAGGCACACAGAGATCAATATCACAGTTTGAGACCAGGGCCAGCTTTTTTTTCCCAGCATGGTATTTTTAAAGTAGATGCTCCTTACAGTAACACAGATCTGCATCAATCCAGCTGAAACCAAGGGAGACGTATGTTGCAAACCAGTTACAATTTATTTTAGAATCAAGTCCTACAATTCAACTTCAGCATTCAGCTGAAGTCTCTGCAAACCTATTATAAGGGGGAGGAAAGGGGAAAAGTTATGACATGTGGGCACTTTCATTGCATTAGCTCTTAATGGTGTGGCCCTTTATTGCCAACAGCTGCAACTATTACAAAAACCTCCTACTTCTTACTGAAACGATTATCTGCTTCATGCTGGTTTTAAGATGGTTAGAAGCCAAGGTCCAGCAACCTTGCATCAGGGAAAAGCTCTAATGATGATCAAGATCTGCACCATATATCATGAAACCGTGAAAAAGTTATTTCCTTTATCACTCTCTTTATGTTACCCTTCTTATTCTGCGACTTCACCCATGACAGGTTTCATAGTGGTGCATATATATATACACACACGTAGTAGCAGGTAAGATTTTTTGGCCCTCCATCAAGCAGCATGCTTAGTCTGGTGCTACTACTCCCTTTCCCTGCTTCTGCTTATCTTAGTCCTAGAAAGATCTCTACTCTGACTAATCAATAATTTAAGGCCCTTTGAAATGTTATAAATGTTCTATTTTTGTAACATTTATGCTTAATTCTGCAACTGGGAGAGATTTGTTAGCAATGGCAGAAGAGTGAATTGTTCTGGCATGTACAGCTAAAGCTGGAAATAACACCTGGGTTTTGACCAATAGAAACCACAGTAGCACCATTCAGCATACCGGAGGAGAGACGGTCACTCCAAACCTCTATGTGTAGTTGTGGGGAGAATTTCACCCTCACCCCACACAAACATTGTCATCTGGGCCTCAGACACAAGATGGAGTTCTTCAGATGGATTAATTGTAATAAACATGTATGCAAAGCAAAGGAAGTTTGGATTATCCTTTGTAAAGTTTCTCAACTTTTAGTCAAAGGTGGTCACAAAGTTGAAAACAGTTTGGTTTTGTTTCCATCTCCAGGTATCATAAAAAGCAAAGAATATGCAGTAGTGCAGGCCAGCTGTGAGTCAAACACATGACCTCCAATAGGTAAAAGCGTCAAGAACTTTTCAGGAAGCATAAAGAGAGAAAGCAAAAGAAAGGCAGAAAATGTTCTCCCTCAAACCAATGTGTGTACTAGCTGTCCTTGATGATGCTCCAGGCAACTTCATTTAGCCTTCAGCTGTTGCCTTGCCGAGCAGCCTTTGATGTTGCCCCAGGCAATTATCATCTAGCCTTTGGCTTCTGCTTGGTTGGACACCTTTTGTTGCCATTTCTGATTTGTGTGATCACATCTTATCAATTTCACATATATATGACTCCTTTTGTCCATCTGGACAATTACATAAATCTTTGACGTAATCTTAGGCTCACTCATTTTTATTTAATTCACTTCAATAGTTTTATTTTCTTTCCTCTCTATAATAGACTCAGAAAATCCCATTCTTCCTGCCTGGTAGAACGCCTCATCTGCTTTGATTTTTCCATTCTTTTTTTTGGGTGGGGAGGACAAATACGCTTTCTTTGTATTTATCTCATTTTATACTCAAAACATTGAGTACATGTCTGCCAGAGCCAGATATTCCATGCCCTTCTGCTCAAGGCAATATATCTTGGCCTTATCAAGCAGGGATATATGAGATTTAGAATAAGATAGCTGCTAAAGGTGTGAACTCCTGCCTATTACTCCTGCATTAACAGAAAAAGTAATAAAAAGATGCCATCAGATTTCTTCTTTGCTCACGATACTTTAACTTATTTCTTCCTTGACTTAGAAAAAGCTGAATTTACATTAGACTGTAGCAGTAAGGTATCACATCATGTGATTTTTCAAAGTGTTAGGCCAACTTCAAAGAACAATAATGTCTAAATATCAAAAGGTCTCAATAATTTTAACCTTAAATAAACTGTATTGCATACAAAAATCTACCTTAAAATTTATTTAGCAGCTTCCCTAGTACCACACCACAAAACAGAAATCACTGTAATGAACGTTAATTCTGCAAAGGTACTAACTGCAGACACTTGGAGCCACTCTAGCAGTAGGGTGCTCTTATCTAAATAGTCAACAAATAGTCATCTAATGCCTGCAGGCTGTAGACCCCAACACACACCACTACATTAAAGATACATCCCCTGTTCTAGAAAGTTTACACAAGGAAATTACAACATAGCTATACAAAGAAAGATTCCCATCAAATAAAAAAGTATGAAGTACTCTTGCTAGAAATAGCTTTTAAAGGAAAGGCTTTAATGGAAAGCAAGCAGGAAACTCTTCCATTTTAACTTCCAGAAACTCCTCCTTGCTTAGTGCACTCCTAGTTTGTACATCCCTGCTCAGCAACGGCACCATGAGCCGGGTGCTGCCATCAGCTCCAGTCTACAGGTCAGGGCCACAATGTTTGGACTGTATTTCACAAGAATACCTAAACACTTTAAGCAAGCGGCTTTCCCTTGCTCGGTAGTAAACACACTAATGTGGAAGTCTGAATGTTACAGAGTCACTTCAGTTGGAAGGGAACTTTTGAGATTATCTAGTCCAACCACCCTGGCTCAAGCAGGGTCAGCAAGCACAGGCTGTCCAGCATTGCGTCCAGTTGGTTTTTGAACATCTCCGCACATGGAGACTCCACAATCTCTCTGAGCAACCTGTTCCTGCACAGTGCTGGGCTGTGTTAGATCATCTACACTCTCCCATCTTATAGACGTGAGATCACACAACGTGACGGGAGGCTAGGCAGGGAATCACCTGGGCCACGTGGCACTTGTTCTCAGTCATCCTCCACAGCACAGTGTGAAAAACCTCATCTTTCAGTGTGATGACGCAGGGTATATCTGCTTTACCAGCAACGCTTGCCAAGTACATTTGGTGATTTGTTGGGTTTTCTGTAGGTTTTTTTCACTTTCTGAATAATGTTATTCAGGGAGAAACTAAATGATCCTCAAGGCAAAACCAACAAGCAAATACAAACCCTAAAGTCTCAAGTTTAGTACCACTGATTTTTCAGAGCATAAAAATAATGCAAGATGGCAAAAAACTCAAAGAAAGCTAACTTTCCATTAAGACCAAATTGCCTGGCGTAACCAATGTTTTAGCGAAAAGCTAGCCAAGTTCTGCAGTTAGTATCCAAAGAAAACACAAATGTGAGGATAAAATACTGTGTAAAGAAAGGCACTGAAGCACCACTGCACGTGCCCAAAAGCATTATAACAGTATGCTGCAACTATTTCATAATACTACAGCCCTGACATCTTACAGCGTTTGTATTAATGCAAATCAACTTTTAACTTACTTTAAAATGACAGGAACATTAAGCAGTATAAATTTTCATGAGGCTAACACTCTTGTGAATGCACAAAAGCAATCGCAAAGGTCTGTTTAGATGGTTTACACAATACTATATTAGCATTTAACTTTCAGATTTGACGGAAAACACTTGCTCAGTATTGATGCTCAAGAACATAAGCCCAACAGCAGCTCTCAAAGAGACACCTACACACTGGAACATGCTTAGTCATTTTAAAATTAAAATTAATCTTTTTTAGACTCTGATAACAGAAAAAGGTGCCTTTTTTGCTGAAATATTTTTGTGTTTTAATCATCTTCTGACCACATTGTAATTTAAAGTCAATCTTATGTCTTTAAAAATTTTACACCAAGTTTTCCAAAATATCACGGCTACCTCATTTTGTCACAAGTCTCTAGAAGTAGCAAGCACACTTTGCCAAACATCTCCTGGAACAGCAGCCAGTCAGAAAAATATATCATTTAGTATGAGGCCATGTCTGCCCCATCCCAAACAGATGAGCTGGGTGAGCAAATTCAAAACTTACGTCACTGCCAAAACTCAGAATCCTTAAAAAAGACCCCGCAAAACAACAACAAAAAAGTCCCCAAGATCCACAAGTGGTAACAAACCCTTCTACAAATACTAGCTCAGATCCTCAATCTTATGGTGAAACACCAAATATCTGCAGCATGCTAATATCTGTCGGCCTTAGTAGAACCTCCTCTTGCCCTGTATGAACTTGTTTGGTTCTGATCAGATCTTTACCATGACCATGATTGTAACTAGCAATCTGTCAGAGAACAGACAATAAGACTGTGTTTCTGTAGCTCTTTTCCTCTTAAATGAAATAACACTTGTGAAACTTGTGCTATTAAAATGGCAGCCATATGGGTCTTCCTAGTTTTCTCTCCTCCTGCTTGAATATTATTTATTTCCACCCACACATTGATTCACAGCCTCAGTAGTTTCTACAAATTACCTTTCCTCTAGAACATTATTATGGTATCCTACAACCACTGCATCGGTACTAACTACAGTTACCAACAGTACAGCACTGAGTAGGGTAAATCATTATCTACCCAGGCTTAGATGTCACAAACTTGCTGGGAAAGAAATAAATTATATATCAATACTACTGAAACCAGAACGATCTATCCCAGTTAATTAGAACTACTGTATTACAATACATTTGAGACAACAGTTAAAAAAGATTGTCAGTTACTCATATGAAAAAGTCAAACCCTTAAATAAATCTTAATAAGCCTAGTCACTAAACTACCACTCCACAGAGATAGTTTTTTTAACACATAATCATAAAATAATTTAGTAGCAACACCATTAGCAATAGCTGAATTTCAAAACAATAGCTCCTTATACAGCCAGTATGAAACACTAAAGCCTCGCAGCCTTGCATGAATAGACCAGGTTGACAAGCTGAGAAATTGTGGTTAGATTTCTAGAAGATGGTTTAGCTCAAATGTCTTCACAACATATCTCTGTGTTAAGTTTATCCCACAGTTTGGGAAAATTTTAGAAGACTGAACAAGTTAAAAGGCTTGACTGGAGCAGGTATGCACATACTAGCATATCCACCCAGTATCGAACTAATCTTACCATTGGAAGCTGTGACAAGTTGGGCACGGGACTGATGCTATAAAGTAAAATAAATTTGGAAAAAAAACCCCAAACCACAGATATTTATTTATTCACCCTGCTTGTTAGTGGAAAAATAGACCTTCCCTTTAGTCAGGGATTCCTCGATGTGATACATCTATCATCCTCTTATCCTGGCAATTAACCCAAACAAGTTTTGGATAAGAATACCATCCCAAATTGCGTGGTTACTACAGAGAACTGGACACTTGCCCAGAAGAAGGACTTTGTTAGAGAGCTGGGCTGCTGCTTGCAAGAGTCCAAGAGACACCTTCTGTTTCACAGTGCCGCTCCCTGACCAGAAGCCTGTCTGTACGTCAAGGCTGTAGCTCTGCAGAGGCAGCCAACGCCTTCCCTGTTGCAAAAGGAGGAAAGACTACTATGGCATTCTGCCACCTTCTCTCTTAAAAGTTCTGCCCTTCCTCAGTGTGAATGGCCTGTATCTGCCAAGATTCATTTTATGAGCTGAGCCACCACCTCCAGAATAGCCCTTGGGAGTGGATTTGGTTTTAATTTGCCTGGAGGATGTCACTTGCTGCTTGTTTCGCAGGGGAAGAAGCTGACAGCAGAGTTGTTTTGTTTCAGATTATTTTTCAGTGCAGTCAAAAGGGTGAAATTACACGTATTATCTAATTAAAGAAACCAAACGCACAAACGAATCAATATTCCTGTTTTGCATGCTGCTAGCATATCGTCTTAGAAGATGTACTTTTAAAAACAAAAAAAAATATTTTATTTCCCTTTGAGAAGCTCCGCAGAGTAATACCGTCGACCATTTTAGAACTACTCTGGCAGATCAAGCCAAATCTACTGCTGTCTATCAGACCAGATGTATTCTTAACAGAAGAAATATTTAAATCTACAAAAATGTTTTCTTTAGTATTAATATTTTTAAATACTTTGATTTGCCTACATCCACACAAGTACAAGCAATGTACATGGTTAGAAAAAAAAATATCCTATAAACAGAGCTTTTTATTTAAGTATTTGCTACTCAAAAATGTAGCAGGAAATTTTGGAAAATAATCCATTCTATTGCTACAAAGCCACTTTGTACATTCTCCATAAATAGTCAAAAACACTTCAAAGATACCCAAAGAGTACTGAAATTCCTTCCCTTAATGGAAAACCATTTAAAGTATGAGGGAGAGGAGGGAACACTAACAATGCAAGTCTAAAGGTGCAACAACACGCAAGCTTCCTGTACCATTCACACACAGCTGAGTGAAACCAATCTGAGCAAAGATTAAGACTTGAACACAGGTCCAAGTCAGCATCTCAGGCATCTCAGCCCGCGTTCGTGATCGAGAATGGAAGAAATATATTTTTGGCAATAATTACAGCTGCTGTATTTCTTCACCCTCCTCGTCACTGATGATAAAAGTGAGTTTCTGGGGAACTCTGACCCCCCCAGCAGTCTGAGCTCCACACTGAATGTGCTGATGAGCAGTGGAAAACACTGAAGCTGTGGCAGCTGGAGGCTGCCCACAGAGGTGTGGCTATGAACATAACAAGCGTATTGTAAAACATGCTTTGTGTTTTTCAAACTTGAAGTAAAAATCTATCACTTTCCAATTTCCTATGATAAGCTGAAAAAAACGTTTTTTCCCACTTTGCAACTGATCCATCAGTACCATGAAAAGCCAAAAATTTAAATATATAAGCTAACAAAAAAGAAACAAAGAAATAAAAAGGCGCAAAAGTCATACACTGCAGAAGGAACAGGAGAAATGATAAAGGGCATGTGTTATCCCAGAAGCGGCAGTTTTGTTTCAAGTCATGTTTCTGAACAGCATTTACACACCTCCCAGTCACGTCATAAAAGCAGCAAGGGAAGAGAATGTGAACCTCTCCAAGGTGTTTTTAGATCACATTGCTGTGTTTAAATGAATCCATGTCTTGCAGAAAAGGCACAGGACCACTCAGGTGTCCCCACGGTGGTTTGAAATGTTTAATGACTTAAATTTGCTTGCAACTACCATCAGAGATATTCTAGGATGGGACTTAATACGCTTATTGTCCTTTCAAAATATTAAACAAAAATACCTCAACAAAATAAAGAATTACAGTAAAAAAGAAAAGAAAAAGTGTGTTTGTAATAATGCTTAACTGCTTTGTACAAAATAATGCCAAGAATAGGAAAATTACCAACCAAAGCACTTCACGCGAATAGGCCTCCTCAGAGTACCAAACCCCAAACTGGCTCTGGAGTCAACAGCACTAAGGACATATCTACAACCCGCCCTGGCGGGGGGCAGGCATGGGTGGGATCAGCCCCATCGCCCCCCGAGTCACTGTAACTGTACTCCAGGGGAAGCCAAAGATTTGGACCCAGGAACTCTTGGAGGGAGCATGAGCTGAACTCACATCTGGGAGACAGAGAGCAGGGGTATTTTCAGACAGCTGCTTCTGAAAACAAAGGAATCGTCATGTATTTGGGCAAATCCCATACAGTTTGCTTCCTGATAACACCTGAAACTCAGCAAAGATCAAGGCCCTTTTGTGCTTGACATTGTACACAGCTGCTGAAAGTGTTCTTCATCCTCAAGGTCCCATCGCTGAAGTGCTTAAGTGGGACGAGCTTTTTTGGGGAAAAAAAGTACTTTGAGATTAAAAAAAAAGTTTGGAAGATGATAGGTTAAGAAGAGAGCAAGGAATTAAGATTAATCCTTATGGTTCCTGACTGAGACAGACAATACCACCTTCGCAAGGGACAGCGCTGCGACTGTCCCTACTCGCCTGCCCGCCTCACCGCGCCAGAGCCACACGAGCCGTGCTACTCAACAAATCCATGGGTCGCACACATTGCGTGATCTACACGCCACATTCCCCTTTCCACAAACTCCACCACATCCAGCCTGATGTCATCCCCATGATCCTATTTTGCACCACTGGGCCGGGACGTTCCAGCCCATTCCTCCCGAGCCCCCTCGCTCTCTGCATTCGGCCCCTCCCACGAGCACAGCGCTTAATTACTAATTAAGGGGGTTCCCCAGTAGCAGCCCCGCGGCTCCAGTGCTGCTCTCGCCGGGCACCCGCGCTCCCAGCAGGGCCGCGGGAAGGACACCCCGGCACCGCAACGCGCGCTCCGCCCCAGGGCTGCGCCGGCAAGACCAGCGCCACACCCCACGCCGTGACGCATGACACGGTCGCCCACCGGCGCTGCCGTGACGCCACCGGCGCGCTTGCGCAATCTGCCACAGCCGGGAAGGTCGCAGCGGTGATCGGCTCAGCAGCCGCCGCCGCCATGTTGTCCGTGGCCGCCCGCTCCGGGCCCTTCGCGCCCTACCTGTCGGCCGCGGCGCACGCCGTGCCCGGCCCGCTGAAGTCGCTGGCGCCGGCGGTGGCGCGTCGGGCCGAGAAGGTGCCGCTGGACCTAAAGCGGCCTCTGCTCTGCCGGGAGTCGATGAGCGGTCGGTCGGCCCGGGGGAGTCTCGTCGCCGGCGCCAGCCTCAACGGTGCGGGCCGGGGGTCGGGACGCCGCGGGCCGGGCCCGGGGGAAGCCGCTGGGGGCGAGCGGCGGGCTCGTCCCCTCGGCTGAGCGGGCGGGAGCTGGGCCCAGGGGCCAGCCGCCAGCCCGGGCGGGCCGGGGGCAGCGAGCTGGGGGTGCGGCCGCCTCCCTTGGGGGGAGCGGGGGACTCGGCCGGCGGCCGGCGAGGTGTCCTCGGCGCCGGAGGCCTGGCCCGGCCCGGCAGGGGGAAGCAGAGTCCCGAGTTAGTTGGGAGGGTCCCGCTTTTGCTGCTTCTTTTTTTAAAAAAAGAAAAAATTGATTGTAAGTTGTTATCATTACGGTAACACGCGTTTATGAGTGTAGAGTTAAGGGCACCTGCAAGCCTGCTTCCTTTTGGGGATTCGGGGGGATGTTTATTTTACAGTTGGGGAGATGCGGGAGAACTCTGTTTAGCTCGATGAGTGTTTCACTGAGGGGCATCAAAGCAGAGTTGTGCAGCGAGAACTCAGTGTGTTTTACTGCTGCTGGACTCTTTAGCCTGGAAAAGAGAAGGCTGAGGGGAGACTTTATTATGGCATACAAGTATCTAAAGGGTGAGTTGAAGGAGGATGGAGCCAGACTCTTTTCAGTGGTACCCAGTGACAGGACAAGGGGCAATGGGCACAAGTTGGAACATAGGAAGTTCTGTTCAAATACACGGAAAAACTTCTTTACAGTTCGGGTGCCAGAGCACTGGAACAGGCTGCCCAGGGAGGCTGTGGAGTCCCCTTCTCTGGAGATTTTCAAGACCCGCCTGGATGCAGTACTGAGTAATGTGCTCCAGGCAGTCCTGCTTTGGCAGGGGAGTTGGACTAGATGATCTCTAGAGGTCCCTTCCAACTCTGAAAATTCTATGATTCCATGAAGATAAACAGCTCTAACAGTGAATTCACTATGTCAAAGTCCTCACTGTTTCCTCTTCTGAAGTACCTGTATTTCCCCCCAGCTCGTGCAGCGCTCAGAAAAGCATCAGCAGGGTAAAGTTAGTTCCAAGTCGTCCTTGCAGAACCTGACTTCCAGCCAAAGGGCAGTGGCTCTCCATGAAACAACCCATTTGGATTTCATGGAGAACCAGTGGCCTTACCTGCTGATGCTGGGCATGGAGTAAGTTTGCTTCACACTGTTACATTGGATATTCATATAAGCCTTGGAGATGATGCTTTGTAGTGATTAGAACTATGTACTTCACCAGACCCTCAACTGTAAAAGATATGTTCAGGTGAAAATCCTACAAATCTCTAACCAATGTAGCTGACATTTAGTCTTATTCTTAGTTTTAATTAACATCAAGTAATTTTCATTGGCTTTTCGCTGAATGTAAGGAATTTTCAGAGGTTAGTTGTACTGCTTGTTACTAAACATGGATTATTTTAAGTCTTGATACTGAAATAAATTAGTATGGTTTTCTCTCAGAATTTTGAATTTCAGTTAATTTCTCTGAAATTAAAATCCTGCAGAAAATACCTTCTCTATGCTGTTACTTGTAAATAAATGTAAATATTTCCCCCATTATTTTGCATATAAATCTGTGAGAGTTATTTTAAGTACTTTGAGAGAATGGGTTTTATTAACCTATGTTAACTTTGTGCCAACTGCTAGGAAAAAAAGGACAACTAAATAGTTCTCTTCAAATAACAGAGGTTGCACTTTGGCGAGCAATATGTTCTGGTTTGGCATGTGCTTTTCTTTGGCTTACAGATTTTCATAGAGGGAAGCAGCTTGCTTTTGCTGCAGAAACTAATGGAAGGCCTCTTAGTCTGCCATCACATCTTGTTAGCTTAGCACACAGGTTGGACATGGGAATCCCACTTGAAGAGCTTGGGAATTGGACAGTTACTAGCTTTATCCCTAAATTCTTCTATGAAGTGAGCCCGGCAAACGGGACTGCAGGTTAAAGATTATTTACTGGGGCAGTTAGCTTTGACAACATTTTAATATAGAGCGGGATGCCTGATACTGCATTTTTAATCTTAAAAATTATTAACTGCACGCTTAGGATTATTAAAGGCATAGAAATTACTTAAGTCAAAGGAAGGAACAAAAGTGTTAAGCTACAGATAGTAAAGTTTGCACAAATCATATTTCTTCATAGCAATTTTTTTCAGGGAAACATTTGAATGGAAAACAGGTCTGTCTTCTCTTAGCTAGTCATGGTAGTCTGCAGGAGTTTTTCCTTGAAATCTTCTGAAAAAACAGGTCACTTTAAACCCAGAACTCGTTGCAGATTTTTCTGCACCCTTATCAGGCTTTGTGTAATTTTCAAATAATAGGGAAAATGGTTTCACAAATCATCTGTTTATCTACCAAAAATACTTTCTGGAAACCATTCTCCTCCAACTTAAAATTGAAGTGTATAATTAGCAGAATCCTATCCAGACTTTGGAATAACTTTTACCTATTATTCCAAAAATGCAATTAAAAAGGTGTAACTTAAAATACATCATAATGTTTTTTACCTGAAAGTGTTGTCATTTCATATTCCTTTCCTTGCAGCACCCGCCAGTGTTCGTTGTGTCCATAATGATGTCGCCGTACCTGACTTCTCTGCCTATCGTCGTCAAGATGTGCTAGATGCCACCACATCTTCTCAAAACAGCAGTGAAGCTAGAAAAGGGTTTTCCTACCTGGTGACTGCAACGACATGTGTGGCAACTGCATATGCTGCTAAGAATGTTGTCACCCAGTTTATTTCCAGCCTGAGTGCCTCTGCTGATGTGCTAGCGTTGTCAAAGATTGAGATCAAGTTATCTGACATTCCAGAAGGCAAGAACATGGCTTTCAAGTGGAGAGGGAAGCCCCTGTTTGTGCGTCACAGAACCCAGGCAGAGATTAATCAGGAAGCTGAAGTTGATTTGTCTAAACTGAGGGATCCACAGCATGACTTAGACAGAGTAAAGAAACCAGAATGGGTCATACTAGTAGGTGTCTGCACTCATCTTGGTTGTGTACCCATTGCTAACTCGGGGGATTTTGGCGGTTATTACTGCCCTTGCCATGGGTCCCATTACGATGCCTCTGGCAGAATCAGGAAAGGTCCCGCTCCCTATAACCTTGAGGTTCCGACTTACCAGTTTCTTGGTGATGATGTAGTGGTTGTTGGCTGAATAACGAGGTGCTTCCTCATTTTCATGTTCCTGTGAATGTATGCTCAAAAGGGTTAACTGAGATTCTGCAATACTGTAAAACCCGATGATCCTGAAAACATATTAGTTGTCTAGATTCTCAACCAGAAGTATGTTCAAATACGTCCCTGTATTCAATTTTAATAAAAACTTGGAGTGAGCACTTGTTCCTGATTTAGAATAATGTGTGTTTATTTGTGTACTGATGGGTAGCGTGTCTAGTCAAAGAGATGCTACAGCAGATGGAGAATATGTTTATAGAGCCCTCGTGAAGGGTGGCTGATTCAACATAGACACTGAACTGCAAAGCCACTGTTTCCTTAATACCACATATTTTTATCATTTGTTTGGGTTTTTTTAGTGCATTATGGGAATAAAAAAGATCTAAAGAGGATCTTCCTATGAACTTCTAACAGTGTTTGGAGTAAATTTCAATATAGAATCCTATGAGATGTAATCCTTTCCCTTCCAGTGTATTTTTCTGTTTAAAAGTGAAGGGAAAAAGTAAATAAAAACCTACCTAGAAAGAAAACTCTTTTACATTGTTCAGAGGCAGCTTATAATGGTTTACCTGGAATGGCAGTAATGTAATTTTATGAGGATGTGGACAAAAAATAAGTATGTCATGATAGAATTACAAAATTATTTTTTACTTGCAGATAAGGCTTGATCTTATGAATATGTAAACGTCAGATCAGGTGGTTAGGACACTGCAAAATTTGTGACACTTCCGAAAGAAATAAGTTGAGAAGGAAGTAAAAAGGGAAATCCAAGTTTTACAGAGGGTGAAAAATAAATCCTGAGAACCACTCGGTCTGGACTAATCTCTAATGTTAGACATAGCAAAAGGCTGTGTCACCATCAGAGATATTTTAAGACTCAGTGATGTGTGTGAAAATTGCCATTTCATATTGCCTATAGGCTAAGCTCAATAAAGGCCAAAACTTTGAAACCTCTTTTACCTTGATGCTCACTCTGAGGGCACGGAGAAACAAATGCAGCCTGAAATAGATCTTTTAACCAGTATTGGTGCTGCCAGTACAAAACAAAGCTAGCAATTAATGCCTTCAGTACGGGAGGAGAAAAAGCGTTTGCTGTTTCCAGAACAAAAAGAAACCCAAACACCAAACTATCTTGTCATTCCAGTTCTTTCCTGCTGCTCTGTGAACGCTTCCATCTTGCACTGCGTTAATGTGCTCCTCCAGGGGAAAACAAAATACAACCCTTGAATTCCCTGGGTCTGGAATGTTTAGCCTCACATACACCTCATGGAAAGCTTTGATGACAGCTGGGTTAAACCTGAAGTTTTAAATGGGATCAATCAGAATATTGATGCATTTGGCTCACCTATTCTCAGACAATTCAGTGAAAAAAAAGACCACAGATGACTACTACAGAAGTTCTTGGGTATGCATTTTACACCATTTCATAAAGTAGAGCTTTACACCTTATCACTAGGTCCACAAAAACGTTCTCAAGAACTTTTGGTATAATGAATCATGCTAAAGCAGGACTGAAAGAGATGTTCCCAAACTTCTATCTAGATAATTGTCATTCATGTATGTGCCTTGTATTATGGAGTTGATCTTTCCTCAAATTTTGTGTTTCAAGAAAAGAAGATTAGTAACTCCTGAAGTAGCATTACAGCATTGCTCACCTGCTCTCAAGCAGCTGCTCTTACTCTTTTAGCCCCCAGGTTACAGCTGGGCTTAAAGGGTCACCCATAAAATTACTTGCACAGAATAAGCTGTTAATGAAATTACATCAAACTGTCTCGATCAAAGCTTACCAGTCTACAACTAATACAGCACCATGACATTGAGCCCATTTGAGAACAAAACAGCAGCTTTTACTGCAAACGTGAGATGCCAGCAATGCCTTTTTCTCAGACTGATGATGTAACAGTGGAAGAAGCTGAAGTATTGATTCTTAGGCAACACAGATGTGACAGTTTCCATCCTCTCTTCAGTTAAAGGCTTTGCACTTTTAAAGTGACAAAAAAATCATTCCTAATGGACCAAGCATGCCTTAGAAAAGAATCGGGCTTTCCTAGAATTTGAGAAATAAGTTAACAACCTCAAATCTCCACAACTACTCACAGTTTGGTACCACAAGTACAGATGCAAATTAAAACAACATGAAATTTCATCTGAACACGTTAAAACACTTTTTTACTGTGAAGGCTGTCAAGCACTGGAATAAGTTGCCTGGAGATGTTGGCGAGTATCCATGGAGATCCTCAAATCCAACTGGACAGAGTGCTCAGCAACCCTGCTTGTGCAATAGGGTTGGACTAGATCATCTCAAGAGGTCCCTTTCAACCTCAGCAACGCTGTGATTTGCAAGGAATAATGTCCAATTATTGTATTGTCTTGTCTGGCACCAGAAACTCCAGAAGGCCCAAACTCCCTAAAGGGGAAGAGTGACTCGAGCAAGGGTAAACCTCCGTGCAGTGATGTGCTGGTTGCCAGTAATGAGCTCATAATTACCTTGTGGGCTAAGATGTCCTTGGAAGGAGCTCTCAGTACTGCCACTAATTACATACATTACCGCCATACAAATGGGTAATGTTACCCTTTTCATGGCTAGTGTACCCTGTGGGACTGGAAGTACAAGTGTTCAAGTACACTGAAAAATACCGCTCTATTTTATTAAATTCTGAAGATTAATTGTATTCATAAGAAGCAATCACTTGCTGGGCTTTACTACATCTATGTGTTTCCACTTTACTAATGGCCTTACCAGGGCTCTATTCCTAACGTCAGATCCTTTTCGCTTAAATATGATCAGTCTGCTTTAGCCAGCCATGCCAGCATCATTCGCTGCTGTTTACTTGACAGGGCAGCAGGAGCTAAAAGCAAAGGCAGTTTGATGCTGATACAGGTTTGCCAGGTTGATCAGTGTTGGGGCCTGAAATTTTTCAGCAGCAAAGCTGTAAAGCACAAGCCTATGCCAGACAGAGGAGCTGCACTGCCTGCCTTTCATCCGCGTGCCTTGTAGATACGAAGCAGAAGCCATGTATCTGTTTCTTCTCAGCTAGCTACTTTTTCTCCTATAGAACAAAACAGTCTTTATGAAGTTGCTGAATGGAGTTCGTGTTTATGTAATCAAAAAGCTCTTCAGATAAGGGGAATAAAGATACTAAAATCAAAACATTTTTTAATGTTTGACATTTCAAAAGCTTTGTCTTTCCTTTTCTGTATCTTTAGAAGAGGGACAATATTTTTAATGGTTACCGCTGCCAAAGGAATAATTAGTGCAAAGACTCTAAACAAAAATTCAGACTATTAAGTCATTTTCATGGCTAACGTTATGATTTTTTCACCCTTCTGATTTGTTAGGTCCACTTGGCAGAACTGAAGACAGTTTCCCACACAGCCTCTGTACAGTCATTAATGTATGTTCTTGCAAACCAAACGAGGCAGTGTTCTCAAAGGCCATGTTACACAGCAGCACAGTTATCAAGGACGCTCTTGCCACTGATCATCAACAAAATCTACATGAAGAAGAAACTCTGTGAAGAGGGTTCCTAAACAGTTCAGGTATATCTGAGGAACACAGAAGTCAGTTCCCCAGTTAAAGGACCGTTCAGCATCCGACCAATACATTACTCATCAGTAGAAGTGACAAGTGACAGAACAATAATGACCCTTCTTCAACCTTGAAAAAGGACAACGTAAATAATTTATAGATGGAAGGAGAGAGTTTAAAGCTACTGAAAGTTGGGTGTCCTCCATGGATAAGATTTTCTCAGCTACCTACAAATGATGTTTATTTTATGTGTTAATTGCTTTTATCCTCCAAAGAGCTGGTAGCATTGTTCATTATTCAAATGATTCACATTCTAAGACAATTTTTGGTTATTTATAGTATTGGGAAGCTCTGGCTGTGATCTGTATTAACTGCGCCAGATTTCCTGCTTTCAAGTAATTTCCTTATGTTTCAGTAATAGTTTTGAAGAGATGGCTAAAGAAAAAATACCTTTTATGTTAATAATGCAGGTGGATCCTGTCTCTGAAGGACTTTAGTACTTCATGCCCATTAAAGTCTTGCAGTTTTGCTGACCAGTGTACATTTTGCAGTCACCACGAAAATCCCAATTTTCTCTCACCATAACCTTTTAAAATATGCTGTTTCCACAGGCTCAGATTAAAAGTATCCATTAATCTGGGGGCCTGCTTTGATACACCTAGAATCTGGTGGTGTTCAGGGTGGTTCCACAGGCTATAGCACCTAATATATTTAGAATAGAGAACCCACTGATTCAGCTACCATTAAAAGTATTGACAGTCCTGCAAATCACAATCTTAAAAGTCTGGAAGAGGAGAGAGAAATGTGATGACCACCTGTAAACGGCTAGAGGAACTGGAACATCCCACAGGAACCACAGCACAACCAGGGATATACCTCACGCCTCTGAAGTGTCATTCCAGAGCATCCTCCCTTTCTGTTCCTGCAAGCTGGAAATTCACCCCTATGCAACTACAGCAGCAAACCAAGAGGGACAGTTTCCAATAATTACTTTTGTTCAAAACATCACCAGTTAGTTGCAAATGTAACATGCCACATCTGACAAATCATTTAGCATAATTGTGACATTTTAAAAACTACTGTAACAATATCAATTATAACAGCCTTTATTCTTGCAGAAAATAGTTAAGTGGGGTTTTTTTAAAGGAAAATAGAAGAGCTTTTATGCACTAAAAGTAGAGGAAGAACATATCTGTGTAATTAGAAGGCTGGATCATAACATGGACACGAAATGATGTCATGTAAAGCTTACAAGGAAATATCGACCTCGACATTGCAAAACTTTTAGTTCTCAGCTGTGAGTTCAACTTTTCAGATGATACCATTGCATTGTACTCCTAGAGAAAAACAAACAGAATACATACATGTTCTGCTTGCAGAGTTGGTATCTACTCCCAAGACCAATGTACCCTGTCTGCGTTCCCGAACTCCTTGTGGGAATCAGAGGCAAACCACAACAACGTAGAGTACTCCAGTGGATAATACTCTATGTGCCCCCTAAGCACATACAACTGGAGCCAGGCAGCCTAGTGGATTTTTTTTGCATTCCTGCCTGTAAGATGAGTCCAACAGGATGTAGACAAGCTAGGCCAGAGCCACAAGGGGATTGGGCACATCCTGAATCTGGTATTTTTGAAATGGTTAAGCTGCAGAATTCATTGTCATTCAGCTATCCTAATCCAAGCTGCCATCAAACCCCCAAGATCATGAGAGTTTAACTACAGCCTACAAACCTTCCCAGGTTTGGTTCCTGTAACTACAGAAAAGTCTAACAGAAAATTTTCAAGATGCAAGTAGTATAAGCTTATTCACTAATAAAACAGTAAGATAAAGAACTCAAACAGATTCCTAGAACTAAGCAGTACTAACCAGAGACTACAATGTGGTCTCACATAATGCTGATATCTGGATATGTTAAGCCAGAATTCTGTCTGACACCAACTTTACAACGGAAGTGTCATTCATTTCAGGGATCCCATCTCAATTTATGCAAGTAGCAGTCAGTAAAAATTTAAAACCATTGTGTCCAGCCTATTTAGTGAACAACCCACATCCTATGTGTATGCAAATATTAGTTGTAATGTATAATTTTCTTTGTCCCTCATGAAAGAAGAAAACTATTGGATTGCTTTCTCCCTCTCCTTTTCAAATGAATTCAGACAACACAAAGTTCCTGTAATTGAAGCAAGTGGACAAGTACATGAAATGGTGCATTGCCCATATTACAACAGGCTCAGAATATTGGAATGTGTATATGGTTCAGCTGCGGCACCTGATTTTGCCAGACAAAATTAAAGGCCAACCCTACAGAAAGACACTGAGATTCAAAGTCTTACTTGGATATCATAAAGCCCTCCAAGAGGAGTCTTTCATTGAGTACTGAGGAAGCCAGGTTTGGGTAGGTGGTTAGGGTGGACACTTGGGACTGCAACCGTTCCATTAACTTCATGCTCTTACTCTGACTGTGGTCATCTGCTGGGGATGCTCAGTCTGTGTGGTGGGTTCTAGGAGAGACCATGCTGCAAGAAGCAAGTGCAATTACTAAGAAATGTTAACCAGCAACTATATTTAACATTACTTAGCCTTAGATATTTGCATTTTAAAGGGAGAATTTTTATTTTCCACCTACCTAGCAATTTAGCAAAAAAATTAGCTATGACTGAGAAGTCAGACAAAACTGAAAAACTCCTCCTAGTGAACAAGGAAATGTCATCAAGAAGAATGTGGTTTCAGAAAACAGTTTGGTCACACTTCCATCTCCTAGCCCCACCCACTGCTAATACACTTGGAGAATATTAGCAGTAGCTATCAAGCTTTTAAGTAAGATTTTCACACCATCTCACAAGACATTCTCATGTCTACAAAGAAACCTGATATAACTGGAAGTATTGTAGAGGACAACTGCTTCAAAAACAATCCTTAGAGATGAACTACCAACAGTTCCCTGTTAGACCAAAGAGACATGCTGTGAGGAGTTCTGTGAGAATCTGTTTGGGTCCAGCACTGTTCAGTATATTTGTTAATGAACTAGATGTCAGAATAGATAATGAGCTTCATAAAGCTTGCATATAGTGGTAAACCAGGTACAGCTGCAAACGTTGATGAAAAAAAGATTAGAATTAAAAATAATCTTGACAAATAATGCTCTCCAAAGCTAGGATGTGTTGTGATAGGAAGTAATAGCTAGGTAGCAGATCTGCTGGTAAAGATCTGGGGTTACAGTAGATCACAAGCTGAAAATGAGTCCACAGGACCATAATCATAGAATCATAGAATGGTTTCGGTTGGAAGGGACCTTGAAGATCATCAAGTTCCAACCCCCCTGCCATAGGCAGGGACACCTCCCAGTAGACCAGGTTGCCCAAGGCCACGTCCAGCCTGGCCTTGAACACCTCCAGCCACGGAGCTTCAACAACCTCGCTGGGCAACCTGTTCCAGTGCCTTACTACCCTTAAAGTGAAAAACTCTTCCTAATGATTAATCTAAACCTGCCCTCTTCCAGCTTAAAGCCATTCCCCCTCGTCCTATCACTACATGCCCTTGTAAAAAGTCCTTCCCCAGCTCTCCTGTAGGCCCCCTTTAGGTACTGGAAGGCCGCAATAAGATCTCCCCGGAGCCTTCTCTTCTCCAGGCTGAACAGCCCCAACTCTCTCAGCCTCTCCTCATAGGAGAGGTGCTCCATCCCTCAGATCATCCTCGTGGCTCTCCTCTGGACATGCTCCAGCAGGTCCATGTCCTTCTTGTGTTGGGGACTCCAGAGCTGGATGCAGTACTCCAGGTGGGGTCTCACGAGAGCAGAGTAGAGGGGCAGAATCACCTCCCTTGACATGCTGGCCACACTTCTTTTGATGCAGCCCAGGATACAGTTGGCCTTCTGGGCTGCGATTGCACATTGCTGGCTCATGTGGAGCTTCTTGTCAATCAGCACACCCAGGTCCTTCTCCACAGGGCTGCTCTCCAGCCATTCCCTGCCGAGCCTGTATTTGTGCTTGGGATTGCCCCAACCCAGACGTAGGACCTTGCACTTGGCCTTGTTGGACTGCATGAGGTTGGCTTGGGCCCACCTCTCCAGCCTGTCCAGGTCCCTCTGGATGGCATCCCTCCCCTCCAGCGTGTCTGCCTCGCCAAACAGCTTGGTATCATCAGCAGACTTGCTGAGGGTGCACTCTACCCCACTGTCCATGTCGCTGACAAAGATGTTGAACAGTACAGGTCCCAGTACCGACCCCTGAGGAACGCCACTCATCACTGCTCTCCACTTGGACACCGAGCCGTTGACCGCAACTCTTTGAGTGCGACCGTCCAGCCAGTTCTTTATCCACCGGGTGGTCCATTTATCGAATCCATGTCTCTTCAATTTAGAGACCAGGATATCATGTGGGACAGTGTCAAACGCTTTGCACAAGTCCAGGTAGACGACATCAGTAGATGCTGGCTCTCGCCAATCACCCCCTTGTTTTCTGTGTGCCTCAGCAGAGTTTCCAGGAGGATCTGCCCCATGATCTTGCCAGGCACAGAGGTGAGACTGACTGGCCTGTAATTCCCCGGGTCTTTCTTGTTTCCCTTTTTGAAAATAGGGGTTATCTTTCCCCTTTTCCAGTCGGCAGAAACCTCACCAGACTGCCATGACTTCTCAAATATGATGGCCAGTGGCTTAGCGACTTGATCTGACAGTTCCCTCAGGACCCGCGGATGTATCTCATCAGGTCCCATGGACTTGTGCACCTTCAGGTTCCTCAGGTGGTCTCTCACTTTATCTTCATCTACAGTGGGCGGTGCTCCATTTTCCCAATCCTCGCCTTTGCAATCTGCATCTTGGGCAGTGCGGCTGCTGTCCTCGTCCGTGAAGACTGAGGCAAAAAAGTAATTTAGTACCTCAGGTCTGTCGCTGTCCCGGGTAACCAGTTCTTGCGTTTCCTTCCGGAGAGGGCCGACATTTTCCCTAATCTTTCTTTTCTCACTGACATACCTATAGAAGGATTTTTTGTTTGTCTTAATGTCCCTGGCCAGATTTAGTTCTAACTGGGTTTTAGCTTGTAATAATGTGATGAAAAAGGCTGCCCTGTTGGGATGGAGGCTTGTATGGGAGATGTGAAAACCCATCCTACTTTACCACTGGTAAAGCGTCACCTGAAGATGATGTGTAGCTTGAAGTGATCTGTTAAACAAAATTGTGACCCAACTAGAATAGTATCCAGAGGACTGCAACAACTATGCTTAAAGTTACACATGACTGAAATATAAGTGGAACAATTGGAAAAGATGAAGAAGACACAACAATGCTTTTAAAACTATTTCAAAACAAAAATATTAATAGATAAACATGAGCTATTCTCTGTAATCTTTGGGTATAAGCCAAGAAGTAATAGGCTTGAATTAGAAGCAAAGAGATTAATTGAGACTTTGGGGGTAGGAAAACGAGTTTCCAGCTGTAGAATATTTAATAGTTAAGAGTAGTTCAAGATTGGATACCTGAAAAGAGATGTGGAAAGTCCGCACTGGAAATTGTGAAGAACACTTGTCAGTAGCAGCTCAGGCATAACTGATGGGGCTTTGGGGACCTTCCAAGGTGGCTTCCAGCTTTACACCTCTGTGAATCTACGAAAACAGAAGAATAGATGGTTTATAATATTTTTAATGTATCATATTTTATCTTTGAAGATTAAAATCTGTGGGCATAAAACATAATGTTGAAATGAAAGGGATTCTTGATACAGGAATAGGGTAAGCTGAGGAATCCTTGTGCTAAGGGACTGGTGGAAGTAATGGAAGAAAAAAAATTGCCTATTACAAAACATTCCTCTGGTCAGGAAGTTGCAAGATAAGGAAAAATTTGAGGGAAATACCACTGAATGCACGTTTTATTCTTGCATTCTTTCCTTAATAGCTGCTTATAACCACTGGTAGAGGTAGGATACTGAGCTATATGGACTTTTTGTCTGACTCATTAGAGCTGTTCTTACATTGTTTAACATCCTTCATCAACTATGACTAGCACCTAATGAAATGCAAGAGAGAAACAACAGACTATAACTCGGCTTGTTTAAAGGAAATGCAGAACTGTTGGCATTTATTTCCTTAGCACAATTAGCAACCAATTTGTGTCAGAACTGTGATATATTTTCTTCATGAACTATTTAGCATTATAACATTTTAATAACGTCAAGACATTATGACATTACCTTGTTCTAGCAATTCATACTCAAAATGTAATGTACGATATTTTTCATACATGTACATTTTTCTTCCCCAGCATTAGAAATTTAAAATAAGCAATGCTGGAATGAAACCACGTTAGAGATGCATACGTTACTTGGTTTTAGCTAGCTTTTACAGGAGCTAGAAACATGAGACAGGTTCTATAAATGGCAGTAGAATTAGCAGGGGAAGATAACTTCCATGCTTAACAATATTACGTAGCACTGATGGCTGATATCTTTTGTCAGCCAGTTACAGAATTGGCAACTGTACTATGACTTCATCCTGTCCCATGCCACACAGAAGTTGCACACCTAGAGGCAGAGCTTGGAGGCGAACAGTACAAATGATAGTTGGTCTTGCTTCAGGACTTAGCATAAGCCTGTATTTGAGTTATCTTTAGTAAAAAAAATTATAGTAAAAATCACCAATATGCAGACGTCTGTGCATAATATTCTGCAAGCAATCTAATAGTAGTGTTGGACAGAACTGGTTTACTCCCACCGTGTAACATGGTAACAGAACTCCAAATTTTCCTCTGTGAGCAGTCATATAATTTGCAAGTAATTGCAATACATGTCAGCCTCTAATTCCTATCACAAATAAAAAGTGCCAGCTTCCTGCAGAGATCTATTGGTTTGTACAGCCCTAGGATGATCAAAAGAGCTACTGAAAAATGCATAATTTCCTAGCAGGTCCAGGAAATTTTATATGTATGGTAATTTAATTGTTAAAAAAGGGCACTTAAAAACATAATGTAAACCATTTGAATATGTGTCCCAACAGGACAGACTTTGCATGTACCTCTTGTTTGGACCAGGAGGAGAAGGATACTAAAGTTTCTTTTGTAACCATAGCTGTTGTGCATAACCCACATGTAGCTGGTGACTGATGGCAGCACCCTTTAGGTAACATTGCTATTTAAAAAAAAAATAAAAAATGGAGCTCTCCATTTGGATTGCAACAAGTGTGACAAAGCATTTCAGATGACAGTAGACTGTCTGAACTGTCACCTGTCACCCCTACATACAGAACAACCTGTCAGTTGTAACAGGCTACAGCTGGGGTTTTCCCTCTATTTTCAGTTCCAACTGAACTGTAATTTTGAATGAAGTACTAAAATATCAGAAGTTTCAGAAGCTTTTCTAGCAGTTTGCCTGGAATTGTATAAATCCCAAAGGTCCAAAGTACACTGAGGTTTTGTGCAAGCTGGAATTTAATACACACAACAAGATGTGGCTCATAGATTTCCCACTGAAGTGGCCCTATCGTGGCATGACAAATTCTGACCTAGCAATTATTCTTTCCCTGTAACAACATCAATTTTTACTGCCTGATAAAAAGACTCCGTATTTACATCAATACATTTTTCTTTTTACATTTGCAATATGCTTTGATTTAGATGTTTTATTTGGACTTCAATGTTTCCACAAGCAAGAGCCGCTATTTACTCTTCTGTCCAGTTCTTTTAATACATCTGCTTCAGACTGCAGTACGAAATAAAGATATCTCTCTCTTAGCCACTGTAATTGACACTGATTAGAAAGATGAGTAACTGGTCCAAAACATTTGTGTTGCTTCTAACTAAATAAAACATTGCTATTATCTCCTAAGGCATATCTGACATTGTATATCTGATAGACAAACTCCTGTATTATGGTACAAGAAAAGAAAGAAAAAACTACCTATACATATATCTATTTGTACACGCAAATGAGTATGTCAGACTCTTAGAATGTAGTAATTTAATCTTTACTGGAGTATTTTCTATATCAACTGTTGGAAGGTTGGACATTCATCCAGTAATTTTTTATTTTTGGCCATAATCACAGTGCCACTCAGCTTGTCCTGCTCACATTTCTTAACCTACTGGAAGAGTTGTTCATGATTGTTTCATTTAATTGTATGTGACAAAGATCTTCTCACATTGTGCCAATCATTCTTCAGAAACATTTGTTTTTGAAGACAGTTTCCTATTTTGACAGATAATCTGTCCTTACTTATAATTCATATCCATAGATATGGGCCATTCTTACATAGTCTATAAGTCATCAACCTTTTTCAGCCTGAATTTCTTGTCATGTCTAGGCTGCTCCGCTGAGGTCACTAAAGGTTGCCATTGCCAGTGCTATTTATCTTCCAATTTTTTTCTCCTCTCTACCTTTTTCAGTTCATTTCATTTCCCAGGCACACACTTCCACTTACTCCAGCAGGTCACCTGCTCTACAGTACATATCACATCCATCAGCTTCTCTTGTAGACAGGAATGACGCTCCACAGGCTCTGCACTGTGAGCGCACTTACAAACTCTGGCCCTTCACTTCAGTCGCACTTGTAACCCCAGTGAAAAACACAAGGATTGATCAATTAGGTAGATTAAAAGAAGTCTGGAAGACTAGTAATAAAATCATGGAGTCCTGGTGTAGCTTGTGGCTATGGATTAGTCAGGCTTTATGTCCAGAGCGCATCAGTCTAGAAATAATTATTGTCTTAATTAATCCAGTATTTTTCTACAAAGGAAGCAAAAATATCTTCAAAGAGATCTAGAGCCAGCATGGAATAGGTTGTTGCAATCGAAGCATATAGCACACAAGAGTAGGTATATCATCCTGCAGGTACAATGGTAGCCTAAATCTGTCTCATTTTATGTACCAAACTGAATAGTGCTGTGGGGTTTCAATCTCAAGTGGCAAAATAAACACACCATGAACAGTAATGAATAACAATTTCCTGATTGCCAAAAGCCCCACTGCATACAGCATGGCCAGAGTCACAGCTTCTGTACCTTTAGTGACAAAGATTTAGCAACCTGCAAAAAAAAAAAAAAATTTCTTGAATCTGTGACTGCATTTCTTCCCATCATGTTCATGATATTTAAGCCATTTTCCTTTCCATTTACCTTCCACAAAGCTCAGAGGCAGCAGAAATTGCCTTGTTCTGTGGTTTTTAGCTGTCTTTCATTCATCAGTACTCTATCATCAGTATGTTTCTCCCAGGTGAGATATAACCTATTAACATTTTGGCCAGCTTCTTGTGTGCCGTTTTTTCACTGTCTTTACCCAAGTGAGCTTTAAGGCAATGTTTTTTAGGTGATTTGTATTTGTTTGGGCAATACAAAACAGGTTTCTCCGTTTTCTTCTGTAATTAGTTTTACCAGTATCAGTTCCTTCTTCATGAGAGAAAAAAAATTCCAAACATTACAGATATGTGGTCTCTATCTTATATTCTTTAGACCTAGTTGCAAAGCCGTTCTTATGTGGTCTCTATCTTATATTCTTTAGACCTAGTTGCAAAGCCATTCTTGTTTCCTGTGCAGCTTTTGGAATCATCTACATTTATCTGTTAATATTTCTATTTTGAAAAAAATTACAACAATTACATAATACTGAAGTCCTTGACTAGAATTATCTTTAGCAACTCATTTATCTAATGTTTATAAAAACACTTTCATCTCAGGATCTTAAAGACTGCTATTATCATTATCTTCTAAGCTGCATCCCAGTTGCACTGCAGTGTGTATTCTTGAATGACACGCTGCTTTGAAGTCTTTAAACTACACAAGAAAGTCATGGCTTAGGGATGTTTTTGACAACTAATTGTAGTTTTTGATAAAATTCTTCCAACTCACTCTGTGAGAACATAAGTCTCAGTGTTTTCATTATTCTTGGTTCATATTTTATTTAGGCCAAGATTAGCTTGTCAATCACTCCTCTCCAATCTCTGACTCCCCAGTAATGTCCTTCTGTGTAACTATAGAAACCCTTCTATATGCGGCATAATTTATTTCTGCTTCATTTATGTACTAATCTTTGATAAATCCAACTTATTCTGCCAAATGGTTATACTGGTACACAGTATTTTTCAGACATGTTGGTTTAAAGTAACATTTTCTTTCATCTGTGAAATGTAATTTAGGTATGACATATCTATTATTTAGACACGGCTGTCGGTACTGTAGAAAAGCTCTTGTACTTTCCCCCATGACCATTTTAACCCCAGCAGAATGACATCGTCTGATAAGGAACAGCAATACTTGGAATACAATTACTTGCAGAACAGCATGGGTAACTTGAAAAACTGATTAAGGTGATTAGTCCACCACTAGCTAGCTCAATACACAGGTTATAGTGGTTCATATGCTCTGCAGATTCTTCATAGGCTCACACCAAGCTCCCACTGGGCCAAAACATTTGATCAGTGATCAACCTGAATTTAAATTCTTTTATACTCGTTTCATGCAGTACAAGTCACAGAAGAAAAGTATAACAAGAAGAGTAATTGACAGAAATCTTAAGGACATATATTAGAAGTAGGCTACATCTTCTGCCAACATAGTATTTAATACCACCCCCTTTCTCAGCTTGTAAATTATAGTTGGATGAGCCTTCCCACACAGAGAAGGTAAGTGGGTGGGAAGGTGCTCAGGAATCATTTTACAGCTCTGCAATTGCACAGGAACCTGACTAACACTGCTCAATACACTGCTCTTTTAAAGACATACTTGAAGCAGCAGAGGAGAATTTTCTGGTTTCAGAATGAAGCACATCTGCCATAACACAGACACTGTTCAGCTACCGGTTAAATCTTTCCCATGGACCATTTAGATAATCTCCAAAATTAACAACAAATAAAAGGGCAAAGAAGGAATAAAAAGCATGCAGAGAAATCATCAAACAACAAATGTAAAGCAAAAGAAGGAAATACGGATTACACATGATATCATTGCTTCAGAATGTGGGAAAGGATGAAAAATACAGGTGGTTTAACAAGTGGAATAGAAAATTCATAGAGGAAGGTCCATCTGTGGCTTTTGAACACAATGCTCCAGGCTCAGTCTCTGGTTCCAGAGAAGCCTACAGCAGATGACTGCTGGAAACGGGGACTGTAAATGCAGAGGAAGGACAGCTCTAGTCTTGTACGTTTGTTGTGCTCTTTCCAAACGTATTTGCTACTGGTTGATGCTGTACATAAGGTGGGTCAGTCACGATCCTGTATAGCATTTCTTAAGCTCCGAGAAGAGCAAGGAGCTCAGTGGCACTGGTAATTATCTTTCTTAGTGGCAATAATCTGCCCTTCATTTTATGATATCTGTGATGAAACAACAGACTTCTACAGATTTATTTAGGGCTCTCTGAATAAAGTATCCTATATATAGTGGGTGACAGTTACCTGTAATGTTATTGTTATTATTATTACTGTAGAGAATATTTCAGCATAAAAATGTTTATAGAGCCAAGATTTATACAGACTGATTTCACATTGCACCTCCTACACTAAAATACTCCACTGAATAGAAGAATACAATAATTCTAAGATACGCTGAATCCAGAGGTTTGAATAGCAACTGTAATGGCTCCCTTAAAGCCCAGCCAATTCCAGAGCAAATATATAGCTCGCATTTCATCTCCCAAATGAGACAGGAAAAGGCCAGTAAGAACATTCCTCATAAGCAAAAACATTTAAAACTTGAATACAGACTTTTAAAACTTGCATATATTTTAGATTATTGGTACTTGGCTGCTCTGTAATGAAAGCTATGGTCAATAAATATCTCTAGGCAAGATAAGAATGATCTTTGATATACCCAACAACTAGGAAGAATATCAGCATAGGATACTATTTGGGTTTGCATCAATTCATTCTTACTGTGCTCTTTGGCTAGTGCTCTGATCCCTGCTACCCCAACTGCCACAGATGGTAGTATCTGAAATATCAAACTTCTCTGAATTTTTCCCAATTTTAACTGCAGTAATGAGATCAGCTTGTATCCATCATGGTTTACTTCAGAGTACTCCTTTTTAAACAGAGGCTGTCACAACTATAGCCAATGTGTGGCCTTTAAACAAAGTAGCTAGAAAATATGCACTCATTTGCTTAATAACATTTGTTGCTAATCATATATACTGATGCACCATTTCGTTACAGAATTAGCTATGTTAGGACAATGTACTATAGCAGTTGCTTATGAAAATGATTGAATACACTTTGGACCAATCCTGCAGTAGGGCACCAACCTCCAGATTAAGTGGGAATAAGACTTCATCTGGTAATACAAATTTGTAGGAACTGGTCCAGTGGTTTGAAAATAAAGTATTTTTATAAACCACTCATTATTTAACCAAGCCTATTTACCTTAGAATGATTGTCTACTTATTTAAATCTTGTTAATACAGTTATTTTTGTTCAAGCATTTATAGAAAAAAAAATAGGTAAGCTATCTGGTTCCTGTAAATAACATATAAATTAAATTTTGTTCACACAAAATAATTAATTCTGAACAGTAACACTGCATTGTAAAACAATTCCTAATAAAACATGCTCCAAATATAATTCCAAAGCTCACGTTATTTTTGAAACTTGTGTTGGCTTTTTGATAGATCATAATAAAAGCAAATTACTGTATGTTTTAATAACATTGTTGTCAAATAAAGCCATAATGCCCAACTGATGACTAACCACAATGTATAATTCCCCATAAAAGCTAATTGACAATTGATTTTCTTAGGTACTGAAAGAATTCATCATGATTAACACTATTACAATGAAATCCAAAGGAATTAGACAAGATTTATCTCTAATTGAGCATTTCTGCAAATATTAGACCTACTGAAGAGAATAACAAAGTAGGTTAGAAACACAGCATCCTCTTCCCTAGTTCATAGACAGAATATGAATTACAAGGATGTAACCGAGGGGCTTGGTGCTTTTTCATAGGTGCACCACAGTTTATATACACAGAAGAAGCATGGCGCATTGTTCTTAGTACAACACGCTCAGCTCTGGGATCATCATCTCACTCTTTGCAAATCCTCAACTGGATTTGCTCTCATAAAGAAAATTTGGGGGGGGGGGGGGGGGGGGGGGGGGGGGGGGGGAAGAGGAAGAAAACAGTAATGTTGTGGAAAACAAGAAGATGAAACAACAGTAGTTATGCAGTTAAAGGTAGTTGATGTGACAGCCTCAGCTGCCCTCTAAGCACAGTGGGTGGGTTCCATGCTGGAGGGCAGCTCACAAGGAGGCACACAGTTCCTTGCTGCTCTGCATCAGCCCCGTGCAGGAGGCACATGGCCTCAAGGGCTTGGAAAGAAGCTGTGGAGCTGTGCTGGAAGCAAGCGTGCCAGTACCCAGAACGAAAGAAGTTAATATGAAATGGAAGCTAATGAGGGAGACAGACAAAGACCCCCAGTGCCCTGAAAATTGGATAACTGGAGCAATACATTTTTCCATGGCATATTAAATAGAAAACAGGAAAGCCAGTGAGTATGATTATTATGTATCAGCTTGTCTAAGGAACTTTAAGCAGTAATTAAAATAAAAAGAAGTTTCCCTGCCCTAGAGAATTTTTGGTGTGCAGCTACCCAATGTCATGGTGACAGGCGATTCACGTCCTTTGTTAAACTTCAGTAGGGTTCTCATGGGAAACTTAAAAAAGTTGTCACTGGAATACGTCAGAAGGTACAAGTGATACAGAGTAGAACATAATAAAAAGGTAAAAGGTTATTGTTGTAGGAGCACGTGGCAATTTAGTTATGCACACTCAGGAGCGCTCTGTACAGCCCAGAGAACTTGCAGCCCAAGGGCAGGAGGATACTAGGCTGGCTTTTAAGCTGCTTTAGATTCTTTTTAACACTTCAATACCAGAAAACCTGCCAGTGTCATTTGGACAGCCCCTCTTCTATCCAAAATATTCAGATCTTCCCTGGTATTTAAGTACAAATCTTTCACGTCACACTTTTTACAGCATGTATTTCATTCCCAGCTATTGCAACACCAACTTCTTTTCTACAGTACCAGATTTTTTTCCTTTTTTGATTAAAACTAAAACTAAATGAGAAAGGATGTTGCTTATATTACTAAAAAGATAAAAAAAAGGCAAATGGGATTGTTCCTGTGCTTTAATGAGACCACAGAAATGGTAAGCTGAATCATATAAACTAGAGCAGTTTTGAGAGAGATGTCTCAGTTCAGTACAACTATATAAAATTAAAGAGGAATATAAAGTCAGGTAACAGTCTCTACCTAATTAATCCATCTGCATTTACCATGGTTTTACCATACACAAACAAGTAAACTACAGTTTTAAAATGACATTTGTTTTCCTTGCACCCAGGAACAATGATATCAGTTTAACAGAATAAAAAGGCACTAAGATTTTTTGCATGCTTTTCATACCTAACACATTGCAAAGCAGCCTAATCCTGCAGAGGTGGTCTAGGAAATTCTGTGATTTGTGTACACCCAGCTCACCTGGACTAAATAACAGAAATGGTTTCACTATTCCCAGCCCACAATTTTCTTCCCTATTAATTTCAAAACTGCTATGGAATTATTGATGACTTCCTCAACAATTAGTAGGAATGAATAGACATTTGGATGTAATATCCAGCTTCCAAGTGGCAACTAAGGAATTTAGCAGCCCATTTTCCATCTACCTTTGTGTAACTCAGTTGACTCTGGCAATGTCTTATCTGCTCTCTGATGGCTTTACCCTTTCCTTCATTTAGTCTAGTCACATACCACTGTAAAAGTCCTCTTCTCGGGCCCATCCCATCATCCTTCCTATTCAGTCCTCTGCTGATATTTTTTCCTGTCGTGCCATTCGCCGGAACGGAGGGAAGAAGCAGTCACTCAATATGAGGGATCAGCAAACTTCGTTTATTAAAGCACGGTTGCACCTTTTATAACAGTCTTAATTAGCTCATACATATAGCAAAAGCCAAGCTCCTTATTGGTTAGGCATCTCAAGGTCTATGTTTGCATACACATCTTATCACTGCACATAGTTCTCATTTCTTTTAACCACAAGTCCCTTGTTTAGCTTTTGTTGGAATAAACAAGGGCAGACTGTCTTTGTTATCTATTAGTTCTCACAGGAGCTGCTCTCGGTATTTCTTGAGATCCTGATGACTTGTTATCTATTAGTTCTCACAGGAGCTGCTCTCGGTATTTCTTGAGATCCTGATGACTCAACATTTCGATGTTGACATGCCCTCGCTCGGCTAGCCAGCTCTCCACATTTTCCCTCCCTCATGAAGAGAGCTCCTGATCTCATCTTAAAGGGCTTACAGAATTTTCTTTCTCTATTCGAGCTTTTATCTCCCTTCACTCCTATCACCATGCATTCCCTTCCAGTTCCGTTTTCTCTGCTGCCTCCTTAGGACTGTATCACAGAGCTTCAGGTAACATACAGCCTGTGACAGAGCAGGACAGAGCAGGGAGAGCAGGCAAGATCATATTTCAGGAGCTTTGGTCTATTGCTGGATTTTTGATTGAAACAAGTTGTTATTCATCAACATGAGAAATTACACATAAACATAGCAGTGTTTACAAATTCTTAGAGATATGGAGGCTCAGCTGGTGGGGAATCCAATGTTCCTAAACTGTCAGATATCAAGCTGGGAGTGTAAGATGTCTGGAAACCTCATACTAGAAAGCCAGGTTCCCCAAGAAACTGGCTTAAGCTGCAAGTATTAAGGTATCCATCATCACGAAGCTATGAGCCTTCAATCCAAACTTGGAGTTGTAATTTGCTTCCCAGTGCAATGGTTTAGGTTTCCTGGCTCCCCATTAGATCCAGCAGATTGCACTGGTGCACAGAACTAATTCAAGCTGGTCAGAGCCTAGAAGCCATATTCTACATTATTATGCACAAATGCATCAGTCAGTAAATTATATATATATATGAAACAAACAAACAAACAAAAACTTTAACCAACTACGTTAAAAAAAAACCCAGCCAAATAGTTAAAATAACTTCAAGAATGGCTTTGTTGAATAATTGCAATCTCAGCATGCAATGTTGAGATAATAGGCTAAAATGTAACAGAAAGCACACCATTGCCTGTTCAAAAGCCAGTCTGATAGGAATGCAAAACTGACAATAACACAAACGACTAATAATCCATTTATTGTCCAATATTCTATAATGAACAGTTAGAATGGTCAGATCCTTTGGAAAATGGTATAGAGCTTTGTATAATGTTTAACTGTAAAACCATAATCCTATTTACTGTTTTTCATAAAACAAGAATATGAGAGCATTTGCTTAAATGGAGAGCCATGTGTATCGTTGTGAGCTTTGCATAAGTGGATAATGACAGCCAGACTTACAGACTTCCTCTCCCTGATCAGTTCTGGGGAACTGCCTTTGGTATGAAAAGTACTAAATAATCCACATTGGTTTCTCTTCTTCGTGTGTACTTTTGCATCTGTCACCATACCTGAGGAAAACGATCCCTGGTTTAAATCTATGGTTTATGACAACTAGTAGGAAATACTGAAAAAAAAAAGCAAACCCAAAACACACCACAATATAGGAATTGCTTGTGGATGTCACTGTCAGAAAACAGTAGTGAAGGGAGCAATTTATGAAGTTCAGTTAAAAGAAAGCCAAACACTAAAGACAACTTCCATCCACATAGAATAATATTAGCTATTTAATACTACGTGTCCTCATATTTCAAATAAATTACCAGACGAAATTGGGAGAACAGTGTTTTTCTTTATTTATCAAAAGTTTGCTTGGGTAGCCTTTCTGCATCCCTTTATTGGAATCAACGCCCTGATCTTGCAAGAAGTACAGTGCGATTACCCATGGACAAAGCAAGAATATCCTGGATTTACATTAAATTGGGTGCCAGCTTTAGTTTGTGGGTACGTGCATGTGTCTGTCTATGCACATGCATACATACAGTTAGAGAAGTGAGTGATTTAACACAAGCACTAGTCATGTCACTCTCATACTGAGGGGTGAATATGTGTACAAATAGGAATTTCTAGTTTGAGGACACAGTTGCATATTTTAACAAGAGGACTGCTAGCCTGTTGAAAAAAAAAATCAGACCCTCTACGTCACATGAGTCACACGTGAGAGTCCGCACTCATGCTTCCACAATTTAGATTTTGTTTTCATTGTTCCCTGTAGGTTTTTTCTGGCTATAATTAGAGTTAATCACATTTCAAAGTGCCAAGATCATTATCTCCATGTCAAATTAGCTATTTTCAAATGAAAGACTATTTCTGCTTAATTTTTCCCATCTTGAAAGCAAAGCAGTGATCCCCAGATCTTTCATGTCATTTCTTTATGAACATCAGGTTACGATAAGCTACTTTCTGAACCACTGCTTGAATGCAATTTATTTTACATAGCTTTGCATAATAAAATGGCATTTTAGATAACTTATTCAAAGGGCAGATACTAATTCTCTGAAGACTTCATTAAATCACTCTTTTCATGTTAAATTAATGTGCCAAGTTAATTTTGGAATAAACAAACCAAGATATTTAATTGCTTTGTGATAAATATGTACTACTTCGTTAGAATTTTATCATGCAGCTTTACATTTTAAACTCCATATATTTCTATGTGTCTCAAGAGATTTAAATTTATATGTATTTACTAGTACACACAATAAAATGCATTTAATAAACTGGTAACTCCATGTGCATATCAAACAATTTTCTCATTAGTAATTATTTTGTATCCTGTGGTTTCCTAAAATATGAATAAATGACAAAAGGGGTTTTCTCAGAAGAAGTCAGCTCTAAACAAATTTACAGAGAAAAACTGAGGGATAATGATCAGCTTTCGCAAACAGGAACTAACGTTACAAAATGCAACTGCACAAGAGCAAGATAGCAAGAGTCAGAACTGAGGCCAGACTTACTTTACCTCAGATTTCACAAGATCTCTCCCCTCTTTTACCCGCTTAAGTAAATGTAGAGGTGTGCTCCAAAACCACACGATGCAAAATACAGTTAGTTGGAAACTAGCTCAACTGATTTTTGAATTTGAGTTCCAGAAAATGGTTTAAATACATGCAGTCAAATCAAAACATTACACAACCCCTGCTCCCAGTTTTAAAGTCCTAAGATGCTCCATGTGGTTATTTCATGATTGATCCTGCAAGTGCTCCTTTCAACCTTTATCACTGGGTAAACAAAAATACCACCTACTAAATCTGTGGTTAGATAAGTATGCACTGCTAAAGAGTAATTAATGCAGCATCTTTAATAAGAGGGAGATTTCAATGAGCTTTACTGGTATAAAATAAGCCAGCAGTCCAGCAACAATTATTTACTAACACTCTTAACAAGGAGAAACACTTGACTTGAGATTTTAGAGCTGAAAGGTACCTTTGACAACCGTCAGTAATTATTATTATTACTGTAACAATATGGTTGGATGCATATTTTACTTTATTTGTTGGTAATATTTCATATTATTTTTAAAGGATACAAAAATCCACTGCAATACTAATACTTCGTACTGATTTATGCAAGCATAATGTTGGAATTAGTGCTCTGATGGTTTCTTCTGATAGGGTTGTAAAACATTCTTAGGAGTTATTTCAATTTTTTAATATCTTTTCCAGAAAATTATACTCAGCTATAATAAATTACTTCATTTCTTTAGTTACCAATGAATAACAATCTTCTCATTTAGAGTAGTTTTTCAGCATGTACTACAAACTGGGGAAAGAACACCCAAGCTGAACTGTCATATAGATATTGATAGCACCTTTTTAACTAGAAAATTAATTATTTCACATTTTTTTTAACTGAAATGTTTCTAGTGAAATCTCTATAGAGAACAAGGGTGATACCTGCTTATATTTATAGAATTATTTTTTCTGTCTGGAAAACAATGGATGCTGATCAGTTGCTGAATTGATTCTTAGAAGATATAGGGTGTAGGACAGCTTCCCTTCCTTGTATATCCATACTCATGCAGCTGATCTTGCTGCAGTCTCTTTTACAAGTTTGAGCAGCTCCAGCCCAGGTGGGGACACAAGGGTACAATGCACCCCGTCAGGAGCACATGGAGGTAAGGATCCAGAATCTCATTATCCTCCTGAGACTTATGTTGCCGTTGTTCTCCTCGGTCTACCAGCTTCTTAGCAGCTAATGTAGTACTACACCTCTCTATTTTACTTTGCTTTTCTGTGTAACATTCATTGTGCTCTAAGGATGTTTACCTCAGCAACACACGCAGGGAACACCTACTTGATGGATCACAAGCGTACTTAAGCATGATCTACATGCCAGTCTGCTCTGTTCTGGTGGTTTTGGATGTATTTGGATGTATTAAAAAGAGCAATGAGTTTCAGGACTACTTAACAAACTACATTAATAGAAGAAAGCACTCGCTGTAAGTTGCATTCATGAAAGTTCAGTGAACTTTATTAAAGGGCAGGGAAAGCACAGAGAAGAGACATTTTATACTTCTTAATAGGACACACAAAAAAGTAAGTTTTTAAGCTCTTTCAGGACAAATATAGTCAGCCCTATGGTAGATAGCAATCCCCTATGAGAAAAAATAAAAAGATGCTTAATTCTAAGCACAGACTTAAGTCCCTTTAAATCCGAGAGTACTAGAGCTCACCAAATTCAAACAGTGAATAAACTAACAATTCAGACAATCTAAACATTACTGAAAGTGAAGAACCTGCCCAAGTGCTTCATTGACTCAGGCTGAAATAACATGTATGGGGAGCTCACAACTGATATCAATTTGGATTTTTACACCTGTATTTGTACTTCTACAAAAATAAACAAGCATTTGTCAAAATATGTCTTTTTCCAGTGGTTGAAAAGTATGCATGCTTGTTCAAAATTTAGGGATTGTGTGAAAAAGCAAAACCAACTTGTTCTCCATCCTCCACACACTAAAGCAAATCAAGTGCACTGTGTACACCTATAGGAGCACAGCATATTCAGGTAAGTCCTCAAAGGCTCAGTCCATGGTCCATTTTCAATGGTTTAAAATTCTCTTCTCATGATTATAAAAATCATTATTTATCTGAATGAAAAGGAAGAAGGAAGAGTAGACAGTCAAAGCATGAGCACAAAGTATACGTGCTAATACGTGACCAGGTCCTGAATAGCATCCAATTGTGGACACCAGCATTTCTCAATGGGATGAAAATTTGATGATAGGTTGCATGTGCAATTGAGCAACACAAATACCTTATTCTCAGCCGAACTAAGGGCCAAGGCTGCACTGCTGAAAATAATTATTTTTTTGGAATACACAATTTTGAGGGCCATTGCCCATAGATTGCTGAAAATGCTTTCTCTGGGAATCTAGACGTATTTGTTTGGCCATGAGTTTCTATTTCACAGTGCAAGATAAGGCCTATTTGCTGCTATTGCCCATCACAATGTAATCAGCTTCTGTTATTATCATCGGTTTATTCATTCTTCTGTAGCATACTGTGCTGTGCTCAAGTTCAATCAGAAGAGATTTATTGTAGGAATGACTTGTTTGTTGATTTGCTTGCTTTCCCTCCTCCCAGACACCACATACATGGAGATATGTAGGTGGGCTACAACATTTTAACGGTTTCCTAATCCTAAATTGTAGCTTCTGGAAAAGTCTTTAAACTGATGCCCAACTATAGCACATAATTCTTTTTTTGCAGGGTAGGATTAATATCTAGCAGCTTTTGCCTCTTCACGTTAGCAGAAATTATTTCAATGCAGGGTAAACAAAGTAAGAAAATGAGGGCACTGCTGCCGATATTTCAGAAACGCTGCCAAAGGCAGCTGGACAGGGCCAAAGAGAAACTCAATTGTCCTGCAAGCAGTCATCCTGTGGAGAAGGTTAGCTGTAAGATAGCTTGGCTGAGCACACTATGATCTTAGCATAAGTGGAATTTTCTGCTGTAAGTTTTATAAAACTGTAAACCTTCTTTCCTATATTTACAGCTACCCAGGCACTTTTTCCTATTACCAGAACCACTTCAGGGGTCTGCTAATGCATTGGAAGCACCTTTCTGATAAGCCAACATAAACAGGTGCAGCAGTAAATCAATAAGCATTATGCTACTCCATGATGTGGAAGGGGATCATTTCATTATGCTGATTGCAAAAAATGAAAAAACAATGCACATTCTAATACTATATGAAGGTGCATTTCTACATACAGAGAATCTGAGGTATATTATACCTTGATAGGAGAGGAAAATAATTACAGGATTTGTTTGCTCACTGAAAGCAATCAGTTATTGCATGACAACTGTCAGGATAGGCTTATTAGAGAGGGTTGCATTAGAAAACAACATGCCTTATGAGGAAGATGGAGGCATTATTAAAACATAACACACATGCAGAGTGATGCATACATTACACAGTGACAAGCTAATGCTTCCCAGGAAAATCTATTATTTTGAACAGAACTTTAATTATTTGATTTCCTTGTTCAAGTGTGCAAAACTCTAGCCCAGAAAGCATCTCCTTCCATATCAGTTTAAATGGCACCTATCTCCTGTCTAGGTGGTACTCTTCTTTAATACTTTATTGCCACCAGAAAAATAAAAACTGCATTAACAAAAAATTAATTGCATTAACAGATGTTATGTTTTTAAATTTCTATAGCAAAATGAAAATTATACTTGAAAAGTTGGACCAGCCTGTTAATGATCCTACCTTTTTTTATTTAGTACATTTGTTCAATAAAATTGGCCTCTTCCATGAATTAAACACATTTTATACTTTTATTGCCATTACATAAATTTCAAAAGTCACAACAGGGAATACATTATTGAGCTATAACACACTTCCTAAATGACTGAAAGCACTTAGTTTCACCTCAAACATCACAGTGCTCTAGAGAAGAAGAATATGATGGTGCTTATTAATATTAACAATCACTTAGTATTGTGCTTTTACATTGACAGTCTCCCAGTGACTCCCACCAGCTCTGGATCCAACTCACCATACCCTGTAAATCAACCTCTACTGGCAGCTTGTCCCCCTGTAGAGCTCCTCTGCACGGAGAGGAACATCCAGTGTCCTATGCTGCCAAAGCAGCTTTACTCCAGCAGTGGGGACAGAAGCTAGATTTTGGCAAGACACAGCACCAGAGTGAGGCCTCAGCTCAGTTCCAGAGTCCTTACCCTTGAGTAAATGAAATATAAGGGGAAGATAACACTGTACCACAGGCTTTGCGCTTAATTCAACCAAACTGAACACTGAAATGCAGCAATAAACCTAATGCAAGGTGTTCTTGCCAGCCCTACAGAATACGTGATGTCCAGAAAGGGTTTCCTAAACACTGCAGAAGGCTATTCCAAACTAACACATTAGCATGAAAGGAAGCAGTAAGAGACAAAGAGCGGAGAACATTACCCAGTTTTTGTTTAAGATGCTTAAGTCTCAAGGATGCAAAACTCCATACAGTCACAGAGATACTCAAAGTAGTTCAGTGTTAAGCTTTAACTTGTAAACACACTTTACAGGACAGTGCCATAGGCTTATAGTAGCTTATCTCATCTCAATACTGCAACTCCTTTATTTTCACTACCCAAAACAGTGCTTCCAAGGCCTTTCCTTCTCTATTGCTTCTTTCTACACCAAAGTCTGGGCACTAACAACGTTTCTCTTTGTAATAGTCTCTACATTTGGGACAGTTAACCAAAACCTTACAGAATTTTGGGTTATATGTTTTTTCTCCCCCGCTCCCTGATTCTGTATTTCCTTTGGCTGTAGCACATGTGAGTTTTCCTACTCATTTCCTACTCATTAGCACACCACTCCTTTTTACAGCTGCCCACATCTGCCACTTAATCTTCCAAATGAAGAACCTGCTTCCCATCACATCCCCGTCTATTCCTTTCACCTGCCCACAAATACGGTAGATGTTTGGACAAGTGCAAGAAAACTGCATTTTCCCAGTGACATCATTAGTGTACAGGCTGACTGGGAGACATGACAGAAGTACAGGAAGGGAAATAATTTCAGTCAAATTGTTAGGATTTGGTTTTGGTTAAAAAGAGAACCTCTGAAAATGCCTATATCAGTTATAATTTAATCTCCTTTGCAATCATTTAAAATTTTATCCAATTAAGGTAGTTTTTGCAATATGCCTCAAAAAAACTTCCTATGTGCAAAATTTCCCTCTATTTATGTTCCCTGATTCTAAATGCTGCTGCTCTATTGATGACTATAATTCACCTCTAATTGCACTTTTACAAAGCAGAATGAATAGATTACAGTTGAGCTAGGAGGAAGCCAAACATCAATTATTAATATAACAGAGCTGGCCTTTACCATGTCTGTATTATTTACCTTGGGGAGTTTAGGAACCTGCTGAATAATATTTATTCTCATAAATTAACCACTGCAAAATATTTGTTTCCATTAAGAAAAGCAACCGGACTAATAAAATACACTTTCAGCAAATGCAAACAAGCCCTCAGTGTCTGTAATGATATGTGAAAACCCAACGCACTTTCTCAGAAGGAGGCAGCCTTGGCATTTCAGAAAGCAGCCTATATATTCTTCACCAAGAATAAACACAGCTGGTTGATCTCCAGAGTAGCTTGCAGCATGGGGTCTTTGGTTACTGTTTCAGTCATTTTTATTATTGCTAGGCTATTTTAGCCTCGACAGGGATCCAAAAAGTAGACTGTTTCAATAAGGAGAAAAAGCTAGTGGCAAAACTGGTATTTCCTCAGTGCAATTTTTTGTATTTATAAGGCAATTACCCTAAGTCCTGTTTCCCAGGCACATTTTGGCCAGCACAGTGGCCATAACTGCCCTCACCCCATATTGCTGGTCCCATTTCTCGCCCCAGCATCTTCTGCTTCTTTGCTCCAGCAATCTGCATTTCCATTAACAGCAGTTAATATTGACACAGTTTATTCTCTAACCTTGTGGCCTATGGCTCTGGCTGATGATTTGGCTATATTGATTTTTATTTTTAAAATATATATATATATTGCTAAGCAAAGAAGAATTTAAACTATTCCTCTGACCTTTGTCTCTTCTCTTTGGATACTTCACCTGCCCAAAGAAGAGAGTCATCCCTTTTCTACCACTAGTTCGGTCACTGAAAATGAGCAGAATGATCTGGCTTGGTGCAGAGCGTGCCTGGCCAAAACACTGGGGCTGGCAGCTTGCCACCACATGCACAGACCCATCAAGATCTTCACCTTAGGAGTGAATTTGAGAATTGTCCACAGGCGGACAGTATCAGCCACAATTTCCCTTCAGTATTTAACTGATACTTTGAAGGCAGCTCACACGGTGCATAGATTCTGTGGTTGTTCTACAGGTAGAGGCGATTCCCCCAGTGAATACTATGCTTAAAAGCTATTGTTTCTCAAATAAAAATATTCACCAAAGCTAATTCTGTAAATTTCCACTATATCATAATCAGGAACTCACTGTACAATAATTAATTAGTTAGCCATGTGCAGCTAGAGCTGGAGGCATTCATCATCTCTCCAAAAGCATGCATATCACCATCTGTAACATCCACTCAGTATTTTGGCTCTGAATAAGATAAAACATTTAACACATTGGCCGCTAAAAGTTAGTAGATTTGTTACAGTACCATAAAACGTGAATTCTGTTGTGCTGCTCCACTGAGAGTACAACCCCAGCGTTTGCCACTATGGTATAGTCTCTCATCAAAAAGCCTGGAGGAAATCCAATGAAATCTGTGCACAATATTCAACTGCAAGAGCGTTAATCCAGCTCTTTTCTCTACCTGATTAGGGGAAATTAGCCCTTTCTACCCATTAGGCATCTTTTATCTGCTCCTGCAATATGTATGCTTCTATTTGTTTCCAATTCTTTGGAAATAATATCAGTGTGATAGCAGTCTAGTAACTGTGTACCTTTGACAAAAATTTAGGGCTAGATCGTACTTGAGAAAGAAAATAACATATTTCTCCTCCTTTGATTCACCCAGGAACTGATTTGAAACCCTCTGAGCAACAAAATCCTTGTATATGAGGAATCTCATCAAGGAGGAGCAAGGAAGACTGGTAGCACTGGCTTGATTAGATCCCTCTCCCCAGACATGCTGTCCTGCTGAGGGTTTCTGGCACCTCCGAGCCTTCCAGTTCTCTCCTGCAATGTATTGATTGCCAGGGGCCCACAGGCCATCTGCACACCCCCCACCCTCCCCCATCTTTAAATGTGTTACAGACAGATTCCTGGAGCTGAAGATTTCCTCACCTCATTTCAGACTTAGAGTTTTCGGGAATATAATCCCTATCGTGCAGATAAAACTGTGCTGCTTGTTCCTGGGTGTGTAATTTTGAGTTTGGCAGTGCTAAAGCGCAAGGGAACTGGCCTAACCAGCGAGCAGCGTCAGCAAGTGCTCTGTCCTCAATATGTACCTTGATCTTGGGTCATCTGCAAATGTTATCATTGGCAATTTTACACTTACTTCAAGATTATATGTAAAAATGCTGAATAACATTAATTTTGATACTAATTCACTAAAAACACCCACTCATTGATTCCTCATTAACAAATATTTGTCATGATCTAAGGGTCTGGCAGTTCTTAAAGCACTTATATCTGTTTTAACAATGTTGCACAGCGCTAGTTTTCCCTAAGGAATCAAAGCTTAAGCCATCACTCTGTTTATGTCAACCAATCTCTTCAAAAGGTTTTGAATTTATTGACCAATTTCACAGACATTTTATAGTGCTAGAGACCCAAAACATGTTACAATCTTACAATTTCAAGAAAATCAGTAATAAAAATAAGTAAGCTTTTCTACAAAAACCTAAGAAGAACGTGGTTCAGGGATGAACTCTACTCCTTAACCACCAGAGAAAACACACAATGGATCTAACTCAAGACAAAAAATCCACAGAAAGGCAGGTTGCACTGGCTTGACTGTACAGCAAATCACCTGACCAGTTGGAATATTGTGCAGTGATAAGTCAGTAGCTATCAACTGTACATTTAAATAACTATACAGGTACTTTGTACATAAAGAACAAAACCAGGCTTATTTGAGAAGAGCTATTTTGAAAACATAATGTAAAAAAATGTATGAAAAATACACCAACAATAAAGACCAGTCAACCAGAAGTTCTCTCTACCAGATCCATATGTTCTTGTGTTCCCTTTTTCTTGCTGCACCCCTCACATGAGATCTCACTGACTTGATCTGGACATAAGCTTTCAATGCATTCCCCCCCCCCCCCCCCCCCCGCCTCGATTTTTCCCGTAATCTTTTGGGTATTAGACAAATGTATCTCTGTTTAGTGAAAACTTTCCTTTCCTTCAAGAAATTGAGATAAAATCCACTCAGGAGAAAAAAAATGAAATACTTTAGTCTTAACCTCAGAAAAGAGACATGAGAACAGTAGAACACCCATGATTTTATTTTTTTTAAAAAGAAAACAAAAACAAACCCAAAACAAAACACCAAAAACACAAAGCCCAAAAAAATCCTCAACACGCCCACAAAAACAAAAAAAAAGATGTGCCTTTGTTTAGGTGATACTGTACAGAGCCTTTAAAGACACATGTGAATACTCACTTTTTCACATGATGCAAACCACCTTTATTGCAATATACAAGTAGCAGCCTGTTATATCTTGAACAGATATAGTGTTATTAACAGCAAATTTCTCCTCCCAAATGAAGCCTCCCATGAATATTTATCTACATTCAAACAGGAATGTCTCATCTTCGAAAAGAATTCATGAGCTTTAATAGCAACTTCAGACAATTTGATAGGTTTATATTTCCCTCAAGTAAACAGCTTCGCATTAGCATATGAATGTTATTATCTATCCTTTAACTTTGCCAGACACTGACCACTTTGTTGCATTTTTAATAGCTTACCCATGAGTTTTTTCATTAAACATTTTTGATCTAGTGTTAGCTTTGATGTCAGCTTGAGAAAGAATTTTGCCCGTTTGCATATCAGTGAGCTAAAAGTTACCTAGAAACACTTTATAACAGCCTAAATTACAAAAAAGGCCTTACACATCTAGACTTACTTCTCTGTTATAACACAGGTATCTGAGGAAAACACATTAAGTACCATGAACGATGCAAAGATATTGGAATCTGAACTGAATGTGGCATCATCCTCATTCTTTCTTACTGCAGTAGAGTTTTTTTAAAAATCAGAATGCTCATTTCACAGAAAATAGTAATTTAACGTGTCTTTTTTCTGAATCCCAGGGGAACTTAAATTACATGTATAGATGCAGACTTATGTATAAGAGAGGAAAAAGATGGAGAGACCCTCTTGATATCTTTGAAGATTAATGAACATTATTTATCTAAATCTTCCCGTTATCTTTGCTATTATTAATGAGCAACACATGCCTGATACCAGAGCGATGGACAGAATTTTTCCTGTGTGGAGAAGACCTCAAACATGGTAATTGCTAAGGTCACCGATGGATCTCTAGCATCATAAGAGGTTCTGCTCTTCGAGTTTCCTATTAAAAGCATATATTGAAACTCCTCCTAAAGAAATGAAAGTACAGGGATGAAAAGATCCATCCCTCCCAACTTGTTTAACTTCTGTTTTGACCTGAGTTGACTAACCTAGAAAGCACCAAATAAGCATTTAATTTTTTTTTTTTTTTAACATGAGAATATCATCATCATGAATTGAAGGCAAGGCTACATGGGACATATTTCATCTAAGTTAATGCACAGACTTGGATCATAACGAAGTCTATATTTTTTACATGCTTGAGAAAACAACTCTTTTATTCAGTATTTCCTTCAGTTCAAAAATGATTCCTACTACTAAAGGTGTATGTTCTTGTATAACACGCTTTGTGCTACATTGCTTCAAGTCTCAGTCTAAGAAGTTAATGAAAGTGACTTTCCCACAACAAGAAATGCCACCTAGCAGACCTAAGCAAACAGATGCCTCAGAAGGTTGACAATAATTAGATAATCCACCCTGATATAGGAAGGGATTTGCATGCATTTATTTTTACACCTACTGTGACAGATGTAGCTCCAGAGCTTTCTTGGATTAACTCAATTATTCATCATCTTTTTATCAGTCTACTTATGTCTGAAATGAATTTCAGACTAAAATAAAGCAACAAGGAACTTGCTACCTCAGTGGACTGAAATTGTTCACAACTGCTTCAAATCCTGATTTACACAGGCAAATGGGAACTGCTATGCAAGTCAAGCTAATGGTCCATTTCATCCTTTTTCTTACTGTGTCCTAGAAAGGAAGAAAACACTCTACAGCAGGAACTGGTGGGTAATGATTTAGAGAGGCAGGTTTCCTTCTTCTCCTACCCTCCAATTAACTGTGAGAGTTTACACACCTTCCACAAGAAAGTAAAGAGTTGAATTGTGTCGGTAACTCTATTATGACTTTGGCTAAGAGCCAACTGCAGTCGCTCTTGAAGTTTTTCACACTTGCCAGTTTCGCCTTCTGCTCAATATTCCTTCATTATTTTCAGTACTGGTCGAGAAGTTAATCTTCCAGGACACAGATCAAACAATTGCTTACTGTGAATTTTTGTTGGTTATTCAGCTGTTCCCATACTTTTAAAACGTCCTTAAAATCAGTAAAATCAGGGAAAAAACTTGATAGAAATGCTTACTGTTTTCCTAGTTAGCTCTCTGCAGAGATCCAGGGTCTGTTCAGCGCTCATAGCTGTCCCCGGGCTGTTTAACTTAATCTTACCAAACTGTTGCACTCCAATATGTATTGATAGTAGGCAGACTGAAGCAGCTAAGAGCTGAAGTCTTCTATAGTGATTTTAATTAAGAGTCTGTCATCATCTGAATTATTATGACTGTTACTTAAGGAATTACATTGCAGCATAAATTATTATAATAAATTATTATTATAATAAAGAAGCCTGGCAATTGTGATCTTAGCTAAAGTGCCTGAAACAGGTTTAGCTTGCATTATGCCTTTTGGACCACTGCGGAAAAAGAAATTCAGAGATTGCTTCCATTTGGAAGAGGAGCTGTGACAATGCCAAATACTTCCATAATCAAGTGCTGTTTAGCTATGTAGGCAACAGATGCACTGTCCCCGCCTCGGAAGCCCATAGCCTTCCCCATGGCACTTCCGCAGTTCCTCACCCAAGTGTTCCCTTCCTGGGGTCCACGGTCCCCATGCTTGCTCTGTCACTGTGTCTCCAGCTCGCCCAACTCCCCTCTGTTTGTGCTCTCTTACAAACGCACCTTGGCAGAATGAAATCCAGAGAAAGCCTGACGCTCCACATGTACACCACAAATACATTTGTTTGAAACATGAGAAGTGCCTGTGTTTGGGCTGAAAGTGGCAGATGTGTAGCTGGCTGATGTTATAAAACAGCACAATTATCAACTGTTTTAAGGAAAAAAAGCCAGTATTCTCAACCTATAACTGTATTTTATCAAACCATGAGAAAAATTAGACAAAAGCCAAAATAGGACAGCCTCCAACCAAAGACTTTGACACACATGCTCCCTAGGAGTGATGTTCAGAGTGAGGGGGTCCCTCCTGCTTTGACTAATGCCTGTGGATGGTGGCAAGCGGCTGCTTCACTGGCCGTGGCAGGGCATCCCAACAGCCATCTCCTAGCACTGCTTTCACCCTGCCATGGAGAGAAGAGTAGAAGGAAGCCACTGTTCCTACCAAGTGCATGGGGTACAGCACAAACACACACACGATGCTGCAACTTCAGCACATGGGCTGGATGCACACCATATGGAGAGCTGAAACAATGCCCATTTCCAGCCTGTGACGAACCCAGAAAGTCCTAGCCCAAATGCTACTATCCCCGCTGACCTCCAGTGCACTTGAAGGATGGGTTTCCACTCCTTATAGGTTTTAGGGAAATAGAGGCAATGAAACCAGGAAGAACTGGGTCACAGCTGTACCTAATAACTACTTGTGCCTCGCTGATAACAGCGGCAGCCCCAGACTCCACCTAATGCAACACTCTGGAAAAGCAAAGTGATCCAAGAAGCAGAACTGGATTGTGATCCTTAAGCTTCCCCTGCCTGCATCTGCAAGCGGGTGGCAGCACTTGCTAAGCTAAAATACCCAGAAAACTGCTTCATGTGAAAACTAATCACGGGAATTATTTCCTACTTGATTCAGATTTTCCTCATATGAGGAAAAGGTTTGAGATTCCTTTGCCTTTGCACCAGAAAATTCAGTTATTAAATTTACAAAAGCGTGTGCCTCGGCACATGAAATGCAGACGCAGCTAGTTTTTCAGCAGATGGATGCAACTGTACCCCGAAGGCCAACAAAAACTACAACAAACAAGTAAGCATAATATAAAATTCAAACTCTAAATAAGACAGAAATAATCTTGGCAGCTGGTTAAGTAGAGTTGAGTGGCTAACAAAGATGTGGAACATTAAATATGTTTTAAGAAGAATTGAAGATTTATTTTTTTTCATATTTAGAGCTTCATTATCTTTTTGACTAAGCTGTACTTAATTATACAACTTTTCTAATTCTGGTTATGAATTTTAAAGCCCATGTAGGCTAAGTCCTTAAAAACTGCAGTTCAAGTTACAGCATTTAATTCTAGATTGTCAACAATACAGCCTTCAGAAAATACAAAGCTCTCAGGTGAAAAAATGTCACTGCCTTAGGATAGGGCCAGAGTTTCACTTCTGCATGCAAAAATAATTTACATCATCTGTTTCAGATTGTTGTAACGTGTCAGGATGTAGAGAGCATTTGAGTGGACTAATTTCTGTACAAAGCAATACAAGTATAAAAAAGGGGAATCTTACTTTCACCAAGAAAAAGAAAAACATCTTAAACAATTTACTATTATTTTCATTATTGTCTGAAAAACAATCTGTTAACATTTCAGACACGCGGGGCCTGCCCTGCATTACATGTGTTTCGTTCCAAAACCAGCATTGTATGTTGATTGGAAAGCATATAAAACTATATTTGTACAGCTGATGTAATTTTTCTCCAGTGTGGGTCTGCACAGTTCATACACACCACCACCATCATCATCAATTCACAGCTCTCTCTACAAAATGTGTCTGGCAAGAAAAGCTTAAAGCGCATTCAGAAAAAATAGAGCAAATCTTCACCTTTTGCAGCTGGGTCTTGTCCAGTAGATCTGATTAACTGGTTTGGCAGCCACTCTACCAGAAAGCCACACACACAGCGTAATGCAGAGCTACTCTACAACTTTATCTTAATGTAAATCATGAGATTGTTTACAGATACTCAGAAAATTATAGATACTCTTCGTCTTCAGTTCAGAATCTCTTTCAAATGAACATTAAAATAACGGTTGTTCTCTCTTCTACAAACAGAGCCAGGCATTGCTAAGCCCCCAAGCATGAGAGTAAACTCCCCCCAATGCCAAGGACCTTCACTGAGACTCTCACGTGTAAAATGGTGCCAAGGCCTTCTACTTCCATCAAGCGTTTTTTCCAAGGCAGTACCTCAGCATGCAAGTCAAGATGTATATCACTGCTTGATGCTATTCTTTCAAAATCTGTCTCAAACCACACTATATGCATGGACAAATTTTCTGGTTCACTTTTGTGCTTCACACAAGGGACAGCTGTATTTGAATGGTGATTGAAATGACTCCTTTACATATGCTGCATACAAAGCAATACAGCATCTTGAGTAAATTTTTTTTCATAGTCTCACATTTAAAATGTAATAAAAATAATTCCAGCTAATAGGATTCCTACTCAGGACCGTATGGCCTGTTTTATGTATAGCCGCTGTCTCCATTTGCATCTCCTACCAAATCTCATTGTTACAGTAACTGCAACACCTATGAATCCCTGTCAGGCCAGTTGCCAAGCAGCACATTATTGACCTCTCGTCTCCACTCTTGCACAGGAAGGATGCCATGGTCTCGCCAGGGCTCAGCATAGGCCTCCAGCCTCAGCACTTCTGCATCCCTTTGAAGCAGCGCTAGCACAGCCACTTTGTTTTTCCAGAAACAACCACCTTCTACTTGTGGGACCACCTGAACAGCTACAGGAATCAGAACAGACTTTTTCATATGTACTTAGCTCATTCATTACTTGTCTTTATTAAACATTTTAGGAGGTAAGGGCTGGGTCTGCTCTACCCATTTCAGAATCCCTCTAGAAGTCAGCTGAGATCTAATGGCACATCTGCCCCTTCTGCCCTCAGCTTTCCCCATGCTTCATGCGGAGTCACAAACTAGCATAATATAACTGCATGACTACCTACAGGTTTCATAAAAATATCCATACGCTACTTTCACTTGGGAGTTTACTTTTCTTTCCCTGCCCACTCTCCACTCCCTCTAGCCACCCGCCAGTAAGCTGCCAACTCCTTCAGACTGAAAGGGTTAGCTCTGGCAATCATGTCTGTTTAACAACACTGCATAAATTCTTGGAAAAATATGGAAGAAATGTTTACAGTAGCTGGATATCATAAGAGAGATTTATAGGCCTATTAAAAATTATTAGGCTTTACTTCTTCTTCAGTGACAAAGCTGTTTTCATAAACTGCTCTCAAGAACTTCATATCCAGAGTCTGCAGGATGTTTATTTTCACATTTTCAAAGTGCCATGTTTCCTTCGCCATTAAATTTTTTGTTTTGTTGTTTAAAACAGCAATTCTGTAACTCTTCTGACCTAGCAATTCAGTTTAAAAATATATGTTACCCTGGAAACACTTTCAAATGGACAGCATGACTGCAGGGACTGTTGTGAGTAATGCTGTAAAGTATTCCCAAGTGCTTCAATACCTAAAATGTACATGTCACAGACCCAAGTATGCAATTGGGCACTGATCATAGATTCCAGTGTCAATTGCTGATACACTTTGATTGGACTTAGGGACATTATTCACAATGGGAAAGTCTTTACCTCCGAACATGGCAAACAGGGAGGCGGGGCAATGAAAACATCGTTTTCATATTGGCTATAATACCAGCTCTCATCCTTCCACCCTCTGACCCACCAAGAAACAGAAGGGTTAGTACTGTCCTTTTGTACTCATGATGGCCATGATTACTTCCTTTTGCATCCACATATCAATTCCCAATGGCTCTATGGAGAAATCTGAGGTGTCTCCACTTACTACAGGATCATAATTTTAGATTTTGCTTCAGTTGATTAAACTGATAAAACAATTTGCAAATGTACCTTGTATTAGAATTCAAAACCAGGGAATTGTGGCTGCTCTAACACATGTGCCATAGATGATATAGCTGGACAAAGAGTTAAATTCATGCGCAGCTTCATAATTTCATTTTAATCTGTTTAAGTTAAAAAGAGGAAAATGATGAAAATTTTCAGAATTTTGAGCTGAAGTGATAGACTGAAGTCACCCTACTCCCCAAAGTTTCATTTGGATTTCCCTAGGAAAAAATCACATCAAAACTTGCTCAGCATAGAAAGATGTTTGGAATGGGCCTTCTTCTACTAACAAAGGCAGTCCTTTGTGTGATACAGCCATTTTGAATAACAAAAAAAATGACACTAAGGAAAAAAAAAAATCTAGCTGGAATCTATTACTTGCTTCCATAAATGATAACAAATCACAATACAGTTGCCAAAAGAAAGATTGTTTCTATTTCTAAGGAGAATACTGAAGCTCTGTATTTGCTGTCAAGGCATTTGCAAAGATTTCTGTCCATTGCATCCCTCGAGTCTTCAGTGCTGGACAGGTACTCTAGGTTATAGACAGCAGTTACAGTCAGACGTGTTAATGAATTAAACACAAGGTTATACAGAAGCGTTCATCATAATTTACATGATAAAATGGTCAGGTAAAATCTCAGTGGTAAATCACAATGAGGAAAAAATGGTTTATTCAGGTTAATCCTAGTTAAACCATATAAATTTTTCAACATATCCCAGTAGTCTTTTTTACAGAAAAGATGAATGCGACCTGAATAGAAGATTGGTTTCAAATCTAGCTGAACCCATTAACATGAAGAGGTAAAAAAATTCCAAGCCAGCATGCAAAAGACAAAACAATTTGAAGTTTTCCTTCAGACTTTCATCTGTGATATATGGCCCCAACTGTGCAATCTAACCTGCTTAGACTATTTAGCAACACCAGCAAATCATCACTGACCAGGAAAGTAATTAAAATTCAGCACTACCACTAGCATTATCTGCTGTCTGCTATTGGCTAAAACAGGAAAGATGCTGCAATACTCCAAAGCAGTGGAGTTTGTAAGCAGAATGACAATAACTTTCAAGATACTTTGTTACTGAACAACTGGGTGGGACCAATTTCCTTGGTTTTATGGAGCTGAATATCATCTAAAACTGAATGAAGTTGGGCATCATTCTTTAATGCAACATCTAATATTTCCAATGTTAATCCATCAGAAGAAAACTATCAGCCTGAGATTATCTAATGTGCGTCCAGCTTCATGAGAAGTTCTATTTTTCCTCTAAATGTAATGGAAAATAAACATCTCTAGAAAGGTTCTCTGTGTGCAAGGAATACAAGAACAAACTCTTTTTTACCTAACTAGCTCCCTTGAAATGATTTAGCACCAGTAAAGAAAGTGAGATGACTTGTAGGAATAGGGATTTCTAGGGGTATAAACACTACACAATCAGGACTGGAGCCCACAGGCTGCATATAATTAATCCCAGTAAATACACTGAGAAGACCAGGAGTTTCTCACATGCCCGTTTGCAATATTTAAAGCTACACTTGTATTTCCCTTTTACAAAAAAAATATATATTATTATTATAAGCACTGTAGACATAAAAGTATGGAAGCTATTCTGTGTGTGCTGTGTCCTAGGAAGTACACTGCAAACAATGAGATCATCGTTGTGAAACAGAGCACACTGTGCTTACTGGATGCTGTTAGAACCAAAACACATACAAAGTCAGGTTAGCAAAAAAGCAATACGCAAATCAGAAACATTCATAATGGGATTCTGAGATCTGCAAAAAGTCTTCCCAGAATATTGTCTGAAATTTTATAGGATGTGGAAAATTATGTAGGGGGAACAAATTACTTTGATGTCAGGAATAAATGACTAAATTCTAAAGTAAGATCTTAGATTAGATAAATACAAGGCAAAGTGACACCCTATGCTAATATTGTCCATACGCATGGACATTAAGAATGCACACTATAACAAACATTAGCAACTAATGCTTCACCGCAGCTTCAGATCTGTCCAATTTTGGTTTCTCCCTACATGGAACACATGCTCAGTTATACCCACTTTTCTACACAGGTGCAGCAAATTTTCTGACTTCACATGTTGGACCTTTCAATACAAACTTTAAATTATAGTTAACGGCACAACTGCTGTTTGTCTCAGCCAGCTAACACTAAAAGAAAGAGAAGCGGTGACTTTTGAGATTTCAGTATTTTCACAAGCACAAGGGGTACCGTCATTAGATACCAGCAGTACGGACCAAATGATCTTGAACAATAATTATCTGCGGTCAAAGCTGAAGTAGATAATAGAATTAAATGTTTCATTTCACTGAAGAAGGTAGGTGGCTAACAAAATCCTTCTACGGATGTAAATTATGAACTGTCCAGAAAAAAGAAAATAAGGGAAACCCAACCACAACAGCCATATCTGCTAGCAAAGATAGCAAGAACGTGTGGAAGAGACGATTAGAAAGGAAAGTACTTACTATTTCTTCCCCTTGCCACGGTTAATATTTAGTACTCCAGGTATGTTTTTCAGATGGGTCCACAAAAAAAAAGTTCACGCTTACATAGCTTTGGGCTACTATTTAAATAAGTTAAGGAACAAAAGTTAATTTAAAAAAATCCAACAATCCAGGCCAAGGCCAGATGCGATGAGATCTTGCAGATGGCACACAACAGCACTGACTGCCCAGCACCTACATAACATCACTACAAATGTGTAAGTTTTGAGCAGAATCCGTGCAGGTCTTGAGAAAAATCTGTGCAAGCCTACAAGGAAGGGACAAGACTGCAACAAGAAGACACAGCCTTTTATTTCTTTAAGCACTCTGTGGGTCTTTTTCCACCTCTTTCTTATCCTAAACAATTTTTTTTTACCTATTCATATCTGAGGCAAGTGTTCATAATCTAATACAGGACTTTGTGGGTAGCTTTTCACCCCCCTCTATTTGCCATGATTTCTCCCACATTAATTACAACAGCAACTAAAGACAAAGGGAAAATTTGGCAAACATTATAGATCTTCCTTTTTCTTTCTAAAAAGGTATTCTTTGCAGAATACAGTATAAGATTAATACAGATATGGTATCCCTAATAAAGTACAACAGGTAATTAGATCATGGACTCCTTCAACAGCAGTACAATTATTTTTACATTGTCTGCAGCTAGTAGTTAGGAATAGTAGATAAGCTATTTCTAGACAAGTCTAATAAGACTGTGGCTTTATCTGAGCCCAGAGATATCCTCTTTCCCTGCAAGTTGCATACAACTCAAGACTTGACAGGTACATGTGTTAGAACATTTTCATAATTCCAGTAATGAAAATTAATGTCATTATAAAGGCAGCCAAGTGAGATTTGCAATGCCAGCATTTTAAAGTAACTTTTGAATACACTAAAGCTTTGTCACTTATCCATACCCTGAGTCTCTGAAGAACTAGCAAATGGATAAATTTTCTTAATTGCTTCATCTTCCAACCAAATATCATCAAGTACACTGGAAGTTTACTTAATCCAATTTCAGTTTTCACACCCAAAATCTTTGCACGCTAAACTGGCTTCCTAATTCCACACTTCAGTAACTGGACATGGTGGTGAGCCATAAGGGATACTCATGGCTATGCCAAAAGCTTGGTTTAAACATCAGATCAGCCCAGGGCAGAAGCAGGAGCATCAAAGCAACCATTGCAAGAGGCCTGCCTAACCCCACCCATGTATGTTCAGACTCTGTCTCTCTATTCCTCCCAGGTTACCTGATCCTGCTTTGACCTCTTGCATGCTACTCTTCCATGTTTGTTTTTATGTTTGAGTTTTTTCAGGAGCTTCTTGTTCATCCATGCAGCCTCCTGGCATTCTTGCTTAACACGAAAATGGACCACTCGAGCTTGGAGAAGGAGATGTGTGAAAATCCACTAGCTATCCTGGACCCCTCTTCTCTCCAGGGTTGTATCCCGTGGGATTCTTCCAAGCATATCCCTGAACAAGACAAAGTCTGCTCTCCTGAAGTCCAAGGTTGGGATCCTGCTGTTTGCCTTTGCCCATTATATCCAGATCCTGAACGCAATCAACTCAAGGTCACCGCAGCCAAGGCTGCCCCCAACCTTCATATCCCCAAACCAATTCTTCCTTGTCTGTAGATAATCAGGTCCAGCAGAGCATCTTTCATTGGTTCTTCAATCACCTGTGTTAGGAAGTTATCATTGGCGCACACCAAAAACCTCCTGGCTTGCTGGTGCCCTACTGTGTTGCCCTTGCAGCAGATATTTGGGTGGTGGAAGTACACCATGAGGACCAGGGCCTGCAAATGTGAGGCTTTTGCAGTTGCCTGAAGAAGGCTTCGTCTACTGCTTCTTCCTGACGAGGCAGTGTGTAGCAGACAACCACCACAATGTCACCCCATGTTGGTCTGCCCCTAACCCTGACCCATAAACTCTCAGCTGGCTCATCACGTTCCCCAGGGAGAGCTCCGTGCACTCCAGCTGCTCTCCCACATACAGGGCAACTCCCCTCCTTGCCTTCCTGGACTGTTCTTCCTCTCCTAAATTCTGTATCTATCCTTTGCAGCACAAATTACACAAGTAATTTTTTTAATAACACCACCACCACAATAACTGCCTAAACTGAAATGGAAAGCTAAAATTATGGGATTTGGCAAATTATAATCCAAACTGAAGCACTAAAAAAAAAATTTTCTAAAACTACAGCTGGCTAATGACTGATACAGCCTTATGCTAACCTTAAGAGGTGGCTATTAGCATACAATGAAAGTTACAGCTGCTGAACCAGTTACTGGAGCGCTTTGTAAATAAAGTTAGCTGAGTAGCACATGAAAGAAAAAGTAAATTTCACCTTTTGAATATCTAAGTAAGGCCTTTTATTATCAATATTGCCACAAAACCAAACAAGTGTTAAGCATGGAATCACAGAGCAGGAATGCTGAGCACGTAGTCCGTGCAGACTTCTGAATATTCATAATTTGCAAAGGAAAACAAGGGAAAGAGGGCTTGAGCAAAGAGACTACCATTATTACTTACCAGTCACACTCATTCCACTTCTTTTCCTTCTGCAGTACGCAAGCTATTACAGCAGTTTGGTCATGCCTCCCTGAGCTCCTGCGTACTTGACTGCACCACACTCATCAGCTCACTTCATTTTTAAGGAAAACTCCCCCTTTCCACATGTATTGAGGTGACTCCCATGCTCTCTCCCAATGAGCTGTGTAAAAATACAGACATTTATCCTAATTAAAAGAAAAGGAAAAGAACATAATTTTCAATACCTTAATTATAGATACCACTTTTTGCAGATATAACCCAATTTCTAATTGTGTGAATACTCATACAGCAAATTGAAAAGTTCTGTAAATGTTAGTTCCAACCTGATCTTCTAAGCAGGGTCAAAATCAGAATGACAGAGGAACGTGAAAGCCATCCTACTTTTCTTAGTGAGTGACTTGTAATCAAGGCAGTAAAAATAGTAAGAAGAAACATTGCCTCTCAGAACAGTTTTTGCCAGTTTACATTCTGGAATGTAAACATAGCTGGAAGCACTGAAGATTAAATGCCAGCTCCCATATTCATGGAAAGTCAGAGAAGCAAAGCAGCCAACAACTGTCTGTCTGGAGTGTGGCCTCATATGCAACTCACGTGGTAGGTGAAGGGAGCCAAAACCACACCCTCATGATGAAGAAATGAACACAAAGCAAGGTACAGACACACTCAGTGGAAGCTCCGGTTAGGGAATGCGCATTATTCTTCTAGCTCAAAATCTAAATCAAATTCAAATATTTTACAGTGTGAGAATCCTTTAGTTAAGACTAACGCTCCCCATACAGTGATAACGTATGGGTTATGCTTCCTTCTGTGAATCACAGATTGCTTAATGAAGGCTGAAGGAACCAAGCCTTCCAGCTAGAGCTGGTGAAAGTCTGCAATTCCTGCTGCACAGAAAATTTTGAAGTGAACCAGCTCGGGGATATACCCTACAAAACTAAAATCTTAAAATTGCTGTGTTCTTAAAATAAAAACTCCCTAAATACTTCATTCTGATGTTACTTCCCTCTTCCTATAGAATACTTTAAAATTACAAATCAAGCACAGAGCTTGTCAAAATTCCTTAAAAGTTATTAAAAAAAAAAAATTCATAGTCACCACTTTTTTAGACCATTTTGGTGTCAGACAAATGGCATTTTCTAAAGAAAAAAAAAGACACTTTATCACAAATTTTTTTAACAACTTTGTAATAAGTAACTGGGGGTGATTTGCTGATCAAGACAAGTTGAACAAGGGGGAAAGAAACCATTGTGGTGGTCTTGAGAGACATCCTGTCTGACAGGAAGAGATACGACCACAATGTTATCTTGAGTAAACGTTAAACTGCATTGTCATGTCACTACGATAATGTATGTCTTTTGTACCAATCAAGCATGTAAAGAATAGATTGTATAAGCTAATTTTGTATCCGACGTTTTATCGAAACTACCTCAAGCAAGCACAGATCTGAAGAAATCATGATAACGGAAGAAGCAGAGGGGCGGACCGAAGATGTCAAAACTGACCTCCGTGAGGATAAAAAGAGCTGCTCAGATTGTTTGAATTTGCAGAGCCTTGGAGGAGCTGCGACTCTCGCGCCGCCCAGCGCTGCTTTTGCTTTCCTACCTTAATAAATATTTAGTGAATCTGTTTTTTGATTCAGTTGGTCTTAATTTCAACTATAACAACTTCTTTTCTCCAGCATTGAAGAGAACGAATACCCCTAGGCTAAAAAAGCAGGGCCCAGAAAAAAAAACACATCACCCCAGTGCAGGTTCCTATGCACAAACCAGCAGTCACCACATAGACCTTTCACGCAACCAGCTGCATTGCCCACTGCTGTTTCTTTGAGAATAGATAATTATTCATGCCCCTAACCTAGACCAAGAAGCACCCTTCTGAAGATGAGAAATTATTTTTCATCAAGTTTTATTTCAGGTACTAGAAAGAGCACAGCAGTAAATGCCTTGCACACAGAGATCGAATGCAGAATAGTGATGCTGTGTTTTGTTTACATGAAGCTCATCTCGTATGCCTTGCTGAGCAGCAGCTTTAAACAATGATTTCAAAATTGAATTTGAAATTGTCAAATTACCATCTCTCCTGGTTCCGGCAGGGATGGGGTTAATTTCCCTATGGATGGGGAGGAGAGAGAGGTCTTCCATGCCATGTGAGCCATGCCCTGGCAATAGGGGGGAGCTTGCCCGGGGAGGGGGGCAGGAAGTCGTTGCTCAGCGCGGGCTGCAGCGGTGCCGGTCCAGTCGGTGAGCGGCGGTGCCGTAATCGCGTTTGTATATTCCTTTATCGGTGTTATTATTACTGTTTTCTCTTCCCTTTGCTGGTCTGCTAAACTCCCTTTATCTCAACCCACGAGTTTTGCCTTTTTCTTCCCATTTCCCCCCACGGCTGTCGGGGGTTGAGCGAGTGGCCGCGTGGTTCTTTGTTGCCAGCTGAGGCCAAACCACGACACCATCAAAGTCAGTTTTCATGGTTACACATGAACCACAGATACATACCAGAAACTCATCAAATAGGGAGAACTCAGATTGTGCACAATTAATTTATTTTCTTGCCTGCTTACTACAAACCTGGCTCAGCCCAACATGTCAGGTCACCATGCATCTGCTCAAACCCCCACTGCTCGAAGAAAGGGGAAGTGGAGCCCTCTGCTTCTTTGGGCAGCAATGGCAACTTAAAACCTTCATGAAACTACAGCTGTTAAGTTATAATGAAGAGAGGACGATGGTGGGGTAGGGGAAATTGGGGAAAAGTGACATGAGCCACAGGCTCCAGCGGCTGTTCCGTGTGCAGAGCAGGATTAGAGACTGCTGAAAGTGCCAGAAGCACCCATCATGCCGCAGCATCCACCCCCACAATGCCTCAGATATGCGTGTGCCTATCATCCCTCTTTTCCCCAGCAGGCTCATGTCTGGCATCACTCACACATAATTGTTCACAGAAAAAAGAAAATCACACTTCTGATGAACTGAGACGGTTTCAGAGACCTATAACGCTACTCTTATTGATTTATCTATTTAAAGTAATGTCAGGATTTTGTCATTAATATTTGATTGGTATTTTAAGCCCTTACAAGAATTGCACAGACCATAAAAAGTGTTACAGTAAAAGCCCCACAGGCAGAACAGCATTATCCTAAACCACAGGGGTATGTTTGCTGGCACTATCTTTTACATCTTTAAGCTCTCACAAGGTTTCAAGACAGCATTACATCATTTGCCAGGACCTGACTTCTCAGCACACATGGATTTAAGATGAGATTAAGTAAAAAAACTAAAAGTCACAGAACAAAAGAAAAACCTAAAATTAGACATTCATGAATAAAAAGAAGTATGATGTGTATTCATTAGTCAAAGTAAGTTCAACATAGTATGCGTTGAGGACTTACACATTTTAGCCAGGACTTTAATAAGTGAAAGGCCTTGCACATAAAGAAAGTTCCATTATAACTGAAAGCTCTGTCTTGTTTCTTCAAAGAAGAAAAAGATCTTGGGGTACTTTAAAACGTATGCATATTTAGTATTCTGAAAACAACTCACAACAAGAACAATCATGCTTTTAGAATCAAGGAGAAGATCTATGAAGAAATCTCATCAATGAATTCATGCAAGGCCTTGTACACAAACAGAATTAAAATACGTTGGTTCTTCAGAATACAAAGTAAGTTAGAAATGGTGTCAGGAGAGTAACATAGCCCAGAAATCTTATTAGTGGCCTATCCACGCTAATGACTTAGAGGCAAATTCAAGCTGCTGGCATAACTGCCGAAAGAGTTGGCAAAGAAGCCCACGTGCCTTTGATGGGGAAGCATGTTCCATAGTTTGACATCTGGACCATCATCCCAGAGTGATTGATTAAGTAGAAGGCACTCAAACTTTTAGCTATGTTATTAAAACCATATATGTAAATACAGCAGTTTTTACTTATAAAACAGGAATAATTTTTATATTAACTTTAGATAGAGGTAGTAGTGATACCTAGACTTTAAGTAGCCTGAGTCATCCCAATGTGTGATCAACATTATAGAGGTTGTAACTTTGGTAGGCTGAAGTTTTCCCACACTAGGTATTGACCACAGTCTTTGTTTTCTAAAAAGTTTCAGGTATGAGTTCTGGAAAACTTCTGAAGTGAATTTAGGAAAGAAATACATTTTTTTATCTATGCTAAAAATGCTCACAGCTTTTCTGTTGAGATGTTCTAGTCCAGTACACCAGTGACCTTTAGCAGGGTCTTGAATTTTGGCTATGAGTGATATCCTGGTTTACTGGGCAGTTGCTTTGTCACTCAGAAATTCACCCAATATAAGCCCCTATGATTCCTCAGTTTTTACCTTCACAGCATTCAAAATACATGAGAATCAGGAAGATTCACACTTCATTTTCCTAAATCAATACAACTTGAGCACTAATTTATGAATATCTAATACAGAAACAAAACACTATATTAAAAATTGAGTTATCACCAGGGATTAGAGCAGGACTGCAGGAATTTAAGACCAACTAATTGAGCCCTAAGTAGATCACTCTGCAAGTACTCCTGAAATATGCAACAGATCCTGCCCCCTGAATAACGAACAAGGGTTGGCAGAAATACTGGAAACTCTTGCCAAGTTTATAAATTCTCGTGTCTCACCGAGGTTACAAAGCACACAGCTCCCAGATGACAAGCTGCATACCCTTAGTTGTGATAAAATTTCCCATAAAAGAGAAAAGTAGCTGTGGTAGTTCAAATTATTTCTCCAGTTCAGGGTCAAACCCTCTCTCCCACGGGATGTTCATGGTGTGTGCAATGTCAATGGGAACTTAGACATGCACCCTAGAGTGGAATTGAGTTTCAAGTTATGTAAAAACATCATGTTACTGTCTATTATCATAAAGCCTGAGTCTGCTATTATATCCACAGTATAAATCAGAATAAACTCCTTTGAAGTCAGTAGAATCAAAACTCTAAATGCCAAAAACAGAATTAGGTCCTCCACTCTAGGCTGCCTACCACGTGGGCAGAAGTGAAAGACTGATAGAATTGTATGTATTTAAAGAAAAAAGTCAGCTTTAAGAATTACACTGCAAGAAAAGCATGTTAACAAAGTCATGAAAGATTTTTCTATAAAAATCTACTCAGCAGAAAAAGGAAGGAAGAAAAAACAGACACATTTAGAGTGCTATGTTTCTTCTTGGCCAGAAAAATACAAAATGAAGCAGGAGAGATTCTTTGTAGTTCATATGAAAGACGGGATCTGCCAGAAAAGATGTTCCCTGGTAGGAGAGCAGTGGAAGCGTCTTTTGACAATTCTGATCAAGAAGTGCTCTAGTTAGTATTCAAGATGGCCATGATGGTAGATTAGATGAATAAGTTTGGTTCTTTGTTAGAACTTGGGTAATATCTGCCTACAATATATCTGTATCAGTTCACTCTTGATTACCAAGTAAAGAACAGATAGAACAACACAAAAGTTTTCTACACATTCTTTATGCTCAGATAATGACAAGTTTGTGTAAATTATGGCATACATTACAAAAGCAAACACTATGCTTCTTTTCATTATCATTCACTATACACGTGTAGCATTCTGAAGAGCTATAGGGAGAGGATTGTTAAACAAGATACATTGAGTTAAAGAGTAAGATACAGGACCTGAAATGATAAAAGTACAAGGGCTCAACTTTCCGTTGTGCATCTTACAGTAGCTTTGCGGAACCAGCAGCAAAATTTAGATTCAGTCTACTTGCAGATAATTGATGGAGAAAGAGGTTGAGGGAATAATAGGGGTGACACAAAGACACCAAATTGTTCTGCGAGTTCTTTCCCTGATTTCCTTAGGATTAAGGCTTCCTGTCTGTCCAGGTCAATGAATAGCAGAGTGCAGAGCATCTTCTATAAAAAAAAAAAAAATTTTCTTCCATTATTTCACATCTGCTCTCTATTTACACATCCTTTTAAGTCACTTCATGCTCCAGAAAAGTGCTTTTTCCTTTGGTGGAGTGTCAACATCTTAAGATCATCTGTGTTTTTAATTCAGCATTTTCCAAACCATTTCGGGAGCAGAACATAGGTTTTTAAGATGTTCTCTTCCAGTGGCACAAAGTTTGGCTTTTGGTCTTTTCCCAAAACTTTTAGCTTTGTTCTAGTCTTGGAAGGTGGCTTTGTGGGCTGCAGTCTATGGTGAGAGCTGGGGTAGGTATTATGTGCACTCCTTAGAGCTAAGGCTCCTTTGCACAGTTTCTGTGGAGAATTGGATCAGATGATTTAAAACCTATGCTTCTATATTCTAGATTTCTACCATTTTAGATCTCAGCATCTTGACTTGTTCCTTTCCCCACAGCCTTATGGGTTTGCCTCAGAGAAAGACTACTTCCAAGGAATTCTAAATGATGTTCCCTGTTTTAAATCATTTACTAGATTTGGTGCCACATAATATCATTTCACTTTAAATGTGTGCTTTTTTAAGTGTCCTAATATTGTGTATGATCATCGCTTTATTTTTTATATAGGAAAATCCAAATTAATGATCAACATATCTGATGTAACAGCCCAGATGCTTGGTAAAGAAGTCTAAAAAATTGGACGTGAAGCAAGAAAAAATACCAAGGCAGTTCTGAAACTGCTATATAGTATGATATTACATCTGCTGTGCATTTGTGCAATAGGAACTGCTGCACATCTCCCAGTGTACAATAATTGATATGGTAAGCTATTGGACTGGAAAATTGCTATTGAAAACATATAATCAACCTTTTGAACTCTATAAACCCAGAGAGATGTGAGATACAATTCCACTTCCTCAGGTCACGTATGACTAGTCAGTTTAGACTTCAACCTCAGAAAATGGAGGTGAAAAAATTGCAGACAATCATTCAAAGAGGTAAGTTTGTCTAAAATTTCGTCATTCCATACATGTAGCATAAACCTCTTTCTGGACTCTAAGTCTTCTGAAAGTATACAGACCATGCAACGACATGGAACTGCAGATCCTGATAATTCTCCACCACCCTTGAAGTATTAAATATGTAGAGAGAGATTTAATGTATATTGATACATCAAAATAAATAATCAGTTTTGACTTTTGATCATCTGACTTGATATAATTTGATCTGTATTGCTTCTATTTACTGATAGGTTGTGATGCTGTATTGCATAAAAACTATTAAAGCACCTACCAGGTTGAGTTGTTGCTTTGTTTTCCCCTTTATACACACAGTCTGCCAGGGAATTCTTTTGCATCCAAGGTTAAATCATAGAAGGCAATCCATTATTTGGCATAGATAGGAACGAGAACTAATTCCATACATAATTTAATGATCTGTAAGATATTGGTCCCAGCGTAATGGATCTAAACCCTTGCCATTAAAAGGCATACATCTTCAATACACTTCCATCGGTAAAATCCATGAACTAATGATTGATTGTAATTTGATGTTTGTGTATATTTTTGTAATGATTAAATCTACCTTTATAATTTTAGAAGATCATGAGGTTAAAATTCCTCTTTTCATGCCAAAGTTCTAAAATTGACTTGAGATACAGTTCCTAGTTGGGCTTCTGAACTGCCTTCTTCAGCAACTAAAATTGATTGAAGATATTGATCAAAAGGTATAGTGGTATGGGTTTTACTTTTTTATTGGAATCTCCCAATATCATCAGTAGATACTAAATCTCACCCTAGCAAAGGAACTGATCTACCAAAGGTAAGCACACTTACCTACTGTAACACCTTTGCCCTTTTCAAGCGCTATATTGCTTCAGAAGGCAATGACTGAGCCAGCATTGTCATAAACTTGAGTTAGCTTCTTAGATGACTTAAAGTTTTTTGAAAAAATATTATGGACCACAGGCAGACAAACTAAGAATGAACAACCAGACTATATCACAGGAGTTTCTTACAGATTTGAGGATTGGATGAAACTATATTGTGCTTCAGATCCTTACAGCTCTTGCTATTAATTCAGGAGTACTCAGATCACCAAATCAATAGGTCTTGGCAGCATTCTACTACCATCTTAAAGGGAAGCTGCTTTAATGATAGCTGTTCCATAGAGTAAGGATTTTTGGTTCCAATCTTTATCTCTCAGCAAACCCACGCTGAGAAGATACAATTCTGTTTTAACTTACATCCAATTCATTTTAATTATAAGTGGTCTTCTTGAAAGTTACTGCACTTGGAGACAAATTTGTGATGGAAACTAACTTTTGATGCAGATTCTTGGCAAAAGTCTCTTTCATTTGTGGCTAAGGCAATTTTACTGCTATCTAAACCTTGCATTATCTCAACCAACCACAACTTGGCTGAGTTGAAAAACCCTTTTTATCTAAAGATAGCGGTATGCTCAGTGTGACAGGTTTCTGGAGCAGTAGAGGTAGAATGAAAAGATCCTATAAGATAAGTATTTTAAGATAGAGTTTATTCAGTAACTCAGCACTAAAGGGTGTTCCCAACAGTGGGGAAAAAACCTTGTTCACTGCTTTCCAAATCCAAACTCCCCACCAAGTATTTAGCCTCCTGATTTTTTTTTTTTCAATAGCATAACTTTCTGGCCAGATGTCTGCTGCTTGTTAAGCTCATTAACGTCTCTGCTAAACAGTTAGGACATTACTGACCAGTTGCAGTGCTAGTCAGTTCTAACAACTCTCAGACTTGTAGGTGTCCATTTGCAGATTTTAGCCTTCCTTTCATGCATATGTTGTAATATGTCTCCATGTTTGCTTAATCTATAGGAAAAATGGCTCTTCAGACCATGCTACATACTAAAGTGACTGGACCAGACAGGATTTTTTCATACTCTGCTCACGTTTTCTTCCAGTCTTTACAGATCATAACTTCAAAATGCATCATGCAGAAGGATCACACATAAAAAAATGTATGCCCATGTATGAAGTTAACAGAACTTACTTATGAATAGTTGCATAATAAAACAAAAGTGTTCTGGATTTTGCTAATTTATTTAAGGGAAAGCTGCGAATTAAAACTGAATTTTAATTGCTTTTGAGAAAGTGAGACACATGAAAATGAAGATGAAAAGAAACCCACCAACTCTAGAAGTTTTGGATGAGGACATCAGAACTAGGAAACTTGCAAAAAGTCAGTTTACTCCTCTAATAGGCTTTATACAATTTTACCCTTATATTAATGCTACCTCTTAATGGGTGAATATAGCAGATGGCAAAACAAAATTCAGTCCTTTTGTGCTGCCAAGGACATTACAGGGGCTAATATATTTCCATCTTTCAGATGGTCCACAAGCAGAGTGAAAATGTAAACATTGCTGCATCACCCCCATGGTTGTCAGAGGATCACCCTAAAAGAGGTCCACAAGTTCCCACCAATACATAAGGGCTGTAATCCTGACAGCAAATGTCTGGGTCCATAAAAATATCTCTGTGCATCTACTGCTTCCCTGACATGAGTCCCACTACAGGCTGGTCACCGGCCATCATGCTCTTAAACTGCAAGGAAACATCAGTGAAGAAGTTGACAGTAAAATTATATCATGTTACCTTTTAAAAAAAAACAACACCTGTATTTGCTATTATATATGACCAACATAGTAAGACCAGCAAAGTTCCCTTCACTGAATTAATGCGACACTGAGGGTGAATGGACAAATAAGACTAGGTAATAAATTGCACAATCCTCTCATGTTATCAGCTGAGCTTCATAATACTATTGCATCATGGGTCATGATTACCTTTTGTTATTCTATTCTTTCAGCAGTACTTAATCTTGCAAGTTTGGCCATAAAGCTAGGTTTAAATATACCTTTTATAGATGAATGGTTACATGAATCTATTTTCTTTAAAGTAGATAACAATACTTCATATCCTTTCTCCTCTGTCATGGATTGTGTTAGCAGCTATACTGACTAGCAAGATAAGGACATTAAGTCTATATTTAGATCATAACAACTGCAGATTGCTCCAAGTGATTTTGTAGAATGATACACGAATGAAGCATGCCGTGTTTCACCAGCAATCAGCTTCTAGTATACATACATAATTTCAAATGAAGCATATATTTTAGTTAGAAACGGTTACGAAGGACTAACAAGAATTAAAAGTCAGCACACGTAAGACCACCTATAGTATCCTAAATTAAGTGTGCTAATTAGTACATGTATAACGTCAAGCGATTTTAAGCAGCCATTTTAAAGTGAAACTGTTTTATATGTTCGACTCCAACTCTTATTAAAGATAACATTCAAACTGTTTTCAAAGCCTGCTTGATTTGGATCATAAGTGTTTTCAGACAAAATTCCAGGCCATAATATCACTATCCATTAAGGTTTGACTGATGTTGTTGGGCTCACATAAGAATAAAGGAGGGTACACCAGAAAGGCCACATTAGCTGGAAGACAACACCACAAAACAAACAACCAAACAATTTTCTGGTCATTGCCTAAGAACAGGATATCCCACAAAACAGTAGATGATGAAACCAGTACGATTCCTACCATCAAAGGATGCTGGCAAAGAATATTTGAAGTAACAATAAATTGTGCTTACTAAAGTGGCAGGAAAAAGAAAGGAAAAAGGTAAAAAGGATGTTAAACTCAAATCCACTACATACAGGTAGATGTGCTACATGTTGATAAGCAATACTAATATTTGAAGCTAGCTTCTCTGTAAAAGAGGTTATAAAATATGTGTTACAAATGAACTACTTCTCTAGAAGACAAATCTAGTTTTGCTTAAAGCTATCTTTTTCCTATCTCGAAGTTTAGTTATATTTCGGCTCCCTCGATAGTAGAACTAATTTTATAAAACACCTATATTAAAGCAGTATAGCAGGAACGCTCCTTTCTGTAAGTGTTACAATTTAGCTGATCCCATTGTGCAGAACACCCATAAAGACAATGCAAATTCAGTGACTTGACACGCCATAACTGGAACAGGAGAAAGGCAGGCGGGGTGCAGGAACGCGCTGTGGGGCAGCCATCCCTAAGCCCAGAAAGCTGTCCCAATAGAGCAGTGGCAGCAAGCACACTCACACCACTGGCAGAGCCCCACACCTGGCTGCAGAGCCCCTTCTTTCCCCAGGAGCCGACTCCCAGCACTAGCACCGAGCCAGCCCAGCCCACTCCGCTGCTGGCATGCTTGTCAACACACTGCCACGGGGCTGCTGTGGATGAGGGATGCTCAAACTTTAAAAATTATTTCCGATTTTTAACAATGACAAACCATCTGTGGAGTTAATAGAGCACTGCTAAAACCTATCATAGCCACTTGCTATGATATTCCTCTTCAGACTTTTCAAACAGGTAAAGCAATGGAAGCCACGCTGGAGGATGATGATAGGTGTAAATATTCGTGCAGCAGCTGCACACTGCACAGGCTGGGTTTGCAAGGTGGGGCCTTTGCCAACGTGACCCCTGCTTTGCCATGGCAGAAATTTGTCACTGTTTGGATACCAGCAAAAACAACCCCATTTTTTGTGATTTGCAGCTTTTCAAAACCAGGAACCATTACTCGTCACAAATCCACTGTAATAGGAGGAAAAACTACTTTCTTTTCCATTTCCAACATCATCTTTTTCTATAGCATATATAACACAATAAGAAATCCAAGTACATGCCATTCACTGTGGATGCACACTGGTAAAAGTAATTTCATATTGTAAGGGTTGTTTTAGTATACAATTGAATTGATGTAATTGTATGGTTTTAGAAGAAAACTATTTTAAATTGAGGGCAAGAAGCCAACTAAAGTCATAGCTACACTTAATGCACATGCTGTAGACTGTAAATATTTTTGTCCTAATAAACATGCAGCAGTTTAGTTTAAAACAAGCTTCTCAAGTAGGGTGATCTTAATCATGTTTTCCTGCAGCATAAAGATTAGCTTTTTTCTGTAGTGTCTGAAAAGCAGTATGTGAGAATGACCCAACATGGATTTAAATTATCATCAATGGAATTCAGCTCCAGTTAATCTGTGCTTTTAATTATGCTTGTCTCTTCTCAAATAAACTCTGTAGGTTTTTCACCCTATTGTAATAATTTTCTTAAAATTATAATTTAATAAGGTTAGTGGCATAGCAGCAGCGCATAAAGCTGCCATGCAAAATGTGGTAGTTCCAAATACACCCTTGGGTTTTCATTAATGGCATTTACAACTTGAGATTTTACATTTGATGGCGGATAAGAAAATATATTCTCTCCACTTTTTTTTTTTTAATAATCTTGAAAAGATACATTCCAGAACTCTGACTTTGCACATCTGTAGTAGGTAACTGCTCCTTTAGCAGCCTGAAGCCTTAATATTCTGAGCTGCTGGCAGGAAAATTCAGCTACTTTCACAAAATAAAAGTATAAGCAACAAGCTCCCTGGCAAGACATTGTTAGAATATACCATTTAAAGAAAAGCATCTCAGTAGGGCATCCACGCGCACCAAAACTGAAAACATTTAAGGACCATGTAAGCATATCTCAGCTAAATTTAACCAACTTATGACTGCTATCAGTAGCAACAACAGTGCAGTAGGTTACTTTGCTGTGGACTTGAGCAGTATCTAGAAAGCTGCCTGCCAGCTGGTTTTCCTGGCCCATCCAAAGCAGGTATTTACAGGGACCTGGGGAAGGGAGATGATAAGCCAGCAAGACTATGTTGGACCATGCTGCAACCACAGCCCTAGCTGCCATGCAAAGATATTTCTTGGGTTGATATACAGAGTTTTATAAAGAGACCCTGAGAACACCAGACATCTAAAGGGATTGTTACACCTAAGGAGATTTGAAGCATTTTGGTCATTCCTGCTTTTGCCCCATATTGGCTCTGTTTGCTCCTGACTTCATTAGAAAATTGGCTTACACAAACAGTTGTGAAACATCAGACTGACACCATATTGACTACCATGGCATACAAAAGGGACAATCACATTTTAAATCCTGCCTGATGTGTGAATCCTCTTACTGGAGAGGTAGCGTTGACCACCTGATACAATAACAACCATGCACCAGTTACACAGAAAATAATTCACAAAGAATTTTTTGTTAAAAAAGGCCCTCCTAAAACTCACCATAAGAGTTGTCCCATCCCATAAACAAAACGAGCCCTCTCAGAGTCCATAACCAACCAGTCTTCACCCACGTTCTTTTTGCTCAAGAGTAGTATTTGGCTGTTCCTAAGGAACTTTGTTACATATTTTTGTATACATTATTAAAATCTCAAGGACAGATTTTAATCTCACTTACCCTGACTTAAATCCAGTTTAACTACACTGTGGAAATTTAAAAGGACTAATATTAGCCTGCAGCTTTTACTCTTAAGATTTTGGAAGGAAATGGATACCACTTTGGTTTCTGAAAGTTAAGTTTTCTTTGGAAGTCAAAATGTTAATATTGTCTGTCTATTTTGCAGGGCAAAACTAAGGACTAATCATGAGAAATTTACTATCTATAGAGCTTTTTTAAAAAAAAAGAATTATGACTTTTTCAGATATTGCACATGTTTATATATATGCATATTATCTTTAAATTTTAAATCTCATTTGCATTTAAAAAATGACACTCCAGTTTGCTTTTCCCAGATATATCACTCTTAATTAATCCTAACAGCTACCCAGCTTTTTTTACATTTCTATTATCACTATTTAAAGTTGAGAAGACTTCTAACTGATCCAAATTACATATTCAAATTAGCCTTTTATGAGCTCAAATTAACATACCATAGACATTTTATTTAATTTGATCCCTGAAATGTCACCAAAGTAATTTGGTTTTAATATATTAATTAGTACAAATTCACAAATTATTAAACTATAAATTCCTCTATCTCAATATTCCTCTTCAAATAGCACTCTAAAGTAACTTATAGCCCAATATGGTGTTATGCATTCAGAAGTCTTGCTTCCTCAGGTTCTTTAACATTTATGCTGATGCACTTTTGTTTTCTGTCTCACAAGAACTAAGAAATTAGAAAAAGCTTTGGAATTCTCTGTCTAGGGGAGATAATGCCTCAAAATCCAGGTGTTTGGGTGTTTTTTGTTGGCTTTTTTTTTAATTAACATTTTATTCACATTCAGAAGGTTGAAAAGATTAAAGAGACAGCTAAGTATTTTGCAAAATTGTCGTATTTTAATTAAACCATTTGATTTCAGAATTTTGTTTTCTTACTTTATAAGTTCACCTACAGTAGGCAGAACCATGCATTATTCCCTACCTTCTCAGAGCTTCTCTGTTGCCCTAGCAGAACACCTGAAAGATCTCCAGTGCAGAAGGAGAACTCAAGTGTCTCTTCCTTCCGCCCCACTGCTACCCACCTACCTTGGTAGCACATAAAGTTAAAAAATGTTTCTTGCAAGACTAGAAATATATGCCTCTTTAATTTTCAAAATTCCTTTTTTTTTCATTCTTTATTACTCAAAATTTGCAGTCTGTCAGAACCTGCCAAAGTGATCAGGCTCTGCTGACATTAGTCTAACACACCTTTGCATTTTCCCAGGCCTAACAAACATGCTTTCACCAGTTCACTAATTCTTGGATCTAATTCTTCATAACTGGAAACGGTGCTCCGGATGGCTGTTGCCTAAACCTGTGGTGCGATTCACTGCAGAACAGCAGTTATTGTCAGGTACACCTAATAAGCCACTTACACCTTTGTTTAAACGATCAACAACAAAATCCAGTTCTGGAAAACCAGAATCTTTAAAAAACAGATCCTTGCTATGGTCTGGCTTTCTTGATGAAATGCCATCAGTGACTGGTTTCATAAGGAATGCTTGTCATTACAGAAGTATACAGCTCTAACCATTAGCATCCTGCTTTTTTCTACATTCAATTTCAGTTTGAACATTTGAGACTGAGTTCAGTTTTCACGCATAATACAAGTCCACTATTATTTTACAACTGAAAACTGACAGTTTTCCCAAAGATTTGAATGATGCATTTTGTTTAGCAGTTGGCTTAGATGAGTCATGGCCTCATCTGCAAGAGTTCTCTGCTCCCAGAGATGAATCAACTATGTTTTCCTTATTAAGTCATTCATCTGCAGAACTTAAGTATAGAATCATAGAATAAGTGAGGTTGGAAGGGACCATTAAGACCATCAAGTCCAACCGTTAACCTACCCTGATTTAAAAACACCCACTTCTAAACCATGTCCCTAAGCATCTCATCTACCCTTTTCTTAAACACCTCCAGGGATGGTGAATCCACCACCTCTCTGGGCAGCCCATTCCAATGTTTAATAACCCTTTGAGTGAAAAAATGCTTCCTAATATCCAATCTAAACCTGCCCTGACATAACTTGAACCCGTTTCCTCTTGTCCTATCACTTGCCACGTGGGAGAAGAGGTCAGCCCCCATCTCTCTAAAACCCTCCCTTCAGGTAGTTGTAGAGGGTGATAAGGTCACCCCTCAGCCTCCTCTTCTCCAGGCTAAACAACCCCAGTTCCCTCAGTCGTTCCTCATAAGGCTTGTCCTCCAGACCCCTCACCAGCCTGGTAGCCCTTCTCTGGACACGCTCCAGCACCTCAATGTCCTTCTTGTAGTGAGGGGCCCAAAACTGAACACAGTACTCGAGGTGAGGCCTCACCAGTGCCGAGTACAGGGGGGATGATTACTTCCCTACTCCGGCTCACTACACTATTCCTGATGCAGGCCAGGATGTTGTTGGCCCTCTTGGCTGCCTGGGCACACTGCTGGCTCATACTCAGCCAGCTGTCCACCAACACCCCCAGATCCTTCTCTGCCAGGCAGCTTTCGAGCCACTCCGCCCCCAGTCTGTAGCACTGCATGGGGTTGTTGTGACCCAAGTGCAGGACCCGACACTTGGCCTTGTTGAACCTCATACCATTGGCCTCAGCCCATCTGTCCAGCCTGTCCAGATCTCTCTGCAGAGCCAATCTACCCTCAAGCAGATCAACACGCCCCCCCAGTTTAGTGTCGTCTGCGAACTTACTGAGGGTGCACTCAATCCCCTCATCCAGATCATTAATAAAGATATTAAAGAGAACCGGTCCCAGCACCGATCCCTGGGGGACACCACTTGTCACTGGACACCAACTGGATTTAACTCCATTTATCACCACTCTCTGGGTACGGGCCATCCAACCAGTTTTTTACCCAGCGAAGGGTACACCTGTCCAGGCCACGAGCAGCCAGTTTCTCCAGTAGAATGCTATGGGAAACGGTGTCAAAAGCCTTGCAAAAGTCCAGGTAGACAACATCCACAGCTTTTCCTTCATCCACTAAGCGGGTCACCTCATCATAGAAGGAGATCAGGTTTGACAGGCATGACCTGCCTTTCACAAACCCATGCTGACTGGGCCTGATCACCTTGTTCTCCTGCATGTGCCGTGTGATGGCACTGAGGATGATCTGTTCCATGACCTTCCCAGGCACCGATGTCAGACTGACTGGCCTGTAGTTCCCCCGGATCCTCCTTCCGGCCCTTCTTATGGATGGGTGTCACATTTGCCAACCTCCAGTCAGCTGGGACCTCCCCGGTTATCCAGGACTGTTCATAAATGATGCAGAGTGGCCTGGTGAGCACTTCCGCCAGCTCCTTCAGTACCCTTGGATGGATCCCATCCGGCCCCATGGATTTGTGCACCTCCAGGTGCTGAAGCAGGTCCCTCACCATTTCCCTTTGGATTACAGGGGCTTCATTCTGCTCCCCCATCCCTGTATTCTAGCTCAGGGGTTAGGGAACTCAAGGAACAACTGGTCCTACTGCTGAAGACTGAGGCAAAGACGGCATTAAGTACCTCATACTTCTCTTCACTAAAAGTTCAACTGTTTGTGAAATAAGACCTGTAATTTTCCACATTGCTTACTAGTAGTTACACACCATACAACACAGATGAACTTTTTTCTACTGAACGTAATCCTCTGTTCTCACAAAATTAAAAGGTTTAGGCTTTTTATTCTGTAGCTGAAGCATCTATAGATGTTAATCACTCCAGACAGTAATGGAAACATGGCAGAGGCGTGCAATCTCAGCTGTAAATGAGTCTGCCTGGAGATGGAACTGGCCAGAATCCTTCATTCATAGCAAATCTCAACAGTTTGAAATCTGACTTCAGTCCAACTTAGAACCAAATCAAAAATTTTTAAAGCTTATTTCTTAAAGGAAGTTCTGTGTGTTGTATGCTATAAGAAGGCGAAAAGTTGGAGCTTTCAAAGCACAACGTTTCTTAGATTCCTCAGCTGCTGAAAGTCATTGATATGACATACAGCACTAGTTCTTAGCCAAGGAGTGTGTTCAATTCAGATGTCTTCAGTACCAAATCCTGTGGCCCCAGTTACCCTGTCTCTGTTTCTTACTAGGTAAGTGTCTGGGAAAAGTGAACTTTTTCTACTTTTATCCAGGAGTTCTGGAACTTCAGCTCCACAGGCCCTCAGGCACAGCCTTACATGAAGTTCACTGTGAAACAGCATCTAGTTCATAAAGTGAAGTTACTAAAGAAACAATTGTTGGCCCCAAACCCCCTCAAAATACTGTTCAGGTGTGGACTGATTACCACATTGAATTTACGGAAATACAGGTGTTGTATGTGCACAGACATTCGCCTGGGAAATGCTGTACAAGAATACGCTGGGCAAGGATTTGGGTAGGATTGTTCTGCTACATCACACTTTGCACACTGTTGGCTGGACCTGGGCTTGCAGATTTTCTGATACATTTTGTTTAAAACTAGAAATTATTATACAGATGTAACAGCAATCCACAAAAGAAGCAAACAGGTCTCTTCCCTTCAGTATTTCCTGGGATATTGCTCTTTTTCTTACAGTATTTAGAGTCTATAAAGTGAGTGGATATGCTTTTAATGAACATAATCCTGGAGAAAAACATTTTCCTTCAATTAAAAACTTCTGGAGAGGGTCCAGCAAAGGGCTACTAAGATTATTAGGGGTTTGGAGCATCTCTCTTATGAGGAAAGGCTCAGGGACTTGGGTCTTTTCAGTCTAGAGAAAAGACGACTCAGGGGGGATCTTATCAATACTTATAAATACTTAAAGGGAGGGTGCCAGGAGGATGGGACCAAACTTTTTTCAGTGGTGCCCAGTGACAGAACAAGAGGTAACGAGCACAAACTTGAGCATAGGAAGTTCCATCTTAACATGAGGAGGAACTTCTTTACTCTGAGGGTGGCAGAGCACTGGCACAGCTGCCCAGAGAGGTTGTGGAGTCTCCCACTCTGGGGACATTCAAAACCCACCTGGACGCCGTCCTGTGCAACCTGCTGTAGGTGACCCTGCTGTGGCAAGGGGGTCGGACTTAGATGATCTCCAGAGGTCCCTTCCAACCCTTACCATTCTGTGATTCTGTAAAAAAAAAAAAGTATCAATTAATCCAGAAGAGGACTTTCAATGGCAGAATCTTCTATTAACACTTTGTTGTCATCAGTTCAATAATTCTTTAACAGCCATTTCCAGAGTTTCTGCTCATAATGTGAAATTTCTCCAACAGCCACATTAATTTATACACAAACAATACATTGACTCCTAAAGTTCCTCATTTATAGTATCAAAGAAAGTAAGCACAACTGTAGCAACCTTGGATACCTTTAAAATACATCTCAGTTCAAGGAAAGCTTTTGAAGTTTCTCATCAAATATCTTGAGTTTTATGGCAGAATAAGAAATACAAGCAAACCATAGCAAACTTCCACATTTCTGCTATCACTGGATCATAACAAAGAAAACCACAATTCTGCCGAAGCAAAGTATATATGCTCTGTAACCGAGGTGAGAGAAAGTGTGGAATATAAAGCCTACAATGCCACAAGTCCAAAAAAAAATCAATAAAGAAACTACAACACAGAATGATATATATGTCAGCTGATGTTTTTGAAGTACAAAGGTAGAAAGTTATTTTTTTATGAAAACAGCTCAAGTGGAAAAATATACTTCTCTGCCGACTTCAGGATTATATTCAAGCTTTCTTGAGTCATTGCCTTTTTTGGGGTTGTTTTCTGAAAAAAAAAAAATCTTAGTCTTGGGACCAACTCTCAGTCCCAAGATAACCCATCTTGAGTTCAACAACACTTACCCTTTGTAGACAGTGTTGGGGATAACTTTTACAAGACTGAATCATTAAAAGTTTTGAGAAGAAAAATGAAAAAATAAAAATAAAATAAAATAAAAATCACTCAAGGATAGATACTACCACAGTGGAAACTGAACATAGTGTTTGAATTTATCCCATTCACAGTTTAAAAACTGGGTGGGGTTTTTTTTTTGTGTCTTTCATTATCTATACAGTCTATATTACAAAGTAAATGAAACATAAGGTTAAAAATAAATCTATCGGAAGACTGTTCAAAAGAAACACTATCAAATATTAAGCCACTAGATTCAAATTCATCTTTGGTTAATGCTTGGTTACAGCTCTTTGATAGTTTCATGCTAGAATGATTTGAACTGCCACAAAATTCTCTTAAGCCTCTTTGTAGACTCTTACTCTGCTTACTAGTGAGAAGCTTCACTAAAATAGCCCAGAAAGATGGAAAGTGCACGATCCTAATTGAGAAACCATTTTCTCCCCATTGAAAAGTAACCCTTTTGCAAGAAAGTAACTGAGTAGTCCGAGAAGATAAACATGTGGCATTACAACATACACTGTACCATTTGTACTATGTAGTTCTTTATTCATCAGTTTTATCAAATTTCCATAAAATTTAAAGTGACTTAGAGAGGGAAACCAAGCTCAAAATGAATCTTCCCAAAAAGGCTACCTTAAACTTTTCTTAGCAAGTTCACATTAAACATTTTTATTAACTCATTATTCCCAAACTAAAGAGCAATTAAGAAATGGCACTACTCTGACAGGCATTTAAAATAGAATAGACTATTTCAGTTGGAAGGGGACCTACAACGATAATCTAGTTCAACTGCCTGATCAATTCAGGGCTGACCAAGTTAAAGCATGTTATTAAGAGCATTGTCCACATGCATTACAATAGCCTTCAAGCACTTATATACACATAGATATACCGCAGCACTGAAAATATAGTATGTACAGTACAAACACACTGTATATTCTTACTACAACAATGCTTTTTGGAAGTCAGCTGAACAACAACAAGCCTTTTCAACCTTGAATTTGAGCAGGTAGGTGATAGCAGTTAATCTGCAGTAGCAAAGCTGACACTGATTATAAAATGATACATATCTGATGGTCATTTTATTTCTTATTACAGTATGTGTTTAAAATTAAAATTTTCTACTAGAAACGAAATTACTTTAAGATCTTTCTCCTTGGACTACTTTTGGATCTGGCATTGCTATGAAATATTATACAATTCACATTTAAACACATTTGTTAGAAGCCGCACTTGCCTGCTCCCTAGGACTGGGAGAGGCTGGGAACAAGGAGCCTGTTTGCTCCTTATTCCTGATCCTGAGCCCAAGCCCGGCTCTGTTAATGTTCCCTGGGCTTCCGGGTTGGGAAATGAGAATCCCTGCCTTATTCAAAAAGACATATACTCGCAGGCAATACTTAACTTTGAATCTGGATAAAGAAAAACTCAGAAATCTCAATCTTAAATGACTTTCTTGTGTTCATATCTTCACATCTTTAGTAAACGTATGATATTGTGCGCCAAAATAGCACAAGAACAAAAGGCTCAAGACATTAACTCCTTTCATTTGTAATACATGTACTGAGTGATGGAGATTGCAGCTGTTGCTTCCATATCTTATATGGCTGCATAGAGGGGATCTGCAAGGAGAGAAAGTTAACACAGCTATGGTAGTTTAAAATAAAAAAGAATTAGTCTTCCCCTAGATGCATGAAAGCTGCACCTAGAATTTTAATATTGATCAAAATATTTGCCAGGTATCATACAGCCCATCTGAAGTTCTCCGAGGGAAAATCTACCTTCAGTCAGACACCTAAGAAAAACGGCATTTTCACAGCACCAGATGTTACCAGAAGGTGTGTTTTGTTTTTCATTTCACAGGGCAATCCAGTGTGTGCTGTTTATCAATCCAATTACACCAAAAGCAACCTACGGTAAATCTGCCAAACAATCTTTGAACAGTGAATAAGCTAAAAATCAGCAGATCTGCACATAATTTTTTTTTTTAAAGCCAAAACCTCAAAAGCTGAAATTAAATCAACTTCTTATTACTTAAATTGCCCCAAGGTCTGAATCTTTCTATTTTAAAATGTCTGGACAGGAAAATAGGTTAATTCAGTATTTTGACTGAATATGAGGGTTTATATATAAATATATATGCATAAAATTGTAAAACATCCTATCTCATTTTATTAGTCGGCTGTTCTGATACTTAAATGTGTATCAAGTGAACTTTGCTTGTTATTTACTATAACAGCATATAGCCAAACTGATTTACGATAAACCACTTCCTATCCTGATTCCCAAAACTTAGCAAAACCTCAGAACTGCGTAAAACTCTCCTTCTTGCATTGGTTTCAAGCTAGACTAATGAAGTCATGCCTGATTTATACCAACAGACATCTCTGAGCATACAGAAAAGTCGCACCAGTTTACCTAAAGACACTGTCAAATTAAGAAAAGCAGCTTTTGCAAACTCTTACACATGCTCTTATTCAAGACAGGTTTACACGAGCCTAATGCACTGAAATTAGCTATGTGTGATTTCTCCTGTAAACTATACAGCACCATGCAACAAATTCATAGTGACTGCCATAAATAAACAAAATTTTGTCAATTAGATACTGCACTTGAGCTAGTTAAGAGAGGTTTATTTAATTGGGTGAAGTGCTGCAGTGCTTTCAGCTGTTGAGCTAGCATCTCTACTCGGTACCACACCAATTTTGCACAGTTGCTATGCACCATGCAAAAAGGCTGACGAGCAGGGCTGATTAGAGGTAGTTTTGCTCTTCCCTCATCTCTGGCTATTTTCCCTCTCCCCCAACCCCTCCACCCACTGTTTTGCCTTGTCACTTGATCTGACAATCATTTGGGAGGTTGTAAGCTGCATCAGGTAACGTACCAGGGCTAAAAATATCCTTAGCAAGAAAGGGGGTCTCTTGTATTGGACAGTTGCTGAGGGAAGCCGAGTGGTTCAACTAGGATGGACGGAAAGAAAAACAACTAAGCTTTTTGGAAGCACAGTGCATTTTTCAGAAAACCAGACGCAGTGCAGCTCTTGCACAAGAGGCCTCTGTACGAGCTGTAGAATCCATCTCTCTGTTTGCCTTAGGAGCTGAACGGCGATTCTGTCCCTTCACTTTACTAAACAAAAAGGCAGGGGGTAAAGAAGAGGTCCTTAATAGCCTATATACAAAACACACTTTTATCCTGATCAGTTTGATTTTATACCACTGCTTTTGATTTATACAAGGTGATTTGTTCCATTCTCATTGTGTGCCCTCTTCAGTCACAGATTTAATTAACATTAGAAAAATGAAAACATACCGAGAATTATTCAGATTTTTGAGACAACACCTGTAACAATTATTCATTCAGGACTAGCCAGAAAAGATTATGCATATAACACATTTTGAGGGGAGGGAATAGATACCATACAGTAATTTCTAATTTATGGAATACAATGCAATTTTGTGCTAGACAAATGTCAAATGTGACTAATAATTTTTGTGGAATCTCACGGGTCCCTTTTCTGGGCCCAGTTTGTGGAAGATATAGGTCTGCAGAACCCTTTAGATCAGCTGGCTAAGACATACTAATACATAAAACACATTTCACTTTCTTTGCTAATGATGACTCCTCACCACAGGCTAAGATCTCCATTTAATTCAACATTCTCTATGGTTTTCTTAACCAAACATAAGCATGATGGTGAAAAGAAAGCAATAGGATGAAACTGATCAAATTTTTTGCAAGCAACAAGTGACACTGTACTTCTTGCACTGACTGAGGATACAGCTGGACATAGGCTTGGCCAGAGCAAGTTCCTCATAATTTAGGAATCCCTGTTGCACAGACTCAGTGTGGCCAGCCTCAGGAACAAGGAGCACTAGTACAGTATTATCCTCTGATAGTTACTGGCACTTATAGGCAGCATTTAGCTCACTTAAGTATTGCTCTAATCAGTAAGACTTCACATAGTCACACTTTTGCTCAGAAGGGTAATTTTTTTTCCCCACTCACATCATGAAATCATTATTATTCACAGATTCAATTTAGATTAGAAAGAACAAAAGATAGCAAGTGTTTGCAAGTGTGCTCAATTAGGGTTGCAATAATTCTACATTATAATTTGTTTTCATGTGGTTTTAAGTAAAAAGAGGGAAGACTGTAAAACAGTAATTGTTCAGTAAAATTGCCCTTTTCAAATTTTCCTTCAGATGCCTGGTTTGTGGCACAGCTTTTCCCTCCCTTGCAGATACTGAGAGCGCCAGTGCTGGTAGAACTGTGCTCAGCGTGGGGGAGCTCAGACCCAGAGGTGATGGGCAGAAGCTGCACCCAGCAGCAATGGGAACGGGGGGAGGTTCAAGGCAGACGCTCGTAGATGCTCTCACACCAACACATCCACACCACAGGGCAGGATATACTAACTTCACAGAAGAGCACAGTGATAAACCCGATAATAGCTTTGTCTCCTGTCTTGCAGTCTATGAGATACAGCTCCTCTCTGCATTCTCCCCACTGGGAAGGAGATGGCTTTTCCTGTGAAGTGCTGGGCACAATGAGGTCACTCCCACAAAGCCTCCAAAGCAGGGATGTAACCTCCTTAGGGCAGTCTCTAAACCAGGAAAGTAAAGATCGCTTATACTCCCCATCTCCTGTTATCTTGTCCAATGCATTCACAACACTGGCAGAGACAGGCCACTGAGACACATCCTGCCATTTCTTATATTCTCCTGTGCTATAAAGGGGAGATAGAAATGTCACATTTGACATGGGGAAATGAAAGCTACTTAATATAAGATCAAGCATAGCCATGAAAGAGGAACAGGAAAGCCACCGCAAATTGATGTTGAAAGAAGAAATTGTAGAAAACCACTGAGAAAAGAAACCCGGAGCACCGAAGAAACCATGATGTATTATATTCTTGTTCAAACAGAGTCCCTCCAGCACTGCTGCACACCTTTTCTCTGCTTTCAGCAACACTTTCCAGGCCCCCACCAAATTTTATACACGTGTGCATTGTGTGCTGACAACAGAGATTCTCCCTGTCCTCCCCTGTATCAGAGCAACATCCCAGGGTACGCCCTGGGGTATCGTGTTCACATGAAAACTTTTACATCTCCATTTACAAGGACTTGTACTACTAGAAAGCAGCAGTCCTTGGGTGAAGCAGTAAGCTTGGGTGAACATGGCTATGAGCAGACCAGCTGAAAAGGTCACTTAACTTGTTGAAATCCAATGAGGAAGGCTTTGGGGGTAAACTAACTGAAATATTAAAGATCAAAAGCTAAAATTCAATGATTTATAAAGTTTAACAAGAGTATAGAAATTATTTGTAGTGCTCATCCTGTTGAAGGCTGAAGATAATGACAACTGATCAGTATGCATGAGTGGGTACAGATACATACAAGAACATGACAGAGTAGTGAAATATAAACGTGAACAGAAAAATATAAATCTCTACAGCTTTTGAAAACACATTCACAAAGATTTATCTGCAAAATCTGTACCAATTTTACATCCAAATTACTCATAAGCATGTTTTTTGTACAACGGTGCATCTTCTTGTTATTTCCCTGCTTCGCTCCACTTTCCACACCCATAACAGAAACAACATAAAATTGAATTAAAATTCACAGCACACATTTGAGATACTGCATAATCTGAGTTGCAAACCCACAAGTGAGTCACAAAAGATATCCCAAAACACCTGACAGCTGACTGAAAAAGCCTAACCTCCAGCCAACACAGATTTGCTAACATGGATTTTTAAGCATGATGATACCACATGTGTATTACTAGCAGGTTAGAGACATTTAAATCCTTCTTAAAGTACCAAAAAGAAATACCCTCAGGAAAAATAATTATTTAATCAGAGCAGGCTGCTTAGCTGTACATTTAAAGCTGAAGAATGAAGGTCTTGCAGTAGAATTTTATAAACAAAGGGGAACTGCACTCAGCAAACTGTCATGAACAGAAATGTTCCTGTTCACCAGGAACCAAACAGAACAGGCCCTTTGCACTGTGGAACATTGCGGTGTTCTCCTGGGAAAAAAACGCTCTCACAAGTAACTTAAGGTTTGATATTTTCTTCTTTATCTAGAATGTTCTGTAATAACTTTCTAGACTTGAACTACAACAAGGTTTTGTAATCTACATACTCACAGAAAAAGAAATTTTCTCCTAACCTTGTATACCAAAAATATTACTGACCGTGAATGATAGTGATGCCAGCAATATTTTCCCAGGGAGAAATTTCAAATCGAAAAATCACAAATCTTCTGAATAATTTGATATACAGGCCTTACACAGCAATTTCCCCTATAACATTCCTGTGTGCACAGCAGAGTCACCTGCCCGCTTCACAGGTGGGAATGCAGATCCAAAAATAAAGAAATAAAAACATCAGAGTGATAGATACTTTTGACAATTGCAGTGTGCATCCATATTATAAGATGCCTAAATATGTTCTCTATTTGAAAGATAAGTATTTTTTCCTGCATTCCCCCAGGAAGTCTGGAGCTGAGCAAGGAGCCTGGCTGATTTCTCCAAACAAAGACAGTGCTTTAAAGCAATAGCCTCCATCCTGACAAACAGGAAAAAGCAGGTCTATAATTTAAAGTATCAAACCTAAATCTGCAGCCTTAAGGATTGTAGCAAGCCTGCATGCTCTGTGGCTAGAGCACAGAATTTAATTCGTAGCATATATTGAATAGTAAATTAACACAAATATTTTTGTATTATGTTCAAAAGCTGCCTCCAAAGAAATATTATAAATAAATAGGAATTGTAGTGTTATTTATATAATTGTATAAACAGTTTCATTTCAATTTAGTCTCATAAGTAGACTGTCTGAATACATATATTAACGGGTAAGAGCTGCTTATTCTGAGGTTTACTAGTAACAGTTCAATATGAAAGACAGCACTCTATACAAGAACAAGGCTCTATGTTTAGGAAGGTTATTTCTCTGCATTGTAGTGCTATGTAGTGCTAAATCCCCCTCAGCGATGCTAATAAACACACTGCTGATAATACTGCAGAAAAATGTTACACCTTCACATATCAAAGTGCGCCAGTTTAAGATATCAGGGGCTCTGTACTCTCCAGAGGAGAGAAAAAAGTAAATATTAAAATTTAGACATGAAATGGAAACCTCTGAAAAAATCTAGGCAGAGAACAGCAATTTTTATGAACAGATGGGTGAACAAAATACAAGGTATAAGTTGTCTGTAGATATCTAAGACTATCTGCTGAATAACTTCAGGAGCCTTTTATATTTCTACCAGTGCTGAAAATACAATTAGAAAAAGAGTTTCACAAATGTTTAGGCAAGCTAAGAATCAAAACTGATGTCCACAGCCTTTTGTATTTGCTTCTTATACACACTTGCCTGATAATTTGTTTGCAGTCAACAGTTCGATCTAGTGTAGTATCTCGTACACAGGAGGAGATAGATTACAAGAGTAAGTGACAGGACAGTTCAATAAAGACACTAATCAAGAGGAGAAAACCTCATCGGTGGGTAGATTCATTTTGTAACATTTTTGAGAATGTAATTCATACCTACTCTTGAAGGGGCAGATCCTGAGCTTGTTAAAACTCCAATTACATAAACGAGATGCATCAGTGAGATTTGTCTATTGTTCAGCATTGTGACGCATGTTTTTTTCCATGCTGTTCAGTAATCTCTCAGAGCTAAGAAATCTGACAGATCCCACTTTGCTGCCTGACACCAACTTAACAGCACTGAACAAAACAAGCCAGTGCATAGCTCAAGTGTTGGCTTACACCAGAGTCTCTGAAACTTATCACATCCTTTGTTTACCCTGAATAATATAACCCTATACCAGCCAGGCTTCATCGACAGGGTACTGGACATTTATTTTTGTAGTGACAGAACCAAGTGACTGCAGATATATTATATTACATCTTCCCTCCCCCTAAAAAGGGCCCTTCCATATTTTGAGTACTAATAGTGTTGAGTGTCACAGAGGCAATAAGAATGTCCCATAACAGAAAATTCCCAAGAAAAACTGTATTTTTATCTCTGTTTCTGCTTTTAAACTCTTAAGATTCCCCTTCTCATTTCTCCCAGACAGGTCACCTCCATTTTTTGCTCCTAGATTAAAGTGCTGCAATTATTTCTAGGTATCCTGGTTTCAGTTGGGATAGACTTAGTTTTCTTCCTAGTAACTGCTGGGTTTGGGATTTAGTATATTAATAGAATAACGTTGATAACACATTGTTTTAGCTGTTGCTAAGTAATGCTTACATTAAGTCAAAGACTTTTTCCAGTTTCCCATAGAAGATGAGAGGGAGCATAGACAGGACAAGGTGGCCAAAGGAATATTCTATACCATAGACTTCATGCTCAGTATATAAATGGGAGTTAGCCAGGGGGCAGGAATCCACAATCACTGCTCGAGATGGGCAAGCAGCCATTGGGTGGTGAGCAATTGTATTGCATCACAATTTTGTATATTTTTACTTCTATTATTATTATTTTATCTTCAATTACTGTTCTATTAAACTGTCTTTATCTCAACACACAAGCCTGTTTTTTTTTCCTTTTTCTCCCTCTCCTACATGGACAGGGGGTGTGAGTGAGCAGCTGTGTAGTCTGAGTTGCCAGCTGAGGTTAACCTACAACACTGGGAACTGTACAACACCATATTCCTGCTGTTCATGGCTCTTTCCCTTGATACAGCCACATTCTCAGTGGGCTACAACCACTGCTTCAAAGTCTCTCCTGGGCTGGGGCAGGTACACCCTGCCTCGCTCACATCACACCCCTGCAAGCTTCCAGTACCACCCAGGTTCAACAGCAGAGAATGCACATGAGCAAGTGAAGCATTAAGTTTAACAGACCAACAGATCATTTGCCCTTTTGATTTTCCTTTTCATTTCTGTTACACAAACTTTGTTGGGAGCTCACTTCTCCAAGTTCAAATTGGTTCTCAGTCAAGCTCTACCAAATCATCTCTTGCTTACACTTCTCAAACTTTATTGCCAGTGCCATGGGTTTTGGATTACTCACAATACAAATTCCAATTCCTTTTTCAATTATCATTTTTTCTATTAATCTAGTTTTAATGGCTGAAGGTCTTTCTGCAGCATACTGCTGCCAAGCTACCCTTTTTTTAAGCTTGACAAGCACATGTATTTGTCCAATAAAAATAACTTTTCCCAAGATTTGAAAATCTCTGCTTCTCAACACAATATTCTCCATACCCAGCCTATGGTTTCAGAAGAAATACTTCTCGCTCTTCTAGTTAAATGTAATATTTGGTGATCCTCTGAGCAAGTCCTTTGATGTGTCTTTGGCTTTTATTTTGGCTAAAGGCCCAGATTCAGAATGAAGTCTTGCAGGCAATCTATCATAACAAAAGCAACAAGAAAACAGGAAAAGCGTTTGGTGGAAGTGGCAGCCCAAGCAGCTGTACACACAAGCTATTTAATATTTTTGTGGAAGTTTCAGATGCAGGGCAGAACAGAAAGAGGAAGCTGTCATCACAGCTCAGGGAGGTAGACAGCCAAGGTTACGGGCTGAGGCAAGATATATTTTTACTAGCCTCCTTAAAAAAAGACTCTACTCTAGGGTTATTTTTCTGTTAATATTGAAAAAAAACTCTTAGTATCATATTTATAACATTTTTAGCAAACCTATAAAGGAGAGACTAATGTGATATCAATAGGGGAAAAAAAAGTATCACTTGAATAGATACAGGAGAATGGAAACATGACATGTAAAACAATCAAGGATGTCACTGAAAGGATGAAGGTGTTGGGAAATGAAGGGTCCAGCCACTGGCCAGTCGTATAACCATGCCTGTGCTTTTGCTAACAAATCCAGAATCTCTTAATTCTGAGTGACACTTCTATCACAAAAAAAAAAAAAAAGGCACATGTTTTTACAGCATTGTGTTTACTAGACAGCAGGGGGAAAAAATGGAACAGACAGCTATTAAAAATTTCCTTGGAACCATCATAAATACCCATTTTCACTTTTGGCTTAAGATTTCTCTAGCTCTACTATCAGAAATTATTTATCTTCTTTCATTTTTCACATTATCTCTAAATAGGTTATTCCCACTAGCATTGCTGTAAGAAACATTTGTCACAGCTGTAAGAGGAGGGAGCCTGGCTAATTTCTGGATTCAGAAAAGGAGATGAATAGCCTTTCTCACCCTGCAAACACTCCTTAACATCAGTCAAGCCCCTTCTTCCGAATTAAAATAGTATTTTGAAATCTGACAAGTACCTCCACCTTGTTTTTCTATTCATATTCTGATATTTAGGATGATATGTGCCACTACATTTGCTACTAATTATGGCGTGAGTTTTTAGAAAAGCAACTTATTTTAACAAGTGTTGTAAAGTACTGATGCATATGGAAAAAATACTAAAACACAGCAGTACATAATTAGATTATTAAATATATTAGTATATCTTAATAGTAAATGTTTGTCAGCTATCAACTTAACTTGATTAACACCACCACCCTGTCCTTTTATTTGATTCACCTTCCAGTGTGCAGAGACGTATTCTTAAGGCTGTCTTGTCTACCTAGATTACAAGTTTGTTCTAAGAGTGTCTTTCCCAAATGTTACTGGGTATCCTTTCAGCTGGAGTCACCTGTATGTATCACTATGCATCACACTGATTAAAAAAATATTATATGTAAGTGTATATATGAACACTAAATTAAGGCACAAGGAATAGGCAATCTTGGAGACCTTACTACTTATAAGAACCCTGCTTAACAGTATTTTTAAAAAGCTGAAAAACGCTCAGTGATTTGATAATCTGCTGAGTGTCAAACCTTCCTTCAGCACTGAAAACTGGCTAGCAAGAAGTGATTAAAATGAGCATTTTTAAGGCTCAAGCTATTACTAATTGGTCACGACCATCCTGCAGAACTTAATTTGTGACATCAGTAGAACAGAAATTATAATGCTAGTTTAATAACCTGAAAGAACTTTGCTACTAAAAGACTGAATCATTTCTTTAATATTAAACAGTACATTTACTCTGTAAATGATGAACCAGTATTTCAGCAGAATGCACAGTGTTAGCCAGCCAAGACTTTTCCGTATTAAAAACAGAACAGAAATCACTGTGAGCTGAATCCCACAATCCTTTCTCCTACAAAGCTCTCTTTGATGTCAATGGAAAATTTGGCTATTAAAGAATGATGAACTCTGACCTCTGGAATCACACAGCACAAATCATAACCAGTTTTGAGAATAACCACCCATCCTAGGTCTGGAAAGATTTCAAAACAGGACCTCCTTTTTCTATTATCCTTTCCTTAAGTTCACAATACCTGGCAGGTTACGACAGAATAGCCTGGCAAACCACCTCAGCCTCCTCATTTGCTGGTCTTTATTGTTTATCACCTACTTATTTCTTCTTTTAGGATACACAAGAAGTAACAAAGACCATGAATCTATTTAATCTAGTGAGAGTGAAGCAGCATTTATCATTAGACACATCAAGCACGGCAAAAAGGAATACTGTCAATAAGTTTAATGTCCTTTTCTAAACTGAAGTGACTCTAGGTGATGACAAACAAGGAGAGAATGCAAACTGAACACCTTGCTTTTATCATTCAGGATATTTTAGGTGAGCAATGTCTAAAACTAGAGTGACAAAAGCTCAAAGGAAAAATAAAAATTTATATGGCAGTAATATTCTGACAGAGGAGATCTAGTATTTACCAAAAAAAAAAAAGAATTTTTTATAGCACATTTTAGTACAGGCTAAGGCCCAACACCCATACCTTGGAAAGCAGAAGCTGGCTGACTTAACCTTTCAAAAATTCCAGACAACTGCATCTCACTAGATTTGCAGGGCTGAATTCAATATCATATACAGGAATGATGCCATTTGGATAGACTTTGCATGGCTCCTGTACCTGACAGCAAGACCAGTTCACTTCCAGGCAACCTCAGTCACGTCTTCTCATTACGCACATTATACTACCTCCACCACTCTTCGCAGTCAGCATCCTCACGAATAGCCTCAAGGGCACAATTACATACTGCTCAATAAACCCAGGCAAGAGTAAACATAGGCATAATTCAGACAGCATTTTACAAGATAAAGATCTCTTGCATTGAGTAAATCCCACTCACCTCAATAAAACCTATTTAAGGAGGCTTGGGAACAGATTATTTTTTTAAACAGAAAGAAACATGAGCTGAAGCCGAGAAGCTGAGCCAGGAGGCTTTGCCAAGGAGTTATCGGGTATATTGTCTGAGAAGGAAGACGATATCTGCAACATTTGAGAAGATCCATCACTCAGCATATGATTCTGCCATGACATTATACATATATTGGAGCTGCTAAGCATACTTTCTGGGGTTTCATATGACTCAATTCACATTTCATTCTTACGAATAGCATGTTCAAAAATATTACTTTCAAACTGCATTCATGCTTTCTTGATACTTTTGCCTGTTAATTTTTTATCTCTAGTAAAGTAGCAGTCTCTACACCATTCTTACAAACCTAGAAATCTGTACTTGACTACAAGTACAGGTGACTAGATTCGTTGTTCAGAAACACTGAATTTACTTCAGATCAAACAGCCGTTCTGTTTTCAAATTCAACTCATGTCTTTGGTCTTTTTTTTTTTTCCCCTAAAATATATTTTCATTTAAAGTCAGTCCTCTACTCTATGTGTCTAATTTTATAGCTTTGGAAAACTTTCCCATGGTCTCAAACTACTTCCATTCTACTCAAAATAATAACTTTTACATAACATGATATGATAGAGCAATTTAACAACTCATTCCCTTCTAACAGTTAGTTATAGAAGATTAATCTTAGTCCTATTAGGTCTGAAGAGTCCCCGAGCTCATCAGTTGATTCTTTCTAGACACCTAAACTAGTGCTGGGAATACCTGAAATAAATGCTTGAAACAAGATAAAGGCCGGCCAGAACATTTTATGCTTCAATCAAATCTGAGTAGTTCACTTTTGGTTCAGAGAAAGATCAAGTACAAAGTCACCGCAGTCTCCTGTCTTGCCTGGAGATTCCTTCTAAGCCATCAGATCAGGACTGACACTGCTGGAGCAAAACACCAGTCACATTACAATGAAAAAAAAAAAAACAAAAACCCACCACCCAAGACCTAGGTTGTGCCCATGTTCTTTGTTCCACCAGTCTCCACTGATGGAGCTGGGGTTTCCTTGAGGCTCCCATTACCCTCCCAGAAGTTGGGGGTTTTTATTACTCTCTTTTGCACCTCAGCACACAGGTGTGATTTTACATCACACATGTAAAAAAACTTCTGTACTCTGTCAGATAGGATGGCTCACCAAGGGTGAAGTAGGTCTTTGCCTTCCTCTTTCATAAATGTAATTTTTCTCCAAAAATCACAGCCCTCGTATTAGAGGATTCCTTTATAAAATACAGTAGACTCAACCTTGGTGCTGCTCCCTTGACAGGTGTATCATACCTTTACAGCCTTTCTTCAAATCCCTTCATTTGATCTTGACATAGCCAGACCAGCATGCATGGCAGCAATCCAGTCCCATTAAGTCCAGTCCCCTGTGCTCTGCCATGCACACAGCCCTGATGGGAACCACTGTGACATCCAGGGAGCACAGGCAAGTGGCTGGCTGTGGGGCACCTCTCCCGCTCATGTACCCAGAGGCAGAACTTTACAGCAAAGAGGAAAGCCTTTGCCATAAGCATCGACAAAGATTCAAAAGCAAGTTTGGTGGTTTGTCTTAAGATGTATGCATAAGCTTTGCTTCTTCCTCCCTGTGACCATTTGAGACCTTGAGCAAAATACTCTGAAAAACAAACTTTAGTTTAAAGTATACCCTTAAATGTCAACTTCTAACAATAGCATCGATTGTAATTCATTAGGGGTAAATTACTGCACGAGAAATACAAGGAAGATACAAATATAGTCTGACGTGACTTGTGCTTACTACACAACGAGTTATAATGCTTTAAGGACTGACAATGAAATATATCTAGTGAGAAAAAAAAAATTCTGGAAGAAAAGTAAACATAATTTCAGATACATTCTACTTTTTCCTGCATCTGACAGCATTTTGATCTGACATCTTCCAGATGCTGAAGATTAAAAGCAATTTTTTTTTTTGTGAATCAAAAAATGTAGACTTGTCTTTTAAATTATAACATTGGTGTATATATATGAAATAAGATTAACTCAAGACCCCAGTTCCTTCCCAAGACAGCAGGAAAACACTCTCAGAAAAGCGTAGTGTGCACATTTTCTGATAAGTGTAAGCCCAGAGTTTAGGGTATTGCCCATTTAATTTCCTTAAACAAGGTCACCATTAAGTCAAAACGTAGGTCCTGCTCAGTGTAGTTTTATATGATCATGAGCTGACTGGCTTTGTCTTAAATACAGACCCGAATTCTTACCTGTATACAAGTGTGCCCCCTTGCATTGCCAGAGAGTGAAATGCTTGTATTAGCAATTTGCACAGTTGCAGCAGACTGCAGTATGGAAACAATGCTCCCATTTTCATTCTTAAAAGGGAAAAGATTTTTTTTTTTTCTTGGAAAAAACTTGTGTAACATTTTCTTGTTAAATTTTATAGAATCATCCTGAGGTTTGATATCAGCTAGAAGGTTTAAAGGTGAGATTGAGGTTTAACAGCAGGTCTGTAGCCCAGTTTTATCTTTTCAGTGACAAAATTTTAAGTTCTATTCTATACAATCACTAAACTACTTTCCTTATTACCACCCAGTATGGACACATTGACAGCAGCAAGGAGAAAGTCAGACATTCAATATGAAACATATGCCTACAAAAAATAAACAAATGGGCTCTTCCTTTCTTTGCTTTCCCTCTTTCCTCTCCCCAGCACACACTCCAAGCTTTGCTTTTCCAAGCCTGTCCAGGTCCCTCTGGATAGCATCCCTCCCCTCCAGCATGTCAGCCACTCCACACAGCTTGGTGTCGTCATCAAACTTGCTGAGTGTGCACTTGATCCCACTGTCCATCTTGGCGACAAAGACATTTAACAGCACCAGTCCCAGTACCAACCCTTGATGAATACCGCTTGTCACTGGTCTCCACTTGGACATGGAGCCGTTGACTACAACTCTTTGAGTGCAGCCATCTGGCCAACTCCTTATCCACCAAATGGTCCATCCATCAAATCCACGTCTCTCCAAGTTAGAGACAAGGATGTTGTGCAGGACAGTGTCAAATGCTTTGCATGGGTCCAGCTAGATCATGTGAGTCGTTCTCCCCTTATCCACCAACACTGTAACCCTGTTATAGGTGGCCACCAAATTTGTCAGACACAATTTGCCCTTAGTGAAGCCACATTGGCTGTCACCAATCACCTCCTTATTTTCCACGTGCCTTAGTGTAGTTCCCAGGAGGATCTGCTCCATGATCTTGCAGGGGACAGAGATGAGTGACTGGCCTGCCTTCCTTTTTTTTCCCTTTTTAAAAATGGGGTTATGTTTCCCCTTTTCCAGTCAGTGGGAACTTCACCAGACTTCCACAACTTCTCATATATGATGTCTAGTGTCTGAGCAACCTCATCTGCCAGTTCCCTCAGGACCCGCAAATACATCTCATCAGGTCCCATGGATTTGTGTACCTTCAGGTTCCTTAGATAGTCTCAAACCCAATCTTCTCCCACAGCGGGTGGTTATTCATTCTCCCAGACCCTGCCTTTGTCTTCTGCAAGTTAGGCGGTGTGGCTAGAACACTTGCTGGTGAAGTCTAAGGCAAAAAAGTCCTTGAGCACCTTTTCCGTATTCCAGGTAACCAGGTCTCCCGTTTCCTTCCAGAGAGGGCCTGCATTTTGTCTAGTCTTCCTTTTATCACTGAGGCACTTTTAGAAGCCTTTCTTGTTGCCCTTAATGTCCTTGGGCCAGATTTACCTCTATCTGGGCTTTAGCTTTCCTAACCTGATCCCTGGCTGCTTGGACAATTTCTCTGCATCCCTTCCAGGCAACCTGTCCTTCCTTCCACCTTCTGTAGGCTTCCTTCTTGTGTTTGAGTTTGTCCAAGAACTCCCTATTCATCCATGCAGGCCTCCTGCCAGTTTTGCCTGACTTTCTCTTTGTTGGGATGCATCACTCCTGAACTTGGAGGAGGTGATCCTTGAACATTAACCAGCTTTCTTAGGCACCTCTTGCCTCCAGGGCTTTATCCCATGGTACTCTACCAAGCAGATCCCTGAAGAGGCCAAGTCTGCTCTCCTGAAGTCCAGGGTAGCGAGCTTACTGTGTGCCCTCCTCACGGCCCTAAGGATCTTGAATTCCGCCAACTCATGGTCACTGCAGCCAAGGCCTCCTATTATACTCAATAGAATCCAACTCGGCAAACACTGTGTGCTTCAGACATTATTATTACATTTATATTAACTACTATTAAACGTTAACTGTATGAAAATTCAGGAGGTAACCTCACAGCCAAAGAAAGCATTTCTGTGCTCCACATGGCACATTAGACTTTAGTTTTTGTAATGTTTACTTACATATCTAACTTAATAGAACTTACTTTCTTGTGTAAGTCAATGAGATTTTATACGCATTAGTTGGTCAAAGAACTAGATTTACTCTAAAAGCAAGAAGGGGGGAACTTAAATGAGAGCGTTCAAAATCCAGAAGTTTTAAACTGTTAAGAATGATTTAGGTGTTCAGGAAGTTGATTTCAGAAACCTATTTGTCTCCCAGCACCTAGCAAGCTAAGCTGTTTTTGAAAATAGAACTATGTCAGCTTGACATTTTTGACAACACTACTCTCCAACTGCCTTCAGCATCTTTTTCCTCTTCATCCTTTCAGAAACTTCACAACATTAAAATCCAAGGAGAGAACTAAGACTTCAGCAACTGATAATATATTCACAAAACGGTACAACAACAATGTATAAAACCAACTATCCCAGGATTGTCAGGCAAGTAGCTATAAATCATGCAGACATCTTGCCGCATCTGTTCAACAGACATGAAAAGTAACATATTGCTCAAAGAACAGTTCGCAGAGTCTTACAGGACTGCAACAGTAAAGGCATTATTTTCACTGCCAGAGTCTCTCTCATAGTTTCATGATTTTTATATTAAAAGTTAAATTATTTTAGACTGAAATAATTTATCTCAGTTCTTATCAAAATATACAGGGGATGACAAGGTTTGTCAGCAGGATCATAGACACATCTGCTGAATATTCCTGCCACCTTCAGCAACCAGTCACCCTCAGAACATGGAGGGTTCCTTGAAAGGAAGCTCATCATTTCTTTAGCTGCTGAATATTCCTTGTAAGTCACTTGAAGTAACCTCCTTCTGTAAATTTACACCACATAGAAAGCCTCTTACATATAGGATACTAATTGCTTCCTAAAGACAACAGGTCAAACCTTAAAATTCAGGTTTTCTCAGAGTCTGCTAAGCTAGTCAAAAGCTTTGAACAATTCCAAACAAGCCGAGCTCAGATAAGCATTGCCAGCTTCATGGGCCTGAGGATGGTGTATAGGAAAGACTGGCAGTCCTTGCCATCTTATATGATTCTTCTGAGGGATAAAGCAGACAGGCAGTGCACACCTGAAATCCAAAGAGGCAACAGGAAACATCCCTTTGCTGACAACTCGATAAACAGGTTTTCACTTCTCGCATTTCATAGGAATATTAAAATCTAATAAAATACACTGCCAAAAACTGAATGAAAGGAAACATTTTTGTTGTTGTAAGCTGTAAAAGTGTTGTTTCTCAAATGATTCCTGCATTATCATCCACCATATTAATCTACTCAGTCAGCTATGGAAATATTGCAAATGCACTGCTGTCAAGATCCAATTTTAGTGAAAAAGACCATGGCAGGATAGATATATTTAAACAAATAAACACATTACAGTAGGATGGACTACATTTAGGGACCACTAGCTTCTATGCTATATATGAATAACAAAACCCAGTAATGTAGTACATGATTAATTACAAATACACTGTCCAGAGTGAACAAAAACCAACAACATGGTACAGTCTATTAAATGAAATTATGATTCCGAATTGTAATTGCTTTATAGACCACTGAATTAGAAAGTGGGAAGAAAAGATTTATCACAGTAGACCTATAACATCATTAGTAAAAATTTAATTATTAAAGGTTTTACCTCTGAAGGCTAAGTCTGTTTCTGTATTTCCATGTGCTTCTATGTTTTTCCTAAATTATTAAGAACAGCCATCACCAACCCCACCCCCAACAACTGAACCCCCTTGAAATATTTTATGCACTCTTAACCACCTTAATGAGATGGATGTAATCCTCTGTTGTCTCAATCCAGGAAAGCATATAACTATATGTTAAGTCCCACTGGGACAAATCCTCAGCTGATATATATCACGTTTATGGAGCTCCAGCATCTACCACAGGGGGACTTAAATGCCTTCTCAGTAGATTGCTGAACCAGGTTATTAAAAAGAAATTTTTAAAAAAGTTGTTCCTGAAACTTTCATGCAGTATTGACAACACAGAAATTAATGTTTGCATGTGGAATTTCATTATAATGATTTTTATGCAATATGAACATACATTACTATATGTAAATGTTACTGTGCATCAGATAGTATAGCAGCAAAATTTTCCAGTCGGAGGTTACATAGCACTTCCTAAAAGATCATTAAAGGTCCTTGTGGTTAGGCAACCATTTAGTTAGTGATCTGATTTTGTAGCCAAAGCCATTAGGACAACATAAAACTGGTTTCAGGAAAGCACATTAGTTAATTATAAAGCAGTCCAAAACAAACCAAAAGGACAATATTTGATTTATTCTAATTGTTTACAGTTATTATAATACTGTCATTCTCTAACTTGATATCTTATCTGGGGAAAACTATGGGATTTTATAGGAATAGCAATAATATGGGGTTTAGACTTCTTGCTTTCCTCTTAAGTAATTTTCTAATAATTCATTTATGGCTTCTACTGACAAGAACTGGTCCAAGTTTTATGCCCGATTCTGCTTATGTTGACATCAACAATATTCATTAGGTGCAATATAGAGGTCACAAGAATTTGTGAACAACAGGAAGTTACAGTCTCACACCAGCTGGTCTGTACAAACTGCTCATGTGAATTAAGGGTGCAGAACCCAGTCCAAACTTCTCTTAAAAACACACTAACATGACACCCTTTTCAACTGGTTTCACTGTTTTTTTCTGCAGTCTACTTCATCTTCCTTGCTTTTCTTGCCTTCTTACTACATCTTTTAGACCATAAGCTCCTTGGGACAGAATTATCATTCATTCTGTGTTTCCAACTGCATGGCAAAGCGGAGCTCAACCTGTTTGCGATCACAGTATAAATGCTAAATAAGTCATACAAGCAGTCGTACTGCCTTACAAACTGCATTTGTCTATTATTTCACAATATGAATATAGTGATCTTTTCAGCAGAAAATGCCTTTAAGCTTTGCATTTATATAGAACGTACCACATTGGGGTCCCAACATAAAACCAGGGCTTCTATGCTCAGTCTTAAAATGTATAGTTGTTTTCATTGACTTCTGCCACTGTTCTGGATTGCTTCCCGGATCCTACTTTAACGTTTACAGATACCAGTTCAAATGACATACAATTGCTGATTGCATCTTAAGCTGTTAAATCTCACAAATAGCTACTTAATTCTTGTTACTGCATTTTCTATGGAACATGAAGCCTTACCTTATGTACAAGATTTCATTATACTCATCAAAAGGTTTATTCTTATCACAGATAAGACCAAGCATATCTAAAGAGATATCGTAGGCACCACAGTAGATTCACTACAAATCAGGTTTGACATATTCATTTCAAGTGCATCATATGTTGATAGTGGATAGCTTATAGTTTCTTTCTCTAATATTTCTTTAATGTTCAGTTTCTGCAGGCAAACAAGTTTCTGCCTTAGGCACTTAGCTAAACTAGAAGTTCCAGCATGCCCCCAATCTGAAACCACCATGGAATGTTTCATAACATCTTTCTCAGTTTTTTTCATAGAAAAAGTTATCAATTCTCGCTTGGCTTTCTCCATTGCTTCCCAAAAATAACTACCCCAGATCCATCATATATTATGCAGATAATATTTTTAATCCTGGGTCAGGATTGAAAGGAAATTGGGAGCAGGGGACATTACAGTGGGGTTATGCTACAGGCCACCCGACCAAGAAGACCAAATGGATGAAGCCCTCCATAGACAGATAGGGGCATCATCACGTTCACAGACCTTGGTTCTCATGGGTGACTTTAACCACCCTGACATCAGTTGGAAGGATAACACAGCCAGGCACAGGCAACCCAGGAGGTTCCTGGATTGCATTGAGGACAACTTCCTTCTCCAAGCGGTCAAGGAGCCAACGAGGAGAGGAGCCATGCTGAACCTTGTTCTTACCAACAAGGAAGGGCTGGTTGACAGTGTCAAACTCAAGGGTAGCCTGGGCTGTAGTCACCATGAAATGGTCGAGTTCCAAATCCTCAAGGCAGAGAGGAAGGCATGCAGCAGGCTGACGACCCTGGACTTCAGGAGAGCTGACTTTGGCCTCTTGAAGAATCTGCTTGGTATGGTGCCGTGGGATGAAGCGCTGGAAGGAAGCGGGGTCCAAGAAAGTTGGTTAATATTCAAGGACCACCTCCTCCAAGCACAGGAGCAATGCATCCCTGCAAAGAGGAAGGCAGGCAGAAAAGCCAGGAGGCCTGCATAGATGAATAAGGAGCTCCTGGAAGTGACCAAAAGAAAAAAAGGAGGTCTACAGGGAGTGGAGACAGGGGAGGGTAGCCTGGGAGGAATCGTTCGAGCAGCCAGAGAGTGGGTTAGACAAGCTAAAGCCCGGACTGAATTAAAACTGGCCAGGGACATTAAGACAAACAAAAAATCCTTCTTTAAGTATCTCAGCGAGAAAAGAAAGACTAGGGAAAATGTAGGCCCTCTCCGGAAGGAAACGCAAAATGTAGGCCCTCTCCGGAAGGAAACGCAAGAACTGGTTACCCAGGACAGAGACAGAACTGAGGTACTAAATGACTTTTTTGCCTCCGTCTTCACGGACAAGGACAGCAGCCTCACTGCCCAAGACGCAGAATGCAAAGGCGAGGATTGGGGAAACGGAGCACCGCCCACTGTAGATGAAGATAAAGTGAGAGACCACCTGAGGAACCTGAAGGTGCACAAGTCCATGGGACCTGATGAGATACATCTGCGGGCCCTGAGGGAACTGGCAGATCAAGTCGCGAAGCCACTAGCCATCATATTTGAGAAGTCATGGCAGTCTGGTGAGGTTCCTGCTGACTGGAAAAGGGGAAACATATTTCCCTTTTTGAAAATAGGGGTTAAGGAAGACCTGGGGAACTACAGGCCAGTCAGTCTCACCTCTGAGTGACCTGGGTGTGCTGGTTGACGAGAAGTTCAACATGAGCCAGCAATGTGTGATCGCAGCCCAGGAGGCAACTGTATCCTGGGCTGCATCAAAAGACGTGTGGCCAGCAGGTCAAGGGAAGGGATTCTGCCCCTCTACTCCGCTCTCGTGAGACCCCACCTGGAGTACTGCATCCAGCTCTGGAGTCCCCAACACAAGAAGGACATGGACCTGCTGGAGCGTGTCCATAGGAGAGCCACGAGGATGATCAGAGGGATGGAGCACCTCTCCTATGAGGAGAGGCTGAAAGAGTTGGGGCTGTTCAGCCTGGAGAAGAGAAGGCTCTGGGGAGATCTTATTGCGGCCTTCCAGTACCTAAAGGGGGTCTACAGGAGAGCTGGAGAAGGACTTTTTACAAGGACATGTAGTGATAGGACGAGGGGGAATGGCTTTAAACTGGAAAAGGGCAGGTTTAGGTTAAACATTAGGAAGAAGTTTTTCACTTTAAGGGTAGTAAGGCACCGGAACATGTTGCCCAGAGAGGTCGTTGAAGCCCTGTCCCCCTGGAGGTGTTCAAGGCCAGGCTGGACGTGGCCTTGGGCAACCTGGTCTAGTGGGAGGTGTCCCTGCCTGTGGCAGGGGCGTTGGAACTCAATGATCTTCAAGATCCTTTCCAACCTAAACCATTCTATGATTCTGCCAAAGCCATCCAAGGTCAACAGTTCTTTGTGGGTTGTTTTTTTGTTTGCTTTTTTAAATGCTTTAAGTTTTATTAATAACTGGGGGACATGGGAAACTTGGGAAGCTGCTCCTATTGCTTAAGTCTCCCAATAGCATAGTTCTTTATCCCCTGAGGTCTACTGCAGCAGTCTCAGTGGTTTTAGTA